>JAREYC010000002.1:215782500-216382500 GCA_030015325.1 Cryptoblepharus egeriae
ATTGTGTAGGAAATTTCAACAGGTGCAGATTGTCATCTCATCAGTGACAAGTTGCACCTGTTGAAATTCCTTCTTCTACACAACTGATAAAGGTCCAATTGAAATGTTGGCCATCCCTTGCCTAATCTTTCCTGTCAGTTTCATGAGCCACCAACCATCAAGTAACCCGTTAGTGGGTCCTTGACCCACAGTCTGAGAACCCCTGGGTTTAAGCAGTCCTTCATAAGTTGGGCCCATACTATAGTTTGTGTCAGATTCCTCTGTTTGGGGACTGATTTATAGCGACACAGAGATGATAAATGTTCGCATAGATGTTCATCCATAATTAATTCTTGGCCTGTTGGTGACTATCAAATACACACTTTGGTTAAGCATAGCATAACTAAACTCTACAAGCAACTTGATCACTGTGTACTAGTATTTACCTACCAACCTTTATCAGAATGCTGCTTTAGAAGTCTTTGCAGCCTATGGTCCACAAATGTTTCCATTAACTTAGGACATCTATCCTTCAGTTCAATGTTGTACCATAAGCAAATCCTGCATGGACAGGAACATACTAGGTAACCATCCATATTTTTACATCCATACTCTTAATATCCATACTCTTAAATGGGATAATACTGATTTCTGAAGTTTTCATATGAAAATAATTGGATAGATTAGACGGATTGTGTTGAAAGCTAATGGAAAGCTATCTGTAATTAAAGTGATAAACCATTAAAGGATGATGTCCCGGTCAGTACAGTTGCTAAGATGTGTATCTTGCTGAAGAAAGGAGATAAGTTGGTTGCTTAAGTCTGCAATCCTAAAGACACTTTCCTGGAAGTAAGACCCATTGAACACAGTGGGGCTTACTTTTGAGTAGGCGTGATTAGGATTGTGCACTAAGTTTTCAATGAAATGCATCGTTGTGAGACTTTCTTTGTAGAGATGGAACTGAGCTGTAGCCTTGTTTTTTCTGTTGTTAAGCAAACCGAATGCTACATCTTTCTTATTATTGCTGTTCCGAATGTGCTGATGAATAAGGAATGCAAAGCAGCCTGTCCTGTTTTCTCTTTGTTTAAAAGCAGGCCTCCGTCAGTCTTGGAAGACTATGGTATCGTGCTCTGTGCTGCATACGCTGCATGCGAAGCACGAAAGCCTGGGTTAGATTGTTATGGAGGATAGGCTGTTACCCAAGCAGCAAATCCCCCCTCTCCACGCCACTGAATTAGTCCAATGGAAAGGCAGAGCCAATACGATTGGATCCAGCTGGCGTCGCAGAGCTGAGCTAAGGACAGGAGCTCACCCTGTCTTGTGGGGCCGACCTGGGTCTTGAACCCTGGCCTGCTTGTTAACAAGCACAGTGTCTTAGCCACTTGCGCCACCCACTTAATAACCTGGTGAGAAATACAGTGTATGTGTAAACTGGGTAAAAAGAGAGATTGTCCTTCTACTTAAGAGTTTCTTGGTATCCCTAGTACTCTATTTGTAAATTGTTGAACTTGATGGGACTGACTTCTGGGTATACATATCTGAGTATATATACCTCTAGAAGCTTAAATACTTTAAAAAAATCTTTATCTCACCTCCTATGTGGTGTTCCTCTTTCCTTTTTAGCAGAGAGAAAAAAAACTGTCCATATTGACCATAATATCCATAATGATTTTGTCCATAATTACTTTTCTAGTAGCAGTTTACATTGCATCTTTGTTTTTAGACTTTTAGTCTGTGAGCTTTATGGGACGGGAAGCTATTTTATTTTTATTTATTCTGTTGTGCAAACCTCTGACTTTTTTGTTGAAAAGCAATATGTACAATATTTTTAATAACAGTAATTATTGACTAACAAACAACAAGAAATGATTCCTGATTTTGGTGTCCACAGTATTTAGATCAGAGATTTTCAATCTTTTTCAGCTCATGGCAGTCTGACAAGGCACTAAAATCATATTGAAATAATATGATGGTCCTGGTTAAATCAAAATAGTTTGTACTATACTGATAGAAGCAAATGAGTATCCTATGGTCTGTTTGATACTTGGTACTTTTATATTGCATTTTAGAGTATATATTGCCAATGCACTTTTGCATCCAGATACTTTCTCCTGTTGAACACAATGCAACTATATTTAAGAGTGCAGCATCTTTATTAATACCATTGCCCCTTTTGCAAGTGGAAGGTAATCATAAACTAGGAAGAAAGCTGCGGTGTATGTATAAACAAATCTTAGCATCTTGCAAAGGCTCTCCCTCTTGACCCTTTCCAGTATTTGCTTTGAAGAACAGATAAAAGAAGGGGTTATAAGGCAGTTCTGTTTGTCATTCAGAGTTTTTCTGCCCCTAGAAACCAGTTAAACAAGATGAGTAGGATTTAACAATACTGACCCCTGTCGTGTGCTTCTTCCTGTTCTGTCTCAAACTTTATATTCTCTCTTTTCAGTGGCATGTTCAAGGTGGTTAGAGTAGTTGTGATTGCAAATATTAGTAGCACCTGAACGATAAAAATTGATTCTTATAATTAAAGGAAATCTTATACCGTAGTTGTCGTCAAGGTGTAGGAAGTTGGATATTGCCACTCTCTGTTCCTGACTATTGGCTTTATGTAGTTATATCAGCTGGGATAGAATCAGACTTGGAAGGGTCTTTAGAGGTCATGTTCCTCTACTCAGTGCAGGCAGCTACAAAAGAATCTGTGCCAAGTGGCCATCTGGCCTCTACTTGAAAGCCTCCAACAAGAGAGTGGGACTCCTCCAGCAACACGTGGCAGACTGTTCCAGTGCCAGGAACTCTTAACTATTAGGAAGTTCTACTTCATATATATTTTATGTCACTTCCCTATAGTTTCAAGCCATCTAGTTCTCATTGGAAACCACCGAGATTCAGTTCTCCTAATTTTTGGAAGAACAGTCCTTTAGATGTTTGAAGATGGGTGTTGTATATCTGCTGTAACAGTTTCTTTTTCAGTCAAAACACAGCAAGCTCTTTTCAGATGTTCCTTGTAGGACTTGGTTATTAGAATCATTCCGGTGTACGTACTAATGTCTCTTCTTAATATGTGCTGCCCCAAATATTCCAAGTGCGGTCTGAGTAGTTCAAAAGAGTGGAAATATTACTAATTGTCATTTTGTTGAGATTTGGGATGCCGGCTGTCTTGCCTGATTCTATAGTTGCTTTAGTTTAGTTGGTTTGTCCAACTGGCTGAAATATTCTCACCCTTACTCTTGTCTCGTGTCCGCTGAAAATAAATTCCTTGAGAATTTCCCTGCCTGCCTCTTCTCATTTAAAAGCATGACTTCTGTCTGAATGTCTGGTACTATTGTGGATTTCAAATCTGTAAGGAAACTTGCAAAACTTTTTCTTGCTTAAGACTACTGGCATTTGCAACAGTTTCCTGTTTCTCGATTCTCAGAGTTCTTATTCTTAAGCACCAAATAAGAGCAATAAAATAATAAGAGCAATAAAATAATTTTATTCTCCATTTTTCTTAAGTAGTTTCTATAATGGCCAAAAGAGCACAAGAACAGTTCATCAGTGTTTTCCTTTTCTTAATGGATGAAACAATATCAAGTCTAGCTATGAAATTTATCTGCAAGATAATTCCTGGGAACGCATACTTAGAACTCGAATCAGTGTAGCCAGTTAATTACTTAGCTTAACCAATGAATGGATTAGCAGACCATTAAACATACAGAGACTTCCATGTTATAAAAACTGCAGCTTGGGTGAGTGAGGGAAGTGAGACAACTTGTATTTCAATAAATACAAAATTAAATGCTTGTTTTTGGGATGTTGCTATTGATTGGGGTATAAAAAGGAAGTAATTAAACCAAGCATTCCTTTAACTTTCTATCAATGAAGAGTTCAATCCTATCTCTGTCTACTCAGATGTAAGCACCACTATAGTCAATGGGGCTTACTTCCAAGTAAGTGAAGTTAGGATTGCAGTCGAACTTGATGAATCCTCAGGTTAAGGATTACCATCTTGGTTGCAACATTATCCTGGTTGTTGCAATAACCTGTCCTATGGCTCAGAGAACATACTTTGCATTTAGATGGTCCTAGGATCAACCTTTGATATCGTCATCAATTTCTCTGCTGCAGAAGACATGATCTTGTTGGATCACTTGTGAAATTCTGTTGGAACACCAGAGTTTTAAAGTTTGTGGGTAATCCCCACATTTCAGCTCTGGGTCTTTTGAGAACTTCTGAGTTCAATTTAAGAGCATTGTGAATTATGAGTCTCTATCAGTGTCCCCTTTGTAAGTTTATCAGGTGCCAGTAAAACAAGGGCTATGCAAACACCTTCTGATTTTCATTCCATTCTCATCACTAGTTTTCATTGCTGCAAATAAGTTGGTTTACAGTGCAGGATTTCCAGACTTCTTTTGAATAAGAATCTTTTTCTGATACCTTCATTCAATTGAAATTTGCATTAACACTTTTATTTAACTTAAGCAGCGTGATCAAATAGAATGGAGGATGGAATGCCTCTACCTATAAATATTGCATAGAAGAGGGAATTTAGGCAGCTGTTGTTTTTTCATACACTTCTATAATGAACTAAACCTATCTAAATTCCTTCTTCTATGCAATACCTAAAGGAAGAGGCACTCTATCCTCCATTCTATATGGTCACCCTGACTTAAAGAGAAAAAGCAATTCTGTGCCATGTTGATCCCCAATACTATGTAATTTATTATCAACAAAAATACGTTGATCACTGTGTGTTTCTTTTTTTAAAAAAGTATTTTGTGGTCAAGTACATAATTTTACAAAGAACATTTTTACTCCCCTTTCTCAAAGATATGTGGCTGCTATTTTTCGACCAGCAATCGTCACAACACCAAATTTTATACGGATCCAGTGGAAGCAGTGAAAGACATACCCAATGGGGCAACACTCCTGGTTGGTGGTAAGTCCTGCAATCCTGTTGTTCTTGTATAGCAATACTAAGTCCAAACTAGATGCAACATAGCAGTTACCTGTGTATTATCAATATGTCTGCCTTACTAAACTGGGTAGTGATGCTTCTGTTCTTTAAATAAAAAGTTGTGTGTGGGGATAGGTAGAGTAATATTCTTTTTCCATTCCTCTGCACTGTGTACTCTCTGTTGCTGCAGGTAATTCTCTTAACTTGCAAGTAATGCCAGGACTGGAAGAAAATTGCTAACAGCATCAGGGCAGTTGTGGATTTCATTTCTATCCCATGTGCATTCTTGGTCTTATAGTCTCGAGTGAAGCATAGAAAGCTGAAAGCATTATTTCCTTGCCTAATAAGTGATATTGCTTAAAAGTTCTGAAGTTTGAGATGGCAACTGATAGAAGAAGGGGATTTTCATTTGCCTTTGCTGAATTTACTCATCCCAGTAGAGTAATAAGTAAGTAATGCAATCCTAACTTCACTCCGCCTTGGGCTCCCTCTTTTAGGGGAGGAAAGGCAGGGTATAAATTAGGAAATAACTCAGAACATATTATTTATTTATCAGCCTGGTTCTGGTTCCGACAATAAGCTACTATGGCCCTGTTTTTATCATAGTGAATGAACTTCTCACTATCCACGGAACACACAATTGTACGCTTGTAGGGTTATTCTCATCCCCCCTCAGTATGGTTCAGGTCCTATAAGAGCAATGAAGTGAGAGGTCCCGTTTCCTCCTACTTGCCCGGTGCGCAGTTCCCAGCCATTCCTATGACCTGTCCAGAAATGTTTTTTTGCTTATTTACATTATTTATCTACAGTATTTATATACCGCTTTTCAACTAAAAAGTTCTCAAAGCAGTTTACAAAGGAAATGAAAAAAAAATTAATAGTTAATGGGTCCCTTTTCCAAAAGGGCTCACAATCTAAAATGCTTACAGGATAAACTTTGTGGCCAATTGTCTGATAAATCCAACAGTTTGGTATGCAGTGCCGAGAGTGAAAGTGGTATGATGTATTCCACCCCCTCCCAAATGGATCCTCTCCCTGTTACTGCTAATAATAATAAAAATAAAAATAAAAATATAAATAAATAATAAAAAACTTAATTTCTATTCTACCTTTCTCCTGGAGGGACTCAAGGTGACATACAAACAACGCATAAAAACACCAACAATAAAATCCAATACATTAAAACAGTTAAAACAACATCTTGATTGAACTGGTATAATTCAAAACAGCCCCCTACAATTAATAATCTTGATTCCCCCCCCCCAAGTTCCTAATTGTGTATGGACAGCCCTGTAGAGGTACAGCTGCATGAACTAATGTGTACCCTGCAGTCACATGTAGTCACATGCAGTCACATGGAACCATGTTTTGCCGCATCTGTTCTTTCTCCAACCTGGATGTGTATGCTGCACATATGTATGTCTGATCTCCTGCCATATTCAAGAGCATGGGATGGTTAATGCTTGAAGCACATGGAGTTCTCTAAAATACACAGGCTCATTGTTTCAGCAAGTCTGCATGTGTTATGAACTGTCAGGACTGCTGATGCTGACACTATTTCTTATCCTTGAAGGTTTACAAGAGAACTTTATTGATGCAATGTAGGCTAAAACTAAACATATGATAACATGATATCTTTTTTTATAAGTCTCTGATATAATGTTTCCAGGACAATGTAGGTGGAAGTTCTTGTTGGTTAGGCATGATTCAGTAGCTGTGATGTGAGAGCTGTTAAGATTTTAGTTCACTGCCTCTGAAATTATATTTGCATCTCTAAAAGAATTGCCTTGGAAAATAAGGGCTGAAGGGGGACAGTAAGATAAGAAGATGAAGTATTATGCAAATGGTTCCGTTGCTTAAGAGGAGATGTTTAAGGTCAGTATTTCCATACGGGAAAGGAGTGCAGAGTTCATTACGCTGTGATTAGTGTAATAGGATAGGGGCTGATTTTGGTTTGTGCAATTGGGAAATAAGATTGTAAGGAAATTTGTTCCTGTTAACAGCTGGAGAAGGTTAAAGATCCTAGTTTTCTTTTGAAAACTAAGAAAATCATATTGATATTTTAATTGGAGTCAATCTATTTTGGCTTGGTTTAATCAAAATATTTTGAATTTGAGTAGTAGTCATAATTTAAGTTATGATTCTCTTGTCTTCCAAGGCTTTTGCATGCATGTATCAAAAAACTGAGGAGGGGGAATATGTTTTACATTTTAGGGCAGTGATATTGGTAAAGGAGAAATCTTCAAAGCTCTACATGGTACAGGAATTTTTTTTTGCAGGGGGGAGAGGGAGGCATCATTTTGAAGTGAATCACTTAATGAACTGTGTCTGTTTATCTAGGTTTTGGACTCTGTGGAATTCCTGAGAACCTTATAGGAGCTCTATTGAAGTCTGGTGTGAAAGGGATAACGGCTGTCAGTAATAATGCAGGGTAGGTGTACATTCATTCCTAGTACACAAATTCTGTGAATTGGCAGTGAAACATTTGTGGTACCTAATGAAAAGAATTGCTTGGGTCTGGTGGCCATAGAGTGTTTCGTAAGTTTTGTCTTCCGCTGTACGTTGTGTTGCGTTGCATTCCTGGTCTCACTGTTGGGTGGCAGGTGTCCTGAGATAACACCAGACACCACTTCAAGTTCCACTGGTTGAGAAACACTAGGTTAAAAGAAGGGAATCCCAGAGAAAGGGTGAGTATAAAGAATGCTTTTTTAACATTGTCAAGGTAGTTTAAATACAGTTTGAGTTTGATATTTTTGTTGGGACAACATTACAAACAACTCAAAAGGTTCAGGTCAGAGTCAACATAATATATACAACTCAAAAGGTTCAAGTCAGAGTTTGCTTTTCATGATTTTTAAACCATGTGCTGTTTCTCCCCACTTGTGTTCCAATTTCCCCTTTGGTATGCTTGCTTAGTATACTCTGCCATCCAACTTGGGGCAAACTGTGGTTAGAACTAACTCAAGATTACAAGGAAATAAAATTGCATATACTTGACTAGTACTACGTACATACGTACAGTCTATTATAAAATTGCATCATTTGTAGATATAAGTGGAGCCTGTTAATCTGTGGATCTGGCTCACGATGCCCCCCCCCCCCGACTTGCATTGACTCTTCACTTGATACATCTAAAAGGTCTACTCCAGAGGGCTTTCTGAAGTGTACCTTCTGGTTTCCTGGATAATATTTTTTTGCAATTATGGAGCATCAAGAATGGTGTGCTGTCATGTCATGATATCTGGTTGGATATCAGGAAAAAATTCCTGACGGTGAGGGCGGTTCGGCAGTGGAACAGATTGCCAAGGGAGGTGGTGGACTCTCCCTCACTGGGGGACCTTTAAGCAGAGGCTCAATGAGCATCTGTTGGAGATGCTATAGGAGGATTTTCTGCTACAGCCAGGGGGTTGGACTAGATGACCTACTGCGTCCCTTCCAACTCTATGATTCTATGTGTGCTGGACCTTAAAATATGTTGTATTTTTTTGTGATGCATTCTCATGGCAGGAGGGAAGATAAACTGAACAACATTGTCCTACCAGCAGTTAATAGCAGAATGACACAATAAATGCTTATTACCAAGGTTTATTGAAAATATCTAATTTATGAATGGGGTAATATAAATAAGTCTTAATCTACATCAAAAATGGTTCGTATTGAATTGTATGCAATTACCCCTGCTTATTGGTCAAGAGACACTCTTTCAAGTGGGGTGTTCCTCTTTTCTTTAGCAGGGGCAGAGTAACTGGCCCTCCACACCCCAGCAATGTCTGTTCTAGTGGCTTCTGCTGGTGTTCTTTTTGCACTTTAGATTGTGAGCCCTTTTGGGACAGGGACCCATTAGCTATTAATTTTTTCATTTTCTTGTAAACCGCTTTGTGAATTTTTCAGTTGAAAAGCGGTATATAAATACTGTAGATGTAAATGTATGCAAAAACATGGAGACTTGCATTTTCATTTGAGCATTCTGTGTTACACTGAGAACAAATCTTGTATCAAGCAAAATAGCAGAGCAATTTGCATACTTGCTTTGTGGTACAAAAAGGCCAGATTACAGCTTTTTAGTGAAAGTGTTAAAGAAGTGGCTGGGTTTCACAAGTTAAATATTAATAAAATCTTTCCTAGTTTATCAGTACTGCTGTTGACAGTGGAACTGAAGGATAAGATAGTACTGATTCTTCTGTCATTAAAACACTCTCACTTCTCAGTTTGAATGCCATGGTTGGAAACTTGACAAACTATCCCGACAGTATGAAAAGAGGATCTTTGCTGCGGTCATACTTACAAAAAGTTGGATTTTCTTTCGTTTCACTTTTTGTTCTTGAGATGTAAAAATGTTTTGGGAACCAGCACAGAATGAAGTAAATTGATATAGTACCCCGTACTTCTCCTTTGTATAATTGTACATTTCCTTCTGATATATGTTTGTGATTTCCAAATCATTATCTTTCAAGCCTGCCCTGGAGAGTGTTGTTTGTCTTTGTGATTGTCAGAGTTTGGTTTTCTGATTTCTACTTGGCAGCAAATCTGTTGATGAATGTTGTTCTTGCTATAACAGACTTACACAGATCCCCACAGTTGGTATTGCTGGTCCTGAAATCCTACTGTTTCATTGTGTAGGCAGTCAATTCACATAATGAATAATGCTGAGTTCGCATGAGGAGAGATAGATCCATTACTGCTTAATCTTTATTGTGCACAGCTGCAATCCTATGCACACTTACTTTGAAGTAAGCTTCATTGAGTATATAGTAACTTACCTTTGGGTAGATATGCATAGGATTGGCTCTAAGGGCAAAATTCATAGCAATTACGGGTCCACGCAGTTACGTCACCCTCTAATGTTATCTTATGGAAAATCAACTTAACTGCTCCAGAGCAAGGGGCTTAATTTCACTTTAGGATATAGGCCTAAGTCTCTCTTTAGGCTGCTTTACATATAACCCATATGTAGTTTTTAAATTAAAATATTTCAGATTCATGGGACCCCAAACCAGTGGGAAATGAAGGAAGGAAATAAATAAATCTGGGCCTCATCTTTTATAGATGACTTATTGATGTTTTATTGTTGAGTTGTTGGTTTAGCTGGAGTACTTTAACATCTAACCAACAGTGCAATCCTATCCTACTCAGAAGTAACTTCCATTGTGTCTAATGGGGCTTACTCCAAGGAAAGTTCTCTTAGTATTGCAGCCTAAATCTTTATAACTTAATCCTTTACATTCCAGGCTTAATGCCACAATTGTACCAAGGCAATAGCTATCTGGTTCATTAGAGAAGGATATCATTGGGCTGGTTATCTCTTAAGGACATGTTTGTGCACTTGCTTGTAGTGAAACTTTGTTGAAGACTATAGTTTCTTCTACTTTGTCCATTTTGAAATGATTATCTGAAAATAGGTTGATGGCAGAGCCTAGTGGTCTGTACACCTTGTCTTCCTCACTCGTAGCAAGACTAGCTTAAAAGATCTGAAGATCTTAACTAGCTTAACTGAAGATCACGCAGCAATTCATGCTTGACTTTATTCTGTAACATCAGAGCTGAGATTGCAGCTCTTGAATGGAAGGGTCCTCGATTTGAGCTGGGTTGACTTTGGTGTAGTGGTTAAAGTGTTTCTCTGAGAACTTAAGTTTGAATCCTGAGTTTGCCAGATAGCTCACTAGGCAATCCCAGTCCAGGTCGTACTCTTTCAAGGATGCTGATAAATGTGTCCAAGGCATCATTAGATGCCCATGTCTAACCCATGTCTAACCTATGCCCAAGGGTTAGAGACAAAACTGCAATAAACAATGGGGAGGGTTCGCTGTGCATATATTACCATTGCTTCTCTTTATCTAGGACCACTTGCAAAGGGCATTCTTTTTGTCCCTGTATATGTGGGAGCACATATGCTTTCTCATAATTGTCAACATCAGTGTAGCTCTCAGTTGCTCCACCAAAATTTACTGTCCTCGATTAGCAAGTGCAGTAGTACCTTGTAAGACAAACGCTTTGTAAGATACAACACTTTGTAAGACAAACTAAAATTTGTTAGGAATTCTGCCTTGTAAGACAGCTTCCAAAAACATTTTGTAACATTTACAAAAATTCCTTGTAAATGAACAAATTGATGGATCTGCATTGTGAACAACAGGAAGAGGTCACAGAGGAGAGCTCAAGTGCAGAAGAGGAGAAGAATAAGGAGGAGGAGGAATAATAATCTCACATCAAATGAGATTAAGGACATTTGTAAACATTGGGAAATTGTGAACAATTGTGTAGAAAAGCACCACCCAAATAAGGCTGTAGCAGTGCGAGCAATAAATCTGTTTAATAACAATGCAGTGTCACATTTCCGTGAAATCCTCAAAAGGAGACAAAAGTGTCATTAGAAGGTTCCTTGTTAAAGTTGCTCAAAAAGACATCAGTGACTGTTTTCGTGAAAATTAGTCATCCTTGGCCATAAAGATTTTTCTTTTCTGTTTTACTGTATAGAATATTAAAAGTTTTTTAAATTAATATTAATGTTCTGTAGGGCTGTGGGTGGTGCAAGCGGTTAAGTCATTGTGCCTGTTAACCAGCAGGCCAGGGTTCGAGACCTGGGTTGGCCCCACAAGACAGGGTGAGCTCCTGTCCTTAGCCCAGCTCTGTGATGCCAGCTGGATCTAATCGTATTGGCTCTGCCTTTCCATTGGACTAATTCAGTGGCGTGGAGAGGGAGGATTTGCTGCTCGGGTAACAGCCTATCCTTCATAACAATTCAACCCAGGCTTTTGTGCTTCGCATGCAGCGTATGCAGAGCACGATACCATGGTCTTCCAAGACTGACGGAGGCCTGCTATTTAATTATGTTCTGTATTATAGTAATAGTGTTTTGAATTCGATTAGAGTATTTTCTCATCATTTTTACATAGAGTTAATATTTTTATATGAGTATTTTTGGGTTGTGGAACCAATCATCTGAGTTTCCATTATTTCCTATGGGAGAATCCACTTTATATAAAGAACACTTTGTAAGGCAAACGTGCTTCCAGAACAAATTATGTTCATCTTACAAGGCACCACTGTACTTGAATAAAGCCAATGGTATTAATCTTCTGTAGTTTTGAACATCACTTTTAACTAAAATCTGGAACTTTGGTGGTTTTTGTCCTACGCTGCAGTGACTGAGCATAAAGGCAAAGGCTATATTGGGTCATGCTGACTGTATTGGCCAAACTTCTCTGAACTATTTTTAGTTCTCTATCTGTTGCCATCCTGGCACTTACTTTGGCATTCCTGAAGACTTGGCTCAACCTGTTCTCCTGCCTGTATTGCTGTGTGAAAAGCAAAGACAACTGAGATGGTCTGGGATCTTGACCTAGCATTTAAAAAGGACTGGAGTATAGAAGATGTGGTAATAGATGCCTATAATTTTGTGAATGATATAGCAAGAGTGAACTTGAAGTACATTTTCCATCTTAAATTGTAGAATTCCAATCCATTCAGAGTTATTGCAAATGGTAAAGGGCACACTTTACCATTTACACTGTATTATTTTATGCAACACAATAAAATCACACTTTTATTCTGTCTCTATGAAACTCAAGATAGCATATATAGAAATTATGTTCTATTTTTAAAGTCTTGTTATCTCTCCCTCTCTGTCTGGAGCTGTCCTGGGCCGCTATCAAAACTTAAAAGCAATAATTTTTTTGTTTCTTTTTTAAAATTTAGAATAGTAGTAATATCAGTCATAAGAACATCAAATCATCAAGAAACAAAACTGTCATCACAGCTGGTTAAAATAATAAAGAGTTTTCTGACACTGGACAAATAAGCAGAAAGTGTCCAGTCTGATCTCTAATGGCACAGAATTGCGTGCCACCAAAGGTGCCACCACAGAGTAGGTGTCCTGAATCTCAACCAGTTTGACTAGGGATTCAAACAGTAGGAGCCTGTTCAGCAGACCTCAGGGAATATAAACTAAAATAAGGAATATAAACTGAGTGTGAGCTTAACCACATTTAGTTGTGCATTTTAAACTAGAAAATAGTACCTGCCAGCCAAACTGTGTTAATTTTTTCACTGGATATTATATGTTAAATTGACCCAACATCTATACTACTAGAACAGCTCCTTTCTGATTTTAGTGTGAAGGTTGTTTCAGGATTCTGGCAGATCAGATTGTCCTGGTCTTCCTCAACTCTGGAGGCTTGAAGGAGTCTTGCTTTGTTGACAGGTTTGTATGCTATTCAAGCTATGGATGAGGAATGGAAACACAAGAGATTTTCCGAGGCTATGTTGGAATCATGTGTCATGTATGAGTGACAGCGAAGATTAACCTTGGTTTGCTGTCCCTATCAGATTACTGAGCCTTGTGAGTGATATTGTACGCAACCCATAACAAAGACAAATATGCAGGGGGTGGAAATTATTTGCTTCTATTCACTGTTTGGGGTGGCCAAGAAATGGGACTTGTTCTAGACATAGTACACAGGAACACATATTCTGCATGGGACAAGTTAAGGAAAGCAGGCTCCCCCATTGCCTATGCTTGATAGATCCACTTATTTAAGGGATTTATATTTCACCTTTCCCTTGCCATCACAAATTCTCAAAGCTTTAGTTCACCACAAATGCTCAAAGCTTTCCAGCTGCTGTCACAACAACCCTGTGAGGTGGGTGAGGTGGAGAGAATGACTGGACCAAGGTCACCCAAGAAGCTTCATGGCCAAGGAGGTATTTTCCCCTGGATCTTCCAGGTTTCTCTCCAACTCCCTAACTGCTACACAATCCTGGCTCTTTGAATTAAAAACTTGGTGGGGAGCAGAAGGAGACAAAGTTTGTGATAAAGTCAGTGTGCAGGAAGTCCAGTTTCAAATCACTACTCAGCTGTAGTAGTCCGTGGAAGACTTTGCTAAAGCCGTGATCTTGTTCTCTTACCTATAGAGAGCTCATAAAGATGAAATAGGGCAGGAGGCCTTGAGTTTACCTCTTCCTTCCTAAATATAATTAGGTGTTGAGCACAGTTTTGAAAAAATTTCTTATCCAAATATTCCAGAGTTTTCTGCCACATCGCTTCACATGGGCCACCTATTTGAAGTACCACTGGGTTGGGAGCCCCGACGCAGTGTGACCTGTAAGAGGCCCAGGGTGGATGGAAGGGCTTTTTCAGGCTCATGCTTTGAAATCTCCTACTATTGTTCGTTGTAGGTTATTTGTGGCAGGTGTCAGGTGTCCAGGGGTCCTGTGAGTACCAGAACTCGGGCACATCCACTAAAACTGAATGTTGGGAGAGTTAAGACAGACAAAAGAAAACCATCGTATAGTTGATCTGTGGAACTCTCTGCCCCAGGATATGGTGCTGGCATCTAGTCTCAATGCCTTTAAGAAGGGATTGGACAAATTCCTAGAGGAAAGGACCATCACAGCTTATAAACCATGAGGGGTGTGTGTAGATGTGGACAAGCTCAAAATGCCAGATGCAGGAGAGGGCACCTGGATGCAGGTGTTAAAGTGCTCCCTGAGGAATCTGGTGGGTCACTATGAGATAACAGGGACTAGGTGGGCCTTTGGCCTGATCAAGTGAAGGCTCTTCTTATGTTCTTATGAGTACCATCAGATATCACCTCAAGAATCATTGGTGGTACCTGCTGGGTGGCAGGCATCCAGAGAACTCTCAAGTACCACCAGGCACCACCTCAAGAACCATTGGTGTTACCTGCATAACATTCCTTGACACGCATATGTTCAATAGCTCTCACTTTTTGTCTACTTAGTAATGAGGTAGTTGGCAGAATAGAGTGCTGTAGCAGCAACACAAAGGATAACTAGGTCTTCTCCATCTCCTGCTGTATTTCTGGGCAGCAGAGGTCGCTCACTGTGACTGCTGCTTTTCACTTCCTTCTCCTGGTTAGTGCCCAGGAGAAAATTAAAAATTTTCAGTGTTTTTCTCCTCATGGCATACCAACCCCTATGGCCTTCACTTCTTTTGATGTTGCTTTCTGGAGACTTCCAGGTTCTGTGGCTCTGTTTTTAGGGCAATGTAGGTAGTAGCAAATTACCCTTTTGCCTCCACTTTCAGATCTATAGGACTAGTTGAAGGAATTATTGCTTGTTAACTGTGCTTCTAATCCCCTAATCCAGAGTAACTACGGGAGCACATAAGAGACTTTACGTGCACCCATATATGCAACCTATGGGAAATTCATATTGGAATTCAGAGTAAGTTGTTCTTACACCGGAGCAAGGACTCCCCACAGTTACTCTGGATTTTGCCCTTAGTGACTCTTGTCCCACACTTTTATTGTCTTAACTATCTAGGCCCCGCACCATACTTAACAAAACTTAAATCTTTGAAATAGTCGTTTTTTGCAGTGTGTCCAGTGCCTTTTCTTTATCTTTCCTGGGTCAGACTGTAAGCCATTTGGAACAGGGACTTGTCCTCTCATTCTTTGTAAAGCATGATATACTTAGCTGATAATATATAGGAAAAGGGACTAGAGATTAAACCTTTGTGGGGATGTCTCAAATATTCTTGAGCAAGTTCTGCATTTGAAAGAGAGCACCGTTTAGGTAGCCATTAAACCACCAGTGTTGCTTTCCATCCCGAGACAAGGGCTCATATCCACGTTTCTTAAATATTTAATAACTCCTTTTTGTATTCTCTTTTTCTTTGTAGGGTGGACAATTTTGGACTTGGACTTTTGCTGCAGACCAAGCAGATAAAGCGCATGATCTCCTCCTATGTAGGAGAGAATGCAGAATTTGAGCGACAGTATTTATGTGGAGAACTGGAAGTTGAGCTTACACCACAGGTAAAATGCATCCGTTAATAGGCAAGAGTAATTTGTTGTACTTGTTATGGTATTATTTGTACCACCTAGTGGCTGACCTGCTTGGCAAATGCTAGAAAAAAAGGGTTTGCACTCATAGGTTATTGGGTTGAATCTGTTGAATGTTCTGCTAGCTTCATGATCAGAGTTCCTGAAGGTTTGGAGGGCCTATGTGGGTATGTACAGCTGTGTGCACACAGGCCTTCCTTCATTTCTGAATAATGTCTGCATACCAAAAGTAGGGTCAGCTGGCGTAGAGCCCTCTACGTGTTAAATGTATATATATGTATATATATGTAGTCTGAGTAGGATGCAATTAGTAGTAGTAGTACTACTGCTGATTAGGATGCAAGTACAGTAGTACTACTGCTGATCATGATACTACTTGCATCCTGAGTAGGATGCAAGTAGTAGCACCAACAAAGTATGGTGCTTACTGAATGCAAAATGCTTGACAGATATTGATGTAAAATAGTTTTCTTTTAAAGACAATGATGATATCCCTTTTTTGTAGCTGCATTCGAGAGAGAGCCAACCATGTAAGTTTGTAACAGAGGTGCAATTCACTGCTTGGTCTTTCAACTGCTGTACTACTCTTGAAACTCAATTGTGGCATAAGCAGCTAACTGTAAGCTGTTGAATATTCGGCTAGCACAGCTTTGTTGAGCCAGCTGTTAGGGCACAGACACACGCTCCAGATTCGTTGCAGATCACTAAAGCATGATTCCACTTGATTTTTTAAAATTTGTGCTTGATACCATGCTTGGAAGATTTTGGTCCAGTGCAATTAAAAAACAAAAACAAAACTGTTCACTGACATGATTTTGTGGACCCTAAAGTTAATTTGAGCTTTAATTTTATCAAGTCAATTTGCTTTACAGTTATTGGATTATTTCTGCAAGTTAATAGTGAACACTGGCTATGGAAATGTAGCATATGTTATATGAGTATAGTATGCATTTACTGTTCAGTCGTTGAGAGTGAGTGTTTGGCTTGTAGAACTTTCACCCTATAGAAAAAGAAGGACCTCTGTGTGTCCGGGAAGTGAAACAAAGAGCAAATCCTCTCCAAAAGTACTTCCATTCCAGATTAAATCTGCAAACAGAGCAGATAATCATATCCAGATTAGGAAGACAAGGCTGGCAACGCTTATTGGCATCTGGTCCAGCTTCCTGAATCTTACAGTGGCTGGTCAGAAGCTTCGTGGAGCCTACAGGCAACAAGACATCTGTATTCTATTACCACTTCCTTGCACCTGGCATTCAGAGATAAGCTACTTGGAAAACACAGAAGTTTTACATAGTTTTACTTTTCCTCCATAAATCTGTACAATCCAGTTAAAGGTGTCTTGGCCACATGCTGGAACACATGGCAAGGAATGCTTCAGGTTGATTATGTGCTGGGTAAAGAAACAGATCCTTTTGTCTTATCTCTCCCATCAGCCAATTTTAGTGGTTGTGCCCTGGTTCTGGTACTGTGTGAGAGGGCAAAGAACTCTCTAAGGCTGCAATCCTAAACACATTTTCCCAGGAGTAAGACCCATTGAACACAATGGGGCTTACTTTTGGGTGGACATGGTTAGGATTGTGCTCTAAGATATTTTGTGTGTGTAGTTTTTTGGATGAATGTCAATTGTCAGAATTAGTCAAATGAAGTGATCCTATACCAGGGTGACCATATATCTTCTTTTTTCGGGACATGTCCTCTTTTTTTTAGTCTTGCGTCCTGGAAAAAAAAATCTTCATTGTCCACCTTTTCCTTGTGAGCAGGCAGCACATAGCCTTCTTATAATTAATAAATTATGGCAGCAAATAGTCTTCTTGTAATGAATAAATTATGGCTGCAGTCCTAACCATACATTCCTGGGAATTTGTACTATTGAACACAGTGGGATTTACTTCTGAGTAGACATGCTTAGGATTGCACATATTTAGGATTTGGATGCCATTTCCGAATATAAAATAGTTTAAGGCGGATTAGGATAATGGTGGTTGTGTAATTCTTTTTTCAATTTTAAAATTAATATCATGTCAATTGCTTATTCATATCTATGTAACCTTTTCTTCAGTTCTTTTTTGTTAATTGTTTTGTGTTTAATTTACACAATAACAAAGATTTTAAAAAAGGTTTGCACTATGTATATAATAAATTCCATGTAATACTTGCGGTCTAATTTATTAATTTACTAATCTAATAATTTATTAAATAAAATATAATATAGTATTTCAATTAACTACATGAAAAAATATATAGGAGTGTTTTTAGTTTTTATTTTGTCATGCCCCACATTTTTCTTGGGTGCCCTACATTTTGGGGGCCTTGTCCTCTTTTGTGATTATGATGGATGATCATTCTGTCCTGCATTAAGGTCTCAATAAATAGAAGATGGTCCGTAAGGTTCTCTTTTACAAATGTGTGCTGGAGGCTGATGTTTTTTAAATGTGGGTTCTTATTAGAGAACAATAGCATAAGTAACTGCTGCCGTCTTGTGGCTAAAACTGGTACACACTAATCCTAATGCAAAAATAAAAAAAGCAGGCCTCCGTCAGTCTTGGAAGACTATGGTATCGTGCTCGGCACTGCATACGCTGCATGCAAAGCACGAAAGCCTGGGTTGGATTGTTATGGAGGATAGGCTGTTACCCAAGCAGCAAATCCCCCCTCTCCATGCCACTGAATTAGTCCAATGGAAAGGCAGAGCCAATACGATTGAATCCAGCTGGCGTCGCAGAGCTGGGCTAAGGACAGGAGCTCACCCTGTCTTGTGGGGCCAACCCAGGAATCGAACCCTGGCCTTCTGGTTAACAGGCACAGCATCTTAACAGCTTGTGCCACTCACAGCACACAATGCAAAAATAAGCATTTGTATTTTCACTATTCTTTTTGTATAGCATGCTCAGGCCTTTTATTTTCTAAAGGTAGTCTATTTTGTTGGTAAGTTCATTGTCCTAGTAATAAAAGTTATCCCTATAAAGAGATTTTGAGCATAGTCCTATCCATGTCTACTCAAAAGTAAGCCCCATTGTGTTCAATGGTTCTCACTCCCAGGAAAGTGTCTAGGATTGCAGCCATAATCTCTAGTTTTTTTTAAAAAATTTCTGGGTCCATTCTGCTCCTACAATTGGTGAAATGCATTATAACTGCCTACCCGTAACCAGTCTTAGAAATGTTGGTTGTTCATGCTGAACCAGATCTTTTTGATCTGCTGCCACTGCTCAGGTTTTTGGCTCGTGTTGCAATGGATTGTCTCATATAGAGTACCACAAAGAACTCTGATATCATAGCATGTCACCCAGAAGCATTTGAATTCTAAGGTCTATGATCAACTTATGGGAAATAATCCCTGAGAATCTTGCTTTCATCCCACCTGAACTGAAGTAGTATTTGAGCACTGTCTGAAGTTTATCCCTCTCTTGTCCTTGTAGGGTACTCTTGCGGAACGGATCCGGGCAGGCGGGGCAGGCATTCCAGCTTTTTATACCAGCACAGGATATGGAACTTTAGTACAAGAAGGAGGTGCTCCAATCAAATACAATAAGGATGGCACTGTTGCCATTGCCAGTGAACCAAAAGAGGTAAATAGGTTGTATTTGTGGGTGTGATTTATGTTGGAAAGGGGGACTTATATTGGCAGGTGTGAGGTGAGTTGCCCAGGACTTTGCATAAGCCTTTCTGTCATTTTAGGGAAGGGGCTGTTTCAGACATGGAGCACAACTGCTTTATAGGCAGTTTCAGTCTCCATATATTTAAAACACATGCCTCATTTTCCATGCCATGCCAGTTCAGGACATCTTACACTGAACTGAAAAAATATGTGTAGAAGAACACGACAAGCCCAGGATTTATAGATCCCCTTCCTTAGATTTGGAAAGCTGCTCGCAAGTGGTGTGGGCAGCACTGAGTGTGATGTGCCCAGTGCTTGATTCACTAGAAAGGCAGTTTCATATGTTCAGTTTTTTTAAATATTGTGAGAGATCTCACAACCACACTTGTGAGAAGGCAGGTACATTCATACTTGGGACGTTTGGAACCAAATCAGGCAGTTCTGCTCTACTGCAGGATTGTGGTCACTGTCTGTCCTAAAGTGTACAGCTGAGCTCCATACAGAGCTCTTAGGTTGGCCACCTGGACATTCAGTGATGATATGAGACATAGGGTGCAATCCAGAGTAACTACAGAGAGTCCTTGCTCTGGTGTAAGAGCAATTTACTCTGGAGTACAATATGAATTTCCCATAGGTTTTCACTAGGTGGTGCAGTAACTACGGGTGCACTTAATGTCTCTTACGTGCTCCCATAGTTACTCTGGATTGTAGGGATAATCACTGGAGACCCTGCTGTGCAGCCATGGAATGGCTTTGTGCATCACTAGGAATGTTTAATGATGAGGAAAAACTAAAGATGAAGATGAAAAACACTAATTATGCCTTTGACCTCCAAACTCCTAGCAGTGTGGACAGCATGATCTACAGTTGGTCCTGTTTTCCTGCTTTCATAACACTGCTTATCTTGAATTTTTTAACGTTCCCAGCACAATTCAGAGGCACCAATTCCAACAGTAATCTTATTTCTATGTATCAATACTTGTTTAGTTATCTTAAATTTTTATCCTATTGCTTAATGCATTTTAATGCTCATCTATATATATAAAACAGAAAAGTCACTGACTCATCACCGCCCTGCCAAAACCGCCGGCCCTAGAAGCATGAAATTTGGGGAGGGTGTTCCTTCCGTGACGGAGGGGTGCACTAAGAACCGGTTTTCAGAAATTCCAACGGGAAGGGGGTGAAAAGGGGCGCAACGCGTTTTCCTCCCTATATTTTGCAATGGAGAATTGATGACTCATCAACATTCCACCCCAACTGCTGGGCCTGAAGCATGGAATTCTGGGAGGGATCCTTCTGTCACCTGAACACCCACCAAGAACCCAAGTGGAGAAAGTTAACCCTTCAGGGGCTGAAAAAGGGGCAACATGTTTTTATCCTATAGTTAACAGGGGAGACTGACCAACGTCCAGCCAATTCGGTGCTTGGTGCACTGGAGGGATATTGTTTGGAGGAAGAGGTTGCGCACGGGCGAGAAGGTTGCGCACGGGCGAGAAGGTTGCGCACGGGCGAGAAGGTTGCGCACGGGCGAGAAGGTTGCGCACGGGCGAGAAGGTTGCGCACGGGCGAGAAGGTTGCGCACGGGGGGACTGATGGACATGTGGGAAGGTTGCGCACGGGGGGACTGATGGACATGTGGGAAGGTTGCGCACGGGGGGATTGATGGACATGTGGGAAGGTTGCGCACGGGGGGACTGATGGACATGTGGGAAGGTTGCGCACGGGGGGACTGATGGACATGGGGTGTTGATGCGCCTTGGGGGGATTGCGTATGGGGAAATGTTACTCCCGCAACGTGGGTACTCTTTTCGCTAGTTGTATTATATAACTGCATTGCATAAATTGTGGCTAGACTATTGTTGCCATGCCAAGAATTAGCAGCTTTTTGAAACCCACACACCAAAAAGAATATATGTCAGAATATTCAGATAATCATGAAATGGTTTGAATTTGTTACATGGTTTTATCCGTATTCTTTACCCCTTTGTCCACAGAACCCCTCCCATCCAGAATAGAGTGTGTTTTGAATTTGATTTGTTTGCCATAACCATGTCTTAGGGGCCATCAAGTGTATTCAATAAGTCTCATGGAGTTTTCCAGAGTAATGTGGTTTTGACCCATCACATCAATTTTATGGTTAATACTAGAATGTGTATCCTAATTAAAAAATCCCCAGGTAACAAAATCCTAAAGATAAATACAAGACTTTAAAGGTCAGCACCAGGACCATGAATAGAGACTGGATGTGATCTAGCAGTCAGTGCACCTGCGAAAGGATCAGTATTATCTGCTCTGCTGACCGGTGGCAAGCTACTGGACCAGCAAGGAGCACATTAAAGTAATCTAGCCTTGGAGTGAATTAGAGCATGTGACTGTTTTCCTGTGAGATAGTTTCCTTTCACACACACTAATAATCCAAAGCTTACCGAGAATCGTCTCTTACAGTGAACATATGGTGAAGAGGATGTACATGCGGTGTTGTTTTTTTCATTAACGGCTTGGAAAAAGCAACAACATTTAAATAATAGCTTTAATTATAAATAAATGATTTGTGGTATTTGGATTTAAATGTTACATTTACTGAGTCTATTAAATCTAAATCTTAGCATGTGAGCTCATCTCTGGAAAAATTTTGGAACAATTAGCATGGAAAAACAGCTGGTTTGTATGAAACAGCTTTGTGTTTTAGTTGTTAACCAACATTAATTTCTTCTACATTACTATTTTGATTTTCCTTCCAAAAGCTTGGTGTAATGATCTCATTTTTTAAAAAGACATTTATTGTGAATGCGCAAGAACAGAAATGCACCTATAACTGCAATCTTACTGTCTCTACAAACTATCGGGTAGAGGGTGACTGACCTTAACAGTCCAGTCCTAACCAACTTTTGAGCACTGATACAGCAACATTCCCCTATTTTGACAAGCCCTCCATGACTGCCCCCCTCCCAACTATAGGTACATCTGCATCATGTCTAGGAAGTTACATAAGATCAAGTTGTCAGTGACTAAGGGATTTGAATCCAGGACTTTTCAGACCAAGTGTAGCGGTGAGTGTTATGGGGAAAAAATGCCCAGAAATTGGAGTTGAATTTACTGATTGCCTTCACTAGTTTCACTAGCGACCCAAACATGTCCAACTTTCCAGCACTGATGCAGCCATGCCAATGGGGTATATGTTGCATCTTGCAGTGGAAGAGCTGTTACAGATTCCTCTTGAAAGTAAGGAACCATTTCTTTCCTTATCATAGGACTGAACAGAGGCTGTATTGAGGTTGAAGTTGGACAGAATGGGGACCTATGTTTAGTAATTGTATTGTTATTTGTCAAGCTGAAGAGCTGTTCTTGTTTTTTTCAGTGCACATTGAACCATGACATCTGGTTTGTCACAACTGCTGTCTCCTTATTATTAGGGTCAATTGAAAGTCTACATTTAATTAAATTCTGTGATTGCTGTCCAGAGAATTGTAGGAAGATTTTGCCTCCCCCTTTCCAATTAGTGTCTTCATAGACTCCTGAGTCTGGAGGAAGTTTGTGTTAGAGAAATCATTTTCACATGTACATTATCTGTTTTTTTCCCCCTTCTCTCTGTAGGTGAGAGAGTTTAATGGCCGTCACTATATTATGGAAAAATCAATCACAGGAGACTTTGCGCTAGTGAAAGCATGGAAGTCTGATAGTGCTGGAAATATCATCTTCAGGTATGGTCTCACAACGGACATCCTTCCTATAAGAAGTGCTATCAAACTGTACTCTGGAGACTCTGAATGAAGAGTTTCTGATCTGAAAGCAGAAATTGCAATGCTTGCTAATTTATTCTTGCTATTTTGCTATAGCAAGAATAAGGCCTTAGCAATTCAGACCTTCTTGTTGCCCCTCAATTATAGGTTCTTATAGTGAATGCTTTATTTGCTCATAAAAAGGTTATCGGTTCTATACATATTTCCATTAGGTCAGTTGCAGTCACAGTCCCTA
Organism: Cryptoblepharus egeriae; assembly: GCA_030015325.1. Taxonomy (NCBI): domain Eukaryota; kingdom Metazoa; phylum Chordata; class Lepidosauria; order Squamata; family Scincidae; genus Cryptoblepharus; species Cryptoblepharus egeriae. Next base: position 215,805,791 of record JAREYC010000002.1, read on the forward strand.
AGGATTTCTTCGATCCCTGAGTTTGCTACAAAATATTTACAGTATTTTCCATAAATGGGACTGTGTCAGCGCTGACAGCAAGAGTGTGCATGTGTGCTTGAACTAAACAGTGTTCTGCATCTTTAAGGAGCACTTGCAGTGCAGAATAGCCTGCTCTTTTGAAAAGAAGGAAGGAAAGCCATTGAAGCGTTTCCGTCTTCTGGTGGTGTGACATTTTGTATGGCTTTAGCCTTTAAGAGAGGCTCAAAAAGAAACTATAGGACTTTTTAAGGCAGTCCTTCAAAGGGATGCACTGTGTACCCTGGATATAAAAGAAATCTTAGAAAAATCAATTACCAAAACAGAAATAATTTTTTCAGGATCTAATTTTATTGGTACCTGAACCCACTCTCTTATAAGTATATTCCTAAACCTCAGGAGCATTCAGGTTGAAAGTGTCATATTCCATATGCAGGCATCTTGCCTATCTTGGGATTGAAAGCATGTTAATTTTGGAATCTGATGTGAAGGTGTGACAGATAATGTCCTAAAAGTAATGCTTTCAGATTACTGAATAATGTCACTTAATAAAAACATCATCGATCCATCTACAGTATCTATCTACAGTATTTATCTATAGTATTTATTTACCGCTTTTCAACTGAAAAGTTCACAAAGCGGTTTACAAGAAAGTGAAAAAATTAATAGCTAATTAATAGCTAATGAATGCCTGTCCCAAAAGGGCTCACAATCTAAAATGCAAAAAGAACACCAGGAGAAGCCACTAGAGCAGACATTACTGGGGTGTGTAGGGCCAGTTACTCTCCCCCTGCTAAATAAAAGAGGAACTCCCACTTGAAAGAGTGTCTCTTGCCCAGTTAGCAGGGGTTAACCGATCTACTTTTTGATCGGTTTATCAACTCACTGGCCTGTGGATGTAATATATCTTGACTTCAGTAAAACATTTTACAATGACATCCTAATTTGCAAGCTGATAAAATAAGGGCTAGAATCTAGATTAGGGGTCTTCAAACCCCAGCCCTGGGGCCAGATGCGGCCCTTGGTGAGCCTCAAAATTGCCCCTGGCAAGACCCCTCTGTCCGGCCCTCACACAAGCCTTGTAATCCACTCCAATACATTCTAATATGTAAATTTATTGAAATTTGAAATGTAAATTAGTTTTCTGCCACCACCAACACAGGTCAGAGATGATGTGGCCAAAAACTGCCAAAAACTTCTGAGACCCCTGATCTAGATGATAAAATCATTAGATGGATTTGCAACTGGCCATACAAAATGGTCATACACAAAGGTTGTTCATCAATGGTTTTGTGTCAGCCAGGAAGATAGCTTTGAGTGGGGTGCCCATGGCTCTATCTTGGGCCTAGTTCCCTTTAATATTTTCATCAGTTACTTGGGTCAGAGGATACAGGAGCCTCAAATTTTATGTGTGCAAAAGAATGCAAAGTGGTGATCATTTCCCAATTGCCTTGCATTCTTTTGCTGTTCTGTGGGGGGGGGGGGGGAGAAGAGAGTGGTTTGTCTCCCTGCTGAAAAGAAGCTCCTCTAAGCCCCAAAGAGGGAGATTAATTGGTTGCCTGCATGCAGTGTCATCATGGTAAGTAGGTTACTTTAAACCTAAAGGGATGTTTATCTTTTAATTTAATAAGCCAACCGCATTCGCCTTGAGATAAAACCATGGGTGAAAAATCTGCTGATAATTGGATTATACCTCATTAAATTGGATCATCCTTTTCTTACCTGTACAAACAAAACTTTGAATTTGCAGACCACATTGTTTAAATTTAGTGTTTGGCAACACAAATATAACCAGAAGGGGGCAGTGGAAGCCCAATTATTATTATTTTTTGCATTGTTCAAAAAACTGAAAATAAGAAATAATCTAGAAAATGGCATTCATTGATTCAATTCACATTCAGCCTTCTCCTCTGGGACGTAACATTTTAAGATCTGTTGAGAGAATCCACATCTTTATGAATGCAGTACTTAGACTGATAAAAAAAATTAATTATGACAATATTGCATAGGTGACTGAACCATGGTATGTTAAGACTTCAGAGAAAGACTTGCATATGAAAGAACTATGCAGATATTCCATTTTTGACAAGCTCCCCCCCCCCCCCCCGGTATGTTTCTGCACACATAACTTGTTTTGTGAACATGTAGTTGGAAGAGAGCAGAACTAGTTTACATAGGGGATAAAAGGTGAGAGGTTTATATATTTTTTTATTTATTTTATTTGATTTATATCCCACCTTTCTTCCCTAATCAAAGGGAACCTAAAGCGGCTAACAACAATTAAAAACAACAATAAAAATGTAGGTATTTACAGTCACTATTGTTGCATACTGAGGATAAAGTTGTTAACTTTGCTGAAAGTGACTCACAGCATACCCTCCCCTATGTATGCTGTGCTAAATTTCCATCATGTGAGAAAGGTAGATATAAATAAATGGAGGAATCTGCTAACAAAGATTTACTTATTTTTTCTTTCATAGCTTAGCTTAAGATTGCCATTGGCTAAAGTGAACAGATGTTGTGTTTATACATATGGGTCAAGATAATGGGTTGCAACACAAGTTTTACCATGAACAGAAGACCACTTCTATTTATATGAATGGGAGATGGTTTCTGCATTATGCATTATTGTACTTCCTCATACCCCCCATTTGTCCAGAAAAATTCATGCCTTTTTTTTTAACAGCATGGGGTTTTGTTTGAACAGTATCTTTACACAAGCAGTTAGTAGAGGACAGGTCAGGATAAAGTTCCCCCACCCATATAATTAAAGAAATATGCCCAGGACTCACACAGACAGGAGAGGAATGGTCAGAACATTTACATTCCGAACACTGCTCTTTTATTATGTGAGGTGTGGTCATATGGACAAGTATAATCTGAATTGTATCTTTCAAGATATATAAAAAATAGCATACTGTTCCTTTTTTGTATTTCAGTTTTAGACTGACATAATGCTTTTCCTTATATTATCGGAACATATTGCAGAAAACTGAATGCGAACAGAATGTACCCTTATTTATTTATTTATTTTGAGACACATTACCTTCCTTCCCCTTCTGCTTTCACTAAAATAGGAAAACAGCAAGAAATTTTAACCAGCCGATGTGTAAAGCTGCCAAAACAACGGTGGTAGAGGTAAGATAAAAATTAATCTCTTCCAGAACTGTTAACATCTTGACCTCAAATTCAACTTCTTATAGTGCTAAGCATTTATACAACAAGGGGTCTATAAGATAAATTGATGAGCTATGGTTCATGGATTGTGGTAAACTTGCTTCAGGTTATGCCACTTCAGATTGCTAGTAGAAGCCCATGTGTCGTTAAAGGTAAAGGTATGCCCTGCAGGTTATACTGATAGTTGTGGCCGACTGTAAGGTGCAGTGCTCATCCCCATTTCTAGAGCAATAGAGCCAGCATTGTCTGACATATGGCTTGCATGTGCACAGAACGCTGTTACCTTCCCACCAAAGTGGTACCTATTTATCTACTTTCATTTGCATACTTTTGAATTGCTAGGTTGGCAGGAGCTGGGCTAAGAATGTGAGCTCACCCCATCTTGTAGGACCCACTTCTTGAACCCTGGCCTGCTGGTTAAAAGGCACAGTGTTTCAACCACTTGTGCCACCACAACACTTATCCACAACACTTACCATCATTACTTATTATTTATGTTATCTTATTTACCTTCATTATCTTAACTTACCTTCGTTATCTCATCATTTACCTTATCATTTACCATATGGATAATGGTGTGCTTCTTTATGGAGAGGGAAGCATTTATTCCTATAAGTCCTGACCCCTTTGCAGTGTGAAATGGTATAGCCAAATCCAGGCTTATCTGGCCAAATACAAACTAACTTTATTCGAACGAAGATGGATCAAATGACATACAGAAAGGACTTACCTGAGCTAAACTGGTTTCCAACTTCTACTTGTTTGGTGCATGATCCTGTTTGCTGTATCTTTGAAACTGGTCATGTTGAGCAGGACTTGGATGATCAGCTCCAAAAATCTTCACAAGTATCCCACCCATTAAAGATGGCAAGAGGAGTCGGTTTCCAGGATGGTATAGTGGTTTGGGAGTTTAGATCTGGAAGATAGTGATTCAAATCCCTTTTTGGCCAAGAAGCATCCTGGACTTCAGGCTGTCACAGTCTCTCAGCCTCATCTACCTCACAGGGTTACAAACAAAAGGTGGGTATGAACCATGTACAACAAGAGTCAGGATGGCATAGTGAGTCAGGATGGACTGAGATCTGGAAAATCCCAAGTTTAACTTCATCCTTGGCTATGAAACTTCTTGGATGACCTTGAGCCAGTCACTGATTCTCAGCCTCTCCTACCTTAGGGTTGTTGTAAGGACATAAAAGGAGGGACTAAATCTTTCTAAGCCACATTGGGTATGCTGTGGAAAGGCAAGGTATAAATACTGTAATTAAACTCCTTGGAAAGCTGTAAAAATTTGGGAAGAATTAGCCTCGACATAAGAAGAGCCTCCACTGGATCAGCTCCAAGGCCCATCTGGTCCAGCTTCCTGGATCATAAGTGGCCCACCACGTGCCTCAGGGAACACAAATGACACCTGTATTCAGGTGCCCCCCTGCCTCTGGCATTTTGAGGTTGTTCGTATCTACACACACCCCTCTACCTTAAGGGACATGCCAAAGGCATTGCCAGTCATGAAGCATAATTGGGGAAGAGCTGTGCCCAAGATCCTGAAGAGTTGCCAGTGCCCAAGATCCTTGAGGTTGACAGTGTTAAGCTAGATGAAGTAATGGTGTAAATAGGTGATAGGCAGCTTTGTGTGTTCAGTAGCTCTAGAACAGGGGTCTCCAAACCATGTCCCAGGGCCAGATATGATCCTTGGTGAGCCACAATGTGGCCCTTGGCAAGACCTCTCTATCCAGCCCTCCGGCAAGCCTTGTAATCCACTCCAATCCATTCTTATGTGTAAATTTATGTAAATGTATTCAAATTTGAAATGTAAATTAGTTTTCCGGCCCCTGACAGAGAGATGATTCGGCCCTCCTGTCAAAAACTTTGGAGGCACCTGCTGTATCTAGAATAATGCCATCTTGGAAGTATCAGTCTTGCCTTTCCCTACCCTTTTCACACTCCATTATTTTTCCTCTTCCTTCTGCAGAGTCCTTTGCAAATGGAACATTTTCTTGTTATAGAAAGAAGATGGAATAATAAAATCTAATTTTTCCTGTCACGAAATAGGCAACTTGTGACTTGGCAAGATAGATGAACAAGTGTGGCTTGGGGTGAGGGCTTACATTTCTGTGCAGAAATGCTCTTTCACTCATAACTAATTAAGTAAACATAATTAAAAACCCTACACTATATCTCTGTTTGCTTAGTAACTACACTACTTCACCATTATCATTCTGTGATCACGGGGACAATGATTCTCATTTCATTGTGGGACAGAAATGAATTGGTTCTATTAGTTACCTAAAACCGGGGTATTGTTTTTATTGTGAACCACCTACGCTCTGAAAAATGGCAGTGCCCAGAAATACACATTTCTAACAAACAAAATTTGAGTTCCCGGCAACTCTTCTAAACAAGAGACCTTGCAAGGTAGAATTCCTCTGAAGTACTTGTGTCCCATTTTTCTGAGCGAATTCAAGGACGACTTGTTCAAAAGCCTAATTATACCTTAAGAGCTTTGTGACTATTGCAGATGTGGTCTCAAAGGTTTTTTTTTATCCAGCTTGCCAGACCTCCTTCCAAGCGACTGCACATATGAACTAGCTGATCAGTTTTTGGTGTGCTGTTTCCACAGGAGTACCCATAAGTGCCGGGCTTCAGTTACGGTGATTGGGCTCTAAAGAACAGGAGGAGTATATAATTTATTGTAGCATTGCTCTCTTGTTGAAGCGTAGAGCTTAATGTATGTGGTGATGTTGCATTAATTAGCTTGGGATTAATAGTCATGTGTTTATATGTAGACACTGACTGCAGTCCTAAAGACACTTTCCTGGGAGTAAGGCCCATTGAACAGGGCTTACTTTTGAGCAGAGGTTAGGAATGTGCTGACCATCACCTATGTTTAAGCCAAAGTTAGTTGTCATGTGCTGCAAGTTTGAGCGAGGGAGAGAGAGTTTCCTCCCATTGGTGTGGATAAGTTGAGGATCATTTGGAGGTTCTTCCCTTTCCCAAACTTCAGAGCCAGAAAAGTGCCATAAATGATGATCAGAGGAAGAATAGCTTTATCCCGTTGATTTGCTTATGGTAAGGGACAGCTGGGTTATATTCCTGCAACTTGAGTTACTTATAAAAATGGGTTTTGTGAGTTGGAGCCCAAACCTTTGCATGTCTACTCAGTAGTCTCATTATAGTCAATAGGGCTTACTCCTAGGCAGATGTGCACCATGTATATAGCACAAGCTGTCTCGTGCCATGGGTGAATACATCCAGTTTGATATTATTGACTTGTAACATTAACTAAAAAGTGGGTTTCAGGTGTTTTGATCAGGGCAAAATTTCAGTCCTTTCTATGGGCACCATTTTGCCTATGTACACCTCTGCTCTCAGGTAAGTATGGATAGGATTAGTTGGGTGTCCTTCTCTACTTGTTTGTTGTCTTTTGGAAAGGAATCTGGTCTAGAGGAAGACAGGTAAGGATTAAATGTTTATAGTATTGGGTGAGTTTTTGTCTGTTAAAACTTAGGTGAGCAAAGCTTTTTAATAAAAATTTAAAAAATTAATAAAATTTGGCTGTTTAATAAAATTTGCCTTGTTCATCAAACTTATTGGTCTAGTCCCATGATAGGGAAGAGTACGCTGGGGATACCTGGCTTGCTGGTTTCTTACTTGGTCTGCTGGTTTAATTAACTGAGACTAGCAGGAGGTGTTTCTGAACCCATTTTCTTTCAGATAAAGGCACAAGAAGGGACTCGTTGTGCTGCAGTGTATTCTTTCCAGAGATAGAAATCCCATGTGAATAAATGAGTGCATGATTGCGTGATGGTATGAAAAACGGTGAATAAAAGAGGATGAGACGGAAGACAGGGCCATAGACATGGGCCATAGACAGGGCTCTGCAAATAGTGTGTGCAAATGGAGAAATATGTTTGCATTTGGTTCATTTTTTCAGGAAACAGGGTTAGAAAGAGGCTTTCCATGAGCAGAAAAGTCTTTTCTGTGGGTGACAGGACTCTCTTTTATCCAAGCCAATTTTCTGCATTTTGAGATGCATTGCTTGAAATATTCGCAAAATCAGCCTTGAAAATAAGACCAGAAATGCTGCTTTCCCACACAAAGATTGACCACCCTTCCTGCACATGGATTGTGCATATGCATATAATATTCCTGAATATGGCTAGAGAAGTCACATGTGCACACACCTTTTATACTGTGACTAGTGAAAAGCGTACCTGCATTGCAGGAGTAAAATTCCCCCATACGCCATCCCCCCCGGTGCATCAGTCCTCCCCCCGGCGCATCAGTCAAATACCAGTTCTTAGTGCACCCCTCCATCACGAGAGGAACACCTACCCCAAATTTCATGCTTCTAGGCCCGGCGGTTTGGGAAGGGTGTTGATGAGTGAGTGACTCAGTGAGTGACTTTTCTCTTTTATGTATATGCAGGATGGATAGATTAATTCACTCATCTTGTGACCTTCACAGTACCTTTCTGTTCTTTGGATCTAGTTTGAAGCATCCAGGCCTTGTACATGTTATAGAAAAATGGCACTTTCTTACTCATCTGCTTTAAATTTTGCAGCAAGTAAGATGAATTATGTGTTCTTTTGCCTGATGCAAATCCTATGCAGTCTACTCAGAAGCAAGTCCCATTGTATGCACTGGGGCTTACTCACAGGACAGTGTGTAGGATGCAGGAGCAGCCCCAAAGGCTTCTTTTGCCTGATGCAAGTCCTAAGCAGTCTACTAAGAAGTCCCATTATAAGCACTGGGGCTTACAGGAAAGTGTGGGGCTTATTCACAGAAAGGAAAACCAGGCAGGGAAGGTAGCGGGGGGAAGAGGTGTGGTTGTAGTGGGATCCAGGCAGGGGAGGCTTCTTGGGGGGGGGAAGTGGTTTCTTTTGAGTGGCGGAGTCCAAGAGGATTTCCTTCCCACCTGATGGTCTGGCTGGATTGAGACCAAGTGCTGACTGGGAGGCTCAGACAAGGCTGCTCCTGTGCTCCCCCTGCTGGTCTGTTCACTGGTACTGCAGGTAGTAGAAGTCCTGTCTCAGCCACCCAGCCCATTCAATTGGAATTCATCTTACAAAGCACATTCATTTTACAAGGCAGAATCCCATAGAAATTTTAGTTCATTTTACAAAGCATTTGTCTTATAGGGCATTTGTCTTGCAAGGTTCCACTGTATAATTGTCTTATTGTTGCAAAAGCTTCAGTGTGTGATCTGTTTGTAAACAAGAAGGATGTAACCTAGAAAGAGCTCTCGGGTATGTGACCACTGTGATTGTATAAGCGACACATCTTGGCTTCAAATTACACAATGGTGAACTTTGAAAAGGCCCTCAGTGTAGTTCATACGTTCACGTCTGTCTCTGAATATTCAGAAGAAACACATACAAGAGGATTTATTGACATATGGTGTGAGATTTTATGTGCCCCAAGTTCACCAGTTAGAAAGCTTGCTATTTAACCATCTGCTTAACATTAGCTTTGTAATGTTGTGTGTTCAAATAAAAAGGAACCTTTTATATACATTATTCGGCCTGAAACTGAGATGTGAATCCATGAAATTCCAAATTGAACTTGGCTACAGTCCAGAGTAACTACAGGACCTTTTACACCGACGTAGTTATGTTGCCATTTATGGGAAACCTATGGGAAATGCATAGAGCAATCCAGAGTAAGTGCCTCTTATGTCTTTCCATAGGTACTCTGGATTGTAGGATGAATGTGTTTCTTTTGACAAATTGTCATGTTGCTCTTCTAAATTTTTTTTGGATTTGGATTAATTTGTTAAAATTAGCAAATTTTGGGAATGGGTCTACTCCTGTTTCTAGAATGCTAGCTGTATTACATTATTTCTCTTGCTTCAGAGTTTATAAGATGTTATGTGGTTTTGGAAAATGAGAATGTGGATTTTTAGTGTGACTTTCTGATATGTGCTTACTGTTGATCTAAAGGTGACAGAAGGAGGTGTAGATGTTTGCTTCTTCCAAATAGGGAATTTGAGCATTTCACGGTGCTCCTCAAACCCATTTGGAGTTCTCTTTGGAAACTGGCACACTTGCTGTTATGTTGCCAACTGCATTTTTCAGTTGTGGTTTTCTCAAAATCATATTTAAGAGGAGATTCTGCTTTAAATCCATGGAGATAGCCTTTTTAAGATTGTGTGTTGTGGTATTCTTTATACGAAAATAATAGTATGGATCAGCATGTTAGAAGTGTGTCTGCCAAGGGAAAATTATATCTCCCCCCCCCCCCAAAAAAAAATGGATCAAGACTGTTTTTTGCAATACAGCAGAAAGAATTGTACTTACAATACATTGTTGCCCTTTTGGTTTAAGTTCTTATAATTCAAGATTCAACTTGGTTCCATTTTTGGCATCTTGTACTTTTAAAAGTTTGTGCATTATTCTAGTGTCATTTGGGCTTAAGTAGGACTCCACAAGAGAAGGAGGGTGGAAGGAAAGAAGCAAGGCAGATATGTCAGGAATTTTTATGATCTGTTCTTAAGAGCAATCCAAGTGTCAGTATTTGAAATATGAATTTAAAATTTTTTTTGTACTTGCATTCATTCCTCACTGACTTTCCACCTTTAATCAGTTATACAGCAAGGAACACTTACGGTTATTTTCCTGTCCTTTTTGGTGGAGAGATTCAATAAAATATCTAAAATAATCAGAGACACTTGAGAGCCTTGATTTTTCAAGGGGCTGCAATATTAATGTATCAGTCCGTATGTCACACAATTTGCATATAAGCAATTAAGATATGCTTACTTATGAACTCTTTGCTTGCTCTTTGTTTCAAAGATAATAAAGCCGGTGGTAGTGCTTTTGAATAATACTCTAAAACCTTGAAACATTGTGCCTTCATGCTGAACTCCATCGATATAGTTTGTTTTAGGAGTAAGAGGGTAATTGGCAGATTGGTTGTAGCATGTTTTTTCCCCTGTGTTTTGCATTTGGAGGTAATAGCATGAAGGTCTTGATCGACAGCCCTCCATAAATCAGCAGAGGGAGGGCAAACTGCATTTCAATAGGAATACACTAAATAAAAAGCAAAATAAGCAATATGTATTGATTAGGTAGAGCAGAGTTAACCAAATTAACCAAATTTCTGCAAAGATAGATAGATTGATTGGCCAAGTATGAACTCCATACCCGGAATTTGGCTTCGGCAACAGCTGCAGACATACAAACACCAACTCACAAATAAACAATACATACAGAGCATACAATCAGATAAGAACACTACTTCAGTCTTTTCCAATAGTCCCTCAGCTTAGTTGATGGTTCAGCAATTTAATGGCACAAGGAAAAAAACTGTCCTTGTGCCTAGTTGTCTTAGTGTACAGAGTCCTATATTGGCGTCCAGAGGGAAGAAGCTCAAACAAAATGTGTCCAGGGTGAAGAGGGTCTGCAGCAATACTCACGGCTCTCTTCTTGACCCAAGTGATATATAGATATATATCTATATAGATATATAGATCCTCCATAGAGGGCAGACTGACTCCAATTATTTTCTCTGCTATACTTAAAGAAAGCAAATGCCATTTTAGGCTGCATTAAGAGGACTGTAGCTTCCAAGTCGCAAGAAGTTCTAGTTCCTCTTTATTCTGCATTGGTGAGACCTCACCTTGAGTACCGTGTTCAGTTCTGGGCACCTCACTTGAAGAAAGATGCAGCCAAGCTGGAGCAAGTCCAGAGGAGAGCGACAAGAATGATCAGTGGGATGGAAGGGAAGCCCTACGAGGAAAGGTTGGGGGAACTTGTGATGTTCAGCCTGGAAAAGAGGAGGCTGAGGGGAGACATGATTGCCCTCTTCAGATACCTGAAGGGCTGTCATATGGAGGAAGGGGCCAATTTGTTCATAGCTGCTTCTGAAAGCAGAACTAGAACCAATGGGTACAAACTGCAAGAGAGGAGATTCCGGTTGGATATCCAGAAAAAATTCCTGACTGTGAGGGCAGTTCGCCAGTGGAACAGATTGCCAAGGGAGGTGGTGGACTCTCCCTCACTGGGGATCTTCAAGCAGAGGCTCGATGAGCACCTGACGGGGATGCTCTAGGGGGATTTCCTGCTACAGGCAGGGGGTTGGACTAGATGACCTACTAGGTCCCTTCCAACTCTATGATTCTATGATTCTATGAAACTGACTTGTAGGTGGTTCATGAACCCATGTGCACTGGGTGGTGACCTGGGCACTCTCCCTGCCCTTGCTCTGGTTTGTCTCCAGATTGGAGCCATCCTGGAAGTTGAATTACCAGGAGAGTGGATATTTCTTCTGGGTCCCACCAGGCTGCCTAGCTGCTCTACTCACCCCTGTGGGTGTTGGAATAGACCAGGGAAATCCACTTCCATTTTGCTTCCAAAAGTGGCAGAGGTTTTCGGAAGAGTAGGTTGTCAACCCGGCATAACTCAGTAGAGCTTCCTCCTTTCATGGACCACCTTAGAAGAAGAGGTAGATCATGGTGCCAAGAAAACTGAGAACTGCAGTGATAGTGTTTGAGACCGTATGAAGTTGCATATGAATATAGCACTTAATTTACTTGGAAGTTCCTTGACACTTCCAGGCTGTTGAAAGTACTTATCTCAAAAGCAGCTAACCATCCAATGTACAAGTATTGATTGTATTCCCAATTGGACGAATATCCTTTGATCCTGTTTTTCATATTTTCTCAGGTAGAAGAAATTGTTGACATAGGATCATTTGCTCCAGAGGACATTCATGTTCCCAAGATCTACGTCCATCGACTCATCAAAGGAGAAAAATACGAAAAAAGGATTGAGGTAATTTTTGATATTTCTAAACCATCCTGTGAGTTTACCTGTATATTGTGGGCAAATTTCCATAACTTAGATTATATCATCCACTGTGCTGTGGCACTTCCATGCAAATTTTATTAGTAGGGTCACTGGGGTTAGTGTGATGTGGTGTGCCTCTGTTGTTAGTGTGGTGTGCCTTGTCAAAAAAACTGATGCCTTGTCAATGTGCCATGAGATAAAAAGGTTGAAAATTGCTGACCTACATATTTCCACCATAGTATAATGTGGTTCAACCTATTCAACCTAGTTGTCCTATCCTTATTTCCACTTATTAGTGTAGCTAAAGGGGCTGAGGGGTGTACCACATTCCCCAGGTACCACATGTAAAGGGATTATTAAAAAGACATTGCATTCCTTTGGGCCTCAAAGGGCCTTCTAAAGGTAAAGTTGCCCCTCAAATTGCCCTGCTCAACTCAAGGAAGTGGTGCTCATCCCCATTACAAGGCCAGAGAGTTTCATTACATTGTCCAAAGACACCTCCATGGTCATGTGGCTGGCATAACTAATTGCCAAAGCACATGGAACATTGTTACCTTCCCAGCAAAGTGATACTATTTATCTACTTGCATTTACATGCTTTCAAACAGTTAGGTTGGCAGAAGCTGGACAAGTAATGGGAGCTCACTCCATCTTGCATTTGGAGTCTTGAACCTCGAAACTGGTGTCTTGAAGGACCACCAACCTTCAGGCTGACAATCTTTAAGCAATGAGTTGCATCTTTAACCAAAGAGTTTCTGTAGCCCTTTTAAAAGGCACTTGGCATTTTTGCCGAAAAAACAAAAGTGCCTATTGGAGGCCTCCTGAAGGCCCTCTGAGGTCCAGAGGGAGAGCAACAATGTGATATGGAGAGTTAAAATTTTTGGGGTCTCTGGGGGTATTAGACCCGTTTCTACTTCATCTCTTGGCAGACCTATAGCACTATTCTAACCATATCTACTCAAAAGTAAGCCCCATTGCTTTCAATGGGTCCAACTCCCAGGAAAGTGTCTTTAGGATTGCAGCCAAAGGGGGGAAAACTACCATGAGTGTGAGCATACTCTGCTGTTAAAAAAACGAAGCCCTTGCAATCTTCTGGATCTTGCTGTTGTGTGTTTATTCCCTTTTCAGTCCAGGAGCTTTTTATTTTCATTTGGAGACTATTACTCAAATACGGTTTCTTTTCTGATTTGATAGCTGTAATAAGGATCCTCTCTTTTTGGATCAGAAGGTTAATGGAGAACTTCCTTGTACAGTCATGCCTTTGATTGCAGTGTTTTTCTTTTCACTTCTGTGCCTTTTCAACGTGTTTTATATCGTCTAGACAAAAGTTTACAGTCTGAATTAATTTTGGTCTACTTAGCTTTGTAATTCTGCTGGGGATCTGACATGGAACTGCAAACTTCCTTTTTTATTTATGGTTTTGGAGGGAGAGCGTATAAAAACCGCGTTTTACCTAGTAAGCTTGATAAACATTTTCAAGCATAAATTGTGGTCAGTATAATGCTGGTCCCACCAGAGTGTGCTGGGCAAATATTCTAGTTATTAAGCAGATTGAGTGAGAGGATTAAAAGAAGAAATAAATTTTCTTATCCTGTTATAAGACTGTAGTGATTTTCCCCCTGTTCATAGCTGAGAGAGCAAAATAACCAGAGAAAACCTAACTTCTATCTTAGTTTGTCTTTATTTTTCTTGATGCTTAATTTCTAAAATGTGAAGGAGTATCTCAGAAAACTTATGTACCATTGCAGCCTGGTTTTAGCCAATTCAGAAGGTACATTCTTAACTGGACTTGCCCCATTCAATAAACTATATATGCACTGTTTCCTCGTACCTCTCCTCTCATCTAGGGGAATTTAGGCTAGTGTGCAGTCTATGGAATTAGTCCTTTCCTGGGACAGGTGGCAGGGGACGGTATGTGATGCATACACAGGGTGACCATATAGAATGGAGGACAGAGTGCCTCTGCCTTTAACCATTGCATAGATGAGAGAATTCAGGCAGGTGCTGCTTTTTAAACCCTTCTATGATGAGCTAAACCTGCTCCAATTCCTTCACCTATGCATTGGTTAAAGGTAGAGGCACTCTGTCCTACATTCTGTATGGTCATCCTGTGCAAACATCATTTATTTCATAAGACCAGTCTGGGCACGAGAGTAGCTCCCATATTGGACCCCAAGAAGCTTGACATGGTTTAATGGTTTGTAATGGTTCAAAATTTAATAGTGTTGGACTTGCAGCAGCACCACACTTAATTCTTATATACAGGGCCAGGAGGAGAGGTGGAGAAGCTTGACTTCCCTCTCCAAGCCCTATTGAAAATCTGTTTTGCCAAATAAGATCATCATGTATGGGATTTGAACAGAGTAGTTCTGTATTCAGGCAGTATTGAACAACTTTTCAAAGAATTTTCAAAACCCTTTATCCTCGGTGGAGGCTCTTTGATTGAAGCAGATGCCCCATGGTCCGGCTGTAATTCCAGTCTGTCGTTTTGCCTATTGAACCAATTCATAATCCAGTAATCTTCTGAATCCAAATCCAGTTTAATTTCAGAGAGGCTGAAGGCAGCCAGCTTGGTTTGACCTTCCTGTCAATCCATGCAGACTTGGGGCAATCAATAGAAGAAAAATATACTGGCAACATTGCTGAATAAAAAGATTTAATACCAATCACAGCAAACCTGGAAACTCTTGCCTTTCTGCTGCTTTTGCCATCCATTTTTAAAGAATTGACCATATGTAGCTTTCCTGCAAAATTGTTTTTGTTTTGAGATCATCTCACTATTTGAGATCCAGGGGATCTGTCTTGAGGCCAGTGGTAGAACATGGCACCAATAGGTGGTAGCCTTGAGTAGTACTTTATATGGAATGCTTTTATTGAAGATTTTTCTGTTCACCATATTCCATACATTAATGTGTTGCTTTTGCTTTGAAATGGTAGAGAGGGGCAAGAGGTTTGGGCTGAAGGCTAGTAATAGTAGGGCAACAAAATTGGCAGAGAAAGTTGGAGTGTCTTAGCATGAAATGATTTGACTGGTATGGTTGTGGGATGGGCAGCCACAGGATCATGTGGGATGGATGAGAAATCAACCACCAAGTGTTCTAGGCACCATTGTGTCAAGGTGGGTGTCCTCTCACTTATATTTAAAAATATTTGGGAGATCTTTTGGATACATTTGCAGTAGACAAATTTGCCTCTACTCCCTTTTTTGCACATTTCAGTTCTGTCCTGTTCAGCATCTTCTGCCCTTAGGACATCTAACAATACCTTATCTGTCTTTTGGGTTGCATTTGGAAGGGGGGTCAGAAAGGCAAACTTCTGTTAATGATCACGTCTATAGGAAGAGGGGTTCAAATTGGTTAGCAGAGCACAGACTTTGCTAATGTCTGTTAGTGCTTTAAGTGTCGAAAGTGTGTGTTGCTATAATGTTTTTAGTTCTTACATAAATGAATAATATAGATGTATGTCAAGTTGCATTAAAAGTGTAATTAGCATAAACTTCTTGGTTTCTTTTTTCTTAGCGATTATCTGTCCGAAAAGAAGGTGACTCCAAAACCAAACAAAAGAAACCTGGGGATAATGTAAGAGAGAGGATCATCAGGCGTGCAGCTCTTGAATTTGAAGATGGCATGTATGGTATCCTTTGGCTGTGTTAAAAGGATTGCTTTTTAAATGGGGAGGCACAGGTGAATGAATGAATTGGTCAAAAGGTTGAATTCTTCTACTGGACCTTGACTAATGCACTTAAGCAAACCTGGGCATTGGCATTCCACTACTTGCCAGCAACTTCATCAGTCCAGATATAACTGTTCACCTACAGAGTGAAAACGGAGTCCTCGGCTTGGTAAGAATGGAATGTGAATACTGTTTCAGAAACCATAATAAGATTAAAAAAAATGGAGGAGGAAACTATAGGAATAATTATGGAAGGTATAATTGAAACATTTAATTGGAAAAGTGATCCTTGGATTTTTAAAAATGCATTTTGTTCTTTAATCTTAGGGACCTTATCCGATGCAAAATGAAGTTGACCCTGACCTTATTAATGCAGGTAAATCTGTCTGTTATTGACATTTATAACTTGCCTTGCCACACGCACCTGAAGCTCCAGGAGATGCTCCCTTCTGAATTTTCACTGCATCCCTGTGAAGTTTATTGAGTGAATATAACTGTCCTAAAGCCTTTCAGCAAAGGCTTTCAAGCAAAGATTTGGCTTCAGTTATGGCTTCAAAACCAAAATTCTGTCTGTAAGACCATACAAGTGTATGAACCTGCCTTATACTCAGTTGCTTGATCTAGGTCAATAACTGTCTGTTCTGACTCCAGTGTTTTTGCTTTGGTGCCCTACTTAGGGCACAATCCAGAATAAGGACAGTGAGGAGAGCCCTAATTGGGCTGCCACAACTATTCTGAATCCAGAGGAAAAAGTTATGCTGCATCCAGAATCGGGAAGCTTGGGCTGCTTTAGCTGCTCCAAAGTATGTAAGTCAGTGGCACCTGGGGAGAGCTTGCTCCCGAGGAGACCCCCTCAGATCACACAGAACAAGGAACAGCTGTGGTGCCTGCCTTAAAAGGAAGTCCAGAGTTTCCTGACAACCAGTGACAGCTGCAGCATGAGAATGCAGTACAGCAGTACCTCTGGTGGAGGGTGGATGCTTGGAGTGGCCTGCTGTATGCCCAGGCTGTATCCCACTGTATCCCCAGCAGGCTGCTGTAGTTGTGCCATATCCTGAGGCTGAGAGGCAGGGGTTGCAGCTAGACTGGCCAAGAACTCAAGACTGACCAAGATTTTTTTTGTCAACACTGCCATTCTTATTTTGGCTTATCATGGACCAGCTTCATCTGTCTTGGGACAGCCAATGTTGCCTTAGGCTGCCCAAAGTCTTTTCCAGAATAACTAGAGTGGAGCATCTTGCAGTTGGGTCAGCTTAGTGACATTTAGGGTAACCTAAGTGCACTTTTGGATTGTGCCCTTAGAGATTGCACCTAAGGCCACCTGTGTGCAAAACACATGTATTGTTGAGCTATGGCCCTATTCTTTTATGTATACACTCAATGGCTCAGCTTAAGAGCTAGGTTTTTATTTTCTCTGTTGCAGAACGGAATGCCTCTTATGAAATCTCTTGCATCTTCCGATTTGTATGAAGTTGTCTTAAAAATGTTGAAGTCTATTAACCAGCTGTTAAAGTACAGATGTTCTTAAATCAGCCCTAACTTTTTCCCAAAAGCAAAATCTTTGAGGACTTAATATATTTTGTGTTCATGAAATGAACAACATGGCTGTCTAGTGTCACTAGGGGTTCTGCTACTTAGCTATACAGTAACTATGACATCCTGTTTCTCCCACAGGTAAAGAAACGGTCACTGTGCTCCCAGGAGCCTCCTACTTCTCCAGTGATGAGTCTTTTGCAATGATTAGAGGGTATGTAAATCAGAGACCTAGTTTACCTAAATGTTGAGAGCAGAGGTCCAACTGATAGTTGAACTTGTTAGTCATCTATCCAATTGCCAATTATCTTTCAGGCATGCTGATAGTAGGTCCCATAATGCTGCTTCCTTTAGTTCATTACAGCATTCTTTGAGTCTGTGTTATTGGCTGCTGTTCTAGCCAATGGGGGTTGTGCAAATTCTGGGACCCATCAGCTGCCAATTCATTTCTATTAATGGCATACTTTATAGTGCTGCTTCATTTGGAGCGTGACTTTCTACAACAAAATGCCAATTTCCTTAGAAGTATTGCTGTACTGGAATTGGGTAGAGCTTGGAGCTCAAAATAGCTTTTATCATCACTACTAAAGGATGTGTTTGCATCTAATCTATTGGGCCAAATTACTACTTGGTGGTTGTTGGTTTATAATTATTACCCTAATCCTAGTATTTTGTACTAATTCCTGGTCTACACATATCACATACCAGAAGAATACAACATACCAGAAGAGTAGCTGGTATCACCTTGGTAGCTGATAGTTGAACTTGTTAGTCATCTATCCAATTGGGTGGTGGGGCTTGTGTAAATAAAAAAGAGATTAAAATACCAAAAGATCCCTGTAAGTAGAAAATTTGGAAAGCAAAGAAATGTCTGGATTATGTTTTCCTGATGTGATGTTTTTTTGCTTGGAGGGGAGCATGGAAAAATGCTTTCTCCTCAAAGTCTTGAACTAATACAGTCTGTCACCTCAGTTGAACCTGAAGAATAGCTTTTGTAATAAATCTGCAGCTTAGGCAAAACTTAAATTGGGGCTTTCTGTTTAATATGCTGTGGTGCACCCACAATTGTTTTTGTACTGAATATCTCCCTTGGGTCCCCTCCAGGGGAGAAAGGTGGAAGAAGAAGCTGCTCTTGCTTACTAGAAATAGAACTGTGCGCTTTTCTATCTTTAATCAATGTGCACCCCACTGTCTTGCCAATAAAGGGGTACTCAGTGTAGTTTTTATATATTTAAAAAGCATGATGACCGGGGAATGTCTTTAAAAAGGCATAAAAAGTCACTTATCTGAAAACTGGAAGTATTTTTGCCTCTAGGATCTATTCTGCAGGCCACAGAGGCTGCATGCAGACAAGTATGGTCTCTGTGGGCTTCACAACCAACCCCAGACCCCCCCCCCCAAGTTCAAGTTGGGCCAAGTTTGGCTCAATGTGAGTCTAAAGAACCTGTGTTGAATCAGATCCATGGATAGAAAATCCAGAATTAAATGGGTTCAACCAGTACAGATAACAAAGCTGACAGCTTCTGAGAGGTTTGGAATTATCCACATTGAGGCACAGTCATGGACCCCTATGGATCTACTCATTGTTATACCTGCTCCAGAGGTGGTATAACTGTGAGGAGCTGGAAGAGGGCATTTTTGCCCTGGAAACAGGCTCTGGATACAGAGTAACTGCTCTACCCTAGGCAATACTAAACATGCCCTCAACATGCCTCTCCTGAATTGCCTGGGCTGCCCCAGCTGGGCCAAGGTATTTCATGGGCTTACAGGTATTTCATGGGAAAACCACTAGAGACAACAAGAGAAGCCATGTATATCCAGCCTGACCTGTAGAAAATGAACCTCAGACCACTGAATTTCTTGAGATTTATTCCCAAATTAATCATTCATGGATTGCGTTCTTGAGTCTCCAATTTATCTACCCACTTTTTAAAAAATGAATGAAGTTCATTGTCCCCTACTGCTAGTACGGACCTATTAATCAAGAATATTGCATCCCCTAGCTATTTAGAAAGTTTGTAAATAAGATTAAAAATACTTGATACACTGATTCCATCATTTCTTGATTAACAGGGGGCATGTTAATTTGACGATGCTTGGAGCAATGCAGGTGTCTAAATATGGTGATCTGGCCAACTGGATGATTCCGGTGAGTAGATGGGCAAGTGGATATTTTTTCCTTTTTTAATCATTGTGTTTATAACAAACAGTTTTGCAGAAACGTTTCAATAAAATCTGTTTCTAGTAGTAATTAAAAATTTAGAAGGGCAATTTTGAAAGTTGGAGGAGGAAAACTATGGTAAAATAAAGATCAGCCAAATGATTGTAATTTTGGGTACATAATTTGTGTGGCCTAACTCTGTTTTAATGCAAACTAAAAAGCTGAGGTCTCAGTGCAGAGGACTGCAGTAGGGATATGCAGGAATAGGTAATTTGTCCATTTAAATTGGTTTAGTACTTCTGTAGTGTTTAGAACTGTTGACAAAATATGTATACTTCAGGGTTTTGGTCTAATCTTTGGGCACTGGGTATCTGAAACGGGCCATAAACGTTGTTCGTGACCCCCTGGGAATAAGCAACCTCAGTGGAGAAACCTGCACTATCCAGCATCTGCTGCAGTCTGCTTGTGAAAACAAACTAAGCGCCAAGATGCTCCATGGAGCAGTTTACTCATCGAATGTCCCCTTTGAGAAACTGAAGTGTAAAA
This sequence comes from Cryptoblepharus egeriae, assembly GCA_030015325.1. Classification (NCBI taxonomy): domain Eukaryota; kingdom Metazoa; phylum Chordata; class Lepidosauria; order Squamata; family Scincidae; genus Cryptoblepharus; species Cryptoblepharus egeriae. The sequence goes on from JAREYC010000002.1 coordinate 215,825,684, forward strand.
ATTGTTGTTTTTGTAACTGATTTTATTTTTTAAAATGAAGATATTTTTTAATTGTTCAAATTTTTATGCTGCTATTCCTCTAAAGAGTTTAGGTTTATGTGGTTTTTTAGGTTTACAAAAGAGATGTATGTGGTTTTTTCTTTCCTCTTGTCCTCACAGCAACCCTGTAAGGTAGTTTAGGCTAAGAGATAGTAACTGGCCCAAAGTCTTCCAGTCCTTAGTCACCCAAAAAGGCTCATGGCTAAGTGGGGATTTGAACTTGGATATTCAAAGTCTATGTCCTGAACCACTAGATGTGAGTGATTTCCACAAAATAATTTCATCGTATAATCATGGTAACTGTTCCAAAATGTAGCCAGAAAAATTGAATGCTTGTAACTCTTTAATCCCTCTTCCCCAAACTTGCAATTGCTATTGGCTGATCAGTCCTTTATAGCTGGAAAACCTATGTATCCTTAAAGATTCCCCAGTTATCTATAAATATAAAACTGAAAAAATGACCAAGGCCACCAAGGACAAGAAGTATGAAATTTGGGGAGGGTGTTCCTTCCGCGATGGAGGCACCCACTATGAACCAGTTTTCAGAAATTCCAACCTGAAGGGGGTGAAAAGGGATGCAACATGTTTTCCTCCTTATACTTTGCACTGAAGAATTGCTGGCTGATGGACGCTCTGCCCCAACCCCTGGACCTAGAAGCATGAAATTTGGGGAGGGTGTTCCTTCTGTGACATCCACACCCACCAAGACCTGATGTTGAGAAATTTAGCCCCTATGGGGCTGAGAAGGGGTGAAATATTTTTGGCCTATACATAACATTGAAGACTGAAAAGGAATGATTTTCCAAGGTTAAACACATTTGTAGTGTTAAAAAGAAAGCGAAAAAACATGCCAAACAGCTTCAGAGGAGACTTCCTTAGAGCGGAGAAAGTCTGCACCTCTGCACAGCCATTTGGCCTCACTCAGGAGGCGGAGCGGCAGCCGAATGGCTTCAGAAAGAGTACTGCACAGGCACCAACTCTGACGCCTGCACAGTCTTCTCTGAAGCCGAAAGACTTCAGAAAAGTACTGCAAGACATCAGAGATAGTGCCTGCGCAGTACTCTTTCTGAAGCCAGTTGGCTTCAGAAACAACTGCGCAGGAGCCAACTTTAGTGACTGCGTAGTCCAGGTAGGGGGGTGCGTGCATCCCAGGGGTGACGGGCAGACTTCTGCACCGGGTGATGCGCCGAGTCGTGTCACCACTGTAGGCACCACAGCTGTTCCTTGTTCAGTGTGATCTGAGGGGTGTCTTCTCAGGAGCAAGTCCTCCCCATGTGTCAATTACTTAGCATGCTCTGGAGCAGTTAGGGCAGCCTGACTCTGGATGCAGCATAACTTTCTGCTCTGGATACAGCATAGTTAGGAGAGAGCAGTTAGGGCAGAGCAGGATGAACTTGCTCTGGATTGTGCCCTAAGTCTTTTAATGCAGTTTGTCAACCTGGCACCACTTTAGAGATCCAGGAATATTGTTCTGGGTTGTGCTCAAGGTTTAGCAAAAATAAAGATAATTTAATGTTTGGGTCCTCTTCAGTTTCCATCCTAGTAACGGATCCCCTGTAAGAACTGACCTTTCAAGGAGGATATCTTTGTTTTATCACATAAGTAAAAAAGAAGAGAAATATAAATACAATTTAGGCATGCCCTCGCATTCTCAGGGGTTACATGAAACCACAGATAACAGAGAACACTCCCATCCTCTGTTCCACTCGCCTTCGGAGGAAGTTATGAGGGTGCTTTGGGGGGGACCAATTCACAGATAACAAACTGCATATAACAGGTTCTCCTCCGTACTGTGCTTGTCGTGTTTGTTAGATTAATTGGTATCCAAGCTATCAATTTAGGATTATTTTATACAATTTTAGCATGGGTCAAGAGCTTGAAAGCCTGTTTGTGTTTTTCTGTTAAATTATATTTTATGTAGAACTGGAAGCATATGTGCTGTCCAATTAAACAATAAATTTCACAAAATGCTATTGAAGCAAATAGAAAAATTAGTAAAGGCTAACTCATTTAAGTTCTGCTGCCTTCAATACTACTGCACTGAGCCACAAGGTAGTGCTGAAAAGGATCAAATTAGTCTACGTGAATCTGTGCTTCTCTTTACCTTTGGATTATGTCAAACACTAGGTGTTTGTTTGGTTGTAGCTGCTTCAAACAATATGAGGTTAGGGCAGAGTGATCATTATCTGTTGGTATTATATGGAAGTATTTCATAGTGTCTGTACCTTTAACCATTGTATAGGAGAGAGAATTTAGGCAGTTGCTACATTTTAAACCCTTCTGTGTTGAGCTAAACCTGCCTAAATTCCCTCTTCTCTGCAATGGTTAAAGGTACAGGCATCCTGTCCTCCATCTTATAAGGTCACCCTGGGTTAGGGTCATGTCAGAAACCCTTCTCTAAATTAAGAATTTATCAGCCCTCATGTTCAGTTAACTAAGGGTGGAAGACCCCTAGTATCTGGACCAACATCCCTGCTTAACTTCTCTTCCACCATCTCAAACAGACCAACACATTTGTAAACACTCGGTGTTTTTTTTTTTTTTTGATAGTGTTTAGCTAAGTGAGGCTGAAAAGAAGTGAAATCTAATTGTTCTTTAGTGTAAAAGAACTAAGCTGATTTGTTTAATTAATAAAAAAATGAGATAAGGAAAGCAGTCAAGTTCCATCCAGTCCAAATAAATGGAGATAAATTTCAAAAGAAACTTAAAAGAGGCTATAACAAAAGCTGTTACTACCTGGAAGAAATTCACTTACAGTTGGCATGCTACAACATCCTTATGTCCTTGGCCAGAGTTGGAATCCTTAGCATGCCAGCTTCGGAAATGCCCTGACCCGACTCTAGGTGTCATCAGCATTTATTCTTACTTGATTGGCATATTTTTTTATTTTAAAAATTTACAACTTACCTTCCTCAAGCCAAAGCAGATGCCCAAAGTGGCTTCCATAGTTCCATAATAAAATGTACTCTGTAGAAAATCAATAAGTAAAATAATTAAAAATGAACACACACACACTGCTTCACTTGATCCCAAGAAAAGCAACCAACCAGCACTGTTGCAGTGGGAAGACATCAACTCATGTGTTTTGACCCAGCTGGTCAGCTCTATTTATTCTTTTTCAGATTAACCCCTAAGGTTCTGCTAGTCTGATTTGAAATTAATGGACCCTCAGATTTCCTGCTGACTGGACCAGTGACTGAGTGTGAGCTAAACCCAGCAGGAATTCAGGGAAGTTTCAGACAAAGCTATTTTTTCCCTGGTGATACCAGACTGGCACTTAGAGGGGACTGTTACGTGCGATACGTGACCCAGAGTTCTGGACATAATGAATGATGTGACAGGCTGATTTCTAGGTCAGCTAGCTATACATAGATAGCTGTCATTCAGGGGGTAAAGAGGGGAAATTTTCAAGAGAGTGATGATTCTTCGTGACAAGGACTTAGTCACAACCAAACTTAGATGGATTTGGAGCTTTGCCTGTGCATATAGTATTAAAAAATATGGCAACAGAGACTTTGGATACAGGACCCTCTGTGCCCAAAGCCTGCATATGATCTTGGTGGTATGGTTCTTTTTGGACCCAGAGAGAGGAGGAGGAGACCTAGATATTCCTGATCCTGGGTCCTTTTCTTCCCTGACTTCCTTCCCTGACTTCCTTCGCTGTGTGAGTCCCATGTAGTATATTGACTCTTGAATGAAATGCCCAACCATAAGCTTCCCTGCGATCCTGGAAATCATTCTTGCTTTCCATGGCAACCAGTGGCTGAAATGGATCGGTCTGTTTTATTGCACCAGTGGTGGGTGTTTATGGGGAAGAGAGCACATTTATTTTATTTATCTGTATCGTTTTTTTCTAGGTAACAAAACCTGGTGCTGAAAATAGTTTCCAACATAAAATGATAAAAGCGTCAATAATAAAACAATACTTAAAACCACAGTGGCCACGGTCCAGCAAGAACATGGACTGTAAGATTCTGTAGTGTTGCAGCTTCTGGACCATCTTCAGGGGTGGCCCCATGTAGACCACACTGCACTTTGCGTTTACCACCTTCCCCACCTATTCAGCCAATCTCATTCCACCTTCTGGCCAAGCTAATAAGACATGCTTGACAATGATACTGTTGACTGAAAGATCTGGACACATTAATGTTCTTTGACAGGGTTCAACCTACTCCCAAATATGTGATAAACAAAACTCCTACTTTATTTTTCCTCTGTTTTGATGTTTTCAGTATTGCGACCGTCTCAAATCTAGGCTTTGTCTCAAAAATCTAACCTGGCAATTCTAATTTATAAGGTTTTTGTTTTCTTTAGGAAAGCAGCACCAAATTTCTCTCCTCTGTGTTTAATTTTCCACATTGTGAAATATATTTCGCAATGTTATGTTGCCTTCCTGGAAAAGGGGGGATGGAAACACCACATGTGATTATGAAGTTCCTTTTGATTAATGATGTTTTCATATCAGTAAAATAGCCCCAAGCCACTGAAGATCCCATTTTAAGAGCAGAGGAGGAGGAAGTTGGATTAAAAGTGATGGATGAGATCTCCTAGGGACTTATGAATATTAATACCAAAAATACTGGTGTTGCTGAAATGATGTAATGGCAAATAAACCACTGAACCAATGACAAAGATGCCTGGAGACTAACGATGGATGAATCCCAAAGACTACATGGGAAACTTCTGTAGTTGGCAAACAGAGAAATATATTACCATCTTTTATCTGCTATTATCAAAAAGAGTTCTTGTGAAAGACTTCCTTCTGGTAGCTGCTTATCCTGGATAAAGTCTTGATACAGAAGTTGACTTGTATAGCATCAAACCAACGGTCCATCAGGGTCTGTCCTGTCCTAGCGTGGTCTGTCCTGGACAGTATGTCTGGCAAGCTATTCCTGCTAAACTATGCAGATGTGGAGCTTTAAAGTGGGCCTTTGTAGATCTCAGCTTCCTGGAAGCCACAGTGTGACTATTCCTATCTTGCCTTTCTCTACCTCTATCCAGGCATCTGCTTTCAACTATTACATCTTTGTAATAGTTACAGTTAGACTGAACCACACAACAAGCCAAATCAGGACACTCTCAAGACTTGACCTTAAGTAAACCAGACTTGCTTATTTCATTGTGAAATGTTAAGTTGAATGAAGTAATCTACTACATATTTTAGCCCACCTGCTACCCCAACCAGGTGGATGTTCAGTCTTTTTTACCATTTTTAAACCCAGATTATGGCCTGATGTCTTTTGCATGCACTCCGGCCACACTTTGAGGGTTTCAGCAAATGATTCTGCATCAACCTGCAGGTTGGTTTCGAGTGGGGTGCCCCAGGGTTATGTCTTGGGCCTGGTTATATTTAATAGCTTCATCAACAATAGCTTGGAAGAAGGGCTACAGGGGAGCCTGATCAAATTTGTGGACGACGCTGGGAGGAATAGTAAACACAACAGAAGACAGGAGAAATCTCCAGGAAGATCTGGAGAAACTGGATTACTGGGTTGTAACACATACCCTCCAGTCCAGAGTAACTAAGGGAGCACGTAAGAGACATTACGTGCACCTGTAGTTATGGCACCACCTAGTGAAATCCTATGGGAAATACACATTGCAATCCAGAGTAAATTGTTCTTATACCTGAGCAAGGACTCCCCGTAGTTACTCTGGATTGCACCCATAGAATGAATAAATAAAACCGGCAATAAAAACCGAAAACACAAGTATAAAATGGGAGATGCTTGGCTTGGCAGCACAACATATGAGTGGGATCTTGGAGTCGCCATGGATCACAAGCTGAACATGAGTCAGCAGTATGATGCATCTGCAAAGAAGGTAAATGCCATTTTAGGCTTTATTATGGTTTTGTTTAGGTTTTATTTTTTATTTTAGGCATTTTATGCCATTTTAATTCTATGTAAAGTGTGTCCTCCGCTGTTTAGTTCCTGTCTTCTCCATTTTGCAGGTGTAGAGTGATCTGCAGTTTGGAGATTGCTGATCTCCAGGTTAGTTAGGTTAGTTAGTTAGTTTATTTATTTAGATTTATTAGATTTGCCTTTCTCCCCAAAGGGTACCCAAGCTGACTTGGGTCAGAGGTTTGGAGACAGCGAAGTTACAGAGACAAATCTCAAAAGTGCATCCTGCTGTTGTGCATACATATATTTTTTTCTCTAATGTACTCTTATTTTTTCCTTTTTTTGTTTAGAGCAGTGGTTCTCAAACTTTAAGTGAGATCTACTTAAGAGATTTACATAGAGAGATTTACTTGCTTATGTTTCAGGTGATGGGTGAGGTCAGTGATGTGGTCAGGTTTGTGCCCCTTTTGGAAAAGAGGGTATGTTTCAACTAAATATAGGTCCTGCCAGGTCTGAAGGATGTGAGGAGCCCTACAGAGCCACCTACAGGGCTCTTCATGTCTTCCAGATAGAGAAAGGTGCAGCCATGACTTCTGGTTTATTCCAGTGGAACTTCTAATTTAGTCATGGCTGCAATTTTTACCTGCAGGGCTCCCAATACCCTTGGACCCTGGCAGCACCTATGGTATATTTAGTTGAAACACAGCCTCTCTTCCCTGGCCCTTAAATCGAATGGGGGACCTTTACATATACTAGAGATCATAACTCCTAAGTTTTGAGTACCATAAGTTTAGGATTATGATGAATCCTATTTTTGTGGGATTGTTGCATATGTCATTTTGGTAGGGCGAGCATGTCTCTCCAAATAACTACACACTTGAACATATGAAGTCCATCTAGCTCAGTATTGTTGATGCTGATGTTGTTTGGCAATGATGTTTCATAAAGGGATAAGTAGGGATCACTGAGCTTTGACCCTTTTGCACCTCCATTTAAAAACAGAGTTGATCAGCTGTTCTGTAGAGATCAGAGATGTCAAAATGTGGATATGGGAGCAGATTTCCAACTTAGTAAAACTTTAAAGTGTGTATATGTCTTTTATGTTTCAAGAATCTTTAACCAGCTACCACTTTTATCATTTTGGCTTTCTCCTGGAGGAGGAAAATAAGCTATTTATAACAATTGCCTAGCACTTCTTGTCTTGAACCTTCTGCCCCTTTCCTCTTCCTCTCCAACTGAATCTAATCTAGCTGTCAGAAATGGCAGTGTGATGACAATAATTCCTTAATTTATATCATTTTGAAGCTTGCAGTCAATGGAAAAAATGATGTAGCAAATGGATCCAACTAGTCATGTACTATTTATTGAGGCAATGGAGAGCAAAATACTGGAATAGGAAGTGTGGTTAAATTCAATCTATAGTAGTATATTAATGTTGCTTGTTACATTTTGATAAAGCTCAGCTTTAAAATGTGAACAAACTCAGGTTTAAAATATCCCAAAGGAAACAAGATGAATCAATCACTCAGGGTTTCCTTCTAGTTAGTTCTTGACAGCTTAAGGGATTTCTAAACTTACAAAAAATTAACACTGGTGAATGTTGATTTAGGGTGCAATCCAGAGTAACTACGGGGAGTCCTTGCTTCAGTATAAGAACAACTTACTCTGGATTGCAATATGAATTTCCCATAGCTTTTCACTAGGTGGTGCAGTAACTGCGGGTGCACGTAATGTCTCTTAGGTGCTCCCATAGTTACTCCGGATTGTAGGGTTAATCCTTTTAAGTTTCTTCTTGGAAGGATAGTATAGATTTTTAACTTTTTTTATTCTGGTAAGCAGTACAAAGCCAAATCACTTACCATTTAAAAACACTTAAGGTATTCCTAATTCTTCTTGCAGGATTTGTTTTTTTTCCCAAGGAATAGAAGCTCAGAAAGTGGTGGTTGTTTTTATTCCAAGGGCACATTTTTATAAACTATAATTAAAAATGTACTAGGTAGATGGTACAGTGTCAGCAGCTGCATCCACAGTTAATACACAATTAGATGTTAAAAATTGTTTTAAAAAAAGATTTCAGGTTTGTTTTTTTATTTCTAAGAATGCGGAAAGCTGTGCTATGTGTTTTTACTTGATCACTAAAATAAATCACACTTCTATTCCTGGGGCTAATTGGTTGAGTACATTGTGATCTACTGATACTAATGCCACAGGGGACTTGAGAGCCAGTTAAACTAATGTAACTAGGGACTTATATCTTTGGATTTTGGGTTGGCCTAGCAAAGTGCCATAAGAGGAACTGCTTAGGGATAGGTGAGGATGTATAAACTGAAAGGATGTTCCAGAGTCCCCTGTGCCATCAATCATATTCTATTAAAGGTAGCTGGGTTCTGTTTGCTTCACATGTAGTATGTGTGCACATTTTGCTGCATGTACTCTGGGCATGTGTTCACTCACTGTACATGTGTCTGTTTTAATCTTGGATTTTTTTAGGGGAAGATGGTGAAAGGGATGGGTGGTGCCATGGACTTGGTATCCAGTTCGAGAACCAAAGTAGTGGTCACAATGGAGCACTCAGCCAAGGTATGCTTATAACTTGGGAAAAGGATATTACATTTTTCAGGTGTGAAAGACATTCATGTTTTATGACACAAGCAGCTTTTGCCTGTTTCCCTTTGATTTTTTTCTCTAGACTTCTGCTATCCTCTGTCCTGGAACAAGCCACATGGTCCTCAGCTGAATAAAGACAATTTTTTTTTTCTTTCTCCAAACCTCCAAAGATATCCTGAATGTATTATATGTCTTCTTCTCCTTGCTCGGTGAATGCAGACATCCCAGCCCAGAATCTGGCAATGCCTCAGAAAATGTCAGCTGATAGCTATGGCAGCAAATGAGCTAATATAAGTGCTCTCCGTTTGAAAGCCCTGCAAAGTAGAACTATGTAATATACATTTTAGAAATGGAAGTTATATTACTGGTCACATCTGCTCTTGTTCCACAAAAACTGAGCCTGGGGCTTAGGAAACTCTGGGAGACATGGCTGTTCTTCTATTGGGAGATACAGCATAAAAAATCTGGAAAACCCTTATGTTGGCTGATCCCTTCTTTTGTGCACCCCCATAGTGCTTTATTTTTTCTCTGGATATGGCTGCAGAGAGGTTTTAAGCACTGCTGTAATAATGGATGGCAGTCAGATACCCTTTAATTGAAACATACTGCAGTGCCAGGGTCACAGCAGCTGCCTTGAAAGCCATCTCTTTCCACTCGCCTGTGTGTTTCAATCTTCCCAGGAAGCTTCAAGGAGATATTGCATGACCTTAAAGGTGTACCTGATGAGTTGATGAACCCTTTCCTTAAAAATAGCACAGACAGGTTGTTACTGTGCTAGGAGCAGACTCTTGGAAGGTCTTTTTAAGCAAGGCAGACATAGGCTGCAATCCTAAAGGCACTTTTCCTTAGAGTAAGACCCATTGAACACAATGGGGCTTATTTTTGAGTAAACATGGTTAGGATGATGCTCATATTGTTGATCTTAATGTTGTTTTTTTCCCTTGAGAGTAGTTGATTTCAAGGGAGGAGTGAGCTGCCTCGATAGTGGATGTAGATGCAAACTGGCATAAATTAGAACGAAACAGATGCTCCCTACAGTAAAGCGGAAAAACTCTTTGCTCTTTGGGAATGTATGCTGCTTAAGAATAAAACATTTAAAAAGAGAATGCACACTGCACATTTTGTGATGTGAGAACTTAAGCAATGTAGTCACCACTGTAAAATGCAGAATATTTGTTGCCGATTAATTTTGAGAAAGTCATACTAGTCTAATCTGCCTTTTGAAGTATATAAATACAAATAAATAATTGGAGTTGAAAGCAGAAGGGGAAAACACAAAAGCTGTTCAGATACTGGTAACAGATGTAAAAACTGGCTCCTGCTAACTTCAAAAGTCTCTGTTGTATTTACAGTGTTTTGGCCACTTTTTGGCACATGCTCATCAAGCTGCACACAGTTGAATTCAGCTACATAAAATATCCTAAATAAATTAAAGGACAACAATAAAACAAGGAGCAGCAGCAATGCAAGCAAGCACAGCCACGTAAATTTTATCTAAAAATTATCTAAAGCCTGCCTGAACAAGACAGTCTTCATGAAGAAAAATCTGCTTATTTGAAGTTTCCCACTATACCACCTTCTAAATTTTAACCACTATAAATATATATATATATATATAAAATTCCAAGTAGGATGCTTTTACTGTAGTTGAATCTTTTAGATGTAGATTTCTGCATCCTACAAATATTACTGATTCATTGTAGAACTGGTCCAGTGGAAGCAACTTTGAACGCTGCAGTCAGATGTAACATTGGATACATAACAGCATATTAACAGCAATGCAAACTTTGCTTCAGCCAGTGTTTTTTAATCAACATAGCACTATCCAGGTACTTGCTTACACAGTGTGAAGAGACTCCTGAATTCTGTGTTTTTTCCCCATTTGTAGGGTAATGCCCACAAAATTTTGGAAAGCTGCACTTTGCCAATCACTGGGAAAAACTGTGTGAATCGCATCATAACAGAAAAGGTAGGTTTTATTACTTTGTTATGCTTTTATCCCGTCTAAACAGGGATGGGACCATTTTTACTTTCGCAACAACCCTGTGAAGCAGACAAGGCTGAAAAAACACGTTTTGTCCGAGTCAAGCCATTGGATATCAGTAACCAAACTTCCATTCTGAAAATGGCCATTCTTTTACATCAGGGGTTCTCAAACTATGGCCCGCGGGCCACATACGGCCCTCAGGGTCCTCAATCCGGCCCGCTGGTATTTACAGAACCCCCCATACCTCTGCTAGGGGTTGGGGGGGGAAACCAAACAGCCGCAGATGACTTCCTGCCCAAGGGGCCTCCTGAGGACGGCGGAGGAGGAGGAGGCGGCACCGCTGCGGTTCCTCCAGCCTTCCCTCTGCTGCCACTGCCCCCGCAGCCACCGGGGAGCTGAGCATGGTGGACGAGGGAGACTTGTTGGATGGGCCCAAGTACGAGTCTAAGCAGAATTAGACCAGCTCAGTCTGAGGCTGGGCTACTCAGAAGTGAGGCTCACTAAGGCTTACTTCCAGTAAGCCTTGGAGCCCAGGCATGGGCTGGTCTACTTGGAAGTAAGCATCTCTAGTCAATGGGGCTTATATGGATAGGATTGCACCCTTAGAGCCCAATTGAGTGCATCTATTGGGAAATAAGCATCACTAGTCAATGGAGTTTAGTCCGGCCCCCGACAGTGTCTGAGGGACAGTGAACCAGCCCCTTGTTTAAAAAGTTTGAGGACCCCTGTTTTAGATAGTGGTTCTTGAATGCAAGCTTTCCTAGTAGTTTAGTCATAAAAAGGTAGGAGATGTAAATCATTGTAAGCAGCTTTAGTACCAAGAAAAATAATTAATTTCTAGTCTGGCCCAGTGAGTAATATAATTTTTTTACCTTTCATATATAGGAACCTCCCAAATCATTGCTGGCACTGTATGGCACTGAATCACTGTATGGCACTACAGCAACCAAATATTAAGCATCCTTGGTTGCGTTGTCTGCAGCACCTTATGTAGCATGGTCTGCAGGGCAAGCTCAGAACACATTTTGAAAACTAGCCAGTCAGAATTTTAATCTGAAAGTAGTATTCCTTAGCAGACCAATGCTTAATGTGGAGGTTCTTGGGGGGAGGCAGTGAAGAGGGACACATGGCTATCAGGTGGGGGGCAGGCATGACTTGGGTTGCTCATGTGTTATTCTCTCTTGCCTCCTCCTGTCTAATTTGTTTTCTTTCTAAGAAGTCGATAATTAGACAAGAACTCCTTTAACTGCTTTGTCATAAAGTGGAATAACTACTAGAAAAAACAGATCATTTGTTTTTGTTTTAATAAGTGACTGTCACCCTGTAAGGCTGGCATTCGGAAATCTTCAGCCAGTGCTGACATTTCATGTAATTGTTTTGGGATTAGCAAAGGTATCATGGAATTGGCTGCCTCGGGAGTAGCTTGCCAGTCGCTTCTTAGAGCACTGTCAAACACACATGGAAGCCTGTGCTGTGCTAATTGAGTCTCTTTTTTTAGGGTGCTATTCATGGTAGCTTCTCTCTGGCTGTTGTCCTGGTTTGGGGGTCACACTAATGTTTCCAATGTTGATGATTTTGTTCTTCTAATTGTTGCGTGTTGTAAACCTCTCTGGTCACCCTCTTTGGAAAGAAGGTTTGAGACAAAAATGCCTTCCTTGCAATCAGCAGCTTTAGCACTATTGCTAAAGGCAGAGGTTATATGTTATATGATTTTTCCTGGAATAGGGGTTGCTCGCTGCTGTAGCTTTGCATCCCCCTTTCTTCTCCTAAGGTAGCAGCACCTCCTCTGTAATTAGAAAGGGGTCTGTGAGAGACTGGGAGCATAGCACACAGAACAGGTGCCCATAAAGCTCTGTCCCAGTTGTGCCTCTGGCTGAAGGGCTTTTAGGGATTGTGGCAATAATAAGGTTTGAGGCACAGAGCAGGGGGACAGCCCTGAAGAAAAGCATTATCTTTCTCCCTCCTTCCAACTTCTCCAAGATGGTAATTGCTTGCAGTCTGTTTGGGCAGTGCTGACATCTCTCTGCAAAATCAACCCTTTCTTAGGTATTCTGCAGACTGCAGAGAGTTTTAAAGGAAACGTATGCAATGCTTTGACTTGCAGCCTGAGATAAAATAGTCATCTCCCAGGATATGTCTTTTTTCTAGACAGTGTTACTTCAGACTTCAGGGGGGATCAGAATCTTGCATCAACTCCCTATATTGCAAAAGCCAGCTTGGCAGGGAGAGATGGCTAAGTATGTTCGCCATGCAGGCCTCCGTCAGTCTTGAAAGATTATGGTATCGTGCTTGGCGCTGCATACACTGCATGCAAAGCACGAAAGCCTGGGTTGGATTGTTATGGAGGATAGGCTGTTATCCAAGCAGCAAATCCCCCCTCTCCACACCACTGAATTAGTCCAATGGAAAGGCAGAATCAATACGACTGGATCCAGCTGGCATCGCAGAGCTGGGCTAAGGACAGGAGCTCACTCTTTCTTGTGGAGCCGACCCGGGAATCGAACCCTGGCCTGCTGATTAACAGGCACAGCGTCTTTACCGCTTGCGCCACCCACAGCCCACATGTTCGCCATGACATTCTGGTTATATACAGAGATACTCTTTGCCCTCCTGCAACCTGTTGGTACACTCAGCAACCTGCATAGTTCATGTAGTACTGCATTAGGGCAGGGTTTTCCTTAGCAATCGGGCATGTATACATTTCTGTGTTGATTTTCTATTAAAATAATTAAAAAACATAATTGTACTCAGTATGGTGGTTTTGCTGTTGACTGGTTTTGAGGCTAAGTGAAGTTGAGATATTTGAATATGGACCGCAGATTGAAAGCATCTAAATGCAAGTAGATGAATAAGTACCACTTCAGTGGGAAGGTTACGTGTTCTGTGCACCTTTGACATTTATGCATGCTGGCCACATGACAACTTAAATGTCCTCAGAGAATGCTGACTTGTAGGAGGAGAATGCTCTTCCAATCAGTCATTACTAGTAGGGGAATCTGCACAGGACACCTTTACCTTAAATATGGCACCACAGAAAGAAGTAGAAATATTATTATCTTATTTATACCCTGGAGACCTAGTAGGTTTCAGTTTGTAAATTGAAAAGCCCAATGTCACACCAATTACGTGGAAAATCTGTGTTGTCTGTGCAAACTTGTTTTAAAACTTTGCAGTTAAGACCGTTTCAGATATTTGTTTTTTGTATGCAAAATATTGTTTACTGAGGAAAGTGGAACTTAAAATGTGAGTCTAAAAGGCTTTAAAGCTGTCTCTGTGATGTGGTGTGCAGCAGATTGTCCTCAGGTGTGCCATGGGAATTTGGGGGGAGTAATCAATTAATAGGAAACTTGGGGGATTTGAACAGACTGGTGTGCCTTGTCAAAACAACAAAAAACTGATGGGTGTGCATTGACTATTTCAGTGCCTTGTTAGTGTGTCATGAGATGGAAAAGGTTGAAAAATCACTAATTCATAATATATTATGCATTTTTATTTTTATGGCTTAGTGTTTGACATAAATCTTTTGGGATCCAAAGCAGGGGCAGATTTGGGGGGGAAATGCCATACCTGTGTCACTCGACCAACAAAATAATTTTTAAAAAAACTGGCATGTGGAAAAACTGTGTTGTCTGCACATCTCCTCACACAAACTTATTATAAAGCTTTGCAGGTTTAAAACACCTAGTATGTTCAGTAATGCTCCTTACATAGGCTTCCTCATCCTCCCTGCTGCTTCCTCATCCTCCCAGCTCCTTTCTTAAGGAAGATGAGGTGGAGATAGCCTCCCTCCTTTCCTGCAGCAGATTTTCAGTTTCATTCCACGCAATTCTGTTTAAAACAGGACAATATGGAATAAGAGTGAAGAAGGTAGTGGAAGTAAATAGACTGATCTCCAAACCACTTCAGTGGGCCTGTTCTTGCTTTCTTAAATTGCCAGGTGGGCAAGGAGAGTAAGGTGTTTGCCTCACCTGTGCCAGTGTTCCCCCCCCCTTTCTCCCTCCCGCCAGCAGTGCCGGAGAAAGAGATAGACTGTGGGTGCCCTGATCAGTGAGCAATAAGTGATGCCAGGATACAATTAAAGCAAGTTGCCGGCTGATGAACTGGAGGACAACAGCACAGAGATATGCAGTGCAGGGGCATCCCTTATCAGCCCCCCAACCCATTTGTTTCTTGGAACAAACAATTAACCCGGCCCCAAAATTGAGCTTGCTTATATTCAGTCCTGTTTGGTTACCTTTGAGATCGGTGCATATGTGCAATTTGAATTTTGTGTTTGCTGTATAACTGTATATGTCAAGGATTCGACAAGAATACTCTTTTCATAAATCATGTGTGTCAGGGAGAAAAAGGAGATGGGAGGTTAGGAAAAGGGAGAGAACAAACCTGGCTCATGTGTCCTAATACGCGCCTTTCATTTTAAGAATATGTGGCTCAGGCACATCTCCACAACTGTTTGCATGTGTGGGAGGCTACTACATAAAAACAGTTTCTTTTTGGAGAAGGGGAAGATTCTGAAAATAGTACATTTCCTCTGTTTTGATGTCATATTGAGCAAACACCTGTCTTGCATGTTCTTTGCACATGGTGGAGAAGCAGCGCTCATGCATTTGTTTACTGGGAAAGAGAGGCAAGAAGGTGGAGGACAAAAGAGAAAACCATAAAGGATGGGATGCTGGGATATACTGGCCAAACCATTTTACCGCAGGATATTTGTAATGCTTCATTTTTCCTTTGGGACTAAAGCATTTCCAATTCATTTCAACCTTGTAGGCTGTTTTTGATGTTGATCCGAAAAAGGGACTGACGCTGATTGAAATCTGGGAAGGCCTGTCGGTGGACGATATCCAGAAAAGCACTGGTGCTGAATTTGCTGTAAGTTATTGTCTGAACAATCATGGTCCATTTAGATCTAAAAGTAGTTTGGTAAACACATTAATAGTCTCTCCAGTTCACGTTTTCTGCACATGACTGTTTATATTGCATGTGAAATTCACTAGGCGTATCCTGGAAGATAAAATTAATTGGAGGGCAATTAATTGATTTCATCTGGAATCAGGCAGAGCAACATAACCATTTTGCGGCCACTATTTCCTTCAGTTGGGTCATTCAAAGAATGTGTACCACACTGAAGAATGTGAAACGACCCACTTGTCACAGTCTTTGGGTTTAGGGTTAGTTGCAGTCTTTTGGAATTTATCCCTACTGGGGGTAAGAGGCACTTTTTCAAGTGGTCCTCTTTTATTTAGGACAGGGAGAGTATTTAGTCCTCCTCACCCCATCAGAGTCTTTTCCAAGTGATTGTTTGCTGGTGTTTTTGAGCATCTTTTAAAATCGTGAGTCCTTTTGGGACAGGGAGCCATTTGATTTCCTCCGTAAACCGTTTTGTGAACTTCTTGTTGAAAAGTGGTATATAAAGACTATTTTTGTTTGCTGAAATTTGAATGATTCAAAAGAATTCCTGATATCATATTCCCTCCCTTCAAAGTCTCTCTCAGTGGTGAAACATATACAGGAAAACTCTTCTGGGTATCTGAATTCTTTTACTCCCATTCTTTTGTCAAACACTATGTATGCTGTTGGCTGGATAGAAATGTATAGCACATTGACTCACACAATGAGTCAATTTCTTTTGAAATGGAGCACAAAAGTAACAATTCCCCGTCTTTTTTCTTTCTTTCTCGCTAGGTTTCACCCAAACTTGAACCGATGAAGCAAATTTCAACCTGAAAATCTAATCTGCTTAACTTCCAGTGAAGGGGAATCAAAAGTCTGTTTTGCAATGATGCATTTTAAAGAGGTTTTTGTAAGTAGTTTCCAATTAGTTAGTATCAGGCTAACTATCTAACAATAACTATGTAAAGATGTTTATGCGCACGTTACAGTACAGTTCCCAAAATAAACTTCATTTGGTAACTAGGTATTTATAGTTATCCTACTTCAGGTTTGACTGCTAATAAATCCTGGCCTTGTAGATGTGTTTTTAATACTGTAACTTTGTACGGATCTTGGGCCAGCTTCCACAATCAGATCCTACTAACTTGCAAGTGCCTGTATGTTGGCTGCAATTGCGCACACGCACACACAGGCAGTGAGGCATACAACATGCTGTTGTGGGTCCAAAACATGTGAGGAATGGGGGGGGGATGGCTAGATAGTTAGAAGCACTTAAGTTTATTTATGTTGTGTATGTGATTATCAGTGTAAGAATGGGGAGGCGAGGAGTTTTCCAATCTTGAAAGCCCAAATTAAAATTTGTGGTCAGTACCTGGTGAAAAATCAGTGGGGTGGGAAAACGATTTGATGTACAGTGGTGAGCGTACAAGTATCAGTGCTTAGAATTCTCCTTCCATTAGCAAATTCTAGTATGCATAATTAACAAATTTGAATAAATTGTGCAGACGACAGTATTCAGTTTGCAGGATTTGTGTTATATTGTTATAGGACTTTGATTCTTTTGAGGACAGGGTAATATAGATCCCTGAGTTTATAGGAAATATACAGTGAATGAGCTAAACTGCTCTAGGACAATGGAAGCTGTTCTCATGATCTTTTTTTGCTGCCCTTTTAGCAAATTACTTGCACAGTTGGATCTGTGCATCTAATGTTTGGATTCTGCCTTCTCCTTTGAATCATACGCACACACTTCCACTTATGTCAGTAGAAGCAAAGTGGGTCTCTGGTGTCATTGTGATGCCATCTAAGTGCTGTATAGTTGTGATACCATCTGGAAACAGGCCTTTTCCTCTGTACTCCAAAACAGTGGCAGTCAGTATGACTTTTTTTGTTGTGTTGGTCTCTATTTTGAAATTCCAAATAAGAGCATGGATCCTGTTTTTAACATAGCCTTCCCAAGTTGGCTACCAAAGTACGCACATTAAAATCAACAGTGATGAGGAGTTGCACTAAAAATAGCAGAGCACAGTATTACTGCATAAACATTAAGCCAGGAGGGATTATTTGCCTTATCAAAAGGCCATATGAAATGACAGTCATCCTTTAAAGATGGGATGAAAGGGCTTTGGGCTGATATCATTGTGGATACAGGTTGACAAACATGGTCCTCCTGTGAGGTGGCCCATTGCTTGGTTCCTTCCAAAAGCGCCTGAACTAATAGCAGGCCAGGGAACAGGGCTTGTGTGGGTTCTGGATGGGAACATACCAGGGAAAGAAATCCTTACTATTTAGAACATTAAAGGTTAACACCTATACTTTGAATTGAGCCCAGAAAAATTTGGTAGTCAAAGCCTACCTTGCTTTACTGTAGTAAATGCAACCAGCTGTAACCTGTCAGAATTCTGGCAGCTGAATTTTGAGTGCATTGCTATTTCTACACTGTCCACTATTTAAAGGGAGCCTTACATAGAGCTCACTCCTGTGATCAGCACCTTAGTAACTATGGTCCAGCCAAAAGGTTGCAAGTCCACCTTTTCTCCACACTATTTGATGAAGGATAAAGTGGAAATCGACAACTTGAGCATCAGTGGTCTAAAATTTAAAGCAATCCCAATTTTTTGTTACTTGAAGAATGCTGTGTGTTATATAACTGGGGTAAGATTGGTTGGTTGGTCTAACTGACGGCCAGGATGAGGCATATTCGCTGAATCAGTGAATTGGGAACAAGAAACCTAATTTAAAATCCTGCTCTCATCCATTAGTCTCATTGGTCTGTTTTGGCCCAGTTTTACAACTCTTTGTAAGGTTGGTTAGGTAAGCACTTGGAATTTTGAAAGGGCTCCTCATGCACAGGTTCTTTCCTGTTGCTTTTAAAAATATATTTTATTATAAAAATATACAAATACATAAACCCTATTCTTTGCACCCTGTCCTTAAAAAGAGAGAGGGTCACATTAAACATTCCATGTAACATCTAGTTTGACCCTTAGGTTTAATTTCCCTTTGCTTGTTATCAGAAATTGCAGAACTGTCGGTTAGATTTCCTGAGTTTCTACAGGACAAATTGCTAGTGAATATTTTGTTCCTCAGGAACTTGATAAGCTACCTCTGCCTACTTCTGTGGATGATTGGAGGCATGTACGGAGAGCCTCCCCCCATTTTTCCAGAATGCACCCACAAAGACCAGTTTTGTAAATTTGGTCGTTATTGGTTTTGGCAAAATGAGTTTTAACTCTGACACACAGAATTTCTACAACAGGACTTTTTATGTCCCTGTTAGCTTGGATGGCAGACTTATTCATTGCAGGAGAAGCCATCGATTAGGACTGTTGTGGGGTCAAAGATGACAAAGGGCCAAGACACAGATTTCTGAGTGTATGTGTGGTGTGGAGAAAGTGGATACATTTAGTTTCTGTCTTAAATATTGGATCCAAATTTAACTCAAATATTCAGTTAATTTGATTGGCAGTATATTTCATACCTAAAAGTAGTTCCCTGTACATGATAAACCATGAGGAATTAACTGCTCTAAGATGTGGCCATCACCATATCTTAGAGCAGTTAATTTCACATGGTTTAATATGAAAAGCTAAGATGAAGGATAAATAAATAGCTGTCTCCCTTCCTTATAGCTGTCAAGGTGAAATTGATTCTCCAGGTTCAGTGGCAGCCTACCTCTGAACATCAGTTGCTTATAATAGGAGTAGGAATTATTGCCTTCCTGTCCTTTTTGGGACTTTGCTGGAGATATTTGGTTGTCACCTGTGAGAAACGTTGCTGGATCTTTGGTCTGACCTAGTAAGGCTTCTTGTTTGTCCTTGTAACATATGAGTGTGTTTCATATGCTCAACATAATAGCAACACAGTATGAATTTGGATTTCAAGGTTTGGCTGCCTCACTTTAGGTGCACTTCCCTCCATGCTTTCTCTAATGTTCTATTTGGTTATGACCACTGACAACAAAAAAAAGAGAACAGCTGGCATAATCATTGGATGTACTGTGAACTGTGTGTCTAGATCTTTTTGTATGCATTGCAAACAGTCAATAAAATCACACAATTGTATTGGTGTCAGTTTGGTCTTGAAGTTACTTATGTGTGTCTTTGTTGGAAATAGCAGTTATCAGGAGACTAAGAACACAATCCTAACCATGGCTACTCAAAAGTAAGCCCCTTTCTGTTCAATGGGTCTTACTCCCAAAAAAGTGTCCTAGGACTGCAGACTGAGGCTGCAATCCTATCTCCAGTTAGGTTGGCCTAAGTTCTGGCATAAGTCCTGTGCTGACCTGGAGGTGTCACCAATGTGCTGTATGGCACTTCTGCGCCACTTCGGGGGGGGGGGGGAAGAGTTGGTCCAGTGCATGGACGTTTGCTTGCCTCCCTACATCACCACAGGAATGGGAGGACTTGAGTTGTGCTGGCCTAGGTTAGGATTCTGAACTTGGGTAATGTGTAATCTATTAAAAATCATTATCAACAGACCACCCTATTAGTCAAATGTAGAAACTTCAATGCAGGTTGCAATTATTAGGGGAAAATTCAGCTTAAACACAGAATGCAGTCATACAAATTTACAGTGTAATGACATTACATACAATGACAACATTTTCACTAACAAAAATAAAATTCATGAGATGAGGCCAGATTTAAATTGAAAATATTTGAAGCGTCTCTCTGAAGGGCAAACCTGAAGGCCAGTTCATATGTTGTTATGAATGTCGGTCAATCTGACCTCCTTCCACATTTCTCTATCCACTTTTCAGCCTAAACATATTACGCTGTTCATTTATTCCATGAACTTGCAAAGTTTGGTACAGTATATAAAAATGAAAAACTGTGGGGCAGCAACATGCAAGGTTGCTTGACGATTTCAAGTAGAGAATAGGACTCAGATGTGGTTTCTTATGATCTGAGGTGGCCACTTGATGTCCTGTTTGTGCCAAACTGATGGGACTCTCCAAACGTTGCCAAATTAAAATATGGCAAATTCAATCCAGATTCTATGTTGGCCATTTCAAGTCAAATACATATTTTTAGTAACTCCAGGATACGTTTAGCCATCCTCTCTTTTTATAAATATTTGTTACAGTAGTGGCTGCAAAAATAATTCGGGTTTTATGTTTAACTCTAGGGGAGCTGTTATCTTGGTTGAAGCCTCAGTTGCTGCTCAATTGAAATCATAAATAACTATATTAGTAAGGTAATCTGCAAATGCCACCCATTGGAAATCTAAACTTCCTATCTATTTATCAGGCTCTTGGTGATTATGCAGATGTGCAAAGATGACTGCATCTGTACTGCTTGAGTGCTATTTAAATCAAGAGCACCCAGACAAGTTACAAATAGTCCTGAATATGAAATGAGACAGGCATCAAAGGGAAAGCAATGTATACTACGTCTTCCTGCTAATGATGTTTTGCAAGCAGCATGGCCACAACCTGGAATTATCTGATAGAGCTCCTGTCATCACAGCACCATGGGACACAGGGACACCCCCATGTATCTGACTCATCAATGCCCAGCGGATTGGAATTCATTGAAGCTGCAAGGAGGGTTGTGCCTCCCAGGTGCATGGGGACATCCCTGGCTCCCACAGAGCCTCAGTCTGTCAGAGAACCATTCCTGGTCCACTCCCCTTAACATGGAATGCCCCAGTTTTGGATTCCAATAGTGGATCGTGATCCACCACTGGGAACCATTGCAGGAAATCTTTGGATAATCCTTTAGATATTCATTACTCATTCGTGTTCCAAAGGTAGTTTCAAGGCATATCGTTAATCCCCAAACAACTCTGCTGGAACCTGTGTAGTTGAATGAACTAAGAGAGGTAGGGGAACGTCTCCTCCCCCACATCCTGGTGCAAATCCACCTGCACTTACGAAAACAAGCAAATACGGTTGCCAAGAGTAATTTCAGTGATCTTTCTGGTAAGCAACAAATTACTAATATCTCTCTTTTGTGCATTTAGAGAACCACCAGCCTTCCCTCAGTGATTTTCTGTTCAATATTGGTTTGTAGCAGGAATGACTTTGTAGTGTGGGTGACCCAGCACAAAAAATATTATTTTCCAGAGAGTTACGTTCATGCCTCCAGAAGCTCAGTTCCTAAAGACCTTTGTATTACTGGTTTTCATATCTCCCAAGTTGTTGTATTCAATGGCTTTATGAGGAAGGAATTCCCCAATGCGTGATGTGATAACCACACCATGAAGGATTCCATCTGGAAAAGTCGTACATGCTTCCTGTAGAACCATTAGCCCCACAGTTGTTGTGCATATCCTACATGCTTCCTGTAGAACCATTAGCCCCATTAGTTGTTGTGAGGACTAATAGGATAAAAAGCTAGTAATCTGCCTTGGACATTTACAATTTAGTTGTAGAATTTCCTTGACAGCATCCAAGCCTACAAGGATGCACTGAACAAGAAAATCATGTAGTCGGCTAGAGGCTGGATGTAGTGTGACGTGGGCTGATGGTCTTCAGTAGCTTGTCTTGACCCAGAGAAGGGAAGATACTGATGGGGCTTATTTAATACTAGTGGAATTTCCCTGTCGTTGTGGGGGGGATTTCAAGAATATTTGTGGCCCTTGGGCACCAGCAGGCATTGGACAGCAGGCACCAGTGAGCAGCGGGCGCTACAGGTCAGTGGACATTGGGCACCATGGGGCAGCAGGCACAGCACCAATGGGCATAAGGCACTGGGTACCACTAAGGGGCAATGGGCAGCTAACATTGGGTATCCCTGCTGGGCACCAAATTGGTTTTTTGTGGGTCCTTACATCACAAGGAATACAATCACCAAATTTCATGGTTCTAGGTGAAGGGGTTGGGGCTGGGTGTTGATGAGTCAGCAATTCTTCAATTTTAAGTACAGGGACAAAAACACATTACACTCGTTTTCACACCATTCCAGTTAGAATTACCAAAAATTGGTTCTTGGTGTGAGCCTACATCGTGGAAATACCATAATACCCATCAAATTTCACACTTCTAGGTCTGGTTATTTTGGCTGGGCATTGATGAATCAGTCAGTGACTCATCAATTTTATGTATATAGATACCAGGAAAAGTCCAACTGAGTAAAAATAAGTAAGAAAAAGTCCAATTGCGCAATGAGAATTAGGGGGAAAAAATTAACTTCTAGTACAGTAACCAGAAATTTGGTCAGCATTTTTTTCTTTTGAAACTGAAGATGAAACTCAGTGAAAGTAAAAATTGGTGTAAATCAATAAAAAGTTGTTACAATTGCATAGTTGGATGTGTCTACTCTGGTGATTGCAAAGAAAGTGCACTTATGATTTGAGTATAGATGTCTTTTGCATACACCACTAAACCAAGGGAAAGACCAGGTGGACAGTGGCAAAGAAATATGGCATTAGCATCAGTCATAATGGCTTTCCCACCTCCTACTTTATATGTCTACTCCTCCACTTACCAAAGTTTCCATCCTAGCTCTTACTCAGCTATTAGAATTTAGCAGAACCAGATTTGCGGTGTGATCCTAACCCTGTCTACTCACTAGTCCCATTATATTCAATGGGGCTTTCTCCCAAAAAGTGTGATTAGGATTGCAGTGTTGGTAACTTTAGAAGTAGAGTGGGAAAGAGTGCATATCCAGGGTGACCATGTGTTCTCGTGTCCTCTTTTTCCAAGACATGTACTCTTTTTTTAAGCTTTGTGTCCTGGAAAAATTTTTTCACTGTCCTCCTTTTCTTTATGAGTGTGTAGTTTTTTAGTAATTAATAAATTATACATCATAAATTATATGTACAGTAATAGTTTTTAATTTATAAGTCATAAATTAATATTTAAATTCAGCAATTTGGTGCCTGATGTACTGGGAAGGAGGGTGCGCTGGGGGGATGTTGCGCATGGGAGGTGATGTGCATGGGGGTTGTTGAGCATGGGGGATTGGTGCACATGGGGTGGTGGTGCACATGGGGAATTGTTGCACATGGGAGAGGTGCACATGGGATGGTGGTGCACATGGGGTGGTGGTGCACAGGGGGATGATGTGCATGAGGGGTTGTTGCGCAGTGGGGGAATGGTGTACAGGGGGAATTTTACTCCTGCAATCCGAGTACGTTTTTGCTAGTCTATATATATAAAAGAGAAAAGTCACTGACTCACTCACTGACTCAACACCGCCCTGCCAAAACCGCTGGGCCTAGAAGCGTGAAATTTGGGGTAGGTGTTCCTTCTGTGACTGAGGGGTGCACTAAGAACCGGTTTTCGTAAATTCCAACCGGAAGGGGGTGAAAAGGGGCGCAATGTGTTTTCCTCCCTATACTTTGCATTGAGAATTGCTGACTCATCAACATTCCGCCCCAACTGCTGGGCCTGAAGCATGGAATTCTGGGAGTTCCTTCTGTCACCTGAACATCCACCAAGAACCCATGTGGAGAAATTTCACCCTTCAAGGGGCTGAAAAGGGCGCAACGTGTTTTTGTCCTATACTTAACATGGAAGACTGACCAATATCCAGCCAATTTGGTGCTCAGTGCCTGGTGCACTGGGGGATGTTGTTTGGAGGAAGAAGTTGCACTGGCGAGGAAGTTGCGCATGGGGGATGATGCGCATGGGGGATGATGCGCATGGGGGATGATGTGCATGGGGTTGATGCACAAGGGGGGAAGTTGTCCATGGGCGACTGATGCGCATGGGGGGAAGATGCGCATGGGGGGATGTTGCGCATGGGGAAAGTTGCGCATGGGGGTTTATGCACATGGGGGAAAGTTGCGCACGGGGGTTGATGCGCACGGGGGATGATGCGCATGGGGGAAATATGCGCACGGGGAAATATGCGCACGGGGGAAAGTTGCACCGTGGGGGGAAGTTGCACCATGGGGGGATGGCGTATGGGAAAATCTTACTCCTGCAACGCGGGTATGCTTTTTGCTAGTTAAATAATAAAAACCAAATAAACCATTTTTTTGCAGATGTCCCTGTATTTTGGTTTTTGTTTTTACAAAAAATGAGAGGTGCAGACTACAGTGTTGTGTTTTAATTTAATGAATCACAGTTATCTCCCATCTCTGGCACAAGTGGCTAAGACACTGCTTGTTAACCAGCAGGCCAGAGTTTGAGACCTGGGTTGGCCCCACAAGACAGGGTGAGCTCCTGTCCTTAGCCCAGCTCTGCGACGCCAGCTGGATCCAATCATATGGACTCTGCCTTTCCATTGGACTAATTCAGTGGTGTGGAGAGGGGAGATTTGCTGCTTGGGTAACAGCCTATCCTCCATAACAATCCAACCCAGGCTTTCGTGCTTCACATGCAGCGTATGCAGAGCACGATACCATAGTCTTCCAAGACTGACAGAGGCCTGCTTTAGGAGAGTATTATAATGCAGATGTCAAGATTAGAAACTCTTTGGCTGCAATCCTGTGAGTAGGCCCCATTGAATATATTAGGACATAATTTGGAGTAGACATGTTTAGGATTGCATGGTTAATCTTACACCAAATAATATTCAATATCCAAATAGCAGTGGTGCTTCTGGTCCTGGTATTACCAGGGCCTCAACCACAAGTTGGTATCCCCTAGGCTGCTCCATTGCCCTTACCAAAATCCAGGGAAATTGTGTGCAGCCTCCCCAACCTTTGGAAGGACTTGTAAAGCTCTTGGAGGGCAAAAAACATTGCAATTTCATGGAGGAAACCAGAACTGATGTTTTTAAGCCCTTAGAAGGCCTTCTGAAGGTCGGGGAGACAATGCACTCTAGGTCCACATTTACATCTATCTATGCATACAAACATATCTACACACACCCCTCATGGCTTGTAACCAGTGATGGTCCTTTCCTCCAGGAATTTGTCCAATTTCTTCTTAAAGGCATTAAGGCTAGATGTCATCACCACATCCTATGGCATGGAGTTCCACAGACCAACTACATGGTGGATAAAGAAATATTTTCTTTTGTCTGTCCTAACAAAATTCAAAGGCAGTTCATTCCAAAACCAGAACAAAGAGGACTGGATGTGCTGGACTGCTTTTTTTTAGAGGGTGCTCTTCATACTGGATATAAGAACGTCAGCAGACATTTTCTATGGATGATGAATTGGAAAGACCGCAATCAGAAATGATTCCCATCCTGAAACCAGTTACCCACCTATTTCTATTTACGGTACTTGCTTTCCAATAGCAGCTGCTCAGGTATGTTTCAGTCGTTTTAAGTGTCTTTAACTTTGAAGAGGAAAATGTAACATTTATACAGTCACTCTTAAATCCAAAATACACATTGCTACTCATTATAATCTTGATGTATCTGTTGCTCTCATCAATGTGCCATCCATTTGGTGGCATTTGTATTAACGCTTGAACGGCTGCTAAATGAAGTCATTTGTCTCAGCATAATGCTCCTGATAACTGTCTTGCCATTTAGGCACTAGACAGACAGACATTAACTTGTGTAAAAATGTCATCCTCGAGGCATTCTCCGACCTAATTAAACCTCTCCTTGCCTTCTCCAGTGATGGGAAGAGGTAACAGTCACCTCATCTAAAAATGCAGGAATTTTCTCTATATTCCAAATTAATGACTGGAAATCCCATTAAGAGTTTGTTCTTCTCTAGGCAGCAATGGGTGAGAAAGATTTTTTATTTAGCAAATTATGCAAATTTATTTAGCAGCTTTTTAATTTAGCAAATTATGGACAGTGCAATCGTTCAAAAATCTGTAGAGCAAAAAAACAGGGTTATTGTAACTCCTTCCCTTGGAATTGCATTACCCTTTCCTTGGTGCTGGAAAGTTGGTTAACCGTACAATCTAGAGCAACCATGGGAAGACATAAGAGGCATTTACTCTGGATTTTTCTATGCATTTCCCATAAGTTTCCCATAGGTGGCACCGTACCTACATCTGTGTAAAAGGTCCCCTACTCTGGATTGTAGCCTAGGATTGCACCCTATGTGGTCAAAGGGACATGCACCCAAGTAAGTATTCCTAGGACTATACATGAAATAAAGGCTGCAGTCCTAAACACACTTTTGTGTAAGACCCAATGAACAAAATGGAGCTTATTTTTGAGTATATATGGTTATGATTTCAATCAATACTAAGGGCAAAATCCAGAGTAACTACGGGGAGTCCTTGCTCCAGTGTAAGAACAACTTACTCTGGATTCCAGTATGAATTTCCCATAGGTTTTCACCAGGTGGTGCAGTAATTATGGGTGCATGTAAAGTCTCTTATGTGCACCCATAGTTACTCTGGATTTGGGGGCTAGACTAACAGTGCAATCCAATTAATGTCTACATAGAATCTACAGTATTACTACAGTACTACATAGAATCTACATAGAATCTACAATAGAAGTAAGTTCCATTGAGTTGAATGGGGCTTACTCCTAGGAAAGTGCTCTTAGGATTGCAGCCTAAAATAAGCAAAGGGTTTTATAGAGAAAATTTATGATGAACTGTAGCAATAATACATAGCTATCAGAAGAACATAACTTATTTGAAAACCTGAGTGGGGCCTGAGCATATTTATTTAGTTTTTTTAAAGGATGATTGAACGTATAGCCAAGCGGGTCTGACACTGTGTCAGTACAAAATAAATTTAGTAATAACCTGTCATGATCTTCCCACTGCACAGCAAGCAATCTGATTTGATCATAATAGCTAATGTACACAACACCTGGATTTTTGATTGGCAGTCGGTTTAAGCAACCTTTTGGAAGACCGAGTGGTAAGATGAGGTACTCTGTAAAGTTCCATTTAAGTTAAGGAATTACCAAAGTAGCTGTTCTTTGATTTTCAAGAGAAGGCAACTGAATGATCTCTCTTCCTATTTTGGTTGTTAGATTACTGTGTGTCTGTAGGATTGGAGCCACTTCACTACATCATTCAGATTTGGAAACAGTTTATGGAATTCAGTAAGGGTAGACTTACTGATGCCATAATTATAAGGAGTTGTATAAAATCTATTCTTACTTTCTGGCTCCCGGTTTTGAACCATGTAGCACAACCAGCTCTACGAAAATAAAATGTGTTCGTAAATGAATATAATAAAATTATTAGTGAAATGTACCCGTGTTGCAGGACTAAATACCCCTGTATGCTATGCCCCATTGTGCATCAACCCCTCATGCACATCAACCCTCATGCGTATCAACCTCCCATGTGCAGCACCCCATGCACAACACTTCCCATGTGCAATACACCCATCCCTCCAAACACTCTCCTACATCAGCTGGACTTCTAATCATATATTTCTCCTGTTGTATTTTTGTGTGTGTGCGTAACAGTGGATACTCTTCTCTTTGCAGTAAAATGTTTAGCAAACTCAACTTTGCTATGCACTGATAGGATTGACTGAATTGCTCAGCACTGATAACAGCATTTCATGGCCATATCTGCTCGGGATGTTCAACAGGCTGCCATATATGACTTCCCACTCCCTGAGTCTGCTGTATGGCACTTTCATCATTTCAATGCCATGCAGGTGTTTATACTCAGTGTCTCATCTTTTTGAACAAAATGCAGGAACACCCCAATGTGGTAAGACAGCAGTAGGAAAGGCAATGGGGGGCAGCGCTGTGGGGAGCAAGAATACTCTTGTCTGTATTCAGCTACATTACTATGGCTCATTCATGGCAACTGGGATACTTAGAGCTCACAGTGCCTATTTCAAATGATAAGACTGAAGCATTAAACACAACTGAGCTCACTTACAATGGAGCGCTTGAAACCAAGGCCACTCAGCTGGTTGAAGGATCTTTTGAAAATGCCAGTTTCGGTGGAGTTGGAAGAAAGAGTGACGGTGTATCAAGAATGAAGTGACCAAGTGCTGCAGTGTTTGGGCAGCTCCACAGTTCTAGACCCTTTAGGGTGCAATCTTAATCTAGGCCACCACAACTCATTGGCTGTGATTCCACAGGAATCACACATTCCTGTGATGATGTAAGGAGCCAAGTGCATGTCTGTGCCCTGGCTTAACCCTCCCCAGAAGTGGCACAGAAGTGGCTTATAGCACTTTTGTGACACCCCCAAGTCAGCACAGAACTTATGCCGAGGCTTAGGCCAGCCTAACTGGACATTAGGATTGCAGCCTTAGCGCTTGTCCTTGTCCAAGACTAACCCATCCATTTGGCAAAGTGATACAGGTTACATCAGCAGTAGACTGTGAATGGAAAGGGACCATTCACCCTACCCTTGCCACTGCCTCCCTCCAGCTGCAATGGATATCACAACCTACACTGATTCAGCTTCCTCCTGCTAAAAAAGAGCAAAAATTGGATATGCCGCCATCTTCCTTTGCACCCAGCTCAGCTTCCTTCCTTCCAGCTCAGTTTCTGCAGACATGGAAGCTCAAGACCTGTAAATCAAAGACTGTGTGAGTGAAGGAGCATTTTAATTCACACTGTCCTTTTACACAAAATGAACGGATGGAAGGAAGGAAGGGGTTCTTGAGACTGAAATTGCTGCCATGAGAAGGTACCATAAAGAAAGGGCACCATGGCCCCAGTTTGTTTGGAAACCACTGACCACACACTGAGACTTTCCCCTTTGCTTCCTCCTTGGTAGGGCTACCTGATGAAATCTGAGTTCACACTTCAGATAGGGTTTTGCAAGCTTTAGAAGACATTTGCCACATTTGGAACAGGCAATAGATTACCAAAGGATGGACTCTCCTTCACTGGGGATCTTCAAGCAGAGGCTCAACAAGCACCTGTTGGATATGTTCTAGGAGGATTTCCTGCTACAGGCATGGGTTAGACTAGATGACCTATTAGGGTCCTTCCAACCCTATGATTCTTCTTTGAACTTCTAAAGTTCTTCCCTGAAGCTGAGCTCAGAGCAGTTTTCCGTCTTCTTAAAGTTAAACCGTGTGTCTTCTGTGTCCAAATCATATATTTTATTACTGAACTCTGGTGGGCAATTTTGTTGTGCTTTTTTCAAAGAAGTGTTCTTCAGAGGCTATCTCAGAACACTGTTACGGTATAAAAACTATGATACGCTGTACTTTTGTAAAATAACTTGTGCAGCTATAGCTGAAAACTTCACTTTTGAATGTATTTGTACTGAATCAGCAGTCCAAGTCACAGGGTTTTATTTACGAAAGGGTTCAGTCCTAAAGTCACCATCAGGGATGTATGAATCCAGGTCTAAAAAAAGCTTGGTGTGATCCCATTCCACATGCTTCTAATGGATTGAAATTTAGCTTCCTTGGGGACTACACTACCTCCACAGACTGTTCTAAAATAATAATGCACTTTAGGTTAAGCTAGCTGTAATATAGATTTTTAGCTGTTGGGGATGTAATGTTTCTCACTGTGAATCTCTAGGCTGGAAATGATCCCAGTATTACTGTTTTGCCTCCACAGAGAAGTCCCCATGAAGCAATGTTCCATCTGCACACAAAATGTCAAGGGTATTGGATTTGTGCTCACTATCCTGCACTTGGATTCTGCATTCTGGCATATTTGTTATGGATAGTCTTCCTTGTGCATTGCACCACGGAGGAATGGCATTGTGTTGGTACTGGCTGCTTGGAATGCAAAACACTGAGAAGGGACACGCAGCTGATATACAAAGACTGGACGAAACAAAAATAATACTATTATTTGCAAGTGAAGAGAGGACCATCTTTTCTGGGGTTGCACGCTAAGGGACACAGATGGTCAGCTGAAGTTTCCCCAACTAGTTAAAGATTCTTGCTCAGTTGCTTTTGATGGCAAGAGGTTTCTTTTATTCATTTATTCCATTTATATTCTGTCTTTCTTGCATCACAGAACTCAGTGCAGTGCACATGAGGTTTTCAGTTAGGTGCTAACATCCCAAAGACATCCTTAGATTTAGCACTGTCGTTGTATATGTTGATTGCAGAGCCATAAGCATTGAAGGTTGGTATCCTTAAAGATCCAGGTGAGAGCTAACAGTGAAATGTAGCACATGAGAGAGAGAGAGAGAGAGAGAGAGAGAGAGAGGTGCCATCTGAGGTTAATCAGGCAAATGTCTGTGTGGAGTACAGTTAAGTTTTTGTCTGCAAACCAAATTGCACACTGAGACCAATACCCCAATACCTTCTTGAAAGCCAGAATGGTGTACTGGTTCCATGTTCTTCAACCTGGAAGATCCAGATTCATATCCCCACAAAGCTTCCTAGGAAACCTTGACCTTGAGTCAGGATGACCATATAGAATGGAGGACAGAGTGCCTGTACCTTTAAGCATTGTATAGAAGAGGGAATTTTGGCAGGTGCTGCTTTTTAAACCCTTCTACAGTATGTTGAGCTAAAGCTACCTAAATTTCTTCTTCTATGCAACGATTAAAGGAACAGTCACTATCTTTCACCCACACCTACCTCACAGGGTTGTTGTGAGGATAAAAGGAGGGAAAGCACCATCCTGAGTTTCTTGGAGAAAGGGAATATAAAATGTGAAAACTGAACATGTCAAAAATGCAAGCATAATTGCAGTGATTCCAAATTACACAATCAAGGCATACATAATCCTAACCATGTCCACCCAAAAGTATGCACCATTGTGTTCAGTGGGTCTTACTTACATGAAAGTGTCTTTAGGATTGCAGCCAAAGTGTATCAAAAGTCTTGGAAGAAACTTGCTCAAATTATATTTTTGAAGGGGATGCTGTTTTTAAGGATCACATCCTCAGGTGACAGGTGCGGCCCATGACACGTTCATTTCCAGATCACACTGAGATGCCACCTGTCACATCTTCTAGACTGACACACATTAAAAAGGAATACGATAATTACTGTATGTTGACATATGATTTCCTGTTATGTTGACAGAAGCCATCTGACACAGTGGTTATGTGGGATGCAACTTTCCACAGAAACAGATGATCCCTCATATCTTGGATCCTGTTTTCACTTAGTGGTTCTTCACCTCCCTGCACACTCATTCTTCCTTAGTGACACTCTTCATTTGTGGTCCTTACTGAATGCTAGTGGAGGGTCACAAGAACCAGTCAACAGAAGAGGAAAGCAGCCAGAATGCTTAGAGGTATCCAAAAACTGCCTGTTATTGTTCTAGCACTCCTGGCAGGTCTTTAGTTTCTGTAACGGGAAGGTCTGCAAAGAGTCAATGCACGGTTCACTTTTATTTGCTGCCTCAGTATCCAAGATGGGGGAGGAGTGGAAATACCATATTTACTCGAATCTAATGCAACATCAAATCTAATGCATACCCTAGACTAAAATCAAAATACTGTACTTAATGAAATCCAATTAACCATTGAATCTAATGCACACCCTGATTTTGGAGACTGAATTCGGCTGAAAAAGGTGAGCATTAGATTTGAATAAATACAATATATGCATGTATTCCTAAATAAATGATGTTTTAGTGTTTCTGGTTCTGGTGAGGAAATTGCTGGCAAACTCCATAAAACAGTGGTTCTCAAGACTCAAATGTACCAAAACCCACTTTTTAGAATGACAGTGTGTTGGAACTCACCAGAATCGTCATCATCAAGAAGGAAAATTTTGACACCTCCAATATGACAAAATTAAATAAGGCTGTAATCCTAACCACACTTTCCAGGGAGATAGTACTATTCTACACACATGATTCTGACTCTAACATGTAATATGCCATCAAAGCCACACAAGCCACATAGGTGCTGGCTGGGGAGCAGGATCTGGGGGAGAGCGTCCTGGCAGTTGAAGGAAAGGCATAGCTAGTTGTGGAGTGCTGCAGGCACCAAGCGGATCTGAGTCATGGAGGACTGGAGTGAGGGTTGGCCGCCCACCAGGTGGCATAGTCTCCCGGTCCAGCCAGCAGCCATTTTTTAATTGTGTGCGGCTCTGAGTGTTCCCAAAGCTGGTAAAAGTGATGCGGCCTGGAGTAAGCTCCTTCCCCACCTCCTGGGGGAGCTGCTAGCAGTAGCTGCCACTGCTGAGGCCACAAGGAGTGCTCTGACTGGCCACGAGGTGGGGTAGGAGCTTGCTCTGGGCCCGTATCACTTTTAACAGCTCTGAGAACACCCAGAGCAATGCACAATTCAAAAATGGCTGCGCCGGAGTGTGCCCAAGGAGGAGCACGGGAGGGGCAACTGGGGCACCACCAGAGGAGTGTCAGTGGCACCCCTTTTGCACCACTGGTGCCCTGTTGCCCATGACAGATTGCATCCCATGCTATATTCTCATTAAACCTCTGGACTTATGTCTAAGTAGACATGCTTAGGATTGCAGTGAATGTAAATTAAAAGTTTACCATGTTTTTAAAATTAATTTAAAATACAGAAGGACCTTTCTAACTCTCCCAAGCATTTGTGATTTGTTAAAAAAAGAAAAAAGAAAAAAGTCTGCAATCCTATCCAAACTTTCTTGGGAGTAAACCCCATTGATTATCACTGGTAAAATATATACAATACATAGTGGCCTGCTAATAATATAGAACTGTAACATTTCTCCAAATGCAGTCACATATCATGGTAGAAGGGCTGTAGCCAGGATTGTAGAAGTGGGAGAGCCAACAATTATTTCAGGGGGCGGGGTGGGTGGGGGTGGAATTATGTCAAGTATCTATACTAGGTCTATACAGTATAACAATAATTTGCATAGAATAAGTGCATCTCTGTAGATAGTATTTGTTTACACAGAAATAACATGCAACTTTTCATTTTGTACACCAACACTATACATAGGCCTGCATCCCTACAAAAGTACAAAAGCCAAGAAAAAGCCCCAAATCCCATGTGGTCCCCTATATGTAAGGATTTTTCACCACCCACCCCCAAGCATAGATGTCCTACATTTAATGAACTTTAAAAGCCAAGAAAAGGTCCCAGATGATCCCATGGTCCCTCAACAGGTAAGGATTCCCCTGCCCCTCCAAGCAAGCATTAAATTTAAAAATATATCTGAAAGCAGAAATCCGTCCAGAGTTTCTCCAAAAAGAAACCTTTCTCCTCACTGCAGTCCACCCCCAACATCAATAGATTTGTAATAATTTATTTGCATGATCCAGAATAGAATATTCTCTAATTCATGCCAGCTTGATGCCAGAAGACCAGAGATATGAAGCAGGCTCTAGGACCCTGCAATGTCCTGGGTATGAACTTCCTTGCCCCTCCTTGGAAAGACAGGGTAGCCAGCAGGCTTAGTTCTTCCCCTTGTAATGCAAAAGGGGATTGCTGATAGTCCCTTGGCCTTGATGTGACCTGATTGGACCAGACTGCCTGCAGGGAGGAGTGAACACTCAGAGAACAAAAACCAAATTTGAAGCCATCCATTGGAAGTATAAAAGGATTTAAAAAAAAACCCAGGACTGGTCTGTGAAAATTGCTGGTAGGGGCAGGCTGCTGGCTTTGATGGGGCCAACACTCCTGCTACCTTCCCAGTTACAGCCATCTATGGTAGCTTTAATATACTGTATATAAAACTGACAAGTCACTCACTCAATCAATCAATGCCCAGCCAAAACCGCTGGACCTAGAAGCATGAAATTTTGGGAGGGTGTTCCTTCTATGGTGAAGGCACCCACTAAGAACCAGTTTTCTGAAATTCCAGTGGGAAGGGGGTAAAATGCAATGCATTTCCCTCTCTATACTTTCCATTGAAGAATTCCTGACTGAGGGATGGTCTGCCCCAACCCCTGGACTGAGAAGCATGAAATTCTGGGAGGATGTTCCTTCGGTGACATGAACACCCACCAAGAACGGATGTGGAGAAATTTAACCCTTAAGGGGTGCAACATGTGTTTGTCCTATACTTAACATTGAAGACTGACTGATTGACATCCAGCCAATTTGATGCCTGGTGCACTGGAGGGATGGAGCACATGGGGGGTTGTTGTGCATGGGGGGGGGTTGATGCGCATGAGGGGTAAATGCAAATGCGGTAAATGTGCATGGGTGTTGATGTGCCTGGAGGTTGATGTGCATGGGGGAATAGCATAAGGGGGTATTTTACCCATGCAATGTGGGTACTTCACTAATTTAAAATAAAATACACATTGAAGTGAATAGGGACCCATCTGAAATTGGCTCTTGACCCACCTTGTGGGTCCCAACCCACATTTTTGATATTCTGCTATAAACCGTGTTCATTCTTGATGCATGTGAATCTGTCACTGACTGACCCAGACTACTGGTCCTTTTAGTGAACTGCTGAGTATGTTGACTGGCAGCAGCCATCCCAAAGTGTTTCACATATATCTTTTTAAACCATCATCCTCCAGCTCATTTCAGTCATAATCCATCAATGTTTGAAGAGCAAATGTGGACGATGATACACTCTCTCTAGCGCTCTGGAAGCCTTTGCTGAAGCAGGCACTCAGCTGGCTAGCACTCTTTCTAATGGCCCCAAATGAGTGTTGATTTGGGTCACAACCCTCTTAACAACAACTTTATTGGATCAGCCCAAGTCTATCATGCATAGAATTCAGTTTCCAACAGCAACCATCCACATGCCTTCGGAAATGCACAAAGGAGAGCATCAACAGCCCTGCAGTTTAGGAAGAAAAGAAGGATGGAAACAGATATTCTCTCTCTCTCTCTCTCTCTCTCTCTCTCTCTCTCTCTCTCTCTCTCTCTCTCTCTCGTGTGTGTGTGCACCAAAGTAAAGGAAATGCAGCTTTGAAATAAGGGAACAAACATTCCCTTACCTTGAATGCAGAGCTTCAGTCTATTAAATTCACAAATCTTTAATCCCAGTGCAAGATCCTATAGGTCCAGAGATGAGGGGAGCATATGATTCAGTTACAGCTGAATCCAATGGGGGAGTTTTGGCCTTTCGGCTCTGCATGCTCCAAGGCAATAGGCAAGACAGTCACACCATGGACATAGTCGCTCTCTCCTTCTGGTGACAGCTTGGACATGCCCTCCAGTAGAGTCACATTTGTAACAGCTGCACATTCCGCCACCATAACATATATCTTTAGGATTGGGCCCTCAGTTTGATTTATTGCACATGTTGCTAATGGAATTACAGATCCGCTACCTGAGAGACAGCCAAGAAAAAGAAATATTCTCCTGCAGGAGAGCTATTTTAAACTCTGAACAGCTTGGAACAGAATTTTTTTTCTTTCTGTTTTCCGTTTGCTCCAAGGATATAAGTGGCCTGTGTATTTCTGCAACTGACTTAGGTAGAAATTGCCACAGATTGATATCCTTTAAGAAGATGACCTCCAGTGGCCAATATAATCAGTACTTTTATAAGGAGAAGCTGATTGATTTGTGCATGGGGTTTGAGTGTTGGGAAGAAATCTGTATGCTTGCTACTGCTTTAGAATGTGTTAAGGGAACAGTGACCCCAAAGAGTGTCTGCCTTTGTTTTCATATATATCTTTCTATAGATCAGTTGTAAGGTATTTGTTTCTCCATCTATAGGTATCCCCGCTTCCTGACAGTTCATTTTCTGATGATCCACTCTTTCAACACCTTTCACTTATACCCCAACTCTTTCACTCAATGCATGTGGGAATGGTTGAGATGTGAGTGGTTGTTGGGTTCAAGGTGGGGAGGAAGGAAGACAGTTCAGGGACAGTTTCAGAGTTAGTCATACAAGCTTAGGGTTGCCATATGTCCCCCAAAACATGGACTGTCCCTATTTTGGGGGGTTGTGTTCTTGTACTGGCAACTGTGACAGAGGGTCCTCTCCCGATTTTGTGGAAGAGAATTATGGCAACCCTATACATTCTGGATCTTATCTATTCCCTTCTTATCCTTCTCCTCCTTCCCTCTCCTCAGTCTTATGCTAGCAAAAAATCTCGGGTGAATCCTGGAAGACCTGTTGCCAATCAGATGACCTACTGGGAGGTAATTAAAAGTTATTTTTACTTTTCTCTTGCTTGCCATCTGATTACTTACACACACACACACGCTCTTAGCTCTCCATTGGTGTAGCTACATACTAAGGACTAGGCAGGAATAGCATGAGCTGTGAGAGATTCAAGGCAGGGGTAATAAAAATGGATAATTTTAGCAGATCAGATCATTTTATGCAAATCAAATATGCATCTAAAAGAATAAGAAAGAAGGTTTAGTTTCAATGATAAGATTATATTGGCTGGCCAGGTTGTAGTTGTTGTTCTTTACAGGTACACAAACAGAAAGATGCACCTGGGAATTATCTCTTTTAAACGACTATCAATTTAATGTTTTCACCTTTAGTGATGACATCCTCAGTCCTCCCACATCTCCTAATTGTCACTGTTAGAAAGAGAGAGTGGCTAAGTGTCACAGGGACATGGCTAAGCTGGAGCAAAGTTCCCCCCTTTGGAGTAATTATATCTTCTGCTAGGTGAAACACAATGTGCTCCCAGGGACAAGCTGTTTATCACAGACCTGATGTGGGTAGCAAGAAGACCACAAAGGGGAGTGGAGTGTGGCAGCAGGGACCGGAGGCTAGGGAAGGAATTTTATTGTCCTTTCCCAAGTAAAGGCGTAAAAACATATGAAGAGCCAGGATCGGGCCAAAAGGTCCATATAATTCAGCTTTCCCCATCCCACATCCTGTGGCAAGGAGTTCCACAGACCCACTGGGTAAAGCAATATTTTCTTTTGTATGTCCAAAGGCTGCAATCCTAATCTTCACTTAGGACATCTGAAGCCCCATCTTTAGTCCTGTGCTGACCTGGGAGTGTCATAAAAGTGCCAGAAAAGTACATCATTCCTGGGGTGATGGTTAGGCCAGTGCACAAACATGCACTTGCCTTTTTACATCACCATGTGAATGGGAAGTCTGATGAGTTGTGCCAGCTTAGGTTAGGATTTTCTGAAAGAAAATTTGGATGTTGGACAAGATTATAGCCACTAACATGGCTGGTAACTAACTTTGGCTGGGTTGGCACTAAGCTTGTCTGCCTTGGTGGTATGGGGAGGCAACTGCATGCCTGAGAACTGGCCTTACCCTTCCCCAGGAGTGGCACAGTTTGCAGCATCCACAGGCCAGCATGGAACCTGTTTTGGGACTTGTGTTAGCTTAATTAAATGTTCGGATTGCATTTTAAGAGCACAATCCTATGCATGTCATATTGTGTTTAATGCACTTGGGGCAGCCCAATCCTGAGCTGCGCATTTTGGCAGGTCTCCTGCGGCAGTTAAATAGCTGATCTGGGATCCTAAGTGTAAATCAGCTACCCCTGCACCTCCCTTTGGGAAAAGGACACAATCACAGCCAGTGAAATGTTTTGATGCCTATTTTGTTAAGTGACAATGATGAAGCATCTTTAACTGAAATGTGAAACTCAATGTTAATTTTT
Organism: Cryptoblepharus egeriae; assembly: GCA_030015325.1. Classification (NCBI taxonomy): domain Eukaryota; kingdom Metazoa; phylum Chordata; class Lepidosauria; order Squamata; family Scincidae; genus Cryptoblepharus; species Cryptoblepharus egeriae. The sequence goes on from JAREYC010000002.1 coordinate 215,863,225, forward strand.
GCAATGAAACAAATCTAGGCCAGAAAAAGAGAACCAATGAATAGTAGAGGATTTGAGAATAAGAATATTTATGGTATAATCCAGGATCGTGGCAGGTCTGAGCGGGACTTTGGAAAGGGCATTTTCTCATTTTAAAAGACAGCCCCAATGAGAGTTAAGGCTTTTTTCCTGCTGGGACAGAAGAAATATATTAGTCACAGTGTTTATCTGATGTGTCAAACCAGCTCCCAGATTAGAGAAAGGTTGATTATATTACTGCATCGCTGAGGTTTCTATTTTCTCTGTTGGTGGCAATAACAAGATTCATATTTATAATCTGAATCATATTTTTTCTTCATCGCTCTTCAGAGCGAAAGAAGAGTGTGATGCAAGAACAACTGGGGCCAGTTTTGCAGCAAAACACAAGAAAAACCAAAGGAGGTGGAAGTCGGGATGAAAAGTATACAGTTTTCCATTTGCATGTTTCAATAACTGGGAAAAACTAAGGTGCAAATAAGATCTGTAGGTTGTTTGCTTCTCTTGGGATATACTTCCCAGGATTTAGGAACTGTGCTTTGAATATCCATAGTTCAGTGGGGAGTTGGTGTTATAATCTGGGGTGCCTTTCCTCTACATTCCTTCAGCCTGTTGATTTATGACCGATTTATACATCCTACAGAGTTAACACTTTTTTTGGACCGAATCCTTAAGACAGGAAAAAAATCCATCCTTGCACACTGAAAAGTTTCATGGCTTCAATTTGAAGAGGATTAGGGCTTTTTGGGTGTTCTCACCAATACGCAGTACCTTTTTCCACTCCCCCCCCCCCCGCAGCTAATTAATAATTAGTCATATGGGAATGACCTGTGGTGAGTACCTGCATCTTTTTCCCCCAGAAAAAAGTACATTTGAACAGAATTAGAACATTCAGACTGCAATATAAATATAGTTAGGCAGTAAGCCTGGGAACAGGCATGCATTGAATTTGGCTATTAGCCTACAAACTGCTATACACTTACCTGGAGATAAGTCCCACTGAATCCAATGGGGCTTCTGACATTCATAGGATCACTTGCCTGGGTTTGATCAATTAAGTACTTCCAGAAACATAGGCTTGTAGACATTGTCTTCAAAGAGGTATTCCCCTTTCTCTTTTACATAGATAAGAAATCCTCTTCTAAGAAACTGTGTGATGAAACTCTATCTCTCCTTTCCTCCTGAGTCCAAGGAGGCGGAAGAAGTCCTGAATCGTTGTCTGGAGGCAGTGGGGGACTGGGTGAGGGTGAACAAACTGAGATTAAATCCTGATAAGACAGAGGTTCTCCTGGTCCGGAAGTCCTCGACTCAGGTATTGGAATATCATCCTGTTCTGTATGGGGTTGCACTCCCTCTGAAGGAGCAGGTTTGCAGCTTGGGGGTTCTCCTGGATTCACAGCTGCTCCTGGAGTCCCAGGTGGCGGCTGTGGCCAGGGGAGCCTTTGCTCAGCTTCAGCTGATCCGCCAGCTGCAACCATACCTGAGTCGCTCGGATCTGGCCACGGTGACCCATGCCCTGGTGACATCGAGACTAGATTATTGTAACGCACTCTACGTGGGGCTGCCTCTGAAGACGGTCCGGAAGCTTCAACTAGTCCAGAATGCGGCGGCCCGTGTGGTTGCTGGGGCTCGTCGGCTCGACTCTGTCGGCCCACTGCTTCAGCGACTACACTGGCTGCCCATTCATTTCCGGGCTGAATTCAAAGTGCTGGTCCTGACTTTAAAGCCCTAAATGGCTCGGGTCCAGGGTACCTGAGGGACCGCCTTCTTCCGTACAATCCGACTCGTCATCTGAGGAGGCCCTACTGACTGTGCCGCCACTAAAAGATGTGAGAGGTGTGGCGGCCAGAGATAGGGCCTTCTCGGTGGTGGCACCCCGGCTTTGGAACTCCCTCTCCATAGAACTTAGGAAAGCTCCCTCAATACAGAGCTTCAGGTGGAGCCTTAAAACCTTTTATTTTAAAAAAGCGTTTTAAACAGGGCAGAGGGTGGGGGGCAGTGTTTTAGTGTTTTATTTTATTGTTTTAACGTATGTCTTTTAGCTTGTTTTTAATTGTTCTTAGTATTGATTATTCTAATTGTATTTTAATGATGTTTTAATTTGTATTTATTAGCAATTTTAATGGTGTTTTATTCTTTAATGTTAGCCGCCTTGGGCTCCCTCTTATGGGGGAGGAAAGGCGGGGTATAAATTGAGTAAATAAAATAAAGTAAATAAATAAATTCCCATTCATCTTCTTTTTCTTCATCTTTATCCCACACACTGACAAGGTCCACTACACTGGATCTCTGACACTACTCATTGTCAGAGATATTATTTCAAAATAATCTTATTTTATTTCAAGATATAATTTCAAAAATCTTCAAAAATATTATTTCATTCAATTTATTATTTTAGACATACACAAATAAAACACAAATTTACATAAGTAATTGACAGGCTATACATGCTTTTCTTATAGATAAGTCTCATAGAAGACAATGGGACTTACTTCTGAGTAGACATGCTTAGGACTGCACCCTTAGGCTGCAATCCTAACCTCACTTTCCTGGGAGTAAGTCCCATCGACTATAATGGGGCTTGCTTCTGAGTAGAAATGTATAGGATTAGGCTGTTTGTGAAAACCTGTGCATATATTGTGGACAATGTAAAAATAAAAAGCACATCTGCCGACTCTTGGTTTCAGTCCAGAACCAGTTTCTGGATTGTATAGGGACTTATTTTGAGAAAGGTCAAGCTATGAACCTTTTATCCGAGCACCTTTAAAAAAAAATAAAAAACAAAAAACGAGAGCCTACAGCTCAGGATGGCTCACTAAAAGGATTTGCTTTAAGCTATTTTAAAACCTAGTTGAAGTTTCTCCATTTTGAGGTTATAGAAATAAAAAGGTCACTTGTCTCCAACTGTACATTTTTCTGCAGCTTGTGAAACATAAGGTGTCTCTTCTGGGATTTGGCACTATGTTTGCAAAGCCCCAATTGCTTCCATTTTTACATAAGCAAACAAACAAGGATGCAGGCAAGGTTAAAATGCCAAAAAACATTATGCCAACTCTATAATTTGCAGTGTGAATAGCTAGCCAATTAACAGACTACTGGCTACTGGAGGGGATGCAAGAATGTCGGCATTGCATTTTCTGCAAGCATTTATGGTACAAAGGTGCTATAAATAGAGCATAGCGCAAAAGTATGAATGATTTAATGAGGAGAAATTGGGATTGCCTATTAACAGACTGGTTCAGAAAGAAAGTCAAATACTAGGACTTAAGGATGGTTTTGTTCCCTGGTCATAACAGGGAATAGAATTTACGCAGCCCTGCCAACCAGCACCAGAAATGTACAGTATTGTCTGATAGATCATAAAAATATACTGCAGTCACAGTTAATTTATTAGAATTAATGGAAAAGGTCACATCAAGTGAAACTGAATCTATACAAGACAGAAGTGATCCTAGATGACCGAGGTCTGGGGGATAATGTTATGGATAGTGGGATCCAGGGGAAACCAAGACTGCCCATAATAGCAAGTCTTGGAAATGAAGGTGATTGAAAGCTTCCATTTTCTTTGTGTGGGTGTGGGTGTATTCATACCATCTCTTACTTGGAGCACAATCCTAACCATGTCTACTCAAAAGTAAACCCCATTGTGTTCAATGTGTCTTACTCCCAGGAAAGTATTTTTAGGATTGCAGCCATAAGATCATATATAATCAGTTAATTAACCCTAGCTCTCATTCAACCCTAGCTCCATCTCACTCAAATTCAGGAAACTTTAATATGGTGAATAAATCAACATCAAACTCTGGTTAAAGTTGTTGGTTGTGAACAAACCTCAGTAAAACTAACCACAATTCCCCAAGTTTGTACGAGACACAAAGCTGCAGTTTTTCTCTTACAGCTGAACTAGGCCATCCTGGTCTCAAACAGGAATGGAGGAAGGTGATTTATACAAGTCAGCCATGCTTTGTGTGAAACTGTTGCAAGGTACAGCAAAAGATACAGGAACAAAGAAACAATTGCTGCTTTTTCTTTAAAATAAATCATACAATAAAACACCAACAGTTACATGGTTCTCTCTCTAGAAATGATCAGTCTTATGAAGCGGAGAATATTAAAAACAGAAAACAATTTAGACTTCATCAGCAAAGGCAGAGATTTATTTACTGTGGTGCACTGGATAATGGTTTATCCTGTCTTTCTTGCAATTGCCAATCAAGTGTGCTTACAACTTAACATAAATTATTACAACATACTATAAACATGAATGCAAAATATGTATGGACAATTGAAAATAAGCCAAAAGTTTTATATATTAATGTCCAGATATATAAAGCCAAAATGGAAAGTTTGATTGGTTGTCCTTCAGATCCCTTCATAGGTAAAATCCAATCAACAGGTGAAAAATCTCCAGCATGAGGCTGACCAAATGCCTTATTGTAATGGAAAACACCCTACAGTTTGTCATGGTTTTCCATAACCCCATGCTCCCTGGCATGGAGTTCAACTCCGGCTCTCCGCTCGTACCACAAGTGGTAGCACCCTTAACCAGGGTGACCAGATGCCCAAACCTCAAAAGGAGGACAGGGTCTTGGATTCCTCTGGACAATGGCACATTTGCCTACTCATGAGTAAAGCCACAATATGGGTACTTTCACTTTCCCGTAGAATGAAATAACAAAATAAGAGGAGGGCCCAATTTTAATCACAGGATCTGTGACGGCCAGGAGTGAAACGAGCTTGGGAGAAGGCAGAGGTGTACTGAGTGCAATCTGTGCCCATGTCTCACCATGATGTCATGACATCACACGCACACACGCACACACACACAGCTTGTAGCCTGTTATGGTTCTTTCCTATAGGAATTTGTCCAATCTCTTCTCAAAGGCATTGAGTTTAGTGCCATCACTACATCTCGTGGCCTGGAGTTCCAGAGGCTAATTACACACGAGTTCAAAAAATATTTTCTTTCATCTGTTCAACCTCTCCCACACATTCAATTTTAGTGAATGATAATTCTCCTGGTAGATAATTCAAAAGGAAAAAGATAAGCCACACAAAGTGTTGTTTTTTGCTGTATGAAATGTTTTTCTTCTTGGTTGAAATGTAAAAGATCATATCTTTCTAGACCTCATAGTAGCGCACACGTCAAGTGCTTCGGCTGTCTTTCTTTGTGCGTGCTACATGCTCTCTTGCTCAGCCGTAGCACAATCTTTCGGAACAGGGAGAGCCTTCTTGTTATTTATCACTGTCAACAGGATGTGGAGAATTGAGCGGAAACGATGGAAAATGGGCCTCAGAAGGATGGCAGAGGACCTGATGCTGCTGCCTCTGAGCCCAGGAGTCTCTTTCAAAGAGCAGCCTCCAAGGACAAGCTTTCTCGCTTGGGAAAATGGCAAAGGGCATGGAAATTATCCTCCTGTGATTCTGAATATTACTGTCATTGAGAAAGGAAGTGCCTCTAGTTCAATTAATGTGTCCATGTCTTTTACAGAGTTTAACTTTTGTTATCTCCGCTTCAAAGGGTCTCACAAGATGGGGCAAATTTAGGGTGACCATACAGAATGGAGGGCAGAGTACCTCTGCCGCTAACCACTGCATAGAAGAGGGAACTGAGGCAGGTTTAGTTCATCATAAAAGGGTTTAAAAAGCAGCACCTCCCTCAATTCCCTCTTTTATGCAATGGTTAAAGGTACAGGCACTCTGTCCTCCATTTTATATGGTCATCTGGGGGGCAAGAGAAGTTGGGGCAGGAGTGGGGCAGTTCATCTAGACTGGTTCATCCTGACACACAAGTGACATGTCAGTGGATACCTCTTACCTGTTAATGTACTACTCTCTGCTGCTCTCAATCTCTAATACACATGAAACAGAATTATTTATATGCAATATGGTCTCAAAGCGAGTGAGCTCCTCCAGATCCAAAGCCTCTGTTATGGGTATTTCATTCTTACATGGACACTTCTTTCCTGCACTGGCTTGGAAAGTATCCCCATTAAAAAGTAGCCCCATTGTGGGGCTGCACTGAGGGGAAGGGGAGAAACATCCCCTTCCCTAAAGTCAGCACTAGGAAGCTGCCATGTCTGCCTAAAATGTGCAGGTATCCCATGGTAGCCATTGTGGCACCATAGGTGCCACTATGTAGGAGCCATTACCACGGGCAGCATAGGATAGGGCTGCCCATTTGGAAAAACACAATTTACTTTAATTATGCTCTAGGAGGATTTGTATTACAGGCAGGGGGTTGGACTAGATGATCTGTTAAGTCCCTTCCAATCTTCCGTGATTCTACTTATGGCTATCCAGTAAAACCTAGCTGAGAATAATGTGAATTTCTAGTTTCTAAGGGCACAATCCTAACCAGTTTAGGCCAGCATAACTCACATGACCTATCTTTCCGTGGTGGTATGGGGAAGTCAGTGTATGCCTCTGCACTGGCATCATCTCCCAGGAGACTCTTATTCAATGATCCATTCACTGCGTCTATTCACTGATCCATAATAGCTTTCAATAATTAACCAAAGTGTTTAAAGATAATCTCTGAACACAGATAATAAAATAAAATCTGTGAATGAACAGACCCTTTCCTGGCCTTCCTTCTGGAATCAATTTCTTTCTTAATAAATCAAAATGTTTTTATTATGATATGGGGTGTCATTAGGACATCTCATGGGGAAAACATCTAAATACAGCACTGACATTAATCAGTCAGGGACATCCATTGATTTGATTTGCTAAATGAGAATGCGTGTAACTGGGATGGTACAATATTAACATGGTAAAACATGGCAATTTTATTGACTAGGTCTGCTACAAATAATAAAAGGGTTATTCAAAAGCGCCTTTTGATGACAGAATCAAAGAGGGAATTATGGTGTAATAAAAGGATTTTATTTTTGTTTGTGCATTTACAATGCCTGTTTATCAGTTACGTAAATTACAGAACTAAGAAAGAATCACGATGCTTTATTAAACATGGGGAAATTTTATGTGGCATCTCTCTGGTCTTTACTTGAGCATTCTTGGGCACAACCTAATAGTTACACACCCTACAGACCAGAGTAACTATGGGAGCACGTAAGAAACATTACGTGCACCCGTAGTTACTATACCACCTAGTGAAAACTTATGGGAAATTCATATTGCAATCCAGAGCAAATTGTTCTTACACTGGAGCAAGGACTCCCCGTAGTTACTCTGGATTGTGCCCTAGGTTAGGTAACAAAAAAATGGAAGCTTAAAAATGGCAACCTTAAAAAAATGGCATCAGGAAAAGGGTAAAGCCCCTTATTAGGCTGCAATCCTCAAGACACTTTCCTGCTCCCTACTCACAAGGATAGGGAGGACAGTGAAGATTTTGGAGGGGACACAAGGCTAAACAAGAGGAAAGAATATGTCCTGGAAAAAGAGGAAATGTGGTTACTCTGGTCTGGACCGGAAGGGCAACATGTGGAAGGCAGAAAGGGGGAGGAAAGGGAGGAATCCTGAAGTGCTTGTGCAACAAGATTCTATACCATTTCTCCTCTCCTTCCCTCTTCCTCGGACTTCTGCCAGCAAAATGGCTGGTGCAGACTTGAGGAGCCCCAACCTAATCTTATGCAGGTCTACTCAGAAGCCACTTGATCCATTATGGTCAATAGAGTTTATTGCCAGAAAAATGTGGATAGGATTGCTCTGATGCAGGCTGACCATATAGAATGGAGGACAGAGTGCCTGTAATTTATTGCATAGAAGAGGGTATTTAGGCAGGTTTAGCTCAACATAGAAGGCTTTAGAAAGCAGCCCCTGCCTCAATTCCCTCTTCTACGCAATGCTTCAAAGTACAGGCACTGTGTCCTCCATTCTATATGGTCATCCTGAAAAGTTGTGTAACCCTGTGCTGAAGTCAACAAAAGGTCTCAATTCATGATGCCGCTTATCTACCCAACATGCTTCTTTCCTCTTTGTTGCCAAACAAACTTTACCAACGAAAAAACAACCTTCCTTTGAATGGCTGGTGTCTCCAAATTTCAGGTTGTCTTTTGTGTGCACTCATTATGTACTTGAACGCAGCGATCCTGAGTGAACATGGGAAATATACAGAGTATTATAGAGAATGACTATCCTATAGAAATGCATGCCAGTTAATGTGGCTGATTAGTGAATGTGCCATGCAATGTCAATGTCAAGATTGGCTTTTTTATTTCCTGACAATTGGGAGAAAGTAGAAATTTTCTGAAGACTGGAGGTTTTAAAAATCTGCAGACTGTCAAGGACAACAATGTTGTGATAGAGAACAAGATGAACTACTTGAAATGATGTGAAACAAGTGGATTTTCCACTTAAATCTTTCAAATTTAATGTAACCGCATAAAACTTTAAAAAATAAATAAATCACATAGGTTCAGTGCAGATTCAAATTAATCACATCAAGATACAGGAAAAATGTTATATTTGACAATATTTATACTTAAATGAATTCTTCCAAGAGTTCCCTATTTTGTGAGTGCATGTATGCGAGAGAATGAACTGCTGAACACGTTTAGGATTGTGCTCACACTGCCATAGTCCTGATCTAAATTGAAACATCATGTTGATGCTAACATTCCTCATTAAACTATTGATCGGCAGCTTCCCTTGTTGATGGTTCCCAAATTCCACTTTTCATTGCACCCATTTTAAAAAATATTCTTCCATATTCAAAGGTTTTCTCCCTTAAAGCTGCATCTTCATAGAAGCAAAGCCAAGGCTCCAGAAGTTGCCTCTTTAATGTTTAAACTTATTGCTTTCGAAGCACAACAAAATCAAGAAGATGTATTCCACAAATTAAAAAAATAGTATAGAGGCATAAAAGAGATATTGGGTTAATTTTACTTCCACCATCAGGGAGGCAAATGCTTTCTTAGGAAAATAAGTCATATTTAAGAATGATGATCAAGCCTGAGGCAGGAAATATTGGGGTAAGGGGGATGTAAAGAGATCATAAAGGCATAAGGAGATTGAATGTTTAAAAAATTATTTGTGTTATTTTTTAGTGAGAAATTGGGTAGAATTTTGCCCGCATTCTTTCCTTATATCTCCTTAAATTTTTTGTAAGGGTATGTGAAGAATGATTTTGATGTCTAGGGGACATCCACTAAAATTGAATGTTGGGAGTGTTAGGACATACAAAAGAAACTTTTTTTTACCCAGCATGTAGTTGGTTTGTGGAACTCCCTGTTACAGGATATGGTGATGGCATCAAGCCTCAATCCCTTTAAAATGGGTTTGGAAAAATTCCTAGAGGAAAGGACCATCATTGGTTTCAATCCATGAGGACTGTGTAGAGGTGGACAACCTTAAAAACCCAGATGCGGGGGGGCACCTGGATGCAGGTGTCATATGTGCTGAAAGCATGTGGTGGGTCGCTATGTGATGGTCCTTTCCTCTAGGAATTTGTCCAATCTCTTCTTAAAGGCATTGAGGCTAGATGTCATCACCACATTCTGAAGCAGGGAGTTCCACAGACCAACTACATGCTGGGTAAAGAAATATTTTCTTTTGTCCATCCTAACCCAATATTCAATTTTAATGGATGTCGTCTAGTTCTGGTATAATGTGAAAGCATTTCTCTATCCACTCTGTCCATCCCTTGCATAATTTTGTACGTCTCAATCAAATCTCCCCTCAAGCACCTCTTCTCTAGACTGAAGAGCCCCAAACACTGTAGGTCATACAGAAGGTGTCTCAAGACCATCAATCATTTTGGTCACTCTCCTCTGAACCTATAAGGAGGCAGAGGTTTTAGGAACATAAGAATTACTATGACATAGGAATTACTCATTCTGGGGAGAAGTACAGTAGTAATCATTGCGTCTGATGAAGAGTTGTCATTTTGAAAAGCATTAAGATTAACATACATTGTTGGTGTGCTTTTAGAAAGAAATTATGCTATTTTCTCCAGCATCTTGTGAAGTTCATGACTTAAGTTATTTTACTTACAAGTGGTGTTGTCCTCCTTTTTCCTTTGGAATCTGATGCCTACTGATTTCGCTAAGTGCCTAGATCCTGTCTCCTTAGATATTTGGGCTGAGCCATAGTTGTGTGAACGTGTATGTAACTTGGGAATCAGTGTGAGGGATTAGGAGGTCAATGGAGATTTGGGACAAACCACTTCTGCAGGTGCAGATAACTGGAATTTAGGAAGCAGAGCTGTTTGGGCACCATCTGCGGACACAGCTGCAAGCTGATGCAGCAGACAGGCCAGAGCTTCTGGCAAAGGAAACTTGTGCTCCACAGAGTGGTGCCAAAACAGTTTGGTTGCACTGGTATTGAGCCAATGGCATGGATGGGCATGGATGCAGGTATGAAAGAAGGCATGAGATGGTTCCTCTAGCTGAGACCATTCTTCTAGCAGTGGGATGAAGCTTAGTCAACTGAAAGCCTCTGCATCTCTCCTTCTCAAAGAATCATATCACCTTTGTTGCCTGAGCAAGGCAATAGGAGGGGGGAAGGCAGTGGCAGAATTATTTATTGTAATGTATTTATTGTAAATCTCACTTTTAATCTAATTAGTTTTATACTGTTTTTCTTATGCCGATTAAGGTTCATTCATTCATTCATTCATTCACAACTCTGAAAAGCACTAGAGTCAGGGCTCCACTTACAGTCACCAAAGTGACTGCAAAGCCGTTACCAAGTCTGCTTTGCCAAGGGGGTGCTCGCTTACTGTTTTTGTGGTGTGAAAAGCTTTGTGGGGCCATCATTCAGACCAAGCATGTAGCAGTGAGCTCCAGCCATGAGGCAGATTAATACTTAAACCTCATGGTGGCAGGAGGAACCTTCATTGAACGATAAGCTGCAGTGGAACTACTTCTGAGTAGAGCTGCCAAGGCTTGGGACATCCTAGTAGGTTTCACAGCTGCTGGCCCTGATCTTTTGGTGCTTCCTTCTCTCTTGCAGCCCCTCTCATTCCTCCTATCCTTTTTACAGATGTGTCAGTGTGTCAGACGTCTACACTGGCTTGGGCATGTCGTGAGAATGGCTGATGGTCGGATTCCAAAAGATCTCCTGTATGGAGAATTAGTGCAGGGAAAGTGCCCTAGAGGGAGACCACAGCTGTGATATAAGGACATCTGCAAGAGGGATCTAAAGGCCTTGGGAATGGACATCAACAGCTGGGAAACCTTGACCTCTGATCGTTCAGCTTGGAGGGTAGGGACGCAGCATGGCCTTTTCCAGTTCGAAGAGGCACTCATTCGGCAGGCTGAGGCAAAGAGGCAGTCCTGGAAACAGCAGAAACTGGGGGCTGGGCAGGGAACGGTATATGTCTGCCCTCAGTGTGGAAGGGATTGCCACTCTCGAGTTGGCCTTTTTAGCCATAAAAGATGCTGTTTGATGACCTCCACTCAGAGCATGAACACCATAGTCTTTCGAGACTGAAGGATGCCAATGCAGTGTGACAACGTTTAAAGAGAGCTCCAACAGACACACTATGTGGCAACAGCTTTTTCATGGTGGGCTTTTTAAAGGGCTAGAGTTGATTCAGCTCAAGTCCTATAGAGGCAAGGAGTTACTCACGGACTCTTACAGTGCCCTGATTTTGACTTGTTTTGATTTGAATTGCGGGGGGAGAGCGACAACCCCAGACTTGACTCAAGTTGAGCCCCATAGGACTCTTTCAAAACCACCACTCTTTCATGGACTCCACATGAAACAAATAGGAGAACAAGAGAAACAGAAAACATTGGAGTGCAAATAAGTTACCTAAAGCAGAGGTCTTCAACTCCTGTTCCATGGCCCAGTCCTGGTCTGACAGCAATAATGGCCAGACTGCACTGGAACCAGAGGCCAGAGCCTTGCTGCCTGACAGCGTGCCAAACTTCTGCAAAGAAGGCAAATGCCATTTTAGGCTGCATTAAGAGGATTGTACCTTCCAAGTCACGAGAAGTTGTAGTTTCTCTTTATTCAGCTTTGGTCAGACCTCACCTTGAGTACTGTGTTCAGTTCTGGGCACCTCACTTTAAGAAAGATGCAGCCAAACTGGAGCAAGTCTAGAGGAGAGCGACAAGAATGATCAGTGAGATGGAAGGGAAGCCTATGAGGAAAGGTTGGGGGAACTTGGGATGTTCAGCCTGGAGAAGAGAAGGCTGAGAGGAGACATGATTGCCCTCTTCAGATACCTGAAGGGCTGTCATAGGGAGGAAGGGGCCAATTTGTTCATAGCTGCTTCTGAAAGCAGAACTAGAACCAATGGGTACAAACTGCAAGAAAGGAGATTCTGGTTGGATATCCAGAAAAAATTCCTGACAGTTCGGGCGGTTCAGCAGTGGAACAGATTGCCAAGGGAGGTGGTGGACTCTCCCTCACTGGGAATCTTCAAGCGGAGGCTCAATGAGCACCTGTCGGGAATGCTCTAGGAGGATTTCCTGCTGCAGGCAGGGGGTTGGACTAGATGACCTACGGGGTCCCTTCCAACTCTATGATTCTATGATTCTGTAGGTTGAGGACCACTGGCTTAAAGGGTCTCCGGGGTTACTTAGGGACCTCAGCATGGGGGAAATGAAGACAAATTTGCCACTTTTTCAATTTGCCCCTTTCTGTGAGTAATGTGTATGACATGCCAATTCACAGGATGTTCAATGGAATAAGTTGTGAGGAGGCATCAGCAAGCTCTCCAAGATCAAGCAGCGGTTCCATTTGCCACATCCTGGGTGTCCAACGAAATAAGTAACATCTTTTATATACAGGCTCCTTCTTCCCCAAGACTCTTTATTTTGTGAAAACTACTTGATCCACCAGGCAGGTGCTTATTGAAAATTGCAAACTGCTGGTGTTCCGAGATTTCCACTTTGCCTCAACAATACTGGGAAAACCCAGATCTAAACATTATAAGAAAATAGCTTGTTAATCAGGAGAGTAACGTTTTTGAAAGCAAGCTTGTGCTCAGGTTGCTTTCAGATTTAGAATGAAAATGGAGACCAGAGCTAGCCTGGGACAAACTTCATCTGACATGGGGCAGAGATTCCAGGTATTAGGATCCAGTGGCAGAGCTAGCAGGGGTGCAATCCTAATCCCCAATTAGGCTGACATAAATCTTGGCACAAGTCCTGTGCTGGTGCACGTCCTGTGCTTGGCACAAGATTTGGGGAGTTAAGCCAGTGCACAGGCATGCACCAGTCTCCCCACAACACCAGGGAAACAGGGAGACAGGTAGCTTATGCTAATTTGGTTACAATTGCGCCCTAATTTTTGCAAGGCACTTCATTGCAGCATGCAAGCATATCCTACCCTTTAGAGCCATTCAGAGCCATTCAGTGGTGGAATGGCTCCCAAAGATTATGTGACAAACTGTTTACCAGGAGACAGGAAGAGCCCACCATGCTGGCACCCCTGTGATGGCATGTGCCCACCCAGGGCAGGACAATAGGGTTTTTCATAAGACAATTCCTTCCATAATATACTTGAAATTTGGGTTCTAATCCTTGTGAGTAGGGTTGCCATAATTCTCTTCCACAAAACTGGGACACGACCCTCTGTCCCATTTGCCAGTAAGGAAGCACAATCCCCCAAAATTGGGATTGTCCCTGTTTTTGGGGACATACGGCAGCCCTTCTTGTGAGACTGCATAACAAACATGAAAAATGAACACCTTGAACTGGATTGGGAATTACTTGGCACTCACTATGCTACAGATGTTTCAAAACTTTCAGAATCATTGAGAACAAGATCAGCAGCCCAGAGTGGAAGGATGGAAACATAAACTTGAAAAGCCATTTTAATGTTATAAGAAAACTTTACATATCTTTGGAAAAGAAACTCCTAGTTAAATGAGAAATTGCTTTGATAACATGTCCCATTTATTCAGTCCTAGAACAGATTGATAGCATCTGAGAACAGCAGGCAAGAAGTATTGGCTTCAATTACCTATCGACATATGGAATTATGAAATATATATAATGTGGCCTTATTGTTATTGTTAAATATTTAATTTTACGAAATGGGGAAGTTAAGTTGAGCAACTGCATTCTTCATTCAATAACATTTCCAGTCCCTCCTCAAGGGTGCAATGGTCTAATGTAATCTACTGTAAATTGATCTTGAAGTCATCAATGCATGGATGAATGTGGCAAGTCTTTGTCTTCAACATAGTGGGTATAGCAAAACCCCAGCCAAACTATATGTGAAATCTGGGAGCTTCCTCCATGCACAAAGCTTTCAACTTCATTTTTGTTTTTACAAAATGGTCACAGGAGATTCAAACTTGGATTGAATGTAAAAGGAAAACCGGAGTTTCTTACCATGAGATTCCTGTTCTTGAAGGAGGAAGGGAGAGTGCTCTTAACCAAAGGGTGCTGTCCCTCCCCTGCAGGAGGCTGGATGCTGTCAAACTTTTTCCTGGGAGGGTGCACAGTTCCTCAGTCTGTATACTGAGCTGAGCAGACTGCAACACCCTCCACCCTTGCTCCAGCAGGCTCTATAGCAAGAGATGCAAAAGCCAAAGGTTAACAAGGCATTGCCATAGGCGGATGCCACAAGAGAGAGCATATAGCAATAGAGAAGGTAAGAGAAAAGATGTACCCCTCTTCCACCATCTGACCCCCACCAGTGTAGCCACGAGTAACCCTGGAGGTGAGGCTCGAAGAAAGTGGTGGGGCAGAGTGCTCTCCCTTCCTCCTTCATGAACAGAGTCTCATGGTAAGAAACTCCCGTTTTCTCAGCAGGAGGAAGGGAGAGTGCTCTAAACCAATGGGATATAGCCAAGCAGTATCTGTCGAGAGGAAGGGAGGGGTGATCCGAGGATCCGAGGTTACCACCACCTCATTCCATAATACCCTCTTGCCAAAAGCCACATTGGCCAAAGCTGCTTGATTGATCTTATAATGTTTTGTGAACGTAGAGGGGCTAGACCAGGTGGCTGCACGCCATTCCTGCTCTTCAGCCCTCGCCTTAGGACTGGCCGTTGCTCCGCAGCCTGACTGGCGCTCCTGTTTCTAGTTGGGGGAGCCCAGTTTCACTCAGTGGAGGAGCACAGCAGTCCCCCAAAGAAGTGCTGGCTCCAGTGGGGGGCAAGGCTGGAGAAGAGGGTGGGTGGGGAGAGAGAGAGAGAGAGAGAGAGGCAGGAGCCAGAGCTCCCAAGATGCCTCCCAAGAGCGAGGCCAGACCAGACTGGGGGAATTGTGCGCCCTCCCAGGAAGGAGTTTGCTGGCACTCTGCCCTAGGCTGGGTGATGCTCCCTTGTCTGGCCTTATTAGGGAATGCATGGCTCCTCCCAGTCAAGGGTAGGCAGGCCCCTAGGGGCAGAGCCAGGGGGTATTTAAGGTCACACACAAGAGGTGCTGACCCTCTTTGCATGTGGGAGCGGATTTTTGCCTACTCCACACTGTTCACACTGGTCGCTTTATTTGCAGGGAAACAGGGGAGCAGGTGTGAGCTGGGTCTCAATTTTAGGGCAGCCAGTGCAAGGATGACCTCACAGCCACCCTCAGTGTCCAGTGTGGGATGAAGGGCTGGTAAGGGTCAGTCCTTTGCTAACCCCAGGGTGCCTGCCTCACTGTCACCTGTACAGGGTGGGGTGAGCCTCGGGTCTGGTTGCACCGACATTGACGTGTCAAGCTTAAGGCCCAGAGTCAGTACACGACGACCCTGCAGCCCAGTTTACGAGGGGTCTCGCTATGCTCCTCCTTGGCCCCCTTTCCCCTATGCTTCATATGATGCAGCTGCTGGGGTTTCTTTCAGCCCATGTTTATTGTCTACTCATTACCAATAAAGTGGCTCATCTCTTCCATACTTTGTGTCCAGTATGTTTCCTTAATCAATGCCTAGACAATGACTGGGTCTGGCCTCCTGCAGGGGAGGGACAGCACCCATTGGTTAAGAGTGCGCTCCCTTCCTCCTGCTGAGAACAGAGTGGACAACTTCTTAAAGATCCCTGCACTGATTTATTGACTGATTTCCTTTCACCCTTCCTGAAACTAATATTAGCTGTGGATAGGAATATATACAGGAATACTTTTGTGCTATAGGTTCCCTCTTTGCATTGACAGCACCTTGTTGAAGTGTTGAAGCAATTTGGACCAGAGTCATGGCATGAGAGCCCATCCAGTAACCTTCCCAAGATTCCTCCACCCCACAATCATCATACTCTTACCTATACTGAGCTTAAATCATGTACAGCAGTTGTGCAATGATGCCAGGCTTTCCGCCAGCTTTGATTTATAGCTTTACCATGTGACTCTCATGTAGTTCAGGCACAAATCTGTTTTTATAAATATTTCACTGTCATCTCAGCAAAATCCCCCAAACTGTTTCTCTCCCCTCAACAGCATTTCTTTCCAAACTCAGCACATCTTAAGATGGCAATCCTTCAAAGCATTCTCTGAATGCTTCTGTTTCAGCTTCTAAAGCAGCTCAAAGAGAGATTTTGAAAATGAGAAAAATTGTGTTGTGTTTTTCCACTTCTGCCAACTGGATTAAACATGGGAGCATTTCCATATTTTATAGAGAACATGTGCTCTGTGGAAGTAACCACATCAACCATACGTAATGCTGGAGCACTAAGCCAACAGTTAAAGCAGTTAAAGCAGTAAGGTAATTTTATTCATACATGACCCAATCCTATGTTGCAGCACTGGTGTGTTCCCCTGGCATGTTCCCAAAGGCACAATAAAGTGCTTTGTGGCAGTCAGCAGGATGACCAGAGCATCTCCACTCCTATATGGGTGTAGCATAGGTGTGGATAAGGGGTAGAAAGGGGAGGTGATAAGGTGGAGATGGATGGATGAGACCCAGAAGGGATGATGGGATCAGTGATGCTGGCAATATTACTGATGCAGCTTCAAACTGAACTATTGTCATTGCTGGGGCTTATCCTGGGAGAACTTCAGGAGCCAAAAATTCCCTGCAGGATATGGCAGTAGAGGCACCAGCTCTGTGCAGGGATTTAGATAGCACTGGGCTTACGGTCAACGTGCACAGTGATCATATGACAGGAAATTTCAAGATTTGTCCTCTTTTTTAGTCTCCTGTCTCGACGTCCTCCAAAAAGGCTTCATTGTCCTCCATTTTGGCTTCATTTTGGAAGTTTGCATTGGTGTGCAGTACCCCATCATGTCACATGTCGTTGGATTCATATTGAAGAGCAGAATCCAATGCAAAAATCTGTTTTGAAATATCTCCTTCCTATCAAAAGTTATGTCCAAAAAACTAGAAATAAAAAATATGCATTGAGCTCTATGGGAAAATGAAAGTGCCTAATATCACAGCATTACTTGTGAGTAGGCAAACGTGGCATTGTCTGCTGGAAAGGCCAAGCTGAGAGGAATCCAAGACCTTGTCCTCCTTTTGAGGATTGGGCATCAACGTGACACTGAATATCATACAGTGAAATTACAACAATTTGGAAACCTCTGATAGGACTTCAAGGACTGTTGGGAGCACTAAGGAGATCTATTCCGTTTCTTAGCATGCCTTATCAGGTAACAAAGGAGCTTTATGACTGTCACAGGAGAACCATCTTAGTTGTATTTTTAAACCAAATCTCCTACAATTGCTGGAAAGTGTTCCACCTTGGGCTGTATCAAATGATCATTATGATCAGAGGCAGTGAAGTTATGCAAAGGAAGTGTGAGCCACATTTTTCTCTCTCTTATTTTGTTATGAAAGGCTATGAGATGCCAGCACAGCACTGTGCTGCCTGTGCTCCACCCTATCCAAAAAGTAGGCATAGTGTGACCAGATGTTATAAACACAAAAGAAGACAAGGCTCCTCAAAATGGAGGACACCCAAGAAAAATATAGGACATGACCAAATAAAATCTAAGAATACTGTCATCTATACTGTATTGCATAAAAAGTAAAAGTAAAGGGAAGATGTCCCCCGCAGGCTATATTGCTAGTCGTTCACAACTGTAGGGTGTGGTGCTCATCCCCATTTTTGGAGCCATAGAGCCAGTGCTGTAAAACACGTGGCTCGCATGTGCACGGAATGCTGTTACCATCCCAACAAAGTGGTACCTATTTATCTACTTGCATTTACATGCTTTTGAACTGCTAGGCTAAGGACGGGAGGTCCCCTTTCTTGTAGGACTCAGGTCTCGAATCCTGGCCCGCTGGTTAACAGACACAGTTTCTTAACTACTTGCACCACCAAAGCCCATATATTGCATGTATGTGGTTAATTTAAACACTGTTACTTATTATTTAACTTAAAACTATTGCATATAGGCTGCAATCCTAAACACACTTTCCTGGGAGAAAGACCCATTGAACACAATGGGGCTTACTTTTGAGTGGACATGGTTAGGGTTGTGCTCACTATTAATACCAAGAAAGCTACATGCTTCCTACTCACAAAGAGAAGGAGGACAAATTTAAAAAAAGAGGAAAGAATATGTCCTGGTACAAGAGGAAATGTGGTTACTCTGGTCTGGGTGGGAAGGGCTGCGTGTGAGGCAGAAAGAGGGAGGAAAAGGTGGAATCCTGAAGTGCTTGTGCAACAAGATCCTATCCCATTTTTTCTCTCCTTCCCTCTTCCTCAGACTTGTGCCAGCAAAATGGCTAGTGCAGACTTGAGGAGCCCCAACCTAATTTTATGCAGGTCTACTCAGAAGGCACTTGACCCATTATGGTCAGTAGAGTTTATTGCCAGAAAAATGTGGATAGGATTGCTCTGATGCAGGGTGACCATATAGAATGGAGGACAGGGTGCCTCTACCTTTAAGCACTGCATAAAAGAGGGTATTTAGGCAGGTTTAACTCAACACAGAAGGTTTTAAAAAGCAGCGCATGTCTCAGTTCCCTCTTCTATGCAATGCTTACAGGTACAGCACTCTGTCCTCCATTCTGTATGGTCATCCTGAAAAGTTGTGTAACCCTGTGCGGAAGTCATGTTAAACAAAAAGGTCTCAATTCATGATGCCACTTATCTACCCAACATGCTTCTTTCCTCTTTGTTGCCAAACAAACTTAACCAATGAAAAAACAACCTTCCTTTGAATGGCTGGTGTCTCCAAATTTCAGGTTGTCTTTTGTGTGCACTCATTATGTACTTGAACGCAGTGATCCTGAGTGAACATGGGAAATATACAGAGTATTATAGAGAATGACTATCCTATAGAAATGAACGCCAATTGATGTGGCTGATTAGTGAATGTGCCATGCAATGTCAATGTCAAGATTGGCTTTTTTATTTCCAGACAATTGGGAGAAAGTAGAAATTTTCTGAAGACTGGAGGTTTTAAAAATCTGCAGACTGTCAAGGACAACAATGTTGTGATAGAGAACAAGATGAACTACTTGAAATGATGTGAAACAAGTGGATTTTCCACTTAAATCTTTCAAATTTAATGTAACCGCATAAAACTTTAATAAATAAATAAATCACATAGGTTCAGTGCAGATTCAAATTAATCACATCAAGATACAGGAAAAATGTTATATTTGACAATATTTATACTTAAATGAATTCTTCCAAGAGTCCTCCATTGTGTGTGTGGGGGGGGGGGGGGAGAGAACTGGACTGCTGAACATGTTTATCAATGGGACTTGTTTTCACATTAACGTGCAGTTCTGGTGGAAGATTTGTAATGTAGGAAAGTACGGTTTCCAACCTTCCAGGATTAACTTGGAATCTCCAGGAATCAACACCAATTATTCAAAGCAACCCTAGAGATTTTAACAAAGCTTCTAGGAATTTGAACATTGTATTGTGCCAGGAGGAAAGCATTCTCCAGGTATAGCTTCAGTTAGAGTTGGTAACCCTATAGGAATGTTGTTTGTGACATACCCTATAATCCAGAATAACTACGGGTGCACGTAAGAGACTTTACGTGCACCCGAAGTTACTGCATCACCTAGTGAAAACCTATAGGAAATTCATATTGCAATCCAGAGCAAATTGTTCTTACACCGGAGCAAGGACTCCGGATTGTTACTCTGGATTGCGCCCATAGCCTCTTCTCTGTAAAGACAGATGAAAAAATGAATTCAAGGAGCCTGGATAGATACTGCAGCCTTGCAGAAACAACTTGATTAGACTTCTGTGATCTTCATGACAATAAAAGTGTGTACTGATGAAGGCATCGTAAGTCCCAAGCTGCGCACTGGATCCTGGATCGAAACCAGCATATTGATTTAAGTAGTTTTCATAAAATCTCATTAGACTCATTGACGGCTTTCGGCATCTGTAGGGAGTGCTTCATTACCATGCAAATAGAGTTAGCTCCTTTGGGCAACCAAAATTAGGAAACAGTAGAAACTCATCAGCCGTGAAGCCAACCCATAGAACGCTATGAATAAACCTGGAAGGTCTGAACAAGATCTAAATCTTACAAACAGAATTCATTGACGTCTTCTATATTTCCCAGTATTACTATTTCGCATTGGCATCACACTTGAAATTTCCAAGTGTACATGACTAATATTGTGTTGTTTATCCTCAAAATGAATTTATGAGGCAGGTCACAGGTGTTTCATACAATTCCCAGCCCCTCACTGCAGAAAGCTCCAGAACAGCTTCATAAGGGTTAGTTTCCTTTGATGAGAGAACACTACAGACTTTTGTTTTTGTTGATTTGTTTTGCAAAATCTGGTTATTTACAAATATGCAGGTTGACCAGATGGTGCATTGTGATTACATGGCATATTGTGGCTCCTGCAGTACAGTCCTTAACATTTTCCCTACATCTAGCCACTCGTCTGTATTTCTGTACATTAAAAAAATTCTAAGAGCCTCAGATGTTCAGAAAGCATCAAGAAGAACATAGCAACTATGAGTACCGACTGAAGAGAGAGTTCAAAGCAAACTCTGAACATGTATTCTGTTTATATATATATATATATATATATATATATATATATATATATATATATATATATATATATATATATATATATAATTAACAGAGTTAAACAACATTTGGACAGCTTCCTTGTGATTTCGCAGTTAAGGTAGCATCAAGAAAATCTAGAGATTTTTGTAGCTCTTTTTTCAATAACGCAATCACAAAAGCATTAATACTGTATTTACTCAAATCTAATGCACATCGAATCTAATGCACACCCTACACTTACAATCAAAATATTGTATTTACTCAAATCAAATTAACCACTGATTCTAATGTGCACCCTGATTTAGGAGACTGACTTTGGCTGAAAAAAGTGAGCGTTATATTCAAGTAAATACAGTAATCATAATATTGCCAAGATGGTGTTTAGTCCTAATCAAGATTAATTGCAAGGTATGGCAGAAGACATCTTGTGGTAAATTCAGTGAATACTATTATGTATTAAAAGTGCCACTTTTAGAAGCACTATGAATGTATCACTGCTCTCTTTAATGTATTTAGCTTAATCACAAAAATCTATGTTTTGTTCTCAAAAGAACATTGTCTTTTATGTTAGCACTACAGATTTCAGCCTTGGAAAATGTCATAAGAATAGATGGCTGCAATCCTAAAGAAACGTTCCTGGGAGTAAGACCCTTTGAACACAATGGGGTTTACTTTTGAGTGGACATGGTTAGGACTGTGCTGTATGAAACATAAGAAGAGCGCTGCTGGATCAGGCCAAAGGCCCATATAGTCCAGCTTCCTGGATGCCTCGGGGACCCCACTGTGAGATCCAGGAATGCCTCAGGGTGCACCCAAGATAACAAGAGACCTGCATTCAGATTTATTTATTTATTTATTTGATTGATTGATTGATTTGTACTCTGACTTTCTCCCTGAAGGGCACCCAAGGAGGCTAACAATCAATAGAAAACATCATACAATTAAAAACAATAAAACGTTAATACTTTAAAATACAATTAAAATAGAATAAAATGCAGTCAGCAATAAGAAAACAGTATCAAAGGCGGCTGTTAGTATCAAAGGTGGCTCGAAGGCTCTCTGAAATAAGATAATATAGACACCACTGGCGATCTTAAAAGGGGAAGGAGTTCCATAGTGCAGGTGCTACCACCGAGAAGGCCCTGTTTCTGCCCACCATTCCCCTAACTCTCTCCATGGTGATACAACCAACAGGCCTGTCAGATGACTTCAGAAAATGAGCCAGATTGCACAGAAGGAAGCAGTCTCTCAAGTATGGTGGTCCAAGGCCATTTATGGCTTTGGAGGTCATAACTAACACCTTGAATGTGGCTTGGAACCGAATAGTGCAGCCGCCAGAGCAGTGATGTGACAGAGTCAAACCGCCAAGCTCCGGAAATGACACAAGTCGCCGTGTTCTGAGTTAGCTGAGATGAAAAAGGTTGAAAATCACTTATCTAATGTAACAGTACTTTAGGTAGCCTCATGGCACAATCCTCTACAGTGGATTGTGCTGCAGAACCCCAGGGTGTGGGTGGGCAGAGCAAGCCAAAGACAGGGTTAAGATTAGTAGCAGCCATGCATTCCATTTCCTACCAATATGCTGACACAGATCCACCAGTTCTTTAACTCGTGCAAGTAGACCTACCATGAAGGCTGGAGCTAATGAATGTCCCCTTATCTCAAAGAGATTGCCAACCTTTCAAATTCCCCCATAGGTGGTTGCACTGGCTCCACTACATCAGTCGGGGGGGGGGTTGGTTAGGATTGGGATATCCATCTTCAAAAATAGGGAGGAGGAAGGGGTCAAACACATGGCAGGATGGTAGGTCACAGATTGTGGAGGTTGAACTACGCCATTCTCTGAACCAGCTTTTCGGTTTTCAGTCTTGCTATAATCTGTCCAAAATTTAGCACAGAAAGAAATATCTTTTAATTTTGGAGGGTGTTGGTGGAAGAAATTTTCAGCAGTCCACAGAGTGTCTCTCTCAATGTCCCAGGCATCTTGCCATATTTGTCGTCAATAATTCATCTATATTGTTTACCATTATAGGTACCTGAATGACTTGTTTGTGTTCCTGGGGAGGGGGGACCGACATGATCTTTTAGTTGTGATGTAACACTCAAAGTTAACAGCTCGCAACAGGGGACAAGTGATTCATTAACAGCCTCTCATTTTATAGTAATTGATGCATGCCCTTTTCTTGATCTTTCAAGTCTATTCCAATTACTAAATAATGCAAGATAATGACAGAATTTTGTTCAGGACCAATCGTTCATAATAACATTGATCGTGCATTAGCTAAGGTGAAACTGATTCCCATCTTGGTGTCATGGATAGTTTTCAAACTGCTTCAATTAAAAATGCACAATAACACTAAACTTGTGTAGTATAAATGTAGGTTTTTGGTTGTGCACAACCAATCATTTCTGTGGAACACTTGAATGGTTTACTCAAGGGTTTCTCAGCCAATGGTATGGGTATCCTAAAAAGCTATACATTCTGCCTATAAGTAAGTACCATTAGTACTTGAGATGGTGTCTTGTAGTTCTCTTAGGGCTCCTGGATATTGGCAGTGAGACCAGGAACATGGTGCAGCAACCTGTTATTTTAACTTGGCTTTTATTGTTATTATTTGTATAATGTATAGTTTGTATAGTTTATTTGTATTTTAATTGTATTTCAATTGTATTATCTAGTTTTAATGGTATTTTACTGTTGTTTTAAATGTTGTTACCTGCCTTGGATTTCCTTTTGTTAGGAAGAAAGGCAGGATATAAACAAACAAACAAACAAACAAACAAACAAATAAATAAATAAAAACAGCACGAGACAGTTTGGTTCAGTGGGCAGAGCTCAAAAGTATGCTTGTCCACACTCTAAAAAGCCCTCCTGGCCACCGTGAACCACAGGTGGGCAGAGACAGGTTCACTTTGGATCGCCAATGCCGGTTGTTAGTTTTCCCCCGCCGCTACCAATCTGGTAGCGCGGGGGGGCGGGGGGGGGGGAGGGGAGATAACCAGGCATACCAGTTCTGAGCGCAGCTAAAGGGGGCAGCCAGGCACTTTTGAATTTGCTGCTCGAACCGGCAGCCCAGCGAGGCGCCCCACAAGCCCCCATGCCTTTCCTCTGGCTGCTGGAGCAGCAGCTGGCTGGAGGAGCCTCCCCGGCCCCTTTTTCAGTGGGTCTTACTCCCAGAAAAGTATGGAAAAGGCTGCAGCCTCGGCTAGGCAGGTCTACTCAGAAGTAGGTCCCATTACAGTCAGTGGGTCTTACTCCCAGGAAACTGTCTTTAGGACTCCTGCCTCCTTTCCAGGATAGATCCTCTTTTTTAGCCTGGTGACTACAAAGTAACCAAAAGTAAGACCTACTCAAAAGTAAGCCCTATTGTGCTCAATGGGTCTTATTCCCAGGAAATAGAATTTCCTTTAGGATTGCTGCCTCTTTTCCGGGATAGATCCCCTTTTTCTTAGCCTGGTGACTACAATCCTAAGCATGTCTACTCAAAAGTAAGCCCCATTGTGTTTAATGGGTCTTACTCCCAGGAAACTGCCTTTAGGATTGCTGCCTCTTTTCCAGGATAGATCCTCTTTTTATTAGCCTGGTGACTACAATCCTAAGCATGTCTACTCAAAAGTCAATGTTCAATGGGTCTTACTCCCAGGAAACTGTCTTTAAGACTGTAGCAGAGTACTGCGCATGCGCCAACCTTAGCCCTTCCCGGCCCCGCCCCTGACCCTCCCCACCCCCTGACTGCGGCCCTGCCCCCTGACCCTGCCCTGGCCCACCCCCTTCCAGGGAACTGGTTTTTGGGCCAGGCCGGGCCTACCACTGCCCTGAAACTCTTATCGGTGTTTGTTGCATTGCATTTGGCCTCTTGACCCAGTAACTGTTGATGATATTTTTCAGATAGGTGGACCATGTGTAGTGGTGTAAGGGAGGACAAACTTTGAAAAAAACACTGATTTACTCCTTTTATTGCATAGTGATGTATTACAGCACTGCCAAATGTTTAATATAATATTGGCAACATAACAATGCAAACTTTATGGCAAGGGCTTTGCTTTTTTGAAATACAGCCACTTTTCCTGGTCTTAATAACAATTTCTTAATTTTGTAACATAGTGGTAAAATTGACGAGGCTGGGTTTCATGGAGCTTCTGTTCGAGACAATTTAACTCCTGCCAAAATTTGAAGCGTTTTGAACAGAAGGGGATTGTGAAAAGGGAGAGGAAGCCTTAATATCTTTAAGGGCTCTGAGAATGCCTATCTAGTAAAGAAAAGTCTGAAAACTTCAAAGGGTGTGAGGGAGATGGAGAGGATCATGATATATGTCATGATCTATGATTGTCTCCATGATATTTGTCATGGAGATGATAAAATAGAATGGTATCCTTCCCAATACTAGTGACATTGTTGGTGATGGGGTTAGGTTCAGGGAACAGTTCAGAATTAGGACAGTGAGGAGAGCCCTAGCTGGGCTGCCCCAACTATTCTGAACCCAAAGCAGAAAGTTGTGCTGCATCCAGAGAGTCAGGAAGCCTGGGCTGCCCTAACTGCTCCAGAGAATGCTCAGTAGGCACCAAGTCAGTGACACCTGGGGATGGCTTGCTCCCGAGGAGTCCCCCCTCAGATCACACTGAAGAAGGAACAGCTGTTTTTGTCAACATTGCCATTCTTACTCTGCCTTATCATGGACCCCTATGGGTCTACTCATTACTATACCTGCTCCTGAGGTGGTATAATTCTGAGGAGCTGGAAGAAGGCATTTCTGCCCTGGAAACAGGCTCTGGATATAGAGTAACTGCTCTGTTCTAGACAATGCTAAATATGCCCTCAGCATGCCTCTCCTAAATTGCCTAGGCTGGCCCACCTAGGGCAGACCAGGTCCATCTGACTTGGGGCAACCTATGTTGCCTTAGGCTGCCCCAAGCCTTCTCTAGCATAACTGGGCTGCCCCACCTTGGACTTGGGCCATCCCAGTGATGGCCTAAGTCTGCCATCATGATACTTATATCAGGACTTAAACAAATGATATTTTGTCCTCACTGCTGGAGTGGGGTCAGATTTGCAGACTGAGGGCCCAATCTTACCAAACTTTCCAACAGTGATGCAGCCATGCCAGTAGGACTTTGCAGTCTCAGATGCCTCCACAAAGTACTTTTGGGCTGCACTGGGATTGCATCAGTGCTGGAAAATGGGATAGGATTGGGCCCAGAATCTCTTTCTGGGGGCAGAAGAGGGCATGTTTAGGAGCTTAAGACAATTTAAGATACATGGAAATGCACAGCTCTACAGAAATTAAACCAAGCCCATGCATGCTGCCTATAAGTAAGTATCATGAAAAATATACATAAGAAGAGCCCTGCTGGATCAAGCCAAAAGCCTATCTAGTCCAGTGCATGGGCGTCACTAGGATTCACGTCACCCAGTGCAGGAGTCCAGCATGTCACCCCCATACATTGGACGGGGCAACAATATGAATGGTGGGTGTGGTAATTGCCCCACCTCCACTGGTTTTTTTAGCCATACATTTTAATAGAATAAAGTGGTTTGTTTCACTGCATTTTGCTGTAAATGACACATTCAAAGGTGTATAATAGGATAGGATTATTTCTACAAAGCATGATTTTAACCATTTAGGTCACAAGGGGTGCCATCCTCTTTAAGGGTGCCCCCTTTCTAACACCCTAGTAACATCCCTGACTGGGACCATTTTGGAAGTCTTGTCCTCTCCTGGACTGACATTACACTCCAGCCAAGGGATGCCTGCTTGTTCACCAGTAAACACAGTTGTGCAGTTCACATCCATTTTCAATGACTTTCAATGCTAACATCAGGGACATCATTCTGGGGTGATTTGTGGGGACTGCTTTCATTAGCTCAGGACAATTCTAGTGCCCTTAGATTCCTCTCAGCCTGCCCTTTCCAATGAACTATGGCACATTTGCCTGCTCACAAGTAAAGCCACAATATGGGTCATTTTTACTTTCCATAGCATTTGACGCATATTTTAGTTTTTTGGTCATAACGTTTATAGGAAGGTGCTATTTCAAAATGGACTTTTACATTGAATTCTGCTCTTCAGTACGAATCCAACGGTATATGACATGATGGGGTTTGACGCACCATCATAAAGTTGCAATTTTTTGGTCCCCCAGTGCGCATTACCGTCCCTTTTGTGTAACACCTGGTGCGGACCGCACCAACCTAGTGATGCAACTGGTCCAGGGTCCAGTGCACAGGCTGGCCTAATTATAGGTTAGGATTGCAACCTAAGTCTACTATTAAGTTCACTAAGTGAACATGTACTAATTAAGCAAACCAAGTATTGTATTCCTATTTGAATTATTGGTAGCAAATTAAAGTTAAATGTAAAACAGAGGGGGGAAAACACTCTGGGATGCATCCCACACATCTGCCTGGTGACTGTATAAATATGACACCTTTGTGTTCCAGAAGTTCACTTCCAAGGTTTGCTCGGCTACATCAGAGATAAAAATACTTTATGGCTCCTTTTAGATTTGCTGAGCAGCACAGCTAAAAAGGGAAGATTCCAACACATTATTTAGTAACACTCAGCTGTGTCACCAGATTGGTGTGGCTACTGCGGGCCACACCGGATGACGTGCTGCTGGGGGGTAATGTGCAGGAGGACTGTGACACTCCTCTGGCCAGCCCTGGGCCTCAGCAGGCCATTTGGGCCTGCTCTGAGGTGGAGTGGCAGCCAGGAGATGCTGCCCCGCCTCAGAGCAGGCCTGAATGGCTGGCTGAGGAACACTACACATGTCCACGTCCCTGAACATGGGCAGTGTGCCTCTGTGCAGCCATTTGGCATCGCTTGGGAGGCAGAATGGCAGTCTCCTGAGTGAGTCCAAATGGCTGCGCAGAGGCACACTGCACATGTCCAGAGGCATGGACATGCCCAGTACATGCCTCTGCCCGGCCATTTGGCCTTGCTCGGGAGGCCGAATGGCTGGGCAGAGGCATGGACTTCCTTTGCTCTGAGGAGGAGGAGCAAGCTGCTCCTCCTTAGAGAGGAGGAAATCTACTCTGAAGCCATTCGGCTTCAGAGGAGACTGTGCAGGTGTCAGAATTTGTGCCTGCGCAGTGATCTTCTGAAGCTAGTTGGCTTCAGAAGTGAGTGCACAGGTGCCAATTTTGGCAGCTGTGCAGTCCCGGAAGGGGCTGTGTGCATCCTGGGGGTGACACGCTGAGCCCCTGCATCAGGGGACATGCAGAGTCATGACGCCCCTGGTAACACTAAGACTTTATTTTGCCCTTCTTCATTATGAAAAGAACTGTTGCTCTCTCAAGCTTTTCCAGATCAAATTCATAAGTGAACATTAACACTTTCTGTATATGTTATTAGGAAGGACATACATTTTTCAAATTGTTCCTGAAGACACTTTCTACTGACTCAGACCAGGGGTCCATCTAAATTCAGTTTCATTCATATATATATATGAATTGGAAATGGCTTTTGAAGGCTTGCAAATAAGATTTTTTCTTCCCCACCCTATTACCTTATACCCTTCCAGGGTGCAGTGTTCCTTCCACTGCCACCAGTGGGCTGGTGCAGGACTTAGACATGAACTCCTATGTTGTTGGACAATAATTTACGGTACTTTTGCAACAGTCTGCAAATGCTGTTGGAGCACTTACTCCCCTGGAGCACTAGTAGTTCCCCAGGGATGATAGGACAAGCTGTTCTGAAAGGTCATTATTACTGATTCCCCCCCTGCAGGATGCAGTTGCAGTGATGCATTGGGTGCATTCCAGGACAAGATCCCAATTCACACAGCAAATATGAAGCTCAACAGATTTGGCCACCATTAAATTACTGAGAAACCACATGTGCAGAGTGGGAAATGGAGGGCAATGAAGCGCAATGAAGGACAGGAGACTGAAAAAGAGAACAAATCCGGTCATATGATCACCTTGCCCCACCCCCATCATATATTCCTGAGGGTTTTAAAGCATCTCACATTCTATATTTGTTTACTTTGAATTACGCATCTTGCATTGAGAGCCAAGGGGGTGCTTATTCTTTAGGTAGCAAAAATATATCAGAAAGCATCATCATCATCATCATCATCATCCAGCAAGACGTTTCAAACCATTCAGAATATACTTCTGCATGTGGGAAATGTTGGACTGTGTCCATGCACATGCATGGAAATTCATGCATGGTTGAGACCATTTATGCTTCCATTCGTTTCTCAGAGATCATCAGGCCTGCCTCAGAAATCTCAGGATTTAGGATATCACAAGGATTTTGGTCTTCAATATGTCATAACCTTTCAAAAGAGGTGGGCATCCATGTGGCCAACTGAAGTGGTTGGCCTTGGGAGGAAATTTGGACTGGGCACCTCATCAACTCACCCTCATTGCTCCTTCTCCTCCATCCTTGTTTAGAAAAGGGAGAATACACACTTTCCTGAGAGTGAGACACAATGGTGCTTACTTCTGAGTAGACATAGTTAGGATTGTGCTAGAAGAGAAAGAAATACAGGGGACCTTTGATGTCCATGGAGGTTTTGTTTCTGGAACGCTTGTGGATACCAAAATCTGTAGATTTTCAAATACATGGATTTGGGCACCTCAGACCCTCTGAACCTGACTAGACCTTGTGGGCAGTCAGAGGGTTGATTTGGGCCAACAAAGAAACAAACAAGCCCTTCCAAGGCATTCAGAGGCAGAGGATAGCCCCACATGGCTGATATGGGCAGAGAAACTGGAGGCCACTAAATGAGCATTCTGAGAGTCAACCTCTCTGGCCCTGATCAATTTCAGAAGGTCCAGGTGGTCCTCAGATGTGGACGATGGACATCAGAAGTGGTGCCATGGATCTGGAATCATGGATAATCAAAGCAGTGGATTCTGAATCTATGGATGTCAAAGGGTAACCCTAGAGCTGAGCAACAGACTGGAGCAGAGTCTTTCACATCACTGGGAAGAGGAATGTTGGAAGGACTTAGGGTGGTCCAGGGGAGAGATCAGGAACCAGGGTAGAAACTAGACCAAAGAGGTCTCCAAACCCCAGCCCAGGGGCCAGGTGCAGCCCTCAGTGAACCTATATGTGGCCCCCAGCAAGAACCATCTATCCAGCCCTTGGGCAAGCCCTGTAATCCACTCCAATACATTCTTATATATAAATTTATGAAAATTTATTCTAATTTGAAATGTAAAATTAGCTTTCTGGCACCTGACACTGTCAGAGAGATGATGTGGCCCTCCTGCAAAAAACATTTGAGGCCCCTGATCTAGACTCACAGGTGGATCTTGCAGCACCTCCAATCCTGAAATCAATCTTCGTCACCCATTCAATAGTCACTGGCCCACCCAAGGGAACCATATGTTATAATTGCAGAAGAGGATAAGACCCACACCCCAAAATGTTGAACACCCAAGAGCAGGTCCTCTTTGTCCAGGACAAGTCCTCTTTTTGTCCAGGACAAGTCCTCTTGTGTTCAGAGAAAAAAATATTTTTTGTCCTCAATTTCCTTTTGAGCAGGCAGTTTGAGCCTGCTTTCCTCTTCTTATTAGAACGAACTTGTCATTATGGAAGTAAAATTTCCAGAATATTTGTGGG
Organism: Cryptoblepharus egeriae; assembly: GCA_030015325.1. NCBI lineage: Eukaryota > Metazoa > Chordata > Lepidosauria > Squamata > Scincidae > Cryptoblepharus > Cryptoblepharus egeriae. Next base: position 215,893,601 of record JAREYC010000002.1, read on the forward strand.
TTCCAGGCATGGCTGGGCACTGGTGGGCACTGCTGGCATCCAACACTGGCACTGGGTGGAGGGCACCGGGCGCTGGGGACCAGTAAGCACTAGGCACTGACAGGTACCAAGCACTAGAGTGTACCAAGGCTGTGGTGGGCAGCACTAGAGTGCTAGAGTGTACCAAGCACTAGAGTGTACCAAGCACTAGAGTGTACCAAGGCAGTGGGCATTGGTGGAGATTGGGTATCCTTAATGGGCACCGCTAGGCAGTGGGCATCAGCAGGCACCACTGTACAGTGGGCAGCAGCAAGCAGCGACCATCACCAGACAGCAGGTACCAGATGGCATTCCTAAAGGTACCAGGCATCGCTAATGGGAACCACTAGGCACCACTGGGAACAAGGCACTACTATGCAGTAGGCAGCAGACACCAGCAGGCAGCGAGCACCACAGAGCCTGATGGTTTAAATTTATTAATACTTTTAAATTTAATAATAAGTAATATACTGTTTAAATTAATCACATGAAAGCAATATACAGTATATGAGCTATTTTAACTTTTATATGATCTTGACCTACTTTTCTTGGGTGTCCATCATTTCAATGGGCCTTGTCCTCTTTTTCAGGTTATGACATATGGTCACCCTGCCCAAAAAACACTCATATATATTGCTTTCATGTGGTTAATTTAAAAACTATAGCTGCAATCCTAAAGACAGTTTTCTGGGAGTAAGACCCATTGAACACAATGGGGCTTACTTTTGAGTAGACATGGTTAGGATTGTGCTCTCTTACATATAATTTATGAATTTCAATAACATTTGATTTCTCACAAGTCCATGTGTTTGCCATACACTAAATAAATAATTATGAATTCCAAGAAGGCTACATGTACCTGCTGGCAACAAAAAGGAGGATAATGGAAAAAATTTCCCAGGAAGTAAGGTAAAAAAAAGGACATGTCCTGAAAAAGAGGACATGTGGTCACCCATAGGGTGATCAGACCAGAGATTTTATGACCAAAAGAGAGGACAAGGGCCACCCAAGAAAAATGTGGGACATGACCAAATAAAAGGTAAAAACACTCATATATGTTGCTTTAAATTAAACACTGTTACTTATTATTGTTACTTATTATTAAATTGAAAACTGTTACATCTAATTAATGAATGAGAAGAAGGCTATGCAAGGAAAAGGAGGACAATGCAGAGTCTTTTTTCCAGGACCCAAGGGTGGAAAGGAGGACCAGTCCTGGGGAAAGTGATGCCCACCTGGGGGCTGGGCAGTGGCAGGCTGTGGGAGGCGCATCTTCCCTTCCCTTCTCCAGGGGAGGATGCAGGGCTGGAGGAGCGCCGGAGAGGCTGGCATTTAAGGGGAGGAGAGCAGCGCAGCCCCAGCAGAGCCACCGGGCACCATGGCTTCCTCCCAGGGCAAGATGGAGCTCAGGTTCGCCGACTGGATGGCCACCTTGCCGGAGAGCAGCCACTGCGTGCCCCTCTCCAACCTGGCCATCCCAGGTAGGGGGTCCAGGCTGGGTGCGGGGTCTGGTCTGGGGGGCTTGCTCTGCATTGATCCTCCCCCAGGCTGATCCCATCTCCTCTATTTCCAGGATCTGTCCTCTTTTTTTTGACTCATGAAAAAATTTCATTCATTAAAAAAATCATTAATTCATAAATTCTGGCTGCAAACCTATCCACTCTTTCCTGGGATTGACTGCAATGGGACTTACTTCTGAGTAGACACGCATAGGATTGGAATCTAAGGCTGCAGTCCTCTCCACACCTACTTGGGAGTAATTCTCATTCACTGCAATGGGACTTACTTATGAGTAGACATGCATACTCAGACTCATGCATACATAGGATTGGGCTCTGACTCTGCTGCAATCCTATCCAAACCTACCTGAGAGTAATTCTCATTCACAGCAATGAGACTTACTTCTGAGTAGACATGCACACTCAGACTAGGATTGGGCTCTGACTCTGCTGCAATCCTATCCACACCTACCTGGGAGTAATTCTCACTGATTACAATGGGACTTTCTTCTAGGAAGACATGTATATGATTGGGCTGTGAGGCTGAAGTCCTATCCACGTTTTCCTGGGAGTTGTTCTCATTGACTACAATAGAACTTACTTCTGAGTAGACATGCAACGGGAATTATTTCTGAGTAGACATGGATAGGAGTGGGATCTGAGGCTGCAATCCTATCCACACCTACCTGGGAATAATTCCCATTTACTGAAATGGCACTTACTTCTGAGTAGACATGTATGGGCTTTTGAGTGCAATCCTATCCACACTTCTCTGGGAGTAATTTCCATTGACTACAATGGGACTTACTTCTGAGTAGACATGCAGTGGGAATTTCTTCTTAGACACACATAAGATTGGTCTCTGAGGCTGCCAGACAAATTACCTGGGAGTAATTTCCACTGACTACAGTGGGACTTACTTCTGTGTAGATGTGCATAGGATCAGACTTTTTTGGCTGCAATCCTAGCTAGTCTTTCCTGCGAGTAAGCCCTATTGACTACGGGACTTACTTCTGAGTAGATGTACATAGGATTGGGCTCTAAATATAATATATGTAATAGTTTAAATTTAATCATAAGTATCAAGTGTTTAAATTAACCACAAGAAAACAATATACATTAATGTTTTGAGCTTTTATTTTTTCATGTCCTACACTTTTCTTGGGTGTCCTACATTTGAGGGGGGCTTGCCCTCTTTTTAGCAGTCATGACATATGGTCACCCTACATTGTCCCTGGCTTCCATTATTCTAGGAGTACTACCTGGCAGTAAGCTCTATTGACTATTATGCGACTTATTTCTGTGTAGACACATAAAGGCTTGGGTAGCCCCCTCTTAGACCTCAATGGAGGGAGAGGACGGTGACATTGCTGGACATCTCTGGCAAGCTGATTGAGGTGTGTGTGTGTTTGATGGAGGACTGAGCAGTGCCTAGAAGGAGGCAAAGGAATCAGTCTTGGAGGGAGCCTGACCTCCCCCCCCCCCTCACCTGGAAGGGCTCAGAAATGATTAGGCTCCCTCCAAGACTGACTGATCCACCCCCTCTAGCTATGCCACTGGAATTGATGAACCTGACACCCCCCTCCATTCCCCTCTGGGTACTTTTTAAAGGGGGGGGGGTCTTAAAACCTGAGTTGATCTGCATTTGACTCATTGCTTGGCTGTGGATCCTTCCCTTTCTCCTTCCTCCTCCTCCATCTTCATCATCATCACCACTCAGGGTTGTTAATATTCTCCTCCAGTCATGGCTCATAGAGGGTGGCAGGGAGGAAAGTTCAGCATCCTGAAATCCTGTTCTAGACCTGTTGGAACGGCAGGAGAGAGACCTTGGTTTACATCCCATGCAGTGATGTGCGAATCTTAGGCTTGTGTCTTGTGTACATTGCTTGTGTCTTGTGTACATTGCTTGTGTCTTGTGTACATTGCTTGTGTCTTGTGTACATTGCTTGAGTTAGTCGTGATTTATTATTTTATTTATTACATTTTTAAAAAAATTCCCATTTTGTCTCCAGAAAGCTCCAGGTGGCACCCAGGGCTCCATCTCATTTGTTCTCTCAATAACCTGATGGAGCTTGATTAGCCTCTGTGACTGGCCCAAGGTCATTCTGTAAGCTTTGTGGCTGAGCTGGGGTTTAACTCGGTCCAAATCCAACCTTCTAACCATAAACCATAACCATAAACCATACAGTGTGTTTGATGATTAGTTGCTCAGGGCTGAATTAGATGTATGGTACCCTCCACCCATATATCCTTTTTCTGTTAAAGTCAGACCCCCTCCCTATTTTCTCCTTCCTACACCCTATTATTCCTGTTCGATGGGATCATTCCATCTTATAAGTACAGTGCTTAGCGAGGGTGATGCAGGTTGCATCAGTGGCAGGTAATGGGTGTGTGAGAGATACAGTGGCAGATTTGGGGTGCCTTCATGCCAAGTCTGCCACCACAACCCAGATGCTTTCCATAATCCACAGATTATCCACAAATGCCACCTTCTACTTACTAAAAGCAAGTAGAGAGTAAATTATCCACCTTTCCTTGATCCAGTGTAGTTTCTGCAGACATGAAAGCGAAGACTTTCAGTTTGATCTACAGGGACTGGACAAATGAAGGAGCACCTTGATTTGCACAATCCCTTTAAATCATACATGGAACTAAGTCCTGCTTGTTTGCAGTTAAAGAAACTTCATGTGGGACATGATGCATGGATGCATGGTTGCATGTATGTGATCATGCAGAGGCAGTGGATTTAAAGCAGCATCAGGTGGTATTCCAAGTTGTGCTGCTGCTGTAGTTAAATGTATAAAGCGCACTGAATGTAATATCATGATGTTGTCTGTACAGTTATCCTGCAAAGTATTGTCCCTTATTGTATCTGGAGAAATGCAGGGTGCCCACATAGAATGGAGAACATAGAGCGCCTTTACCTTTACCCTTTGCATAGAAGAGAGAAGTTAGGCGGGTGCTGCTTTTAAAGCCTTCTATGATGAGCTTAACCTGCACCAATTCCCTCTTCCATGGAATTGTTAAAGGTACAGGCATTATGTCCTCTATTCTGTACGTTCAACCTGGGGGAAATGGGGCTGAGAAAGAGCACCTGCATAAGGCCACCTAGAGCACAATCTTAACCATGTCTACTCAAAAGGAAGCCGCATTGTGTTCAATGTGTCTTACTCCCAGGAAAGTGTCCTTAGGATTGCAGCCTTAATGAATTAACAACAGAGATGTGATTTGAATAAGTCTCCATTCATAGTTCAGTCTGCCATACATAGGGTTGACATATGTCCCAGAAAACCAGGATTGTCCTAGTTTTCAGGGATTGTGTCCATATACTGGCAAGTTTGACAGGGGGTCCTGTGCTGGTTTTGTGGAAGAGAATTATGGCAATCCCAGCTATACACCCTACACTTAACACATGGAACCAGTGACGTAGCTGGATGGGGTGCAAAGCACTAGGATTTTCAGGGAGCCTTGCTGCGGATGCAAGTGACCTCCCTTTCCATTTGGAGCCATTCTGGGTGGTGGGTGCAAATGGAAGCATGCACTCTAAAAGGGAGGGGAAGGGGCTGCTTGCATGCTGTGGTGAGGCTCCTTGCAAAACATACTGCCTTGCAATGAGGCTTCCTAAAAAAAGTAGTGATTTGTGCCATCTCTATCTATACTACTGGTTGTTGTCCTACCGAGTTTGGCGCCAAGCACATGAGCAGACTCAGTTGAACAGCATTTGTCATTCTGGTGATATGAGATGGCATGGAAGATCAGCCTGAGTTATCTGTGGTGTGCCAGTCACACGTGCACTCATGTTGCAACCAGGTGACAGAGGTACATGAATGAAGCAGGCCTTGTAGGTAGCGCAGCACATGCAGGTCAGCAAGGTTGAGGAAGACATGATGCTTGCATGAAGCAGGCAGGACTGGTTATGGGCTGGCATTCCTACCAGAAAGATCACACTGCATGATTTAGCCTTGCTCAATAATGCCGAAGGCTTCCTGATCCTCTGGAATCTACCCAAAAGTTGTGATGCCGCAGGATAACTTTTCAAAATAACAACTTCAATTGCTGTAGTTGATCATAGAGCAGGTGAATGTTCAATATGGAATGAGGACACCTTGGAGTTCAAATCCACCCTGAAGCTCCATTGGGTTATCTCGAGCTTACTCACTTGTGTTTTAGGGTGATATTGTGTTCTTGAAGGATTAAAGTAAAGGTGTTCCCTGCTGGTGGATAGTCATATATGACTCTAAGGGTGGTTCTATCCCTGTCACAAGACATAAGAGCCAGCATTATCTGAAAATGGCATACACCAGGTGTTCCCACTGAAGTGGGACCTACTTATCTACTTGCATTTACATACTTTTGAACTGCTGGTCGAGTAACGGTTGCTCTGTTGTGTGGCACTCAGGTCTCCAACCATTAACCTTCAGGCTGACAAGCACAGTGTCTTTAACCACTGAGCTGCCAGAGCCCTTGGAGGATTAGTGAGTTACAAATGTTGATTTCACACATCATGTTTTCCTTCATCAGCTATACAACAACTTCATGTATACTAAGATAACATGTAGGATGCTAGGCGTATCTTGCATGTTTTCCCATTGAAAAATGGAATCAAAACTTTTGCCGTTTGCTAAATAGTAAGTCCAACTGAGTTCAATGCCCCTTATTCTCCAGTAAGTAGGTTTAGGATTGCATGATTTCACCTGCGGTGTTTTTACCTCCCGTCCACCTTGATCTGTTCCATAATTCTTCAGTTATGAACATTGTCATATGGGAGACGTTGGATCACTTTTTAAGCTCTCATATATGAGTATTGGACATTTTTAGTAGGGGAGAGAGAGAACAAACATGCAATGAGTTCAATATAGATTTCATATTTTTTATTGCATATCAGCTAAGCAGGAACTGCTTTAAGATTTGTATGCGAAGGGTCTATATCTTGCGAGATGAAAATGCCAAATGTAAGATCATGACTGTCATGTGGGAAACCAGGAGAAGATTGTGGGCTAAAGAGCTTTGTGTGTGTGAATGTGTATGAGAAGCAAAGGACTCCATCATGCTCTGAATAGGTGCAGTGAGCCGGAACATAGGACATGACCTTAAAATATGGAGTTCTTTCTGGAATAAAATACTAATTGGGGATCACAGTCAAGCTTTGCTATGTAAAAACATCCCTATGGATGGACTCAGAATTCACAAGAGCTATAGAGAGATGGTATGTAGGTGTTGTCAAAAACAACTGTAATTTTAATATTTTGTATTTAATCTGCCACTGAACTGCCAGTATTTAGTACAGATGTGGGAAACTGAACAAAGGTAAAATCGGGTGGCTCTGCGGGGAAGAATATATTCTAAGATGTTCTTTCAATAATTACCATATGTAATTTGAAAAGAACTTACCTGCACTAACATTTTGGAGGGGAGAGGAGAAAGGGGGAAGAAAAATCCTTTGTATTCTGTAGGCACAAAGGAATGGATTCTCTGCTCACTGCTAATTGAAACCTAATATATGCTAATTGAAATTTAATACATGCAAATAGGTTAATTGCTCTGACATGGAAAATCACTTGCTGCTTGGAGACGTGTTTATTTGGCTAGTTAAATCTGAAAAATAAAAACACTCAGTTACTGCTCTCTACCCCCTTCACCCCCACCTTCACCATATCAAGCTGTGTTTCAAGTGCCTTTGGCACTGATGGAATAGATCAGCCATGGGAAGTGGGCTGGAAATGCCGGAGGTTTGGATACGCTTTTGTGTATTCTGTGCGGCTGGCAAGTCAGAAGCTGATACCTTAGCAGAAGGCCAAATTTATGGACCACCAAGCACCGTGACTCATAGCAGCAGACAATGGCTGTCTCCGGCTGGATGCGTTTAATCCTGTTCGGGTACGGACCAAGGCCCTTCCTCAGAAAGTACCAGGCTTGATATTGGCTCAGAAACAAGGGCTTGATATTTGCAGATCAGTGGGTACCTGATTCAGTATTGATTTTGGTTTTTCTGGGAAGAAATCGGGATTAATCAATACAACTGATGGTTCAGAGCACGATACCATAGTCTTTCAAGGATGAAGGATTCCAATACCAAAGCCATGATTCATTGGACTTGTATTGAGATAAGAATGGTGTGGTTTGCTTTCGGCTGACTTTTTTTGCAGACTTTCCCATTATGGCTTTGCCAGTGGCATTAGGATTTGCGGGGGGATGGTAACTTTAGTGAGCCCCAAGGTCTTGGAAGAGGCAGATAAATCTTTTGCCCTACCTTTGCAAATGGCAGTTTTGCTGGGAGCCCCATAAAGTATTACAAACCTGAACATAACATACCTAACACTCCAAGTCTGCAATCCTAACCAGCACAAGTCCTGACACAAGTTCCATGCTGGCCTGAGGGTGTTGCAGAAGTGCCATAAGCACTTCTGTGCCACTATTTGTAGGGGGGGGGGGGGGTTAGACTAGTGCACAGATATGCATCATCACAGGAACAGGGAACAAGTGAATTATGGCATCCTAAATTGTTTAGGATTGTGCCTCTTGTCTCATACCTAGGATCAGTTTAAAGTCCTTCAACTTTTACATTGTTGAAGTCCCATCATCTCCAACCTATATGCAGCGTCTCCAATAGCCTGTCCTCCACTGACTGAAGAGCCAGAAAGGGATGATTGGTCTTTTCGTTGAAGAAACTCTACACAAACTGAATAGCCCTACATGATATATTGGTCACACTTCAAAATATACTTCAGATCTGCAGATTATAAAACAAGTGGTGTACTGCATGATGCTTTAGTGGCTTATGCAGTGATGTGGATGAGCACTATGGGGAAGATTCCCACTTTGAACATCCTTTGTATTCCATCCCTGAGAAGGTAACTGAATGCAGACGAATGGCAACTCCTGGCTGGATAGCATTTGGCCCTAATTCCAAAAAAAGTTGTATAATTTGGGACTGGGCAAATGCTCAACTTTGCCACCCTCAGTTAATGATCATGTAGCCTAGTGTGCAGCTTAATATCCTAGAAGTGATGTCACAACCAGAGGTGAAGTCATGTTTGGACTTTTTAAAAAAAAGGAAAATCAGGGGGGAAACCTCCCTAATCCTATTTTCTCTTTCACCTTCCTGCCCAGCCAATGTCGTAGCTATGGCATCTATCTGCTACCTGGGGTCAGATTTTTGGCTGCAGTCTTAAACACACTTCCCTGAGAGTAAGAACCATTGAATTCAAGGGGGGCTTACTTCTGAGAAGATCGTTCTACATGACAAATCAGATTTAATTAAGGAAGTCAATAAAAACTGTGCTCCTTATTGGTTGGAGGGCTGGCTCATTGGCTCTCAGAGCTATCAGTCTCATGGATCAGATCTGAGTTGAGAAAAATCCATTTTTTTCCATAATGCAGTTGTGTTTTTCTTTTCTGGTTATTTATCCGTAACGTTTGCTAGAATACCAATATTCCAATATAGTTTGTTTCATTACATGTTGCACTAAATTACCTTTTGAATGATATACAGAGGTACCTTGGTTTATGAGCATAATCTGTTCTTGGAAATATGCTCATAATCCAAAATGCTCATATATCAAAGTGAGTTTTCCTATAAGAAATAATGGAAATTCAGCCCACTGGGATGCTGGGCTGCCTCATTGCACGTGGGGTGAGGCATCCTGGCATCCTAGGTCTGCTTGTATTGCAAGAATTGCTTGTAAACTGAGCAAAGATTCTTTATAAATTTTTGTTCATCTTTGCCACATTGCTTGCAATCCAAGGTATCAATGTTAAAGGTACCAATCCATGGTACCAAGGTACCATGATGCTATTATATGTACACACCAAATATGTATATTTCACAATTCTGACTACTTGTGGCAAGCTCAGTTTGTTGCCCCTCCTAAAACCTGTGTACTGGTGCAACAGCTACCCTCTTGCACCCTCTTAGCTATGCTACTGGCCACCCTATAATGCTCAGTATGCATCCGTTTACTTTTTCAAAAGACTCATTTTGAGTTCAAGTCACAAATATTCATTTGATGTGACCTTGGCAATATTGATCAGGCAGTCCAATCCTCTGTTTTAGAAGGTGGCAAGCGATAGTGTTCTTTTTTGGTTAGTGCTGCTAGGGTATTGGTATCGCCAAGCGCTCCAACTCTTGAAACCACTTTCAATAAAACAAGAGGGAGAGAAGGAAGCAAGGAATTAAAAATGCATCAGGGCACATTAAATGGGAATAGATCTAAATGCCTTCTTCTGTTAAGCCTGGCCAAACATGATAAATATGTCATTCTGATATCACAGTTTGGCTTGAATTAAATCCACTGAATTTAAACACAGCTAGAGAAAGAGAAAAGGAGAAAATGCATCCATTCATTGATTAATCTCACCAAGGGTCAAATTATGAATGCTTGAGTTATGGTGAAATTATGAATTCATCTCCACATAGCCGCATTATAGTGTCAGTTAGGAAAAATCTCCTGTCTTTATTAATATTAATAAAAAATATCCTATCTTTATTAATAATAAAAGCAACATAAGATCATCCCTCTAATTGGGGGGCATAGCTACAGGTGGTGTAGCTACAGGGAGATAAGCACTCAGTCTTGGAGGGAGCCTCAGTGAGACAATGCAAGGGGCTTCTCCCCTTCAGAGCCATTCCAGGTGGAGGGAGCAGAACGGGGGAAGCCCCTTGCACAACGTGGTGAGGCTCCTTCCAAGACTGACTGTTCCACCCGCCTTTAGCTATGCCGCTGCTTCTATCACATGCCCAGGTAGACCTGCTCCCAGGTGACTTCCTGGCACCTGACATGTCCTTTCAGAATGATGTGCCAGTCTGTGCTCCTCCAGTGTTCTAGCTCAGTATCCTCTTCCCCATTTCATTTTTCTCTCTGCCTCCCTCTAATTTTTCCAATCCAGAGAGCAGAAAGAGGAGGAGGAGGAGAAGTGCAGGAAAGTAGGTAGACCGATATGAACACCTTTTACCCAAAGTAACTGCTTCAGCTAGCATCATTGATGGGATGAACCTGCCTATACCAAGCCTCATCTGTGTACAAGTATCACAAGCTTGGGGTACACCAGACCCATGCACTGCAGCCAGTTGTGCTTTTGAAATGTCTTCTGGCCAGCTGTGGAAGAAACAAATGGGGACTCCAAGGCATTCAGCAGAAACTGAAAACTGATGATGATGTAAGGACAGACTGTTCTTGTAGCTACTATTTTGGCTGTATTTTCCTTCTCTGCAAAGGTTAACTTCATGGAGACCAATGGCCAAGAAAGAGGAAGAGTACTTAATGCTGATTACAGTCCAATTAAGACTGCAGTCCTTGTTACACATAGGCATGCGTAGGAAAGCCTGTCTCTAAATAGTATATGACAGTGGGTAATCTAGATTTCATTTAATTTCATCAAAAAATAAAGCAGAAATATTAGGAAAGGTTTATCATAGGTTAGACCCAATATGATGACTAGATGCAGGGTGACCATATATCATAACTGCAAAAAGATGACATGCAAGAAAAATGTAGGATATGAGAAGATAAAAGTTAAAAACTCATATTGTTTCATATGGTTAATTTAAACATGATTACTTATTTAATTCAAGACTATTCAACCATTACATTTAATTTATTAATTACAAGAATTCTACATGCTGTCTGCTCAGAATGAAAAAGGAGGACAAGGAAGATTTTTTCCAGGACACATGCTAAAAAAGTACATGTCCTGGAAAAACACCCTTCAACCTTTTTCATCTCACGGCATACTTAACAAGGAACTGAAATTGTCATGGCACACCATCAATTGTTTTTACCATTGACAAGGCACACCAGACTGTTCAAATCCCCCAATTTTCCTATTAATGAACATTAATCCTCAAATTCCCGCAGCACATGGCACACTAGTTGAAAATCACTGTCTTAGAGGAAGCCAATCTTAGAATGCCAGATGCAAGGGATTGGCAACATGATACAAATACAGTGGTGCCTCACATAAAGAACTTAATTCGTTCCAGAGGCATGCTCTTAAAGTGAAATGCCCTTTAAGTGAAGTGGATTTTCCCGTAGGAAATAATGGAAACTCAGACTATTGGTTCCCCAACCCCCAAAATATTCAATATTAACTGGATGTGAAAATGATGACAAAACACTGGAATTGAATTCAAAACATGCATTCAATGTGCATGATCTGATGAAGTCTACTTATGCTACAATACTAAAGACACTTTCCTGGGAGTAATCCCCATTTAACACAATGGGACTTACCTCTGGGTAGACATAGTTATAAGGCTGCAATCAAAGACACTTTCCTGGGAGGCTTAACTGGGCTGCTAGTGGAGGTTCAAGGTGGCCAGTGGGGGCACTTGGGGGCAGTTAGAGGCAGCAGCGCTGGCCGGCAGCCCTTTTAAAGAGCCTCTGTGCAGGGCTTGCTTGTTAAGTGAAGCAGGACTTGTTATGTGAAGCAAGATTTCTTGGAAATTTATATTTATGTGAAATGCTTGTTATGTGAGGCACTTGTTATGAGAGGTACCACTGTATGTTGATTTGAGTGCTCCTAGAAGCATCTGGTAGTATCAATTGTGAGATATTGGAAACTAGATTAGATGAGTCCTTGGCCTGAGGGCTTATGTTCTTATGATGCTGTGCAGGGAGAGGGAGCACAGTTCAGCAGGTGGAGGTCACCAATCCTGTGAACTCTATTCCATGGTTTGTTGGAGAGGACAAGTAATGGTATCTTTGGTCTTTTGTTGCAAGGCTACCATCTATTAATTTTCTCCCTGATGGGTCAATTGGTTTATAACTTGGACATATTGTCTTGGCTGAAGCATTACCCTGCCTGTTCCATCAACAGAATTTAAATTTGTTTCTTCCTGCACGATGGGCTCAAATTTGACACAGCCAGAAGAGAATTGAGTTCAGAACGTCAACATGATCTGCATCTCTAGTTACAGGGGAAAAAATATTCATGGGATAAATTATCTTCAGCTTCCTAATGGATTTCCTTGGACTGATTCAATATTGAAACAGTACTGGGGTAATAGAATACTGCTGGTTTCCTGTTAATTCATTGCGGTTTGTGTATTGCTTGCTAGGGCCAAATGATGCAAGACTTCCAATTTGTCATCATGTATTTGGGGTCTTGCACTTACTTACAAATAGCAAGCATATGGGGCCATACAATAAGAGCATGGCAATAGCACAGAGATAGGGAATATTAAACTGTCTCTGCACTATTTTCCAACAGGACACTCTCCTGCCCACCTCCAAAATTTAATCCCAGGAGTGCCATTGATGCAACTGCCTTCAAGCCCCTGGATTGCTGATGCCAGAAAGTGTTGCCAGTGCTGGAAAAATGGTGTGACTCCTCAGATGAATACCAACAGAATTGGAGATTGTGGCATTGCCAGAGAATTCAAAGTGCAATTTCCTAATCAAGTCTAAGGGATTGTAGCCAGTGGAGTAGCTAAAGGGGGTGAAAAATACTAAGTTTTGCAGCATGCAAGCATCCCTTCCCCTTCAAAGCCATTCCAGGCAGTGGGAGACAAACTCTTGCAAAAATGTGGTGAAACCTCCTAAAAAAGTTTGCGCCCCTTTTAGCTATGTCACTGCTGGTAGTGGATTGCCAGCGAAATCCTAACCACTGATTAGGCTGGCACAAGTCTCAGTACAGATTGTGACAGAAGTCCGATGCTGGCCTGGGGTTATCACAAAAGTGCCATAAGTCACTTATGTGCCACTTCTGGCCAAAGGAGTTATGTGCATATGCTCTGGCCTCCCACCCCACCATGGGAACTGGGAGAGAAGTGAGTTGAACTGGCCTAAATTGGTTAGGATTGCACCCTGAAAAACAAGCCTTAAAAAACCAGTTTTTTGTGCTTTACAATTTTTTTAATTCTACTTTGATATCATTAGACTATTCCAATAAGAAATATATGGTACCTAATTTTTCTCTGAAGCCACCTGATACCCCCACGCTGTAGTCCTAAAGTAAGAGTAAGACCCATTGAATACTATGGGGCTGACTTTTGAATAGATATGGGTAGGATTGTGCTCCAACAGTCCAATAGGATTTACTTCCAGGAAAACGTGTTTAGGATTGCAGCCTAAGGCTGGGAGTAAGACCCATTGAACACAATGGGGCTTACTTTTGAGAAGACATGGTTAGGATTGTGCCAAGTCTATTTTTTATTTAGCAGGGGGAGAGTAAGTGGCCCTACACACCTCCAGCAATGTGGCTTCTTCTGGTGTTCTTTTGCATTTTAGATTGTGAACCCTTTTGGGAGAGGGACCCATTAACTATTAATTCACTGTTAATTTTTTCATTTTCTTTGTAAACAGCTTTGTGAACTTTTAGTTGAAAAGCAGCATATAAATACTGTGGATAGATATTTCTTCCACCTATATTATCTATTGCCTGTATTTTTGCTGATGTCCAGTCCCTTAATCATCCACTCAGTTGAAGCAGATTTCAAGTGCCTAGCAAGAATGCAGGTAATAAGAATGCTTGCAATAAAAATAATTTGATTAGCTTGTGATAATCCTCTTTCAGAGTGTTCCATATTAAAGTTAATAAATCAAATGTCAGACTGGCACCCTTCATTTCAAAAATAGCCTCTATCACTAGAATCCAAGTAGATTGAATATGATTATGCATAGATTAATCCCAGCAAGGACCATTTGCTTGTCAAGGTCAGAGACAGGTTGTCCACTCTAGGAGTTGGAACCTGGAGATGGCAGGTGAGCAAGATGGCCAGCAAGATGATAGACACTGGAACAGAGAGACTAACCCTACAATCCAGAGTAACTATGGGAGCATGTGAGAGACATTATGTGTACCTGTAGTTACTGCACCACCTAGTGAAAACCTATGGGGTATTCATATTTCAATCCAGAGCAAATTGTTCTTACACTGGAGGAAGGACTCCCTGCAGTTATTCTGGACTGCGCCTTGAATCTATATACTGTATATAAAATTAGCCACTGATGGACTGACTGACTGATCAATGCCCAGCCAAAACCACCAGACATAGGAGCATGAAATTTTGGGAGGGTGTTCCTTCCATGATGTAGGCATCCACTAAATACCAATTTTGAGAAATTCAAACCAGAAGGGGGTGAAAAGAGGCACAATGTGTTTTTGTCCTTATTCTTAACATTGAAGAATCCCTGACCCATCAACACCTAGCCCAAATGCATGGACCTAGAAGCATGAAATTTGCAGAGGATACTGGGTGATGTAGGCACCCCATAAGAACAGATTCCTAGAAATTTATCCCCTAAGGGGGTGAAAAGTGGTATAACTTGTTTTTGTTTCTATAATTAACATTGAAAAATCCCTGACTCATCAATGTCCAGCCCAAATCCATGGACCTAGAAGTGTGAAATTTGGGGGAGTGTATTCCTTCTGTGAAGGACCCACTAAGAACCGATTTGATGCCCCCTGGTGGCTGCTAGTGCCTGGCAGGGATGTCCGGTACTTGGTAAGTGGTGCACACTACCTGCTGCTGTCTGGTGATGCCCAGTGGTGCTTGGCACCCAGTGTGTACTGCCCCATGCCTGGGGCCCTGTAGTGCCCTGTGGCCACTGTTCAGTGGTGCTGCTCCATGCCTGCTGGTACCTGTCGGGGATGTCCTTTACTCGTGGTGTCTACTGCCTGCTGCTGTACCAGTGGTGCCTTGTGCCCTGGTAGGATACCTGTATTAACAGATTATCTAACTACTGTATATTGCTGGATGTTAGGACAGACTGTCTTTGTGAGATTTAAACACCCTCTGCTTCTCATTCTGTTCTAGACCTCTACTTAGGTGTTATATCAAGGGACCATGTTCCATGAGGCAATACTGTTTGTTTTATTACAGAAGACCATTAAGGGCTTTTTCTCATTTTATGGGGCTGCTTAATTGCTGCACACCCAGTGTCTGAAAAACCCAATCCACATGCTACATGATGCTGTTTTAGGTTTGCCCCTTCTGCACTATAGTCCCCCCTTATTGTGTTCTTTGCATGCTGCTTTGAAACCCAGAAGTGCAGTACTTCTGGTTTCATTTACAGGAACTGCATATTTGAGATAGGATGCTGTACTAGTTATGGAATTTGACTGCACCCTGGAAGATCCAGGTTAAAATCCTTCTTTAGCCATGATGTTTCCTGGGTGGCTTTGGGCCTGTTACTCAAGCTCAGCCTCACCTACTTTACAAGGTTGTTGTAAGGATAACGGTTTTGTAAGCTATCTTGGGCTATAATAATAATATCCAGAGATCGTCGGTTTCAAGAGAAAGAACATGAAGAAAATCTCTGTATAAGGACTTACAAATAGAAATTCATAGAATCTGGGTAAAGAAGGCCAACGTTATTCCAATAATCATAGAATCAGAGTTGGAAGGGACCCAGTAGGTCATCTGATCCTAATAATAGTTGCTCTTGGAGTTATTCCATCAACTCTCCAGGAACATCTAAGCTTAATAGGTCTCCAGAAGAGCACAACTGCCCAGTTACAAAAAGCAGTGCTCCTGGGAACTTCACACATATTGAGATGATACCTTTGTGATTCCTAGTTCCTTGGATAGGAATTGAATTACAATAGAGCCAATTCCAGTCAAACACCTGGCGACTGTGAAATAGTATGTAGTAATAAAAATAATATAGGCATCAGGTGGCGTTTGTGCTCTCCCACACTTCCAGGTTTCACAGCAGTGCATGAGCAGCATAATAAGGAGAGAAATTATCTACATCTCTTTTGGTTATTGGGAAGCAGATCTGTGAAGTTTGGATTGGTGGCAGGGAACATCTGTACATGAACTATATTTGATAGATTCATGGAGAAGGATAATTTTCATTGCCAACACTGCCAGCCTCCCCTGTCTCCCCTGCCAGTACATGGTGCTTGGACAGCATAGATATAATTAGTCTATCCCATGTGATCTACTGTACAAATGTTGACATAATGGCATATCATAGAGTCACTGGGAAGACGCAAACCCACTGCTCTAGTAACAAATGCAAGCTTCAAAGGCATGGTCACTAGGAATGCTAGGAATTCAGGCTGATTTATTTGAATAACATGATCTTCATCCTTAAATAGTTTTCCTCCTTACAGTCTTGAAATCACTTTTTCAAATTAATGGACTTTTCCCAGGCCACCTGCACTATGATACAAGGACTAAGAACTACTCTTTCACTATCCTTTCCTTGGTGAAGAGATAAAAGTAAAGTTAATACTCTTAGTGGCATCACTGGAGTTTGTGTGACCTGGTATGGGAGGCCAATGATGGATCTCCTACCATGCAGTAGGTAGGGCATTTCCTCCCCATGCAGGGGCCATATTTATGCACCATTGCTCTGATCCGCTGGGGTTTTTTGGCTATAATTTTTGATAGAATTAGATATTTCAATGTGGTTTGTTTCACTGCATTCTGTATTGTATGATATACCAGGGTGACCATAGGGACAGGGTGACCTCCTGTCCGGGTGTCCTACATTTTGGCTTAATTGTCCTACATTTTGGCTTCATTTTTTAACTTTGCAATGGTGTGCAGTACCCCATTATGTCATATGTCGTTGGATTTGTATTGAAGAGCAGAATCCAATGCAAAAATCAGTTTTGAGATATCTCTTTCCTATCAAAAGTTATGGCAAACAAACCCAAAAATATAAAAACAAAAAAAATTACATTTTTGGCAATTTTTAAAAGCAGGTAGGAATTTTGGCCTGGGGGGGGTAGGAATTTTGGCCTGGGGGGTTCAGGAATTTTGGCTTTGGCATCTGGTCACCCTGTATATAGCTGATGATATTATTTGAAAATAACAAAATATTAAACATTTTGGCTAGTAGTGATGTCACCCCACCTCATGTGTGTCTGCATGATGTGTCACCATGTTGTTCCAGCATGCATATCAGCATGATATGTCATCCCACATCACGCATGTCAACCAGTAATGCCACTGTATAGACTTATGGAACGAGAAGAGATTGTGAGAACAGTCTCCTCTATTTTAAATCCTAAATGTTTTAACTTGGAGGCATGTTCTATTGATCAACAGACTTGATTTCTAAAGGGAAAATTGCACATTACTTAAAACAGGTACAGTACTTTGAAAGAAAATGGATGATCTAAAAAGTTAAATAGCTGTCATATTAGAACAGTGATAAAAGGAGAGAAGGTTTACTCCTATCCCCTACCATGATCCTGCTATGACTCAGATCTCTTGTAGCTGATGGATTTTTTTTCCTGGGTGGGTGGGGGGGGGGGAATCAATGAATGACAATGGATGACAATGAGCAAACTTTTGGTGCAGCCCGAATAAAGAACCTGAGAGATTTAAGATTTCAATTTACTTAACTAGGATGCTGTCTCTTGCATTGTGTATGGTGATGCATTGAGACTTATCCTACAATCCAAAGTAACTACTGTATGGGAAGATGTAAGAGGTACTTACTCCGGATTGTTGCATGCACTTCCCATAGGTGGTACCATAACTACGTTGGTGTAAAAGGTCCTGTAGTTACTCTGGATTGTAGCCTATGAGCCCAAACCTGTGCGTGTCTACTTGAAAGTAAGTCCCATTATAGTCAATGGGGCTTACTCCCTGGGATGCTTGGATAAGATTACAGCCTTAGACTTGATCTGAATTAACACTTAGGCTACATTCCTAAACACCCTTTCCTGGGAATAAGACCCATTGAACACAGTAGGGCTTACTTTTAAGTAGACATGGTTAGACTGGTGCTCTTACTCATTATTATCATTAACTGCTTTTGTTGAATGCCGCAAGATCGGTATTCCCAGTTTGTTGGCTCATTTGCATGCCTTATAATATAGCATTAGGAATGTTCAAATTGTATAGATCCCAGAATCATGGTGAAATTATTTTTCGTATTTAAATGACATAGTAATTGTAGCCCTTCTTTTGCCATCCTCAGATTGCTAGTGTGTACTGCCTCTTAGGATGACATATCATAAGCATGCATTTGGCATGCATAACATTTTCTTGGAAAGTTTTAAGAACATCTGTTTTGTTGAATGTGGGTTTATTGAAACATATAAAAATTATACTTTTCAGCTACTTAAATATTGCTGAAAGTCTGATTCTTATTTTAGTTTGGAAAATAATTCAGAAGTGCTAAACAGAATTTCAAAATTGGCCTGAGCTTAGATTCTCTTTTTGGCTCTCTTTGTTGAGGTTGTTCTGTCCTTTAAATGTTCAAAAGCCACAAAAGCCACAATCTGGCCTTACTTTAATTAGCACCAAGCAAAACAATACCAGGTTTTGGGCCACAAGTATTTTAAGTTCTCTAGAACTATACAGTTAAAATTTTTAAAAAAGAAAGGGGCAAAAGAAGGAAAACTAGACCATGGCTGCAATCCCAAACTGCACTTGCGTTGCCCTATCTATCACTGGGGTGGCCCAAATCCAAGATGGGCCAACCTAGTTATGCGAGAGAAGGCTTGGGGCAGCCTAAGGGAACATAGGCTTCCCCAAGACAGATGGACCTGGGCTGCCCTAACTGTTGTCAGCTAAAATGAATTTGTAATCTGGATGTATCATATAATCTGGATGCATCAAGGCCAAGTTGGCCTTAGCTTGAGAAAGGTAGGTTATAAATTAACATTAGATTATGTTTTGAGGGCTATGCAACTCAACCAGCCCAGCTCCAAGCAGTTGAAATTATAAGAAATACAAATTCTGTTTCTCCTTCTGTTTTTCCCCCCTTTAGTTCTATTCAAAAAAGTGGATAAAATCTCAAGGCTGTTGACAGGTTTTATGGAAGAAAACACAGTTTTTGCCATCTGTAAAGATTCCTATGTCCCTCTACACCTCATTTACTTTTCATTTGATCTTAGCTCTTGGCTAGAAAACATCTCTATGGCCTTTACAACCAAGAGCTGTGAAAAATGCATATATTGTAGTAGTAATTCAGAACGAAAGGAAGCGAGCAAATATGCTGCAGATATGCTGCAAAATACAGAGATTCCCCCATGTCTGCAGATTTACTTATCCATAGATGAGGTCTCCTTAACTCCAGATCATCCTTTTGTGTGTACATGTGTATGTGTGCGATTGGCAAAATTTTTTAAAATCTTTGTATTTTTGAAAACATGTACTGCATATGTATATTTGTGTGGGTGTGTGTGTAATTTCATGCAGAATGAAATTAATCACATTTAATAAAACAAACAACATTGAAATATCTCAATTCTATAAAATATTTTAGTCAAAAAAACCAGTGGGGATGGGCTGTGGTACATTACCATGCCCATGACAAGGGCTTTGCCATGCCCACTACATGGAGGAGGTCCTCCATAAGGGTTATCCTCTGGCTTCCCAAACTAGTTGATGCAAACCCAAGTGATACCACTGATAGAAAAAACATAATATGTAAAGGTGCAATCCTAACCTAGACTGGCACAACACATCAGTCCTCCCTTTCCTGGACAAGCGCATGTCTGCGCACTGGTGTAAGCCTCCCCCAGAAGTGGCGCAGAAATACCTTATAGTACTTTTGGGACACTTCCAGGTCAGTACTGGAGTTTAGGCTGGCCTAACAGGAGGTTAGGATTTCATCCTAAGTGAATCTCTTCTTTTTTGGAACATGGATTTGCAGCCTAAAATCAGAATTCTACTTCTGTGTTTCCAACTGTTAAAAATTATGACCCAAGTTGAAGCTAATAAATACTCATCCCTTGGCCAGTAATTCAGTTTAAACCCAATGACCAGTGCAATAAAATTTCTTGATTGTTATATAGAGGTTATTGATTACATCAATATCTTGCCTGCAATAAAAAGAAAGACAAGAGATTCTGGAGAAGTTGAGGGGTGTATAACCTGATTCAGAGGTGCTTATCCAGTTCCTTTGGATGATAGCTCCAAATCTTGCGCCTGTGTGTAAAGGCTGTTTATCTTTTTCTGCACCTGACCTTTGATTCTGCCTCTTTTATGCACCCTGGAAAGAGTGAAATACTTTCCACTCCATCAATTCCAGACTGAGCTGCACTTGATATGTGGGACTTTTAAACAGGGCACTGCAGATTAGCTGAGATGCCTGACACGGGGCTGCTGTTGCTAGGGAGGCAAAAACCTATTTAGGAGGTTTATCGGATTACAAAATTTGCTCTTAAAAATGAGATGGGGAGGAAGTGGAGCTATTCCAGCCTTTCAGATCATTTCTGTAATGTGATTTTATAGTTACTTGCAACAAGATGTAGTTAGAATAAGCGACAGACTTTGTAGTACCAATTTTAAAGGGTGCTATTTTCAGAATCTTGAAGGCTGTGGTGTAGCCAGACGGGGTGCAAAGCACTATATTTTGCGGGGAGCCTCATCACAGGGTACAAGCAGCCCCTTGTCCATCCATTCAGAGCAATTCCAGGTACAGAGCAAAATCACTTGAAATTGCACCAATGCTGCAGTGAGGCTCCCTGCAAAACGTAGTGCTTTGCACACCCTGGAGCTATGCCACTGAGCCTCCATGTTCTGATCCAATGCACCACTGGATATCTGTTGTTGGGGATCACTATGGTAGGGTGGGAGGAAAGATGAAGACTGATGTTTTCATGCATGGCTTTTGGACTGTCCAGAAGAATCTAGAAGCAGAAGGCTGAAGCTGTGAGTTTTTTGAAGGCAGTTTTGGATGCAGGATGTGACTCTCTGAGGATATGATGTGAGCAGCAGATCTGTTGTCTTGTAGGAGTGCCTCAAAGTCTATGTATTTGTAAATCAGTTACCGAAATGTGCAGTGTTCTGTCATCCAATGGGAATGAGACTCAATAGCAATGGTCCAGGATCGTTATTCTAATCAAGGGAGTACTAAGCGCACAATGGACTGAGTTTCAATCTTTATAGCCTTCTTTTGTAGGCTGGCAAGACTGTTATTTTAATCACTGGTTTGGACCCAGAGCTTGATTGCCAAAGCTGTCAACTCAAATGACTTGTGGATTTGTAAAAACATTTATATAATGAGAAATTGTGTAATTATCTAATTTGGAAAAAGCTTTAGATCGTGCCCCTGGTTATTTTCTTGCTCTCCTCCTTTGGAAAGACAGCAGGGAGCAAAAGTTAATATGAATATTCCAGTGAGAGGCTACACCTAGCAAAACAATAAATTTTTTTCATGAGAAGGGGTATTGCACTCCACCACCAGCCAAATGGGTTTTGTTTCAGTATGACCTTGACAGTAGTCTACACAGTAGACTACTTTCTACACAGTAGAAAGCATACCTCAGAAAAAGCCTTAGGCTGTAATCTTAAACACACTTTCCTGGGAGTAAGACCCATTGAATATAACTTCTGAGTAGACAGGCATAGGATTGCACCCTTTATCAAATTAAATATTGGTATTTGTCTACACTGGTGCAGGAGGCCAGTGTGTCATCCATACGATGGACCAACTTCAATGCAGGGGGCAGAGCAACACCATGGGCATTAGGCATGGTGTTGTTCCATGTTTTGTTTTTGCTATAACCTATAGAGATACTTAAATGTAGTTTCTTTCATTGTATTCTGCATGAAATACACATCGAATAATATATGACGTAATGGTATTGTCAAAAATACAAAGATTTTAAAATTTTGGCAAGTTGTGGTGTCACACACCCCCTCCCTCTGTGCACATCATCCCATGCACATCACCCTGTGCACATCACTGGGCATGTAGTGGTTCCACCCCCCATTGCACATCAGCCCACATCCTCTAGTGATGCTACAGCAGCTCCAACATGTTGTAGAGGTGTTATTGTGAATGTGGATGGACAGATTTTAATTTCAAGGTACATTAGTTGTTTCTGAAGCATAGCGGTGCATACTGGCAAAGCACAATAAGAAATCAAGATAGTCAGAACCACAGACAGCTTGCTGTAATGTTGTTACAGTCAAACTGGTTCATAAGAATCCAACTTACCTTTAGGTCTATCTAGCTCAGCGTTGTCCATACTGTCAGTGGCTTTTTAAGATTTCAGACAGGATTTCTTCTCAGTCCTTCCAGGAAATATCAGGAACTGAAACTGGGACCTTCGACACGCTGAGCAGATCTCCTCCATGGAGCTATGGCAGCTCTATGCATATGGAGCTATACCCCTGCTTGGATGCAGGGGAAACCAACCAGCAGATCACTTGCAGTGGTTGTTCCAGCCACAGACTGTGGTTAACTGTTAGTTTAAATAGTTTGATGGCAAGATGAGTGCCTCTTGCTTTGCCTCCATAGAGAAAGCAGATGGGGTTAGAAGCCTCCTGCTTCATTTGAGCCCAATCCTTAGAGCCCAGTCTTAGGCAGTGACTGAAAATCAAAGAAAATCCTATTGATTTTCTCTGTAAACCACTTTGTGAACTTTTAGTTGAAAAGCAGTATATAAGTACAGTTGTTGTTGATGATGATGATGATGTCTACTCAGAAGTTAGTCTCCACATAATCAATTATAATCACACTTACTCCCAGGTAAGTGTGGATAGGATTACAGCTGTAATAGAAATGGATGTTCTCAAGAGAGACACGTGATGTTGTAGTGAGTGCGCAGACTCTCTTCTGATAGATAGGGACCATAGTCCTGGGTTATGTTGATTTTCTTTCCCCAACTTTCTCCGGCCCCCATAACCTCAGTTGAATCTGTGCCAAGACTGCACACTTCTCCTGGTTAAATTCTAGGAGGCTATACAGGTGTGCCTGGAACCTCATGGATAGAAAGTTTTGGAGCCAGGTAAGATTCCTTCAGATAAGTCAGATTGTCCAGTTTGAAGTATCCTTTTCCTTTCCTTGCATTCACAGGAAAAAGACGGTGACAGTTTCTTCCCACTATACGTAGAGGGGGAGAGGGGGAGTGCAGCAAGGTGACAGTGATTTTCAAATTTTTCATCTCATGACACACTGACAAGGTGCTAAAATTGTCAAGCAGCACTATCGGTTTTTGGACCATTGATAAGGCACACCATACTGCTGATCTTTGCCCCAAATTTCAGTGGCCTACCTGGAGACCTTGTACGGCACACCAGTGTGTAAGGGCACATCGGTTGAAAATGGATGGTTTTAGAATACCAACTTCAAGCCTGCTATGTTACAGGTTTGGGTCTTTCTCATGATCATCTGCAAACTAGTAGCAGGAAAGAACTACTCCATCAAAGATGTTCACATTTGTGTTCCCACTGAACTTGCTCCATATCAACATAAATGTTTACACTGGAGTTGCCAACACGTTCTGAGACTAGGGAAACTGCAGCAAAGAAAGAATTCAGTTAAGAAGGGAAATGGGGGAAGGTGGCCTGCAAAATGTTGGTGTTGGGAGTCAACATTTGGGAATTTTATAAAATGTCATCATGTTTCAGAATGTTAAGTTTTTATTTCTTGGAAGAAATGTTTTTGGAACTAATAGCAATATTTTATTCATTCAATTAAAAAAATACTTCCAGCTTTCTTTTTCCTTGAATCCTTTTAGTTCTACATGCTAGCAACAAAGGAGCAATTTTACTCTCTGAATATAAGCCAATATATCTTGAAAGATGCATCTGTGAGAGGCAATTAATTTAATCAAGGTCTCCAGTGTCAAGGCAGTGTTACTGTGAAGGTGGCAGAGAAAGCCGAGCTTGTTTACTTACGTATCTCCCCTATTCATGTAAGAAGCAGGAGAGTGGGAGTGGGTCTTAATTTTTACAGTGAGAGGTATTTGTGGGCTTGTACTTTCCAAATTATCTTGCTGTGCTCTGTTGCTTCAAGCACTTTCTTCTCAACTGGGCAAGCTTCATATAAGACTTGGGTTGGGAGGAAGGGGCCTCTAGTAATAGAGAATGGGGACATAGAATTGGGGACTGGTGCATTTCCTTCTCTTGACTGCAAATGAGACAACAAATGTGGCCCTCATTAGAATTCCATTGCTTGACTTTGCATGTGAACATCTTCCTGATATCCTGCAATAATAATAAGGCATCGAATGGTAGTCTGGATTATAGATGTTAGGGCTAGAGTGGTAGTGAGCGCATACTTTGTAGATGTAAAGCCCTGGTTTCCTTTTTTTAAGCATAACTAAAGACCAATTTGTACAACCGCCCCCCCCCCCCCCATTAAAAGATTTCAGGCACCATTGGGAAGACCTTTGCCAGGGGCCAGGGATGGGAACTCGAGCCACTTGACTTGAGTCTGAGTTTTAAAAATCTGCTTTTGCATCAGCTACACCAATGACTTAGGAAATGACATGAGTCTGAGGCCACTGACATGGCACTCTGTCCCCACACATGTAGATTCAAGTCTGTCGGTGTCTGGAGGTGCTTCCTTTATTTATGGTATGAAATGAACTCATTCAGACCAGATGAGCAGCAGAGAAGTGTTTCTCTCTCACACACACCAGCAGCATCTCTATTTTTTTTGTGCCTGACACATGTGTGTCTTGAATATTTGGATGACTCAAAAATTGCTTCCCTTATGACTTGTTTTTGAGTTGAGTCATGGGGTTTGGGTACTTATGATTCGACTCAAATCATCTGCTTAATTTGCCCATCCCTGCCAGAGGCCTTGCTGAACAGGTGGGATGGGAAAAGCGGTCTATAAATACTGTAGACAGACTGTCTGACTGTTCATGGATTGGTTCTCCAAGGTCTCTTACTCTTGAATCACTGTGGTACAGAATAATTCATGTTTATAGGCTATATAAATAGCCTATATAAATAGCCTATTATACATATTATACAATATATAAATAGCCTATACCTAGCATAATACAATTGTATTATTCAGAAGGGGAAACCCTTTTAGTAACTGGATGACTGTCTCTTAACACTGGAAACTAAGTCATGTATGTGCTTCCCAAGAAACACAGGACAAACATGTGTTAGATCTAATAAAAAATCAAAATAATTTCATACAGCAGTCTGAATAGCATTCAGGATGCTTGCTGAGAGTCAAAGTTGAGGTCATTGAGCCAAAAGTGAGGTCATTAATCCAGAAGTGAGGTCATTAGGCAAGTCATGACAAGGAATAAGCACATTTTTTCTCACTTAGAGGAGAAAATACACATATATGCACCATATTTTCAAGAACCCAATTATGTGAACTTTTATTACGCAGGTCACCCTGTCAGCAGTGACAGCTCAGCACAGCTCAGCAGCTGAGATACTGGGCGATACTGGGAGGGCCATATTAAGAGATTCTGCAGGAATCTCCCTCGGGCATTCTAATTAGCACCCTTGGTTTAAGGGGTGTTTTGTGTCTTTGTTTTTTTAGTGACAATAAGGTACAATTTCTGTAAGAAATGAGTTTTTTTTTTTTAAATCGGGGTCTACTCTTTTAAAAATGTCTCCAAGCAGGAATTCCCCATGTGCAATTTCCTTCTGCATTAAAAGCAGACCATTATGTGGTCTGTGCATTATGGCACACAGCTGTGTGCCATAATATTGAAAACAGTGGTTCAGTAGAACACTGCTATAATTTAGATACTAATGCCATGATTTCTTGGCTGAAGATTCTTTTTTGTTTTTAATTGACACCGGTTCTTGAAAGTGTGCACAATACAGAATGTTCGTCCTTAGCCGCCAGGCATTACAGTACAATCACATTGGCTCTTCTTGTTTTCCCCCCTTTTTGGGGTTTTCTGTGTTAATTTCTTCAGCTTTTGTGGGAAATGTAAAAAGGAAAGCGCCCCACCCAAGTCATTACCACAGCTCTTGCTTTTCTCTTCTCATTATTCATGCTGCCTACACAGACATGCTGTCCCTGATATGATTCCACAAGCCTTGCAAATCTTAAGGCATATTATGCATTTCAATGGAAATGTAACATTTATCTAATACAGGGATGGTGTTCTGTATGGGAACTCTAGGATTTCTGGTACAAGGTGCTCCATAAGAACACAATTATAGCATCATGTGGTTGTGTAGAGACTGGTTTGTTAATGGAGAACTAACTACACAGTTAGTTACTACACAAAAGAAAACTACACAGTAAAGATGGATCTGCATTAAAGATGTTTTGCAAAAGCTGCGTTTGGGTAGACTTTTGCCTGACCATCATTATAGGAGGTCCCTTTTATATGTCAAGTTGGGGGAGTGATAGGCATTTCAGTATCTGTACAGGACTCCCAGTCAAACTTACTGGGATGTCTGGCTGTCTGACTGTCATCACTGTGATGCTAGAGCTCCTCCATATCTACTGAAAAGTAAGTCCATCGTGTTCAATGAGACACTGCCAAGAAAACCCAGTGCTAGATTCTAAGACAGTTATGACGACCCCATGATCCAAGGTTGCAATCTCCCAAGGTGGTCCCGATCCCCCAGTTTGAGTACTACTGGTTAGGGAATGAAATGCTTGGACTTACTAAAATGATTTATAAAGAGGATTTTTCTTTCACAATAAATAATGCAAATTATTGGGAACCATATTGGATCTAAAAAGCAGAATTTTATCCCATAATAACCAATGGAATAAATTAGGCATAGGGACTGTGAAGAGATACATACAGTCCTGAAAAATGTATACAAACCAATATGTCTGCCACAGGGATAGCCTATCTGTGCCATGAATTGAGAACTTGTCAGGCAGTGAATTGGAGAAGGCATCAAGGGTGATCATATGACCGGAAATTTCTGGATTTGTCCTCTTTTTTTAGCCTCCTGTCCACGTGTCCTCCAAAAAGGCTTTATTGTCCTCCATTTTGGCTTCATTTTGGAACTTCAAAATGCTAAACAGTATCCCATCATGTCATATGATGTTGGCTTTGTATTGAAGAACAGAATCCAATGCAAAAATCCATTTTTAAAATATCTCCTTCCTATCAAATGTTATGGCCAAAATCCTAAAAATAAAAAATATGCATTGAGCTCTATGGGAAAGTGAAAGTGCCCAATATCACGGCTTTACTCATGAGTAGACAAACATGCCATTGTCTGCCAGAAAGGCCAGGCTGAGAGGAATCCAAGACCTTG
Source organism: Cryptoblepharus egeriae (assembly GCA_030015325.1). NCBI lineage: Eukaryota > Metazoa > Chordata > Lepidosauria > Squamata > Scincidae > Cryptoblepharus > Cryptoblepharus egeriae. The sequence goes on from JAREYC010000002.1 coordinate 215,920,976, forward strand.
TACTCCTTTTGAAGTTTTGGCATCTGGTCACCCTGAGTTGGAGGGGTACTCCAATTTGGTGGTGTAACTACAGGGGGGCAGAGTAATTGGTCTTAGAGGGAGCCTCGCCCCTTTGGAGATATTCCAGGCAGGGAGAACAAAATGGAGCCATACTGAGCGTGGAAAAACAGATTCAAATCCCTTCTTGGCCATAAATCTTCCTGGGTGACCTTGTATCTCTCAGCCTCCCCTACCTCACAGTGTTGTAAGATCAGCAGGAGGGGAGGAACTGAAGCTTTGTAACCTGCCTTGTGCTGGCATGGGAAAGGTGTGGTATAAATAAAATAAATAAATTAGTATGCAGAGATAGTACAAAGTCCCTAAATGAAATTAGTTTGCATCTTTCATGTGAAACATAGGATTTGATTTTATCTTCAAATGGTGACCAGGACATTAGTAGGGAGTCTATGTACACATGCAACAAAGTGGGATGCAGGTGAGTTTCATCGTCACTAAGGGTTCATCCTAACCTAGGCTGGCATATCTCATGGGTCTTCCTGTTCCTGTGGTGATGTAGCAAGGCAAGCGCATGTCTGTGCACTGATCTAACCTTCCCCCAAGAGTGGCGCAGAAGTGTCTTACAGCATTTTTGTGGCACCCCCAGGTCAGCATAGGGCTTAGGCTGGCCTAACTGGAGATGAGGATTGCAGTGTCATTGAAGCAAAATTTGCAGGGGCAGCCAGGAATGTATAATATATATGATACTGTACATACAACTGTATATAAAAATAGTGATGTATATATTGCATATATAGCAGAAACGGAAATTCATGGGACTCTTGCCTCTGTGTGTTTTTATAGTCCTCAGATAGGGCATGCGTGTGCACTTTTTGTGGCAGCCAGAAATGTACCCAAGCTACATTTCTTGAATGCATATATTAAATGCATGTGTGCATTTAATAAAATGTGCTAATGAAGAAAATGAACAATTCATCTACTTTGCGTTAATCTGAAACTAATGAGTGTGCAAACACCCGTATCCTGTTTTTTATTCATACTAATGGTGAGACACTCGCAGAAAGAAAAATGAGCATTGTGGATACCATCTGTACAGGTTCTTCAAGCTTGTCAGGTATTGGTTTCCAGGTGCTGAACCTTGTCAGGCTTTCACTGGTTTTTTCCTCTCTGATGGAGATTCTTAGGCTGTCCAGTGGCATAGCTAGAGGGGGTGGTGCAGTCGCTCTCGGAGGAAGCTTCGCCTCTTTGGAGCCATTCTAAGCACTGTGAGCAAAATGGACCCATATGCCCCCCCTCTAGTTATGCCAATGGGCTGTCCAATTTACAGCCTCCTGTAATTTATTCTTTTATTTTTAAAAAGTGCTCAGAAAGGCATGTAGACTGAGATTTAAGTTTGTGTAAAGTTGGCTAATTTATCCAGATGACTAGTTGTGAAGAATGATGGGGGGATTTTAGCTATCTCTTGCATCCTCTTGTATCCCAACATTGCACAAATTCACTTTTTCCCATTGATGTTTGCTGGTTATTTCTAATTTGTCTTTTTTGTAACCTTAAAGAAGGCTATTTTCTGAAAAAATGGACTTTCAATAATATCTCATAACAACTTGTAATAATTTATTTCTTCATCTGGCCATTTTTAGGGCCATATTTTCAGCTACACAACATTTTGGCTGCAATCCTACTTTCCTGGGAGTAAGTACTATTGAACTCAGTGGGACTTACTTTTGGGTAGACATGCTTAGGATTGCATTGTCTCAGAAGCAACCATAACTATAGAAACTATTCAACTGAAACCATGTTGCAAACATTTCTCTCGTTGTATTTTAAATCCTCCCTGCTGTGTTTATTTTCTTCTTAAGATTTAGGAGTATCAAGGTGGGTATTGATTTGGGTGTACCCGAAAAATATATTATGTGATCACCAAACCAATTATAGTGGTTCAATTCATCAGTAGCCATATGCCTGCGGTGTTATTATTGATTAATCTTTGGGAGTTTCAGGCCCTTATCCAATAGCTTCAGGCAAATTCTAGTTTAAAACTCATAGGAGTTGAATGAAGAACCGTAATGCAGAAGTTGAGAGGGGTTGTGGTGTGATTAAGTATTGCACCAGTAAATACACATGGTTCTCCATCATGGGGAATGCGTCTATGTCCTAACACATTTTACTCGGAGTAAGACCCATTGAAAACAATAGGGCTTACTTTTGAGTAGACATGCTAAAATATTTCAATGTTTTAGAGATATTACAATGTAGTTTGTTTCACTGCATTCTGCATGGGTTTATGCATCAATTGATATTTAATATTAAATATCAATTTAATTTGGATATTTATTTAAAAAATACCAAGATTTAAAGTAATTTGAGTAGTGACACCACACACATCCCCATGTGCATCACCAGGTATAGCCTACCCCCCCTTGCAACACCACTGAGTCCAGACCTTGCAACAATTTCTCTGGTTTATTTAGCTTCTTCTGCGGACTGTTGTAAAAACCCACCCATTTTGAAAGTCATACATTTCTAAATTTTCTAAATATTTTGTGTGTGTGCTCTTGAGGTCATGCCGCGCTGCACAGGTACTTTTGTTTCTTTTGGTCCAGTTTCATGATGAGGCAGAGATCCCTTTATTCAAACCATATTTTAGTCCAGTGGTTCTCAATCTTCCTAACGCCGTGACCGCTTTATAAGTTCCTCATGTTGTGGGGACCCTCAACCATAAAATTATTTTCATTGTTACTTTATAACTGTAATTTTGCTACTGTTATGAATCGTGATGTAAACATCCAATATGCAGGATGTATTTTCATTGTTACAAATGAAATGTGTGTTCAGTGCACACATTGAACACAATGGGATTTATTTCAGAGTAGGCATGCATAGGATTGGGCCCTGAAGCTGCAATCCTATCCACATTTGCATGGGAGTAAAGGCCCCCCTGACTATAACGGGATTTATTTCAGAGTAGGCATGCATAGGATTGTGCCCTGAGGCTGTCAATCAGCCCCAGTGCGCGTGCAGCTACAGCTGGAGGTCTGGCAAGCCTGACCTGGCCCCCTGCACCAGGGGTCTTTAGGCAACCCCCAGGAAAGCTCTAGGCGACCCCCAAAGGGGTCCCGACCCCCACTTTGAGAAATGCTGTTTTAGTCCTTTGATTCAGCAGATAGAGATTGCTAAGTAAACTTAACTTTCAGCCAGTACATCAATCAAAACAGCTCGTTTGACAGAGTACTGTGCAACTCAAATTTCAGTATCCCTATTATAGTAATTATTCTGAAAATAATTTTTATGACTCATAAAAGGTAGTTTTTTACATACTGTACTGAGATATTCCCCTTTTTTTGGTCTGCATAACAACTGAGTAAGGAAGCAAGACTGGCAACATTCTCTTCTGTCAACATGGAAACTGGTTTTTATACTACACAACTACACAAGTTTTTATATGACCAGGGGTACAATCCTAACCTAGGCTGGCACAACATATTGGTCTTCCCGTTTTGTGGTGATGTAGGGAGACAAGTGTATGTCTGTGCACTAGCCTAATGCATCCCTAGGAGTGGCACAGAAGTGCTTTCTAGCACTTTTGTAACACCCTCAGTTCAGCACTGGACTAGTGCTGGGGCTTAGGCTGGCCTAACTGGAGCTTAGGATTGCAGCTTAAGTGCTCTCTCTTACAACACTCTCCTTGCACTGACCAGGGGGTATTGTGAAAGAGCCATAAGGGCATAATTATCATCATGCTATATTCTGAAGCATGTTGTCTTGGTAGAGTTCTCTTTGGTTGGAACTAAGCTTGTAATGTATCTGTGGAGACAAGTACAGGTCACTCCATGCTGTCTACGCTCCAATGTATTGAGAGCAACATGGAGGCATCTCTTATGCTTTGCTCTCTCTGCTCCAAGTAATATGAAGAATAGGGAGTCCACTTTACACCAGTCAAGAGTTCATTACAGGAACTATGGTGAAGAAGTCTGTTAGAGCTTCTTATGGCTTTTGTAATGTGTGTGTATGTGTGCGAGTGTGAAGGAGAAAAATTAGGTGGCACTCGAGATTGTGTCAGGAAGAAACTCTATTTACATACATTTTACACAGCAGTTAAATGCATTTTACACTGCAGTCCGTTTAAAGTAATAAGACATAAAAACAAGTCCAGTTCAAATATCAATTTCCAGAAATCACCAGTCAGAGCATGAGTACAGCTACAGTGAGATCTCAGCTCACTACCTTCTCTGAGGTAACTGACTCACAGTGAGGTAACTCAGGTTGTGAGGTAAAATAGGAGGAACATATTGGGTCTGGCTTTTCCTTAAACTATGATTGACCCCACTTTCCTGAGAATTTCTTTCCGGAGAACGTAAGCTTTGGTTTTGGGATATCCATATGTCTTGAGCAAGTGTGCTTCTCTTGCTGAAACCCCCTCCTCTCTCCAAATGGAAGTACTCTGACCTGGAAAGTAGCTTGTCATGTTCTCCATTCTAGGTCATGTATCAAACACTTCCTTTTTCAAGTGTTCAGTTAACACTCCCCTAGAAAATATTTGTAATTATTATAATTAATATAATAATTATTAGTAGAGAATAATAGCCTTGACTGAAAACTTCCGGGATTCCTTTAAATTGCACTTACCCTACAATCTAGAATCAATACGGGAGCACGTAAGAGACATTACGCGCACCTAGTAGTTACTCACCACCTAGTGAAAACCTATGGGAAATTCATATTGCAATCCAGAGCAAATTATTCTTACACCAGAGCAAGGACTCCTCTTAGTTACTCTGGATTGTGCCCTTACTCACCCACGCTTACCAGACTTGGGGATGCAAAATTTTGACTGTTAATTTCAAATAAGTGCTTGGGGAACTTGGCTCCCTAAAATGGGGTCAAACTGATCTGTACAGTTGAGTAGGAAGAAGAAGGTACTCAGGAGATGTCAATGGTGAACTGTGGTACGCAAGGTGTTCTGACTTGATTAAGAACATGATCTTGATCTTTTTACTTGATCTTAAAATTTGCTTCTTGATCTTCTACAGAGGTTGATTCTTTGGGGTTTTTCCCTTGTTCCACCTCCAATAACTTATTTCCTGTGACTGATTTTTATCACTCTCCCTGGTGTATCAAGCCAAAGTCACCCATTTCTGTATACTTTCTCAGCCTTGCCCATTACCCAGAGAAGTCTTGAGCATAGTGGTGGTGGTGTGTGACTGTATGGGGATGTATGGATTTGCTTTTCTATCTTTCCACCTTGGGCACTGTTCGTTGGTAGAACGATTACCAGCTTGGTGAAGCTTTGATGTATGTAACCCTTACCCCATATTACTGGGGGACAAGGTACAGGGTGACCATATATTCTCTTTTTCCAGGACATGTCCTTTTTTGTCTCCTGGGGAAAAAAATCTTCATTGTTCATCTTTTCCTTGTGATTAGGTAGCATGACACTGTCTTGTAATTAATAAATTATATAAGTTTTAAATTTAATAATAAATAGTATTATGTTGAAATTAACCCCATGAAAGCAAAATGTATGAGTGTTTTTAGCTTTTATTTTGTCACATCCTGCATGTTGGGCCTGTTTTTTTTTTCTTTCATAATATGCCTTTGGTCCCACAAAGCCCCATTTTGCTTGCTCATGCTTTGCTAAGGGCATGAAGGTCTGTGGTCAGATGAAATGTTGGTTTTGTTCATTGGTCCCAGTGTCCCATAGTTTGACATAGAAATATCCTGGAAACACCTTTACACCTGAACATATAAAATGGCCCTTAGTTATACAAGGGGAAACTTGAACAGCTTTTTCATTGCCTTCTGAAGATTGCAATAGTTTGAGAATCCCTCATCTAAACATAATTCCTGTGAAATCGGCTTTATTTTAGCAGATTCGGTGTTTGCGGATCACGTTCTCTTAAGCTCTAGACATTACTCACGGAACTTTGTGTACTCTGGGTTTTGTGAAATGTTGAAAAGAAAGTATCAAAACAATGTTACTGTGTGCTACTTTCCTTCTTTATGGCAGCAAAAGCATTAAGGCATGCAGAAAGTCATTCTCATTTACCTCCTCTCTTGGCCGTAAGCCATTTTAAGCATTGTGTTACTGGCATGCTTTAATTAGCCCTAATTCATACATTAGAATAAATGTCTGGAAATTTTTTTGATGTGCTTGTTATGTGGATGGGTTGCATCTTTATCTGCATACATTTCTCATTAGTGTGTAGGAGTTGCTAACTCAGTGGCAGTCCAAGCCCATCATGCCCCAATATCATGAGGAACGGCAGTGCCAGAGTGGTTCCCTTACCTCAGATAAAACACCATTGGTCACAACGGGTCTGCTTGGATCTGTATGCGCTATTTAATTGGCACAGAACCGAGGAGGCCTGTGTTGAGCAGCTTGGTGGGGAAGGGGCATAGAATTTGGCAAAAACCTATGCCACCATACCCAAACCCTCGTGGAAAGTCCTGTCCTGAAAAGTCTCCTCCAATACACCCCCTGTCCTGAAAAGTCCCCTCACTGCTTGATTGGGGGAATTCACCATCCAGTGTTCCTCATTTGTGTCCTTTGGTACTGAGGCTCATCCCCTGGTGCCAACTGGCCTCTCCAGCAGCGCTGGGTGTTTCCTGACAGTGTCAATGTACTTTACTGTATGCCCAGCACCAGCAGTGAAACTGGAGCACCAGTGCTGGGGAGCGCAGGATCAGGCAATGTTACAGAACAAAACAAAAAACAAAAAATAGGATGCCACATAAACCGAAATCCAGGTGCTCTGAAAGTCCTCTTATGGATCTGTAGTTCACTCAGTCTGGGGGGTTGACTGCTGTCCCAAAATTAGTCTGAATTTTGGGAATGCATTCTAATTATGTTGTGAGAGTTGTTCTTTTTCATCAGAATTTTGCTTCCAGGCTTTCAAGAGGTTACATCTCAAGTGGGAAATGGATATGTCTGAGGTCTGACACTGATCCCGTCTCCCTCCTGCTCCACTCCTTCCCCACCCTGTGGCCTGGACCACCTCCCCCATGCTCTCATCTATCTCTTTGCCACCCAGATGTATGGCTGACCACTGGACAGCAAACATGGACAGTGCTGGAGCTTGCACTGGGTTAGCTCTAGTGCTGGGTCCAAGGTACGGGCTTGCAAAAGTGCTTTATGGCAGTTTTGTCATTGCACACTGGAAGTAAGGTGGTGTCAAGGGTTTGGACTGGGACCAAAGGCATCATGCAGAGCACATCATGATATCTGACTGGCTTCACTCCCTCCCCCCTGTTTCATGTTGGAGAAATTATAAATAGATATTTTGGAAGACTCAGATGCCAGCCTATCAAAGTTTAGGGAAGGCACATTCATTCACAAAACATTTTTCTCTCTATATTGTGATATGGTCAGTCATCCAGTCCATTGTCTCTTGCACACTTGCAGCCAGTATTCCCAATAGGAAATAATAAGATAATATAAGATAAAATAATAAATAAAATAAAATAAGATAAAAAGGTAAGTAATATTCTCAATAAGAAATTATTAAGAAATTAATTCCTAACACAAATTAAGAATGCCAGATGCTAAGTAGGGTACTAGGATGCAGGTCTCTTGTTGTCTGCTCCCTGGAGCATCTGGTGGGCAGTTATGAGATACCAGAAGCTGGACTATTTGGACCTTTGACCTGATCTGGTTGGGCTCTTCTTACGTTCTTATGAAAAATCAGTTCATCTTATTATTATATTATTCATTGGTTTTGTGTAATCTGTGCCAAATATATGGACCTTTGACCTTACGTTCTTATGAAAAATCAGTTCGTCTTATATTATTATTATCTTATATTATTCATCGGTTTTATGTAATCTGAGCCAAATCATTTTTTATCACAGGTGTCAGAATTTGTGATCATAGTATGGACTCTGTAAATAATTCCAGTCTTAACAAAAGCTATTACACAAGGAACAAATGAAAGTAATATAAAAGTCTGCAGGGAGTCTAAAAATATACATCAAAGTCAGCCTTGCATTGGGGAAGAACTGCACAGATTGTACCGAAGGAAAATTACTGTGGAAAAATAAGCCAGATATCCAGAAGGTGTCTTTCAATGATTAGTTCCAGTAATTGGCTCTAAGGGCAATTTTTTTTTGTTTGACAATTGTATAATCTCAAGCTCTATACTTCATAGAAAAAACAGTTCTCCTCACTATAGAATCTATTAAGTATTGTTTTTGTTTGAGGTAACACAAATCACAGACAGTTGAGACAGAAGAGAAAATTCATTGCTTTAAGCTTTGTTTTACTAGGAAGTGTCATACTCATTCTCTCTCTCTCTCTCTCTCTCTCACACACACACACACACACACACACACACACACACACACACACACAAACAAAGAGAGAGAGAGATCAATTTTCAAGCAGCTTTGTCAATAGAAGCATCAGGAGTATAATGAGCAAGAATAATGATAAGAAAGACAAGGCATAGAGATAATGTTTCATGAGATGCCCAGCAGCACAGAACAACCTGAAGCCACCTGGACAGTACCTTTAAAAAATGCAGGTGGGCTAAATATTGAAGATATGAAGCTTCCTCCTGCTATGTCAATACAAATTGGCATCAGCTATCCAGGATTTCAGTTGAGGTTTTTCCACAATCCTACTTGGATATCAAGAATTGAACCTTCTTGATGTAGGGAGAAGAAACTAGATATGCTGCTCTGAATTCTTTGGAGGAGTGATAGGATAACAAATATTTAAAATAAGAAACTTGTGTTAAGATAAACTAATATTAGCACCATATGTACTTTTGTTCACATCTCTATATCTGACATACATAGTCTACAATCCTATCCACACTTTCCTGGGAGCAAACCACATTCACTATAATAGAATTTACTTCTAAGTAGACATGCATAGGATTGGCAAAAACCAATAGTGAGATAAACTGAGGCTTTGAAAGTCTGCTTTTGTGTTAACTAAAATCTTGCAGCATTATCTCAGATCTTTACCTGATTAATCTCAGATTAATTTATCCTGTAAAGATTTCTCCTTTCAGAGATTAACAGAAAAAAGAGAGAATGGGGGTTCTTTCTTTACTTGAGGAATGAGTTTTCAAAAACTGCACAGGTCAACTTCGGCAACTCTTAGCAAATTAACTGCCTGGTCTGTAGATTTTTCTCTTTTCTTATTTGTGATCTGGAAGGAAGAATTAGTTTTCAACTAGTGATTTGTTCTTGTTCTGATGAAACTATCAAATGCTGAGTAAATAAGTTTATTGAAACAATTTTTTTCTCTTATTGATGGTTTAGTTGATGAAAATACCATTTGTGTCACAAAAAAGACTGCTATAGTCTTACTAGCAAGAGGGTGGAAGGCAAGGAAGGTTAGAAAGAGGATGAGAGTTTAAAGTGTCCACCACCTCCAACAATTTAAATAAATAAATAAATAAATAAATAAATAAATAAATAAATAAATAAATAAATAAATAAATAAATAAGGAGCCCTGTGAATCCGTTACATATCTTCTATTTCTTTGACATGTGTCAGGTCTCCATTTTGACATGTCTCCTCATCTTCTTATCTATATTCTGTGTTAATCAAGCAGACTAAGGGTTTTACTGTATTCCCTTGTGTCTCTGGGTCTGAAAAGGCTGAAGAGAGGCAACTGACAATATTCCATATGAATTTCAATTATCGTTCCTAATGGTCTCTGGGACAGAGAACAGGCCAGGGGGCAATTGAGGAGAGCCAATGAGAAGAGAGATGGCAAAAGGGCAATTGAGATGCTGGAAAGGGAGATGGTTAGGCTGGCCTAAGCCTTGGCATAAGACCTGTGCTGTCCTGGGGGGTGTCACAGAAATGCTGTCCCACTTCTTCCCCACTTCTGGAGGGTTAGGCCAGTGCACAAGCATACATCAACCTCCTCACACTACCACAGAAAGATAGGCCAGGTGAGTTAGGATGGCCTAAATTGGTTAGGATTGCGCCTTTTACTGTAGTTACCCTGCTGTCCTTGGTCCTGCTCCCTTGCTGAGCTTCCAAGTAACCTCTCTGGGTCCCAGCTTGGAACAAAGCACTGCAGTACACCAATTGTACAATCCTGTTCACACTTCCCTGGGAGTAAACATGATTGAGTATAATGCAGCTTACTTCTGAGTAGACTTGCACAGGATTTGGCCTTGAGTGAGACTAGTTTTTGCTACTCAAACAACAGCCATTTCAACAACAGGGACCAAACCTAGGCCTGAATCTCTTTTTTTGCTTCTCCCAGTAAGCCTGGTCCTAAGCTGGCCTATGAGATGCTGGAGAGCACTGCCATACCCCACAGGTCAACCAAAAGATAGGATTGCCCTGAAAGAAAAGTACAGTAAAACTTTGGATTGAGACTAACTTGGATTAAGAGTGTTTTGCAAGACAAGCAAACCATTTCTAATAAATCTTGACTTGAAATGCAAGCAATCTCTTGATAAACAAGTAGAAAAAATAGTCATGGCCAGGATATGGCCAGTTTTGGAACTCCACCAGCACCTCCTCACTCTCCTGAGAGACCAGCCTGTGCATGTCTACTCATAAGTTAGACTATTACAGTTAATGGGGCTTGCTCCTATGTAAGGGTGGCAATGGAAAGAAGCCTGAGACACCTAGGCTGCAATCCTAACCACACTTTCCTGGGAGTAAGTACTATTTAAACAAATGGGACCTAACTCTGAGTAAATATAGTTAGGATTGCACTAGTAGTCTTGCGTGTCTATTCTAAAGTAAACCCTATTACAGTTAGTGGTGCTCACTCCTGCATAAGGGGGCAGATTGCAGCCTGAGAGACCTGAGAGACTAAATGCAGATTAATTTGTTTTATTTTCTTTTGGTTTGTATTGTCTTTATTATTTTGTATTCTATTACAATATTGTAATCATTTTTATATTAATATTTTTGGATTGTGGAACAAATCATTTGAGTTTCTATTATTTCTTATGGGAAAATTTGCTTTGATATACAAGCATTTTGGATTACAAGCGTGCTTTCAAAACAAATTATAAACCAAGGTATTAATGTCCATTTTAAACCAAGGTATTACTTGGTTTATACAAGGTATTAAACCAAGGTACAGTGGCGCCTCACGTAATAAATTTAATTCGTTCCGGAGGCATGTTCTTTTCGTGAAACATTTTTTACATGAAGCGGTTTTTCCCATAGGAAATAATGGAAACTCAGACGATTGGTTCCACAACCCACAAAACATTCATATAAAATATTAACTGGATGTAAAAGTGATGACAGAACACTGGGATTGAATTCAAAACATGCATTCAGTGTACATGATCTTATGAAGTCTACTTAGGCTGCAGTCCTAAAGACATTTTCCTGGGAGTACAATTGAACACAACTTCTGGGAGTACAATTGAACACAACTTCTAGGTAGACATGGTTAGGAGGCTGTAATCAAAGACACCTTCTAAGTGTCTCCCCACTTTCTCCTTCTCTCCATCCTGAGCCTCTCTCTCCCCTGCTCCCTTCTGGCTAGCCCTGAGCTGCTTCCCTCTTCTCCACTGCTCTTCTCTCCCTCTGCCCAGCGGATGCCCAGCCACAGGAGGAACAGCATGGAAGTGTTGCTTTCTCTATGGGCAGGTGTGCTAGGCAGCCCTGATGCTTTTTAAACAGGCTGCTGGCCAGCGCGTCTGCCCTAACTGCCAACGAATGTTTTCTTTACGTGAAGCAGAATCCTAGAGAAATTTTTGTTTGTTACGTGAAACATACTTTACGTGAGGCATTCTTTATGTGAGGCACCACTGTATTACTGTCCATTAATTTGAAACCAACATATTACTGTCCGTTAATTTTCACTACTAACACAGAGGGTACTGGATTGCATGTTCAAGGTTCTCCTATTTGGACATATACAGAGAATACATGGAAACATACATACAGAAAATCCATGCAAATGATTCACCTGAATTTTTGGAGGAATGGGGATCAGTGGATAGGATCAGTGAATAGGATCAGTGCTATTGACTCCCAGACAGCCCTCTTGACATGTTCATTTGTACCCAAAAGAGTGAATAAATTGTATTAGTAGTGGACTTCATTAAGGTCCTCAATGTCAAGACCTTCCATGTTTGTGAAGTGAACATTGTGATCCACTACAGCAAACCTGGGAGAAGTAGTACTTGGAGGAAATTTCTTTTAACAGTGATCCAGTTTTCATTGAAAAAAGCAACAGAAGAAAAAAATTGTGAAAAATCACTGGATTGACAGAAGGCAATATTTCCACACAAATGAACAGACCAGGATTTGCTAAACATAATGGCCGTGGGTGTCAGAAAATCTGAGATGAACAGATAATTAAGTGAGAGAATAGTGAATTCTGACAGATGATTTTCCTTCAAGGCACACAAATATGTTTAAATTCATACATTCCTATATTTTTCTGTTGCAAGATCATTGAAAGATGGGAAACTATTTCAGTGATTGCTTAGCAATTGGTGAAATTTGCTGTTGAGAAGATTAAGGCTGGTTCATATGTTTGGGGTGCAATCCTAACCGCTTTCCAGCTCTAGGGTATTACAGTGCATCTCCAAGTTCCTTACTAAATAAATATTGAGAGGAGACTTCTGTGACTGCACTCCCCAACTGCTGATCAGCACATGCCCCATTGTTTGCTCAAAGGTTGGTTAGAATTTGGGGCTTAGGTTCATGATTTCTCCATCTTTGTTGGATCACGGTATACTGCTAGAATGGACTTCGCTACAGATAAATGCGAGAGATGGTGGATTGCAATCCTAAAGACACTTTCCTGGGAGTAAAATCCAATGAACATAATAGGGCTTATTTTTTAGTAGACATGGTTAAGATTATGCTTGGTATTAAAGTTCTTCTACTGGTGGTAGATCTACTTATTCATGGTATGTCTGTGACAGTCTACTCTTTATATGTGTTGCCAGTTGGTGTTATAGTCCTTGAGCAATAAATGTGCATGTATGAATCAGCTCTTGGAAATAAACCTCTTGGAGTTTTATAAATAAAGCTCTTGGAGTTTTAGCTCTGTTGGTATTCATAGGCATTCAGCCCAAACATATCCAGAGTAGGCAGTGAATCATATGAGAGTGAGTTATATCTCCACAATCCCTTTTTGCATGGCTGATAAGGGTCAGTAGAGGGTCTGCTTGCTGTGCCCAGCTTGCTGACTTCTACCTCTTGATTTTCCTAATTTTGCTGCACTTATTGGAAATCTTGTGATAGAATGGATCCTAAAGACGCAAAATTTGGATGGTGCTTCTCCTAATTTCCTTGTTCCACCCCATATTGTTCCACCCCTGAACACCAGCAGAGGTACACAACTACCTTTAAACCACAGCTGGCATCTGTGAACAGCCATTGAACCAAAAAGCATGATTACAATGGTACCTCACCTAATGAATGCCCCAGGTCAAGTATGTTCCAGGTAAAGAACATACTGTTCCCCGGGGCCTCTGCCTCGGGTAGTGAGGCTTGATTCAGGAAATGAACACTGGCTGGCAGCTCTTTAAAGTTTAAAGAGCTGCCAGCCTGCACTTGTTACCTGAATGAACAGGTCAGGCCTGTCCCTCTGGGGGAGTGGGTGGGAGGGTGCTTGGGGAGACTGGGGGGCCTTCTGGGGGGTGGGAGGGTGTTTGGGGACACTGTAGGGGGGAGATGCAGGCAGCCGCAAGTAGCAGTTGTTGCTTTAAAAGCTAGAGAGCATCTCCTCTCCATGCACACTCTCCATACTCTTCTCTCTCTGGAGTTTTAAATTTAAAGTGCCAGAGAGAGAAGAGACTGCAGAGCGTAAGGGGAGGCTCCTCTACCACATCACCCACTCTGTAGGAAGCCTGGCGTTCTCTAGGAAGAACACCAGGCTTTTAAAGTGGCAGCTGCTGCTCGTGGCATGGCTGTATCTCCCCCGCCATGTCCTCAATCACCCCCCAACTCCCCAGAAGGCCCCACAGTCCCTCCAATGGGGCTTACTCCCAGGAAAGTGTCTAGGATTGCAGCTTCCTAACTCAGAACTACTCAGAAGTAAGCCCCATTGTGTTCAATGGGGCTTTCTCCCAGGGAAGTATCTTTAGGATTGCAGCCTCCTAAATGTATTTAGGATTCTGTCTGTAGGGTTGCAGCCTAAGTAGACTTCCTAGGATCATACACAATGAATGCATGTTTTGAATTCAGTTCCAGTGTTTTGTCATCATTTTTACAGCCAGTTAATATTTTATATGAATATTTTTGGGTTGTGGAACCAATTATCTGAGTTTCCATTATTTCCTATGGGAAAATCCACTTCACATAAAGAAAGTTTCATGTAACAAACATGCCTCCAGAACGGATTAAATTTGTTATGTAAGGCACCACTGTATTGTGCTCAGTCTCAGCAAATCTAAATTGTTTGCAGGCTCAACTCCAAAGAGCTGGTGCAGATCAGAGTAAGACCCTTGGAGACTAGGAGGTGGTGGAGTAAGTAAGCAACATCTCCTTGTCTATACCTGGACAGGCCACAGCTACTGCATGGTCTTGGTTGGTTCAGGATAGATTCGTGTTGTTTGATTTCTTCCTATTAATGACTGGCAGGATTACTGGATGCTGGATCAGGAGGCACTGCATTTGTGATACAAGTTGGTATAATTGTTTTTCATGAGCTTTTCATTCAATAAAAGTGTAGATATTACTTATTTATCATCTGGATCAGAGGCATCTTTTCCTTAAGGAAGAGCTTTTGTTGTTGGAACATTACAGTTCTCATTGCTCAAATGTCTTTTGCATTTGTGAGTTTTACTGCAATATGGCACCCATGATGCCAAACTGTGGTTCCCAAACTGTGAGCCTTGGCTCCCTAGGGAGCTGTGGAAACCAGCCAGGAGAGCCATGGAATCCTTGCAAAAAACAAAAGGAAAAAAAACACAAAGAAACCCACACTGCTCTTTACAATTATTGGATTGTAGCCATAATTGGGATCTATAGCCAAATTGCCCAGAAGATCAAAGGTAAAAAAAATTTGGGAACCACTGCCCTTTTGGGTAACATAGGCTTCCTACAATTTTGTACAAAACGGGAAGCCCTTTTTGTAACTGGATGACTATCTCTTAACACTGGAAGCTAAGTTGCTGTATGTGCCTCCCAGGAGATGCAGGACACAAATATGTTACATCTATCTAATACAGGGGTGTCAAATTCATTTCATAGAGTGAACTGAATAGAATTCATGTTTCCTGTTGAGGGCCAGATGTGAAGTCATTAAGTTGGAAGTGATGTCATTAAGCAAGTCATGACCAGTAATAAGCACATTTTTCTCACTTAGGAACCCATGAAAATGACTGAAGAGAAAATGTGCAAATTTGGACCATATTTTCAAGATAAGGGGAGCCCAATTTTCATGCAGTGACACCACAGCATAGCTGAGCAGTTGAGAGCAGCTGATGGTTGTGCTGGGAGAGCCCCAGGGCTCAATAAAGAAGTTCCCCAGGCCATATCCAGGCCATGGGCCTTATGTTTGACACTGATTGATTCAATAGATTATATAGGATGTTTTTTCTCATCTGCAAAGGTATAGATAGATGCACCAAAATGCTTCAGTAATTCTGTGATTTTCATCCTGCAAAACCAGCATGGCAAATATTCATGTATTTTTTTAAATCTACATCTTTACAGTGCCATCACAATGCTGCTGTAGAATAACAAGTGATACACCATGAATTGAGGGGATCTTTCTGTGACATGGATGTTAGGAGTGCGGCGTTAATCAATTTTCCGTATAATTTAATCAGGTGTTGGACTTGAGTGCTTAGGATGGTGTCAGTTGAAGTTATTCCCCCAAGCACATATGAAAGCTACTCGCACACAGGTAGAGCTAGCAGAATGAAAATCAAGCTGTACAGTGCAAGAAGTAGGACGCAGCAGGAGAAGGAACAACTGGGAAGAGCCTATTGTAGTTGAACAGTTAGTTCAATCATGCTTCTTCTGTCCCACCCACTGCTGAAAATATGCTGTGATCACTAAATGCTCAGCATGATATGAACAATGAATGATCTGCCTCCCTGACCCAGAAGGGTGCAACAAATAACTTTCCCGACTTACATGATGTGTCAAATACCAACACACAATGGAAAAGTATATGCTCAAGAAACAAATGCCTTCTATCCAGTGATTCACTGGCCACAGATTGATTGATTGATTGATTGATTGACTTAGACTGCCGTCCTGAAGTGCAGTTGGGCTAGCCTTTTTTTACCAGGCTGGCCTAATTCCAAGATAGGCTAATCTACCTACGCTACAGAAGGCTTGGGCTGGCATAAGTCTACTTAGGTTGTCCCAAGACAGATGGATCTGGGCTGGCCTAGCAGGGCTTGTCTAGGCAGTTCAGCAGGAGTGTGTTGAAGCATGTGGGGCATGGCTTGGAATAGTGCAGTTAGGCCATATTCAGAGCCTGTTCCCAAAGCAGGCATGCTCCTTCCCAGCTCCTCAGAGTTAGGCCACCTCAGGAGCAGGCCAGTGATAGGCTCCAGCAAGTTCACACCTACTCTATAGAACCAGTTGTTAACAAGAGACAGGACATATAAAGTTTAAAAACAGCCATTTAAAAGTGGCTGCCTGATGGGCATAGAACCGGTTGTTAATTTCTTTGAATCCCATCACTAGAGCAGGCATAAATCTGAGTATACCCATAGGGGCCCATGTTTACCCAGAGTAAAAATGGAAGCAAAAGAAAAAGTTCTAAGTTTTAGGCTGGTCTAATTACTATTCCTGCCACTCAACCTCTCAGGATATGGCACAACTACACCAGCCCAGTAAGCATGCTACCCTTGAGCTGCAGCAGTTAAGCCAGCTTAGAGGTCTCCTAGCCCTGTCAGCTCAAGATTATACCTACTTAGGCCAGCTTAGATGGGCCACTTTTCTGGCCTAAAGTCAGGATTGCACCAGTGGTGGGCTTCAGGGGGTTCTCACAGGTTCTATAGAACCTTTTGCTAATGAGCACCTGGTTCTGAGGACAGTTACTAATGGGACATAGAACCTGTTGTTAATTTATTTGAATCCCAGGATTGCACCCTTACTTACTTACTAAATTTTGACTCTGTTTATGACCCCAAAAGTCATTCAGAGATAGCCATTTGAACTTTTTAATTGCTCCTAGCACATTATTTAGACACCAGTGTCGCTGACAGTGATATAGTTAGAGAGGGGAAGTAAGTGAAATGGATTGTACTCTCAACTCCAGCGTACAGTATTTTCATGAGAAATATAGGCATGTCTGATGATAACTTTCATTTTTTTTCTTGGATCTTGCAGTGATTTTAACTCTTATTTTGTGTTATCTCTAGGGTCTCATGATTCATTTAGCTTCTATATCGATGAAACTTCTCCAGTTGGACCTGAGCAACCAGAAACTGTCCAGAATTTTGTGTCTCTATTCGGAACTGTGGCTAAAAAGCTGATGAGAAAATGGTTGGCAACACAGACTATGAATTTTACCAGCCAGCTGGGAGCCGGCATTCGATACTTTGATCTCAGAATCTCTACAAAGCCCAGAGACCCTGACAATGAGCTCTACTTTGCCCATGGTTTATTCAGTGCCAAAGTCAATGAGGGCCTGGAGGAAATCAGTGCCTTTCTTGCTGACCATCAGAAGGAAGTGGTCTTCTTGGACTTCAATCACTTCTATGGGATGCAGAAGTGCCACCACGAAAAACTGGTTCAAATGCTCAAAGACACTTTTGGAAATAAAATGTGCCCTCCTAATTTTGCTCACGAAGTCTGCCTCCAGTATCTCTGGGAGAAGGATTATCAAGTCTTGGTATTTTATCACAGTCCAGTGGCTTTGGAGGTCCCATTTCTGTGGCCGGGACAGATGATGCCAGCACCCTGGGCAAACACAACAGACCCAGAAAAACTGATCCAGTTTCTCCAGACATCAATTGTTGAGAAAAGGAAGAAGGGCTCCTTTTTTATATCTCAGGTGGTGCTGACCCCAAAGGCTAGCACAGTGGTCAAGGGGGTCACTAGTGGTCTCAGAGAAACTATCACGGAAAGGTGAGTGATGAAAATCCAAGGTGTGTTTCAGTTAGATGGCCATACTTATCTTCAGCCCTTCTTATAAACTCCTATTACAAGTGAAGGAAGTGCTTTCTTATTGGGATGTTCACCCTTTTCCCTCTGTTAGAGATATACTGAAAACATAGTAATAATGTTGAAATGCGAAGGAAGAAAAAATATAGACTTGTACATTTACAGTGAGGGGGAAAATTGGTCAGACACAAGTATATTTATTTCTAAACACAATTTTTTCTCATTATTGGTCAACATTTATAGTTATTCACTGGGGTTTCAGAGACGTCTCAGTGCTTAAAAAACTAAGGGTGCAATCCTAAACAGATAAGGCCATCCTAACTCATCTGGCTTATCTTCCCATGGTGGTATGGGGAGGTCTGCAGATGCCTGTGCACTGGCCCTAACCCCCCGACAGTGGCACAGAAGTGTATTATATCACTTTCTTGACACCCCAGATCAGCAGAGGACTGGGGCTTAGGCCAGTCTAACGAGGATAGCATTGCATCCTTAATCAGTGGATATCAAATCAGTGGAAAATATCTTTAAAACCAACTTCCAGGTTTCTGGTCATGCAGTGACACCACTATTGCAGTGATACCACTATCGTGCTCCTCCATTGCCATCCCAGAATGAATTGGGATACCACATGTAGCCACTAAAATGGGATGGATAAGAATCAAATCCAGACTTTTTCAACTGCTATGCCACAGCGCACCGGTGCACCACAAATGGTATGCAGGTATGCCATGGACATTTGAGTGAGGGTCATTGGTGAATGTGAGCTTTCCACCAACAGTGTGGTGTCCCTTGTCAACTGTCAAAAAAACTGATAGTGTGCCTTAAAAATTGTTAGTACCTTGTCAGTGTGCTGTGTAACATGCTTTCTACTGTGTATAAGAAGCAGTGTATGAGGCATACATAAACATTGTCCCTGTGTAATATACCAAATATGTGATTTCCCTGAAAAAAATGAATGGAACTTGAGCATCGTCCTAATCCCATGCACACCCTGGTCACAATCTGCATATGATATGACAGTGGAGAACATATTTGATCCTGGGACACATACAGTCCCACCTTGTGGTAAAATATTAGTTATGATCATTATCTCTGGGTTAGCCTTATAACCTGTGGTTAGAAAAAAAAATCAGTGTTCTTCAATTAAATAAGCCCTCAGATGTCAAAGAATGGCCAAAACTATGACCTTCCAGCATTGAACTGGCATTCCTTGGAAGCTGGAAAGAAAGAAGAAAGCTATATAGAAGAAAACTAGTCTGAATTAACACAAATCAAGGACAATAATTGGCTGCAATCCTAAAGACACTTTCCTGGGAGTAAGACCCATTGAACACAATAGGACTTACTTTTGAGTAGACATAGTCGGGCTTGTGCTGTATGGGCTCAATCCTGAGTAACTATGGGGGAGTCCTTGCTCCAACATAAGAACAATTTACTACGAATTGCAATATGAATTTCCCATAGGTTTTCACTAGGTGGTGCAGTAACTACGTCGATGTAAATGTCTCTTACGTGCTCCTGTAGTTACTCTGGATTGTAAGGTATGTCTAAGAATGCTCTACATATTGCCAAACACTAGAAATATTAGCCACTAGAAATATTAGCCATTAATTTTTTTTCTTTGTAAACCACTTTGTGTACCTTTTAGCTGAAAAGCAACAGACAGACAGATAGAATAAAAAATATAAACAATTCTTTTTGAGATGGAGGCTGTTTACATATGGTCATTGTGAGAGAGCAAGGACAGATCTATACTTCAGAATTCTTTTCTGTTTACTGTATTATGGCTTCCTTCAAAAAATCCTTTTGAACATTGGAAATGGTGTTTGGGGAGGATGTTGTCACTGGTGCGTGTTGTGTTATCACAGAACTAGAAGTAACTACGCAGAACTACTGTTAACGTAACTACGATCCAAGTGTAGCTATGGGTGATGAACCTACATAGCTTTTGTCTTGTGTCTGATTTTTCTTTTGAAGAGTTTTTTCCCTAACAGTTTGGCTTTAATTGTGCTGGTGGTAATTAATATTTCCTCAAAAAGATCACCTTCTGGGGCTGTTTTGAACCTGATTATTCCACTGAAAAACAAACCATATGCTGGGAAGTTTATGGTTTACTCGAATAGCACAAACTCTGATAGCACAAACCTTGCTGCAGGAAGAGAGCTCATTTGGGTTTTCTGTTTTGTTTTTTTGTTTCACCTCCTCCAGTTCTCTGTCTTCCTCTTATAGCATTATTAGAAGAAAATAGGGCAAGATCAAAGTTCAGCAAGTCTAGCTGGGTTGAAATTAATTTAAGCGCAAAGGGCTTTGTTGTGGCAAATTTGTTGAATCTTTTCTGCCTGAAAATTGACCTTGTTACTAATGAATGTATTTCAAATGTGAATGAATAATTGTGCCTGAATATTTGAAGATGTTGATTTGCTCAGTAGTAACTGATACTTTAGATCTCCACTCCTGACACACAAGGTGAAAATGTGAGTTCACGTGTATTATAAGAATATTTATGTACTGCTTCTTAAAAAAAATCACAAGGTGATAAATAAATACATGCTTCCTTATCCCCCAAAAGGCTCACAATCCTAAAAAGATGCAGGGGTAACGCCAGCAAATGGCCACTAATATAATACTGTGCTTGGGTGAAGAGTCTGTCCTTTTTGAAGAGCACCACTTCATAGAACAACACTGTGTTGAGAGGGGTTTTCATGATGTAGCTGGCAATAATGCTTTGCCCAGTGGTTTCCAAACAGTGTGCTGTCATGCACCAGGGTGTTGTGATGTTCTCATAGGTGCACAATGTGAAGTCCCCAGAAGCCCCTTTTTACCATCTCTCCTGAACAGTGCCATCTTGAACCTTACAACCTGAAATATCTTGTGCAATTTAAGATGGTAGTGCTCAGGGGTGCTGTCAAAACTGTGGTAATTTTGGGAACTACTGGCTTAACCCCTTCTGTCCTGGAATTCTAAACATATGTGAAAAGAAAATATTTAAGTTTTGATTGATTGTAGCATTAAGATACACTGATTGTTAGGATCAGTAGGATGTGTTTAAAAAAAAAAGGTGTCCCCTGCAGGTTATACTGCTAGTCGTAACTGACTGTAGGGTGCAGCGCTCATCCCGGATTCTAGAGCCATAGAGTCAGTGTTGTCCAACATCTGGTCCGCATGCACACAGAATGCTATTACCTTACCACTGAAGTGGTACCTATTTATATACTTGCATTTGCATACTTTCAAACTGCTAGGTTGGCAGGAGCTGGGCTAAAGATGGGAGCTCTTTCCATCTTGCAGGATCCACGTCTCAAACCCTGGCCTGCTGGTTAACAGGCACAGGGTGCAGTCCTAATCTAGGCTGGCACAACTCATCAGACTTCCCATTCCTGTGATGATGTAGGGAGGCAAGCGCATGTCTGTGCACTGACCTAACCTTATGGTGATAAGTGATAAAACCTTATCACTTTTGTGATACTCCCAGGACAACAGAGGACTTATTCCAGGGTTTAGGCCAGCCTAATTTAAGATTAGGATTGTAGCCGCAATGTCTTAACCACTTGTGCTACCACAGCCTCTAGGATATGGTTATAGCTTATTTATTTTATAGATCAGTGTGAACTTCTTAGCACCACTTTCAAAATACCGGTATCTATTGCAACACACTTGAAAAAATAGAGAACTTTTCAATTAATTAAATAGAAAACTAATTAATGTTTTAATTAACAAAATATGTTCATTTCTCTTTATTTTTATGCACATGCATATGCAGATTTAACTGAATGATTAGTAAGTCGCTTGAAGCGCATCTGATTAATCTGTTAAAATGTATCTCACTGGGAGATAGATAGCTATAGATATATAGGTGACCATGATTTTCTAAATGTTAATGCAGCAGTGTGTTTTCTACCAGAGAACAGAATTATACGCAGCCTGTCATAAGGCCTTTACAGCTAATCTTATAGAGTGATGTGGTACGACAATGCATTCCTTACAACAAAGCATAGAGTGCTGACGCCATGCGCTGACGCACCAACACGGTCGCACCTGTCACAAACCGATTTCTGTAATGCTGATGAAAATCACAAGGGCACAGTTCATCTTAGAATGAAAAACAGCTCTTCTCAGCGTCGCAGCAAAGGTCCAGTATGGGGAGCATTACTGCAATCACAATTAAAAGTAAAAGGAGTCTCCCAGCCTTTCTGAACATAGAGCTTGGTTGCAAATACACCATATCTGCTTGAGGCTGATAGTGTTCACTTAAGAGCCCTGCTGTTTGATACCAGAAGCAGCACCTCCCTGTGGCCTCATCATCTGAAGAGAGGACGTGCAATATCGCCTGTTCCTGCGCATAGGAAAGGGGAGGAGATACCTATAAGCTGTCTTCTAAATTCCCATAACTGGCTTAACATTTGATCAAGGAGCCACTGACAAGGGAGAATTGTGTACCATGTCAGGCACTTGTCTGTTGTTTTGTCTTTTAGATACTCTTAAGAAATGTGGAGGCTCACAGTATGTTTTTGGATTTAACCTCCTCTGCTATGCACAGTTTACAGGCTATTCTCATTTGGTTGTCAGATTAATCATGATTCTGTTTGCTTGCTTCTCCCCCTTTCTTGCTTTTACAACAGGAGAACATATGCCTTGACTAGAATTGTGCCTTTGGGCACCGTATGCTGCGGCTAAGCTGCAATAGGTGGCTATCATCATAGTGACCAAACGTGTTTATCTTGGTTAGTTTTTAGCATCTTAGCTTTCCAAAAGTGACCAGTCAGATCCCTCAGTTACACTCCCCCTTCATTTTGAATGAAGGGTAAGTGTGATGCACCTCAAGGTGCACCCTGGATAGCATGAAAGTGCGAACTAAACAACTTGCAACAATTGGCAGCCAGACTACATTGAAGAATTGGCAGTTGGCGACAGTTGGCAGCCATACATCAATGTGGAATTCCTGGCTCTCAAAATACATGGCAATGGAACATGAACATCTGATTCACCATAAGTCCATTTTTTGCCATATGCTAAAAAATAAATAAATAAAGGGATCTGACTGGTCAGTTTTGGAAAGCAAATGCTGGCATGTTTACACTCTTTCCATATTTCACCAATTGACTCTTGTAAAAAATCTGTCACAAAAAGATTTAGGATGCAAGACAATGACTTGAATCCAATAGTGTCCAGCCAGGCTAAAAAGTGCTTTACACAATGGGGTGTTATCTGATTTTGAATTGTCCCCACCAGGTATAGCCCCAATCTTCAGATAAGCTGGAGAAGTACAAGAAGCTGCTGCAAGGAGGTAGATGCAGGAAAGCTACATTCCACCTGCTGAATTTCACTGATGTTGGCGATCATAGTCTACCTCAAAAATCTATTAGTTGAACATTTGAGACTGCTGTTGAAAGCAATCATTGGCCATGGGTACATATAGCACAGTATCGTCTGTCTGGAATTTTTCAGCATTTGTGATGGTGGTCCTTTCTGGCCCTACCTTGTAGGTGTCACGATTTGAAACCTGAGAAACTTATGCAGACAAAGCAGTTGTTCTAGCAAGGCCCCTATGTTCTGTTTCTGATTGTATGACACATGAGAGGGAGAAAAGGGTTTTGTTGTACCTGAGCCCAGGAGCCAAAGAAGGAGCATTGGCACCTGTGAACTTTTTTGTCCCTGGGATACCACTTTTTGCTGAGGTGACTTGTTGACTTGTCACATTTACTTCTCGCCTTTTCCCCAAGCAGCTCATGATGGCTTCCATGAGGTTCCCTCATTTTAACATTGCAAACATCTTGGGAGGGTAGATCGGGACACTAAACTTAATGGGCAAGTAGGCATTTGAACATATATCTCCAACACTTTTCATTCCTGTCTCTGTGAGAGCTGATATTTAATTTTTATCTCCTGCTCCAAAAATAAAACTGCACCCGGTAGCAACTAAAGCAAAATGATGTAAGAATCTTTGAAGATAAAGCCAAAGCATATAAAAGTTAGAAAATCTGGGCCAGAACAGATGCCTGTAGAGAGATCATCCCTGCCTGCTTTCTTAAGCTAAAAAGATTCAAAATGTATTTGGTTTCTACTAGGATCAGCTTCCTTGTCCTGAACTCAGGAACTGGACAAATTAGAACCAGTTGCTTTATTCTTTTAGGCAATAAGTAATTAGAAAAAAGTTTTCCACCAGCACAAGAAAGTGTACATTTTTGATAAACATTTTTTCCCCAATGATTGCAATCAAAAGTGTAGAAGAGTGCAACTTTGCCAATTCCCAGGGGCAGTTGATAGGCCCCCAGTCATTCCCACCACCCTATTTCCTATAAGTATGTACTTACAGACTGTGGTTTACTTTGCTCTTAGAAATATTACTTTTTGTTATAAATTAAATAAATGAAAGTTACTACTAGGGAGTAATCCGCTTTGTCCAGAAAGCTGTTGCAATTTGGGGTGGCAGGAGGGACAGCTGAGTTACCTCCAAGACCTTTCCTTTCCCCATGACTAGCAAATACATAATAAAAAATAGTGAACCCAACAGGCAAAAAAATGTGCAGATGTATTCAGTCTGCACTGTGCAAATAAATTTGTAGCTCTTGAGTTTAAATGCAGGATCTAGGTAGGGAAATGTGGTTCCCTCAGTCTTGCTATAGCATGGGCAGTGCACTCATAAGCATTTACTCAATGCCCTTAGTGTGCTATCTGCAGGTTATATATGGACCTGAGCTCCATCTTGGTCAGTCAGACAATTGCTGTATTGCTGAAGGAAAAAAAATCTACCTCCATCATCATCATCAACAACAACAAAAACAAAACATCTTCCATACTGGTCAGCTGAGTGGACAAGTCTCCACTACCTACAATGGACAGTGATCTCTGAGCATTGTGGTGGAGATAATGGGTCAGCCTAGGGGAAGAGCATCAACTCCAGAACCCGGCAAACGTAGTAGACCTGTTTAGTGGGCTCAGATAGTCAAATGTTCCAGCTGTGCCTGCCACAGATGTTTGTAATTCAGGCTGCTGTAATTGGAACACTTTTCCCTGACTGGCCTGCATCCCCTCCCTCTCTCACACACACACTTACACCTTCCCCCCAGAAGATGACAACTTAGGGGGAGATGCTGTTGCTGCTGTTCTGGCTTCCACTGGCCATTCTTTGTCATGTACAGAACTGTATGTATGAAAGAGCCCTTGCACTTGATCCAGATGAGCTAAGGTTCTAGATCAGCAAGCCTTCTTTCGGCCCTTGGGCAAGTCCTATAATTCTTCAGACTCAAGGGGATGTCCACATTTGGGAAGTGGTTACCTTGAGGGCTGGGGAAGCTGCACACACCTCCTTTCAATGTATGAAAGTGTTTATGAACTGATTTGAATTCGATCATTCAAAGTTCGATCACTAATATATTCATTTATGTAAATTTATTCAAATTTGGAATGTAAATCAGTTCTTTTTCCTCTGTCCCCTGACACAGTATTCGAAAGATGATGTGGCCCTCCTGCCAAAAGGTTTAGAGACCCCTGTTTGAGAGCATGAGGAAGAGCTAAACATGCCCAGTGTACCAATCCAATTAATATTATGTGTATATTAGAGTTGTTGTCAGCACACATGTTGGATGTGTGGCAAGCAGGGCTGGTCCTCTTCTTCATGCAGTCACTGATTCATGCAGTGGCAGTTGGGGAGAGAGAGACTTGTAAAAGGACCAGTGCAATCCGTTTTCTTCTTACATACGTTACTGAATGCATATTTTGGAGTCATACCACTCCTATATAATACCCCCAATGAAACATAAATAATAACATTTATCTCAAAGGGGTTTTGTAAGGCTCTACTTAATAATGTGACAAGGCCCTTTTTAATGCTTTTTTCTACCCAGGCACCGATGCAGCTGCCTTATTTTAAATAGTAGCCTAAAGTGCAATATGTTCTTTATTTTCATGGTTTTGTTATTTTGAAGAGTTGTTAATCTGATTTTATTGCACTTTCCTGAAAAGGGGGGGGGGGAGCATATTCAGTCTCCAGCTTTGCCAATCCCCATTTTACATGAAATTAAATTTGAGAGCCAGAGATATAAAAAGGTGCACAACAGGACGAAGATGCTTTTTTGTAAAAAGGAAAGCATGTGCATAGGAGGGTGCATTGCATTCAGATCATAACAGATGCGCTAGATATTATAACGAAGATTTCTCCCGTCATTGTGATTTGAGTTGGTAGAAGGATGCACCAGAAAGATATGAATGTTAGGGTGGGTTTTAACTGGAGACCGAAGGTTCGTTTAATGGGCTTTGACCTTTTGGCAAGATTTTTAAATTGCAGAGCTGTCGAAATGAGAATTCTGGTAGCTAAGCAACTGTCATCTACAATATATTACAGCTTGATAAAGTGGCTTTAAGGAGTGAAGCAAAACTGATTGGTGATGAATAGTTTGGAGATCTGCCAGGACCCCCCTTTGTTTCCCCAGCTTCATCAGTGAGGGGTGTTTTGCCTCCTGAGCCTTAAGACAATTACAGTAACACCAAGTGGGAAGTATTAAACATCAGACACCAGTGCTGTTTGGAAACCACCAATGAGCTCTTCAGGGCACCTTGAAGTAGGTTATCTTGACTGGTTCTGTATTCCAGAGGCTGTGTTTGTTTTTTCTTTAAAAGGCTGCTCCTGATTTCAGAAAAATCACAGCCAGAAATTAGTTTGTGAGTAGGAGCATAATCCTAACCATGTCTACGCAAAAGTAAAGCCCATTGTGTTCAATGGGTCTTACTCCCAGGAAAGTGTCTTTAGGATTGCAGCCTAGGTGGGTGGAAGTATATATCTTGAACCTTCAGAAATCAAGCTAGTTGGTGCCACAGATGGACAAAACTAGTGCAGCTTGACTCAAGTCACAAGTTTCCAGACCCATAATCTCACCTCAAAAATAAGTCCTAACAGGTAAGCTCTTCAAGTTACCCAGAACATTTTAGGGACTCTAAAAGATTCATATCACATGTTTTCTGTAAAAAAAAAGTCAATTGTGACTCTTCAGAAAAAGGAGCTGCTACTATGATATATGTGTTTGTTGAAATTTTCGTTTAATACTCCTCTGATGTCCCCATTCCATCTGTAAACAAAGTGGGAAGAGTGGGATGAATTGCATGAGAGCAGGGATGGAAGTGGTAAGAGGAAGCACAGCGGCTGGGAGTCTTACCAGTATGACCCCATCCTTTGCAGTTTTATTAAAGTAAAGCCATTGCAGCCAGTCATTCAACAACAACCATGCCAAGAGTTTCTGCTAGATGGCTAGGATTTGCCCCTTTCTCCCTTCACTTTTTCAGGGGAAAAAGACCTTTATCCATTAAGCATTGATTTCTTTAGAGATGGTCAAGAGAGTCCAGTTCTGCTTCTCCCTCCTGCTTGATGCAAAACCAAACCATTAAACCTTCCCTGCCTCCCGGCTAGAACTTCCCTGCTGCTTCCCTGGTCTGGACTGTGGCCCCATGAGATCTTTCGGTCAATAAAAAAGGAAGCAAGCATACCCAGACAGACTCAGATCTGCATGCATGCCAAATCAGTGACATCATACTCCAGTGGTTCTTAAAGTGGGGGTTGTTTTCAGCGGTTATGAAAACCTGGGCACTGCCATCTCTGAAACTGGCACTGGTCACTGCCATCATGGAATGGGACATCCAGGCACAATCCTAATCAATGTAGGCCAGCATAACTCACGTGCTCACTATTCCCCAGTGGTGTAGGAAGACCAGTGTATGTCTATACATTAGCCTAATCCCCTCAGGAGTAACGCAGAAGTGCCTTATGGCACTTTTGCAACATCCCCTGACTAGCACGAGACTTGTACTAGGACTTACGCCAGCCTAACTGGAGGTTAGGATTGTACGCCCAGATTGCAAACCATACTTTCCCAGAAATAAGTCTCACTGGAACACAATGGGTCTTACTTCCGAGGAGACATGGAGGAACCCTGCATCACAGTGATGTCACACTCTGTTTGATGTCACTTCCAGCCATGACATCACTTTGGGGATCCCAGACAGATTGTCATTCTCAGAAGGGGGTCCTGGTTGAAATGCTTGAGAACTACGCTATAGTCATTAACATGCCTGATTCAAGTGTACACATGACTTGGATTCGAGTCACTTGACTCAAGTTTCCTTCCTTGGTTGGGAAATTTGGAAAAATAAGAACCCAAATCAAAATGTGTTTATATTATTAGCACCTAGCAAAATCTCATAATATGGGGCTAAATTATGATAAAACTTTTATTTAGATCAGCTAAATAATCACAGCTAAAAAATAAGAAGGAACCTTCCATATTCTCCAGAACTCATGAGTCTGGATCAGTGCTTCTCAGTCTGTGCCACAGCACCTAAAGCCACCATAGGAAACTCACAAAGGTGCTGCAGGATATCTCAGATGGCCTCTTCTTTCTTGTTCTCTATCTTGGATAGCTCACTCAGTCCAAGATGGCAGCACCTAGGATTGCTGAGAAGAAGAGATGTTGAGAAAGAAAGGCATCATGTTTGAGGAAAGCTAGATTAGGTGTTAAGTGAAAAGGGTGTGGGGGAGAAGTGTGTGGGGGAGAAAGGGAGAAGTGTGGAGAAAAAGGTGTGGGGGAGAAGTGTCCCAAAAGTGTGAAATCTGTAGCATCTTAAGAAGTTAGGCAGTGGGGTTCATGCAGCCTTTGATAGCTCAGATAGGCATGAATCATTAGGGAATTCCAGTTGGCTGTTCATTTTGTTGTCCCCCATGACACTCATTCTGTTCAATATTCATCCTGATGAAGAGCAAAGGGGAACCTGAAAGCTTGCTGTTCACTACTTTTGTGAGATATAGATTCTAATAAGCAGATGCTTTGGTGTCCTTCTTCTTTGACCTTTGATGTCCCTTCTTCGAATCTATGGCTTTTTTTGGCTGGATTTGTATACTATTCATGGAGGAAAGACACATGGTCAGAACCAGCTTCTTATCAATTCCATGATAGGATCTGTTGTTTTTTTTTGACAATGGATATTCAGGCTAAGTAATGGTTGCATAACCAGAAGTGTTTTGAGGTGCTGAGCGGATATAAAGATCTACTAGAGGGATGGGAGAATCTGTTCTGAATAGACAGATCCCAATTACAGTAACTGAATACGTTTAGAAAGATTTTTAATTGTATTAAATACCAGTAAAATGCAAGTTAATAGCATACCAAATAAAAAATAAGTGCCTGGTATTTACCAGGTATCGTGATGGCACAGTACCCATTGACAAGAAAAAATGGAAAATAGGGGCAAATTTAATTCTTAGAGAACTATTGGGTAGAATAAGAAAATTACATATTTTTCCTTTGTGTCTCCACAAGTATCTGACTCTAAATGTGATTTTTTAAGCAAAAAAAGCTGAAAATTCAAGGGGGCCAAGAATTTTTTTCTAAGAAGAGTTGGTTCCAACAGACCTGTGGTTGAAATTAACCTTTGTTGATGGCTCAGTAAAATATAATCACACCTCCTTTTATATCAGAACATTATAGCTGATTTAAAAAGTCATGGAAAGAAATCAAAATTACATTTTTAATGGAAGTAACCTTCATCAATGTGAATGGATTGTGCCATATCAATTAATAATTCCAATGAGCTATGTGGAAGGAGGATAAGATATAAATGTGAACCATAAGTGGACACTGCATATTTCTGAAAATTTAAAAGGGAAAATTTAAAAGGGAAGAAGGCTAGAGAAGATCATATTCACTGCTGTCCAGCCATGGGTTTCTCTTTCCCACCCACTGTCTAACCCAGTGCTTA
This sequence comes from Cryptoblepharus egeriae, assembly GCA_030015325.1. Lineage (NCBI taxonomy): Eukaryota > Metazoa > Chordata > Lepidosauria > Squamata > Scincidae > Cryptoblepharus > Cryptoblepharus egeriae. Next base: position 215,950,740 of record JAREYC010000002.1, read on the forward strand.
TCATAATGTTATTTTGCTAGATTATTGGAGAGAGAGAGAGAGAGAGAGAGAGAGAGAGAGAGAGAGAGAGAGAATGAATCATGGGCGTGTGCCAAATACATTTCCTGCAACAGCTATTTAATTGCAACCAACTCTATTACATCTGAGACTAAAGAACTTGCAGAATACTATGACCAGAATACCTCTTGGTGGGAACTGCTGTTATGGGGTTTCTTAAAATGTCATAAAGTACTTTTCAACACTATGTGAGTAGGCAGTGCTGGCAGGAAGGCCATTCTGAGGGTGCTGCCTCCAAACCAACAGGCTCCAAGGCACAGGTAAATGTTGTGCCAGGCAGTGAAGGAGCAAGGCAAGGGTGGAAGAGAAGCAGCGAGGGAGCGTTTGGGGCCATGGAGGATGTTATTCAACCCAGGAGGTGGTGAGGATGGTGGAGAATGTTTCCACCACATCCTAACCCTCATGGGGCTGCTTTAGAGTTTGCCATAATTCTCTTCCACAAAATTGGAACAGGACCCTCTGTCACACTTGCCAGTATGTGAACACAATCCCCCAAAACCAGAGACTATCCCTGTTTTTCAGGACAATATGGCAGCCCTAGGCTGTTTGGTTCTGCACCTCCAATTAAGCTGGTTCAGCTCCAAGTAGCCCCATTGAACAGGCTAGGGCTCTGCAAGAGGTAAGGGATGTTCCCTTATCCAAAGGAGACTGTTCTTCTGTTCAGTTGCAGTGCTGGATACAGCATGGACCCAACAGCTCCACTATAGCAGCATTGCATAGGATTGGGGGATAAGGTCGCTTAGGTGTTATATGAGAAATATGTGGAAATATGGTGGAGCTGCACTGCCATCAATCCCCCACAGTACCTACCCTTGTGGTACTCATGACCTTTTGCCCGGAGACATTTTGAGGACTGGGGAAGCAGTGTGCTGCTTCTCCAACCCTCCAAAGGCCTTGTAATGGCCTTGGAGGGCTGAAAAACATCACTTATGGTTTACAGAGGAAATTGGAAAAGACTTTTTAAGCATTTTGAAGTGTGTCTGAGGACTGAGGAGGCTTCCCTGCCCCTCAGAGTGTATTCTAAGAGCATACAAGTGTCACTTCCAGTTTTCTTCAGGAAACCAGAAGTGATTATTTTGGCTCTCTCAGGCCACTACAAGGCCTTAGAGGGCTGGGGAGGGTGTGTTTGGCCTCCCTTTAAAATGGCAAACCCTTTAAACTCTCTGAAAGGCTGATTGGTGGTAGCAGCCCACCTGTGAGGAGAGGTGGCACTTCAACCAGTGGCTCTGGGCTTCCGAAATTATTTCAGGGAAGTCTCAACTGCCTAGGCTAATTGCTGTGAAATTTCATTGCAACCTTCAAATTCTGAATAAAAATAATAAATTGTAATTCAGACTACAGTGGTGCATCACATAACAAGTTTAATTGTTCCGGAACCATGCTTGTTATGTGAAATGCTCTTTATGTGAAGAGATTTATGGAAACTCAGATGATTGACCCAAAAATATTCATATAAAAATATTAACTGTATGTAAAAATGATGTCAAAACACTGGAATTGAATTCAAAACATGCATTCAATGTGCATAATCCTATGAAGTCTACTTAGGCTGCAATCCTAAAGACACGTTTCTGAGAGTAAGCACCATTTAACACAGTGGGGCTTACTTCTGGATAGACATGGTTAGGAGGCTGCAGTCAAAGACATCTTCAAAGTGTCTCCCCACTTTCTCCTCTTCATCCTGAGCCTCTCTCTCCCCTGCTCGCTTCTGGCTAGCCCTGAGCTGTTTCCCTCTTCTCCACTGCTGTTCTCTCCCTCTGCCCGGCGGACACCCGGCCACAGGAGAACCAGCATGGAAATGTTGCTTTCTCTATGGGCAGGCGGCGCACTGGGCAGCCCTGACACTTCTTTAAAGGGCTGCTGGCCAGCGCATCTGCCCCAACTGCCAACGAGTGTGCTTGTTAAGTGAAGCAACACTTGTTATGTGAGGCAGAATCCTAGAGAAAATTTTGCTTGTTATGTGGATCACTTGTTAAGTGAGGTACCATTGTATATAATTTTGAGTACAAAGTTGATTTTAATGATTGAGTAATGTCATACATTAGCAAGGAGTTTTGTTTGCTATGAAAAAGTGGTTAAATGTTCAAAAATCAAAATACAGTTTTGGTTTCAAAACCTTTGAATTTATAATATCATTTGACTGTTGTAATGGTTCTTGAGTTGGACTTAGACCTGCAGGGTCTAAGTTCAAATCCCAACTCAGCTATGAAGCGTCTTGGATGACCATAATCTCTCAGTCTCACCTATCACACAGGATTGTCATAAGGACAAAACGAGGGAACCATTTATACCGCCCTGAGCATTTTAGAGGAAGAACAGCATTTTTAAAAGGTAAAAAATATGGATTTTCATAATGACTTATACATACACATAAGGAAGTTCTGCCTCTTGGTGTGAAAATCAACACATTTTCCATGGAGACAGTGTAAGAATTCATCACAGATTCTCAGGCAAGAAAGAAATTTGGGAACACAGCCTTGATCTCCCCACTCAGTGAAGGCAGCACAGAAAACCATTTATAACCATCTTTCTTTTCTTGTGCTAGATGTGAAGTGTGGGAATTATTTTAGTAATCACAGTTCAAGCAGTGGATAAAGAATAACTGCTTCTCATCAACTTCCAACCTTTCTTTGTCTGCTTCCCTATCACCATATGGCCTGAGCAACCAAGCTGTTCTTAGATCTGCTTGCGTCAGGCTGCTTCTATCTTCCATTACAGATCATTTTTACTAAAATGGATAGGAATGACATTCATGGTGACCCAACCTGGTAACAACACTCATTATCATTGCAACCGCTTAGCAAAATAATGTTTTTTCAACACTAAGTATGAATCTGCCCATTCTTGGATCTCCATTTTTTTAAAAAATTTGGTCATTTCCATATCAGCCTGGGCTGAGAAGAAGTAAAATCTCACACAGTGGCCAAACCGCAGCCTACGAGCCTCATGTGACTCTTTGACATATAATGTGCAGTTCTTGGAAGTATGTTGACTGAGCAACATTTGCTCCACTTTTTTCCATTCCACTGACATTGTGCTCTTTGTGGCCGATGTAAATATGACTCAGTAGGAAATGGCAAGAGGGCAGTGTTTGCAATGATGGACCACACCACCTCTGTTATGGCCACCCATTGAGTTGGAGGGGGTCTAGGGGTGGGTGGAATGAGAAAGGGTAGACAGAATGGGATGGTAGTTGGGTAGGGAGGAAGGAGGATCTGGACCACAAAAGGTACAGCAGCATGTACAGGATTTTGTGCAATAGTGTATATAGGATTGTAGCTTAATAGTCCAAACCTAGCCAACTTTGCAGCATCAATGCAGCCATGCCAATGTATTTTGTGGTGGTGAGACATTCACAGAGACTTGATCGAAATAAGAGAGGTTTCCCTTACCAGGGGGCTGCATTGTGGCTGGAAAATTGGTTAGGATTGGGCTGGGAGAATAGCTAAGCTCAGTTAGAAAATAGTACCAGGTAATCTGATCTGATGACTCCAGAACTGCATATAAAAACCACTTATACAAACAATGAAAAAATGCATTTTGATATCAGACCTCCTAACGTTTTTGCTGGGCCACTATTGCTGGATAAATGCTAGCATCTCTCTGCTCTCCACCTCTCTGTTCATGTCATTTGGCTTGTCATTTGTCCCATTTGTCCCCCTGCTGTGTCTTTATATGTCTTCCCCATTGTTCAGTGACACATATGCATTGATCCCTGAGCTAGCTAGTTTCAGTTTCCTGAATTCTCACATCAGTGCCCCATTTCACAGCTGCATGGTTAACCATGTCACTTTGACTCCCAGTCTCAGCAATTCACTGAATATTCCATCAAGGGAAATGCATCCAACAGCGCAGGGACCTATCTATTTGTTACAGGCTCTCCGTGCAAAGGAAATGTTACAGTACATGGTCAATGTGGAATTATTTAAGAAGGTAACATATGCTGTATACAGGAAGGCAGGTCAGGTCTATTGTGATTGCCTGAAGTTAAATTACCTCCAGCCATGCTCTTGTCAGATACTATAAGTGAAGACAGGATGATTCTAGTCTGGGCAATCTCTGCTGGAGATGCTGCTGCTATAGGAATCAACAATTAACTCAGTGTCCACAACTTCACTTGTAATAGGATGTGAACTACACCACTTTGACCCTCATAACCGCTGTGATGTGAACTACATCACACAGACCCTCATAACTGCTGATCCAGTATCTGCAGTTTCAGTTATCCTTAGATTCATCCCCTGCACATATTAGTGGTGTTTAAAAACTGGTATGATTTTTTTGGTTTGTTTTTTAAAAAAACAGGTTACTATAATCACAGCACAATCCTAAATTGTGTTGGAGCAGGCAGGCCAGTTGAGCATCCAGTGCAAGTTTGGGGCTGCGGCTGTGCTACTGCAGGCCAAGGAGAAACTTTCCCCCCTACCAGGAATAACACAGCTACTTGGTTCTGTTCTGACTATGGGTCAGATGGAGGGGTCTTGCCAGAGACCACATGGAGGATCACTGTGGAAAGCATCTGGCCCCAAGGCCAGGGTTTGAGCATTCCAGATCTAAGGCAAAAAACCCTCATTAATTGGTGTCTCCAGACAGTCCTTCATTTGGTTTTGTACTCTTCCTCCATCATCATTGCTAGACCTGGCTGATCATCCCCATTCCCTCCAAGTAAGCATTTTCCATTTAAGCATTTTCCATACATAAGCATATGTAAGCAACTGAAGGGCCATTTATGCCAGCAGAGTGCATGTTGTATTGGTATAAATAGTTTTAAGTCTCTCACAAATATAACAATGCCAGTGCCAGTAGTCAGTCTGTCTGTCTGTTTAGAGTATTTAAATACTGCTTTTCAACTTTGTTTACAAAGTTTACAAAAAAGAAAAAGTTTATGGCTAATGGGTGCACGTCACCCTGTCTGGCCACTGCTGCAAACAAGTAGCAACCAGGTTTGAGGGAAGATGGTTGCCCACCGGTCCAGGTAGCCGCAGACAGGGTGGGAAGTAGGTTGGTAAGGGAATAAATGGGGCAGGTGAATAAAACGGGGGAAGGAGGGTAGATCAGGCCTCAGATCGGGGTGGCTTTGATGGCAGTAGGTTGTATGTTCTGCCTTCCCAGATCAATATGAATTTTCAGTTGCTAAAGAGCTAGTTCAGGTTCTAGTTGATGCAAGGCAGCTGTTGGGGATTATTTTGGTGAGGTCTTAACATGCTGAATTTCTCCCACAGGATAACAGTGGAAGCTGTGTTGGCATTGTAGCATTGCCATGCAGTAAATTAGTTAAGATGGGGCTGTGCAATAGTAAAATAAATGTGTATTACTCAGTGGATTCTAGAGGAGCTGTTTCAGGTTGATGCCATCCTAGACAAGATGCTGTCATTACTTTTTGTGGGTTTATGTGGAGAACATCCAGATAGATTATGCCCTAAATCAGTGGTACTGAAATTGGGGGGTCACAACCTCCCAGACCGTGTAAATCTCTCCCCACTCCCTTTAAGGGGTGAGAGAAGGGGGAACGCTGCAGCGTGATACTCAGGATCTTGTCCCTGCAAGAGAATGGGGTGGCTTTTTTCAGGCTCCCCAGCCACGCTACCCACTATAGGGCTATCCATATCTCCAGACCCTGTCAGGTCCTCTTGGGAGGCTGAAAATAGCCCCCCATTTCTCCACAGGGGCTCCTCCTCCTGTGGATCACGTCACTGCGAAAACTCCTCCCCTGCAAAGACTTAGGGAGTGAGTAGAGCTCTTCCAAAGTTTGAGAACCACTGCCCTAAATGATTTATCTGGAGTTTGAAAACTACATGAATTCATATACTGTATAACATTTGTTGTAATCTGCTACAACTGATTAATTATCCAAGAACGAGGGAATTAAATAACTTTTTAATAAGCTTGGCTGGCAGCATTGGAAGCAACCTCTGTATTGTCTTGTTCTCTCATAGCCAAATCCTAAACCTCAGCAGGCCAATAAACTGACAGAAATTGCCCTAATTGCTCCATGTAGAATTTGCACACTGGCTGACACTGGAGAGAATCCTCCAACAAGGAGACCTTTGCTGCGGCATTACTACTAGAGTAAATCCAATTAAAAGAGTGGATATGGGACGCTCACAGTGAAAAAGGTGAATTCCATAGCTAGCTAATTTAATTGCCAGAGGACTCCTAACAGCAACTGGAGGGAGGGTGGGTGTAAAATACGGCAACGCACACATTTTCCTTAATGGTGTGCAAATTTAGAATGCTCCAAATGGCCTCCAGTGTCTCTTTTTCATGCTTGTGGGAGTTTGAACAGAGGGTTTATCTTGTCACCCAAGATGGTTCTGCCGCTTGTAGATAGGAAACAGACACCGCAGAGTTGCCAGTCAGGCCCTTCGGGGTCTCCTGTGAGACCGGCTGACAGTAACAGAAGGTAGGTGTGTGCAGCCAGCTGTCTAGGAAATACACAGGCCTTAATGATTAGGCAGCTAGCCATATTTTATTAAACCTTTGGTATTTTTTATGCTTCATATAGAAACCAGATATTTCCACCTCCAAATGCATAACTAGATATGTTTCCAATCATGAGGAGGAGGATTGGAGGGGCCTGGAGCCCTGAGGAATACTCCATGTCTCTCTTCTTTTTTTAAAAAAAAAAAAGGGTAATACAACTTATGTTGCAGTCCTAACGTCCAGTTAGGCTGGCCTAAGCCTGGGCATAAGTCCTGTGCTGACATCGGGATGTCACAAAAGTGCCACAAGACACTTCTGTGCCACTCCTGGGGAAGGGTTAGGCCACTGTACATACACATACATCACCAGGGAATGGGAAGACTGTTGACTTGTGCTGGCCTAGATGAGGCTTGCACCCTTAGTATTTATTTCACACTTTTATGTTCTCAACACATTGGATCTACAACCAAATTCACAGCCCTTTAGACTCCCCTCTTCTTGAAATTTAAAAAAAATTGAGTGATGCTATTAATGTGTTATACTGATCACATTATTTTTCACTGTAGTCATGGTATGTCATTTTTGGTACTGTTAAATACTTATATGTGAATAAGACATGGGTCCCAATCCCAAGATACCTCATTTTGTACATGCAAATATGTTGAAATCCAAAACACGTCTGCATTTGGATATAAGGATCTCAACCTATACCAGCAGTGTAGCCATAGCACCTGAATGCCTAGCTAAGACAACCCCTTCCAGGCCTTCAGAGTAATTTGGGACAGGGAGAAAAATGTGGAGGAGATGCCTCTGAATGTCTCCTGCTGCCCAGAATGGCTCTGAAGGTGAAGGAGAAGTGCTTTACATGAGTGTTTGAATGCCTGAAAACATAGTTTTACCACCACCCCGCATCTAGCTATGCCACAGCCTTTACTTCTATTCATTTTTTAAAAATCTTATTGTAAAGTTTTATATCATAAAAGTGTACGTTAAAATTGTTCAACAAAACAAATCAATACTAATAGTGACAAAACTACCAAGAGAATAATTGGCAGAGCATAATAAATTCTTCTGCCTATTATTCTTTTTGTTGGTTTTGCCACTCTTAGTATTAGTATTGATTTGTTTTGTGGAACAATTTTATTGTACACTTTTATGTTTTAAACTCCTACAATCAGATTTTTTAAAAATGCATAGAGGTACAAGATAATAGGCAGAGCATAAAAGAATAATTGACAGAGCATAATAAGTTCTTGCCAGAGTTAAGATCATTGGGTAAAATATCAATAATCTCAAATTCAGAGATGATACTCTTCTAACCGCAGAAAGTGAAGAGGAACTAAGGAACCTCTTTATCTGGGTGATAGAGAAAAATGCAAAATAGGGCTTGAAACTTAACATTAAGAAAATACTACGGTGCAGTCATAAGAAATTTAGGCCATCCTAACTCACCTGGCCTACCTTTATATGGTGGTTTGCGGAGGTCAGTGGTTTATATCTTTGATTTGTATAGTTAGAGATTTGTATAGATCAGGCTTTGGTTTGTATATTTACAAAAAGCTATTTTTACAATGATTTGTATAGATAACAAAGATGATCAAAGATTTGTACAGATAAAGCTACAGTTTTGCCAGTGTATTTCTGGGAAATGTGTTTTCCAAAGGTTTTCCCAAAACATGGTTATAAGAACTGGTCCATAAGGAGGGCTGACCGCTGAAGAATAGATGCCTTTGAATTGTGGCTCTAGAGATGACTTGTGAGCTTCCCTTGGACTGCAAGGAGATCAAATCAGTCAATCCTGCAGGAAATCAACCCTGACTGTCAACCCTGACAAACTTCAGGAGCTAGTGAAAGAAAGGGACACAATCTAGTGTACTGTGGTCTATAGGGTCACAAAGAATTTGACAGGAATTAACAATTGAGGAACAATAAGTTCTTACTTCCCAAAAGCTACCTATAATGATGTTTTTACACATTTTCTTGAAATAATTGGAACCCGAGCCATTTTTGTTAATGAGAATCACCTTGGTGGCATGTGTAGCTTTGCAAAATATTCACAGCTATGTACTTAGTCTATTTAGCTACATACATAGTCTATTTAGCTACATATTTAGCTACAGATGTGTTCTCAGGAGTAACTCCAATTCTGATTAGTGCGGCTTTTTCCAAAGTCACGGTGCTTAGGATTACAGCCTTAAAATAATAATTCCTTTGATTTATTTAGTCTTTTTATTATTAGTTTTCATCATGCCAACACTTTTCATTACTGTTCTTTAGCTAGTCTGGCTGTATGGTCAGATTTTTCCATCAAAATCCTCTGTCTGGATACAAAGCAATACACAATCGGTATCACTCCATTTCCTTACATGAAATGAGAGTAACTGAACTCATCATCATAATTTATTAACGGTCTACAGACCAGCCATAAAAAACTTATAAAAACAAACACAAAACCATGAACAACAACATATACGAAGTATATGAACTCATTAAACTTTGATTAACCCCACTTAAATCTGGAGTCCCATGTATTACTTTTGGTCTTCATGTATCTCTAGAGATGAAACTATAAGACTTTGTTGTCCATGTATCCCTTGTACATAAAACATGTTCACCACGCTATTTTCTCCAAAAGAACACTATGGCTGCAGTCCTAAAGACACTTTCCTGGGAGTAAGACCTATTGAACTCAATGGGACTTACTTTTGAATAGACATGGTTAGGATTGCACCCTATTTCTAGCAATGTCATCCAGAGAACATTACCCTTTACTATGCTTAGAAAGCGAATGAGGGCTTGAACTACCTCTATTGATCAGAAAGAGCCATATTTTCTCATGTAATTCATAATTTGTTCTCATTATGCTTTAATGGAGGGGTTCCCACAATTTCTCTGGTGCTCCTATAATTCTCAAGTAATTTTTTCCACATTGTCTTTTCAATTCCATCACCATGTTTCCACTGGAAACTTAAAATACTCCATGGTTCTCCTGTAAATTTGCTGTGGCACCCAGGGCATAATAGTGCACAGTTTGGAAACTGCAGCTTTGATGATATTGGGTATATATCATCTGAACACGTTTGAGATGTGTTCATTCTGACATGCACCAGAGTTGAGTTTCAGGTGTTTAGCAGTTAAATTTCTAAGAGCACAATCCTAACCATGTCTATTCAAAAGTAAGTCCCATTATGTTCAATGAGGCTTACTCCCAGGTGAATGTCTTTAGGATTGCAGCCTTAAGGCTTTTGTCAAAACATACATCTTCATGTACATATGAATGGGGTTGGAGAATTACTCATATGCTTAGATACAGATTGTATGTTTCACTGTATATGTGTTGAATGTAATATTACTATCATAAGTCAGAGAAGGTGGAGGTAGCAGGACAAAGTAGAAATCAGTGATAAGATCTAGTGTGTACCATTGCCACCAAGATCCACCTCCAGCCCAAGATCACCTCTCCAGCCCTCTTTACTTGAAACGCCCAAACCTCAAATGAACGAATGAATTCAAATCAGTTCATAAACACTTTCTAACACAGAGATGGGGTGATCTTCAAACCAGTTCATAAGCACTTTCATACACACAGAGAGGAGGTAAATGCAGCCTCCCTAGCCTTCATAATACCCTCTGGAGGTGCAGGGATTGGAGGATCTGGACTCTTGACTCTAGCGGATTACAGCTCTGTCCATGGACCAAGTGGAGGATTACAGCTCTGCGCATGGACCCAATGGAAGGGTCTTGCAGTGGGCCCCCTGGAGGCTTGCAGCAGGCTGCATCTGGCCCCTAGGCTGGTGTTTAGACACACTTGATGACAATGATCCTAACAAAATGAATCCTAAGGGAGTTGCAATTTACTTTGCATGCAGGTTGCAGAAACACAAATACAGTATTGCTTTCTTCCTAGGAAGTTGTCTTTTTGACAAGGACATGCTAGAGGTTGTTCCAGAGAGGCAATCAAGTTGTGATCAATCATACGGAAATGTTCACCCAGCCTCAACAACACTAAACTGTGCCATCAGAATGATAGACTTTCACATTTTTTCACCAGGAATTGGATAATGCTGAATTGTAAATAAGCATCTCAGCAGAATGAATTCTATGGCAGATGAATGGTAATTTAGTAAGCTTGAAATTGGCAAAACAAACATTTGTGAAAATAATTTGTGATCTACAAACTTCACTTAGACCAGCATTGGGAACTAATCTAAGGGAGAAATCCAGAGTAACTACAGAGAGTCCTTGCTCTGGTGTAAGAACAATGTACTCTGGATTGCAATATGAATTTCCCATAGGTTTTCACTAGGTGGTGCAGTAACTATGGGTGCACGTAATGTCTCTTATGTGCTCACATAGTTACTCTGGATTGTAGGGCTAATCTCAGTTTCAAATAAACGATGTTTCAGTCATGGCTTGTAGAGCATAGCTCTGGATGTAGACAAACCATGGAAGTATGACTTCAACAAATTTCAACAGATATGAACAAAGAAAGAAAGGAGAAGAAGCATGTGGACAATAAACAAAGGTTTATTCTGTCAAATAAACCTTCTGGTTGCCACATCTCTAAAAGGATATAGAGGAAATGGAGAAGAGGAGTGCAGTCAAAATGATTGATGGTCTGGGACACCTTCCCAGTTTGGGGCTGTTCAGTCTAGAGGAGGCACTTGAGGGGGGACATAATTGAGATGTACAAAAGAATGCAAGGGATGGACAGAGAAATGCTCTTTTGCCTTTCACATAACACCAGAACCAGGGGACATCCACTAAAACTGAATGTTGGGAAGGTTCGGATGGACAAGAGAAATATTTCTTTATCCAGCATGTAGTTGGTCTGTGGAACTCCCTGCCTCAGGATGTGATGATGGCATCGAGCCTTAATATCATTAAGAAGGGATTGGACAAATTCCTAGATGATGGGAGCATCACAGGGTGTGCGTAGGGTGTGCCATGGGAGTGCGTAGATGTGGATAACCTCAAAATGTGAGGTGCAGGGGAGGGCACCTGGATGCAGGTGTCATGTGTGCTCCCTGAGGCATCTGGTGGGCTGCTGTGTGATACAGGAAGCTGGACTAGATGGGCCCTTGGCCTGATCCAGTGGAGGCTATTCTTATGTTCCTATGTTTATTCTGTCATCAAACCCTCCCACCATTACCTGCTTACTTTCAGCCTGTCGTGTTTGCTAAAAGCACAGGAACAAGTTAAAAAGTTTTGGAAATCCTATTAATTATCAGGACAGTCTTCATTTTCCAGATCAGTTTTTCAAAGCTGAAGTCTCAGCTCTCAAAGACTGCCTTACAACTTTCGCACCTTCGAAATGGAACGTCACTGTTAGCCTTTTCAGCAATCATATTTCTGGCTGGCAGAGCAAATGGCTCTTTTTGCTCTTCCGCCTCTTCCTTCTTGCCACACTTGAAAGCTTGGTTACGAATAACTGATGTTCCTCCACAGGAGGCCTAAGCATTAGAACGTGCCATCATTAACATTCGAGCTCATTGTCAGAACATTATGACTCAGACGCAAAACTTTCCTTGGCACTTCTAACAGTCCAGGAGTGAATATTCTATCTTACTAAATGTTAATGTGATTAGCTTTGCCATTACTTTACTCATAAGAATTGCTAATGCCAGTTTCTCACTAGACTCTTTAAGCTGAAAATTGCTACAGTTTATTTTGGGGAGGAAATGGAAAACTAATCCTACCTTCTTTTTTTGGCAAGATGTTGTGCCACAATGATTGTCTGCATTCTGGAGTCTTCTCAAGTCCCCAATATCAGCAGTATTGCTCAGAGGGCCACCAGGGTGGAGGAGGTGCTTTGGGCTCTACCCCAGGCTAACATGTATTCAGGAGTCAGGCAACCCAGGCTAAAGCATATTCAGGTTGACCAAGCAACCCATTGATTGCTATTGACTCTTAGGCTGAGACTGGCAGTGCTTTGACGGCTATTGAATCTCAGGCTCAGGGTGACCAGATGACCGGAAAAACCCAGATTTGTCTGGATTTTTAGCCTCCTGTCTGGGTGTCCTACCTTTTGGCATCATTGTCCTACATTTTGGCTTCATTTTGAAACTTTGTGATAGTGCACAGTACCCCATCATGCCATATGTCATTGGATTCGTATTGAAGAGCAGAATCCATGCAAAAATCGGTTTTGAGATATCTTCTTCCTATCAAAAGTTATGGTCAAAAAACCAAAACAAAAAAATACATTTTTGGCAATTTTTTTCAGCTGGTAGGAATTTTGGCCTTGGGGTTCAGGAATTTTGCCATAACACTGCTCAGGCTGTGTTCTGGCAACCCTTGGATGATTATGACCCTCAGGCTGAGACTGGCAATGCTTTGACAGCTATTGACCCTCAGGCTTTTGGCATGGTCTGCGAACCTAGCATACACTACCCTGAGCACTTCCTTCCTTGCTCAAGAGGAGTTTGAAGGTAGGGAGAAAATTGGTGCTGCTCAAAATGCGCTGGGACATGATTGGTGGGCAACAGCAGAATGAACCCTATGCACCTCCTCTTCTTCAGCAAGAACATGAGGTACATGGAGAGTGTTTCTTGGATACTATCACCACCCAATGTGCTTTCCACATGTGCTCCTGGGGGTGGAAATTGCTTAGCAGCTGATCAGCACCAAGTTCCAGAGCTTTTCAACCAAGCTGAGCAGCTTTTTCTGCTTAAGGGCACAATCCTAACCATGTCTACTCAAACGTAAGCCCCGTTGTGTTCAATGGGTCTTACTCCCAGGAAAGTGTCTTTAGGATTGCAGCCTAAGTCTAAGATGGGGAACCATGCGCTGACTAGCTTTTGCAAGCAACAAAGCAGCAAACAATTCTATCCCTCTTTCCCACTTTGGTGGAGAACCTCTGCAGCAATGAGGTGGGAAGAAAACTTGGGGTTCGTTCTTCATGAGAGGACAGCAACCTGATCACCATGGAGAAGGGGCGAGTGAAAATGTCTACATCTGAACATGCTACTTTCTCAAACAATCTTTATTGCTATTTTAAAACAAGACAAAAAAATTAAGAAATTGTAAACTCCTACAAAATAATAATTTCCAAAACAATCACTGGCACAACTAGTAATTTTCTAAAATCCATACTCATAATTGCATAACGCCAACGATCTTAGTACTGGAAAAATGTAAAATATAAATAATCAGTAAAATAAGTAAAAATAAGATATTTAAATGTAAAATATCAGTAATCAAACATACTGAGTACCTAGTAGTTACCCCCATCCTCAAGTGTCCATCTCTTGCTTCCTTTTCTATCCTCCTATCTTAATCTTTTTCTTCACACTTATCTGTTGAAAAAGAAGATTCGATAGGATAATCATTAATTGCACAGAGGCCCAAGATTATAATGACAAGCATATAATTTAATTATCAAATTATCAGAAGCCTCTTTTCTCCTTCAGTGATTTTGTGCCACCCCAAAGGATGGTATCACCACTCTTCAAATTTTTTTAAAATTTTTTTGTATGTTAATGATAATTCTTATCTTTCATCTTTCATATTTATTGTTCTTGTGACATATAACATTAGCCAGGAGGGAAGGAACCCACCCTGATCCTTTTAATTGCCATTTGTGTTTGAAGAACCTTAGGATATTTTGGAGATATTTAATCCAAAAGTGGAATCAGTTTTGCCCAGTTGGCTCTAGTTTTGGGGATTCAGCATAGCCACCTTATATCTTAACTCAGGCAGTTTCCTTGTGAAAGAACATAACACCATGGCTTCAAATATGCAAAAGTCCTGAAACTGGACCCAAATGGGAAAAACTGATGCCATTTTGGAATTTAGCAGTCCAAATATACCCAAGAACAGGTCCAACTTTTAAGACAGCAAAATGTGTAGGCCTGTCATACTAGAGCCTGATCCTAGACTTGGCGCACTAGTGTGCGCTGTCGCAAACATGATGAAAGGGCATATTTGCAGCACTTAGCACTAGACCAGTGCCACAGCTAGCCTAGGTGGGAGGGCTTGCAATGGTGGGAGGTTGGTGGTCCACTGCTTAGAGGTCACCTGAACTGCCAGGGAGCAGAATGAGGAGTGGGACCATGGAAGGAGGCATTTTGTGACAGGGCAGGTGGGGGAGAGCAGGAAGAAGGCATGGGGGAAAGGCATGGGGGGAGACTGCAGGACCAGTGACACTTGGTCAGATCCACAGCCCCATGTCAGGCATGGCAGCACTTGAGTCTGCACCCGCTTAAGAGCTTCCACAGAATTGAGTAGCCTCATTGAGGAGCTACTTCCCTTTCTTGGGAGAAGGGGATGAATGTCTCCATTTCCAGAGGCTGCCTGGTGAGCATTAGATACTACAGTGGCCATTTTGATGTTATGACAGACTTGACGCTCCAGGCAACTTAGGATTGTGCTGCCCATCCACTGCTACGGAAGATAGTTCTGACCATGCTTACTTATAGCAAATGCTCACTCAGTTGTGGTTTATTTCCCATAAAGAATAAAAGTTTTGACTTCTGAACTTTGTCATTTAATTGATGATGCAGTGAAGAATGAGACAGATTTTTTGTTTTGCTCTTTCCAGAAACACCTGCTGAAATGTATCTACCTAATAACCTTCATGGCCTTTTCTGGCCACAGTTTTCCCAGGAGGGAAAACAAAATCACCCTTCCCAAGAGTGGCTATGACACAGCAGATAAATGATTACCTTTAAGATGTATGGTTTAAAAATATTTTAGCCCTGAGGAAAAGTGAGACATTTTTATTGCTTCCAAATCAAACTGCATGTCATTATCCCACCCGTCCTTATTTCAGAATAATAGCCAGCTACTGCTGAATTTGAATGCAATAAATCAGGTTTAAATGCCCATTCACTGTGATATCTCAGCTCTGAAAATATGTTTTTAAAAAGTCTTTACCGTCAGATCCTGTAGGCTATCAGATCCAGATTTACTGTCAGATCCAGATTTACTGAGCGCCTACAAAAGAGTCCAAAATGATCCACTCTGTCCAAAGTGACCAGATGTAATAACCACAAAAGAAAACAAGGCACCTCAAAATGTAGAACATCCACAAAAAAGTGTAGGACAACAAAATAAAAGCTAAAATGCTTGTATGTTGATGATATTTGGTTAATTTTAACATTATATTACTATTACATTTAAAACAAGAGTACTACATATTAATTACAAAAAGGCTGTGCGCTTTCTACTAAGGTCTGCTTACAAGGAAAAGGAGGACATTTAAGTACTTTACCAGGTCATGAGGCTGAAAAATAGATACTTCTCATCAGGATCTCCAGGATCTCTTGGGCTGGTTTATTTTTCCATGCTTGAGAGGCAAACCTTTCAAGCTACAAATAAACCATCTACATAAATGCCTTAACCTGTGAGTGAGGGTGTCCTCATTCTGGCCAACATTACATGTCAATCAGGCATACTGACGAGAGGAAACTGTCAACATTTCCACTGTCAGCTGTCAACATTGCAGCTACAATTGAAAATATGCAAAGATGAGATGCTGGAAAGGGGAATGGTTTTATACTGATGAATGTTGTTATATTGTACCTCCGCAAGTGACAGCTACGGGCTATTAGTGGTACCATGGATAAAAAAAATTTCCCGGACTCAAACACTTAATGAGGCCAATTGCAATTATTGAGGCATGCATCGACTGGATATTATAAGGCAGAGTAAACATGTTTTGTACCGCCACCAAAAAGACCCCCTGGGGAAACACCAAATCCAGCTTACTCCCACCCTCTCCATCCATGCATGAGATAATATTTGCACTAAAACAGGAAAGAATGGCTCAGACTTTTTGTTAGGGCCTGGATGTTGAGTCACAGTCTGTGGAAGGGGAAAGACACTGTCCTTTCTGTGAATGTGGCATCATGTGCAGAGTTAAATGAAGGTGACTGTCAGGAATCGCTGCAATCAGATGCTCTGTTGCAAGTTCACTAATGATATTTGCTGCCTCCATTGTTTTTTACATGTATAGTAATAATGGAGTTGGTGCCTGATCTGGTCTGCTCTTGGACCTTTACTAGGATCTCAAAATTACAAGTGCAGCGATGCACAGTATGAAAATGTGCATTAGGTACAGGAGCAAGAGCCAATAAAAAGTTGGCAACACTAAGTAATTATTGTCCCAAGATGTATCCTGGCACCAAATGTGGTAGAGGGTACTTGGGGATATAAAGAGGGTAAGGATTTTGACTGAGAGATTTCTGGTCTGATAAGAAGGGCTCTTTCTGTTCTACTAGGTAATGTTTCTCCTTTTTCTTCTCCAGAGCTCTGCCAGCCATGATGCAGTGGGTCAGTACTCAAACCCCAGGCGAAAATGGTATCAACATTGTCACCGCGGACTTTGTAGAACTTGGCGACTTTATCAGCACAGTCATAAAACTGAACTACACCTTGGACGAAGGCGAAGCTGATACAACTTGATAGTACTGTAAAGTGTCCAATATGCTTTTCCGTGGAACTTTTTTCAATTGTGTTAGGTTGTAATCTTGTGATGCAAATTTCACGAGCGCATACCTGAATTTTTTTTGGACTTGTGTTGAGGACTTGAAAAGGATGGACAAGAGAGGATTTTTTTTGCTTGTTATGATAATTTCTTGACTTTGGTTAGCTTGCATCTTGTGAAACCCAACCAGGTTTCGTTCTCACAGTTATTTTACTAGAGAAAGCCATTAATGAATATTCTGCCGACAACCAAATGAGCTTTTGATCGCATTGATTATCATTCATTATGCTTAATTCATAATTGGCGGCCATATACATCTTTTTGTGCAATAGAATCCCACTGTCATTAATAATTTTGCTACTGAACAAGAACAGTTTATTATCCTGCCAAGGTGCTCCATCAGCCAGCATGCTCCTGATTAATGTTGCACTATTTATAGATTTAATTGGTGGCATTAGGACTTTGGGGCATGAAGTTGGAGGTGCTGCAGCATACCTAAAATCATGCCACCATCATTAAAAGATGAGCCAAAAATTACAGTCACTGTTCTAGATTCCAGTGTGCAGATCTTCTAGACCAATGTTTGATCACCTTAAAATGTTTCTTTTTTCTGAAAGCCACTTCCCCATAGTCTAGCTTTTCCACCATACAAATGGCAGATCTGCCAATGACTTTCATAGAGATATCTTGGTTTCAAAGGGAGGTGTCATTCTAACATAGCTTCTTGAGATGTCAATGTAAACTTTTTTCAGTCTTCACATTATCAGGGCTGGTCCAAGGCTTCTTGATGCCTAAAGCCTGTGTTCCTCCCACTATCTATCTATACTATCTACCTACCTACATGCTATCATCTGGCACCCAGGGTTATATGCAATTAATCATAAACTAAACAGCAAACCAAAATGGAAACACTTATAAAACCAGATGGCAACGGAAAATGCCATTATTGTATTTATTAATAAGAATAATCTTTATATCTCACATATTGTCAACCCACACTCAGCCCCCTCCCTTCCCCTAAATAAGACAGAGAAAAACAACAGTGTTAATAATGCAAGCAATTCAAATCTCCATTCTTCTTGCTTAGTTTATGCCTGAACTGGGAAAATGGTGTTACTGTACCCTCTCAACTCTCCCATGTTGTACTGTGCTTTTAGGTTTTAAGAGACATATTTGTTGGTTTAAATAAGTTTTGACTATATTCAAATTTTACACAGTAATCATACGGAACATTATCCTTATGTAAGATGCAGGCTGGCTCTAATGACTTTCAGTATGATAAAGGTACTACATATTTCTCTTTAAGGCAGCTGTTTAAGTACAGGCTGCCTGAAATCAGCCAACAGTGCCTGTACAGTACTAGGGAAAATGTAAGTTTAAAGAGTGGAGCAGATCAGTGTGTGATTTATATAGTTTCTTTTTCAAACTAAAATAATACCTGATGGAAAGATCTTTGGAACACCTTCCACAGCACAATACAAAGGAAGACTATTCCAGTTTTTTAATCCTTAACGGAACTTTTGAAATGCCAACAAGTGACAAAGCTGATGATAGAAGAATATCATGCTCACTTCCTCTGCAACTAGATCACACCCTAGCAATTAGAACTGCAGTCAGAGGATGCAGGGACCCTAAAATATTTAGCTAAAATACCCTTGCAATTGGATGTGAAGTCCTGATCAGTGAATGGATATTCCTATTTATCTCCCTTAAGAGAAACTTGAATCTTTTGTTGTCTTATCAGGCCTTAGCACCAGTGGTGGTCAGACTTTTCCTGCCCAAATATTACCTTCTCACTTCATTGCTGTACTTGCTAATCTCTTTTCCCTTTTTATTGCCTCATGACCAGAAAATGTACAAGGCTTCAGTCCTAACCACACATTCCTGGGAGTAAATCCTATTGAACACAATGGGACTCACTTCTGAGTAGACATGCTTAGGATTTTGCTGAAAGTCACTTAATTTGTCACAGAGGTGAGGGTGAGCAGAGAGGCAGAAAAACTGGGCCGGAATGGAGTGAAAAACAGGGTCATGGAGGCACTGGGAGGAGATGTATCCAGTGGCAGTGGCTTATGGAAGGACAAGAGGAAATAATTTCTCTTTCTTCTCTTAAGCCATCTGGTCTCTAACCTCACTGGTTACAAACAGTGCCCTTCTTTCTGGCATGGCTACACTGGCTATGGGGTATAGCCAGTGGATGGTGGAAGGACCATATAGGACTCTTAATAATGAATTTATATTCATTTTTTCCAAGTTATAGGCAATGGCATAGCTAGTGGAGTGCACGAGGTAGCAATTGCACTAGGTAGCAAGCTTTAGGGTGGCAACAAACTGAGTTTGACACTAGTGCAGGGGTCTCCAAACCCCAGCCTGGAAGCCAGAATGCTGCCGTCAGCAAACCTCAGTGTCAAGGGGGCAAGACCCCTCTATCCAGCCCTTGGGCAAGCCTTGTAATCTACTCCAATACATTTTTATATATAAATGTATTCAAATTTGAAATGAAATTAGTTTTCCAGCCCGCATCAAAGAGATGATGTGGCTCTCCTGCCAGAATGTTTAGAAACTCCTGCTAAAATTGTGAAAAATGGGGTATGTGTAAAGAATAATACCATCATGTTATATATTGTTGGAAAGGTAATGTAATGCAGAATGTAATGAAACAAATTTTATTGGAATATCAGTAATCTATCAAAAATTATGAATATTTAACCAGAAAATGAAAATATGTAAGCCTATGGAAAAAGGGGGATTTTCTTAACTCAAAACTTTCTCATGAGACCCATTGCTCTCAGAGCCAATGAACTGTAATTATGGTACAGTATGGGACTAATCAGGTGTTAATATGAGTCAACTCCCATTTCTGTACATCATAATACAGTTACCCCTGTTAACAGGGGTACTTCTAAGAGGTACTCCTTTTATATTTAGCATAGATAAATTAACCATCCCTCTTTGTCCCAGCACAGTGTCTCTAACCAATATGTGGCACACTTTTTATTTATGTATTTACTTAATTAAAATTGATTTTGTTGTGGGAGGGGGGGGGGTGCTACAAAATGTTCTTTAACTCCAGATAGTGGATAATGGCTTAGCTATGCCACTAGCTGGGGAGGCAGGAGAGCAAATGGGTGGCGAGCTGCTGTAGAAGAGGAAGCAGGAACCAATTTTCTCTTTTTAAAAGCTTGGGCATGACGTCACTTCTGGTTGTGACATCACTTCTGGAGCAACATTTTGAGCTTTGCACTGGTTTACATGCTCATTAGCTATACCACTGGATACAGGCATGTGCCACTTACCAATCATTCACTTAGGGCGCAATCCAGAGTAACTATGTGGGGTCCTTGCTCCGGTGTAAGAACAATTTGCTGTGGATCGCAATATGAATTTCCCATTGGTTTTCACTAGGTAGTGCAGTAACTAAGGGTACACATAATGTCTCTTACATGCTCCCGTAGTTACTCTGGATTGTAGGGTTAATGACAGACCACATACATGTTAGCGGTTAAAGCACAACAAAGAGGCTTTTAATGAGGCAGTGAAATCTCCCATAGCATGAAGCAGAGTGTCTGTTTACGCTCAATGAAAATAAACAAGAACAGCAGCATAAAGCTGTACTGACAAATCAAAACCAGCTGTAAAAACCATTCGTTACACAGAATCATCAAGATAAAATCCATTAAGAGACAGATGGAACAGGATACTCCTCCTCTACACAGCATGGTCATCACCACCACCATCACATCCATCAATTGCAAATAAAACAGCCTGATTACACAACCTGGCTAACTTGAACAGCACCGCAGGTTTCTTATCATTCTAAAATACTTAATGTACAAATACATATAGGCAGATTAACAGTCCAAATCCTATCCCCCACCAAGCTGTGATATGAGATTTGAATTCTCATTGAATCATTATCATTACAACACAAACATTGGACGCAAGTATGGCATAATGTGATGTCAGACTTTCAACTTCAGAGGACGTATATCTTGGAATACCAGGTATAATCAGAGTAATCAGTAATAAGTAATCAGAGGTGACACTAGGGGACTACATACTGGATGAGGCAGACAGAGGAGCAACACCACTACTGCCAAAATTTTTGGAATCTAGGTGATTTGGAACAATACCATTATGTAATATATCATCCTATGCATAATTTCATTCAGAATGCAATGAAAGAAACCATGTTCAAATATCTCTATTCCATCAAAAGCTATAAAAAAACACATTGGGATGCGAGGTGCATCAGCATGCTCACCACTCAGAGAGTTGTCCCACCCACCAGATGGAAGGGGGTCCATCATGGGTGTAATGTGCTGGCCTTCACGCCAGATTTCCAAGGAGTTTTGATTTGATCTTATTACATTCCATACACAACACAGTGCATGCTTAGGATGTGTCAAATTGTCTTGGGCATAATCCTAGTACGTAGGTCACTGTGCCAGTATAAGTCATCACTGAATTGCTACTCTATACATCATAGAGAAAATTTTTTCACAGATAAATTTTTGGTTTATTCTGTAGCGCCTAATGTGAACACAATAGTCACAGCCAAAAGTTACAGTTCTTCTATTTGCCCTTCTTATTTTTTAAAAAAGAATCCTATATTTTACATAGTTTTAATTTTTTTAAGGTCTAAATAATTTGAGACTAGGATGAAGAAATAATGCTGAACCATTGACTTCATGCACTATTTTAAGTGTCCCAGAAACATCTCATTGGCCTCTGTTGTAACTAGAATATTGAACTAGATTACTTTAATCACAGCCAAAGGGCTTTCCTTATTTTTTGATGTGTAAACTTGGAACTAAGGCCCATTAAGTCATGAGTGATGCCCTAGTGAAATTAATGGGACTTGAGCCAATTACACCTAATGTGTCTCATTGATTTTACTGATGTTTCATCATGACGTACTTTACTGGATGCACCTGTTGGAAATTACTTGAGAGTGAGCATGCATAGGATTGACTGCACATATGACTTTTCTGGCTCACAAATAAGTTTGTGTTTTAAGGCTGCACACACAGTTATGGACACTTGAACTGTGTTGATGCTGGATGTTCTGTAGTGTGCACAGGGGCTTTGTAACCTAGAACACTGCTTGATACCATCCTAGGATTGCTGCATTTGCACTAAAAAAATAGCTAAAACCTTAACCATGTTCCTTGTACACTGCCTTGAAACTAGAAGTCCCATACTTCCAGGTTTAAGGGAGCATGTGAGGAGCATAATAAGGAGAATGACCTGCTTTGTGCTTGAGTAGGTGGAAGACAGATCATCGTGGTTTGCATTGGTAGCAGGTTGAAGGGATGCAGCAGTGGCTATGAACTCAGGATGAAAGTCTCTTCGAATCTACCACCCTCTCAGACCTCTTGCAATGTGCCCCTGATAAAACCAATCTCAGCTGACTGCATAGACGGGCCAGCACTGGGTGTGCATAATTGCATTCCAGACTCATGCAAAGCCTATGATACCAATTTCTTACTGAGAACTCTGAATGAAGCCCATGGACCAGTCCACCACAAGGCTTCCATTCAGAAATATACTCAAATGACAGACGTTCCATGTATTGAAGTATATCCTATATAAATATATGTAACTATATTGTGTCTTGAGCTTACTGGAGTTGTTAAAATGTCTGCTTAGCATCAGTTTGTATTTGTTAATTGGCTATTAGGAAACGTTTTCAAATTGCAAAGAGAATTAAGGCATCTGACGAGATAACAGACAACACATTTCTTTAGAAATATTCTTTTATTCTTGATACTAAATTGCGCATAAAGGGGGGAGAGTGAAGAAGATAATTTTTCCCATGTCATGTGCTTTCCACTACTGAAGCATAGAATATGATAGAAATGAATAGAAGAGGAAGAATTTGCCTTAATTTAAAGAGGACAAATAAAATGGTTGATTGGCTTGTATAGTCAATGATGGACACAAAGTATTGGCATGTCTGGTGGCATCTTCAGAAGCATACAAGGTCAGGGCTGTACCACTTCACCAAGAGTGTTTTCATATTATTATCCCCGCCCTTAATTCAGGTCTGTACAAGAGGGAAACTATCAATCTGTGGTATGTCTTAGGATGCACTTCATTCACATGAAGCACTAGTCAGGCCTGCTGGGTGCACTGTAGTCCTGAGAATGCACACTAATACATATTTAACACTCCACGGTGTGGGGGAAGATCAATGGAAATGGGCAAATTGTCCCAGGGCATTGTGCCCATATTGCTGATCTTCTCATAGAAGAATTCCTGATGTGCTTCCAAAGAACTCAGTTTCCCACAGGAAGGCAGTCTGAAAACCACTGCCTTATCTCCAATCAGTCATTGGCACACAAACCATCTGCAGTCATGGGTGACAAGGTACATGAGACAATGTGTGTCTGCGTGCAGTTGAATATTGGTTGAAATGAATATTGGTTGAATATTAGTTGAAATGAATATTGGTTGAAATGAATATTGGTTGAAATGAATATTGGTTGAAATATCGGTTCTTGGCATTGCCTGGTCACCCATTGTCCAATGTGCCTACTTAGCCATGACTGCAGCTGAATTGGGGCCAATATGTTTGCCTGAGACTTTTTCTTACTCTTTTTATCTTTGGTCAGCCTCATCCTCTGAGTCTATTTTTTTTATGTCTGTTTATATCCAGTGTGATTTAGAAGTTTGATAGAACTTGCTTAAAAATTTTTTTCTATTTTCATGCATTCCACTTTCCATTAAGGAAACTTTGGCTGCAATCCTAAAGACACTTTCCTGGGAATAAGACCCATTTAACACAATGGGGCTTTCTTTTAAGTAGACATGGTTAGGATTGCTCTCTTAGGAACTCTTTCCACAGTATGTGGTGATGGAACATGGCCTAGATGGCTTCAAAAGGCACATGGCTTCAAAAGGGATTGGACAGAATAATGGAGGAAAAGGCCATCACAGGTTACTAGCCATGATGACTACTGTATAGAGTTTTAGATCATATGATTTTAGACCACATATTGTAAAATCTCTGGATTTTAGAAGTAGGTTATCTATAAATGTGCAAGGGAGTAGCAACCAGATGTATGCATCTTACTGTCTTGAGAACTTCCAGAGACATCTGGTGCACCATTGAGATACAGGAATGGCCTTGCGGCCTGATCCATCAGGAATTTTATCACCCATATTCCCATGGATATTGTTTTCCCCTGAACATCCATACTACCCTCCCTCTGCAAATGCTATATCATGGCTATGTAGTGGAGAGTTCCTATCAGGAATTCTAAGTAAATACAAAATACATCCTTTTTTGTTTTGAAAAACGAAAACAAACGGTCATGAATGGACAGCTCTCCCACCTATTCCTTATTTTTCATGGCACATTAATGTCAGGATAAATGGAATAGAATGTAATAGGACTCATTCGTATCCAGTTTTATTTGTTTCAAAAACCACTCCCCAGTCTCGCCTGATTTTATGGATGCTAAAGGAGTGCCTAGAGGCTCTTTACTGGTGTATAGTAGGGCAAAAAGCAATAGTTCATTGCAAATGTTTCTGAAGATGAATAATCAGACTGCTTCTCATTGACTTTTATTTCTAAAATTTGATAATTGATAATCAAGTGATAAAATTGATAATCAACTGATAAAATTGATAATCTTTTATCAATCTAAAATAGAGATCTGCCTAAAGGAGATCCTTTCCAATGAGCGTAAGATCTCATATTTGCTGATACAAATTCCTTTTACAATGAAGCAAAAGCTGAGGGTGTATAATACAACCTGTGTGGCATAACTTTGTGGTAGCTTCTGTGTTTACATTGTTTCTGAACTGTACATGTTTACTCAATGACAAAAGATGACAATATTCTGTATACTATGTAAAATGTATGGATTACAAATCTGTTAAAGAGTTCAGTGAATTTTTTCCCCCTCATCATTTGGAATTGTGCCAGTGTTTTGTAAGTTTTATGTGTGTGCTTGTGTGTGTGTGTGTGTGTGAGCAGGAGTGTGGTTGTGTGTGTTGCACAGTATATGAGAATTAGCAACTCAGTCCTAAATGAAAGGGGTAGATGTGTTACCTTTCTTAATGCTGCAACTGATGAAGTTTGTGAAATCATGAAAGTTCAGTGTCTGGATGAGGTTTTAATGTATCTTGCTTGTGATATAGGGAACTCCTTCAAAGAAAGCCTAAGATGAATGTGGAGGTATCTCCTGAATTGTGACCCTTGGGCTTGCCTTCTTAGTGTGTGATTTTATATTATAAACATGAAAATGAATGTCATTAAAATAAGTGAAGTGCAAATCTTCAGACATGAATCTCATAATGGAATCATTTGCAAAAGTCAATCAATTTCATGGCAATTAAAATAGTTTAAAATGTTTAATAGTTTAAAATTGTTTAAAAGAATTTAAAATTGTCAGCCTGCGTTCACTGCCAGGTTTCACTGCAACCCAAGTTAAAAACCAAACCTTCAGTTTTATTTCTAACATTACTGTTGCTAGTTTTATTATTATACTTGGATATTAAAAATATAATTCAATTACAGGTGTGCACCACTTAACAATAGATCAGTTAAAAATGGATTGCATATATACAATAGTGGTCAAAGCACAACTAAGAAACTCTTAATGATGCAGTCAGGTTTCCCATAGCCTGAAGCAAAGGCTCTTAATACAAAAAAAGGCAACACTTAAGTGGCAAAAATCTGTATTTATGAATATTGAGAATTCATCAATTGGGAATGGATCATATTGGGACTTAATTCTGAACAGACATGTACAGGACTGGATTCCGAGTCTGTAATTCCCTGCATAGTTACATTGGAAATAAGTTGAGACTTGCTTTCTTAATAAATGTGTATAGGATTGGTCTGCATGGCCCACTGAAAGCAATTGATCCAATGATTTCCAAATGATGTTTCGTTCTATGGGTCTGTACAGCCTGACTTTTCAACATTTGTGTGGAAGCAAATGCCACTAGGTTCACTAATTCCAAGAAGGACTATTTAAGGTTGCCATTTTAGGCCATTATCCTATCCCTACCCAATTGTGAATAAGCCTCATTGACTACAGTGGGGGTTACTTCTGAGTAGACATGTGTAGGATTGGGCTCTTAGACTTGTCCAAGGTGGAGTTGGGCCATAGTGATTACGAAAACTGAGCAACAAAGAAAATCCACATTTTTTTAACTAGTCAGCATTCCTATACTGCTTAGGTTATCACCATACTAGGTAACTAAATGCTATTTTATTGTACTTCCCATCAAAATACCATGTAAGCTTGCCTGAAGAACACCATACTTTTGCTAATACATCAGAGTGACTTGATGAGAATAGTGAATGTGGAAAGGGCGCAAATTGCAATGTGCACCAAAGGTTCACAGTTCTGCACCTTCTCCTTTTAGGATCTTGGTACTTTAATAAATGTGGTATTAAATAAGTAAATAAATAAATGCCAACAGTTCTGTATAGCAATTGTGAAATTTTATTACAAGAATGTGTATTTATTGTAAAAATCAGTTTCTTTGTACTCAGTGAAATGTCTAATAAAGCCCTGGTACCCATAATCTTGATCCAGTAATTCATTCAGTTTTCTACCAGATACAGCAAGCCTCCAAATGGTGCTGTGTTTGTTTTTCCTCTCTATACCTTCCTGCATCAACACTGTGCATAGATGGATAACTGAATTAAAACAAATTATATAAGAAGCTTGTAAAAGGGCAAATAATAAAACACAACAATAAAAAGCAACATCACTAGACAAAGTGTAGAGCACTAGGTTTTGCTCTTTCCACTAGGAACGGCTAGAAAAAGTGCATTTGGGTGCCGAAAAACGGACTTCTTTGTATCCCCTCTAGCTATACTACTATTAAATGGTAAAACAATGAAAATAAAAGAACAATGAAAAGAACAAGGTTTATTAAGTGGGAACAAGCCCCATTGAACATAGTGGGGTTTATATCTGAGTAGACATGCATAGAATAGTACTCTAAGAAACTAATAACAGAAGAATCAGCTTTGCTGAAAAAGGCAGGGTAAAAATACTGAAAATAAATAAATAAGGTTTTTTAGAAAGAATGATAGTAAGCTACATTAGCAAAAAATGGAGACACAACTCCAGAAAAACATCAGAAGGCCATCAAATTGTCGAGATTATGAAGTATAGGATCTGTGTACTAAAGCAGCTGTCATTCTTCGTTGCTGTAACATTGGGAAGGGAGGGGGAAACGGGGAAATGATGCTCGAAAATTTACAGTCTTGAGGAATGATGAATTGGTTGTTCCCTTTTAGAGATGTACATGCTCCAGTGTCAGACATGATGGCTTCAGTAGACAAATAGTACACAAACAAATGAAGCAACATTGAATCAAGTCAGACCATTGATCAGCCCAGTGCTGTCTGAAGTCTCCCTCCGTGCTCATCCTTTATCATCCTAGAGATCACCTGGGACCTTGCGCATATAAAGTATTGCGCAAAAAATGTATTGTAAGCTATGGAGCCTGCCCAAAGTTCCCAGCGTGTTAGTTTATTGGAAACTTTATACTCTAATTCCAGTGTGTACCATAGCTACAGGAGGGCTGGCACCAGTGGCATAGCTTGAGGAGTTACAAAGCACTCAGTTTTGCAGGAGCCTGAATGTGCCAGGCCATTTTGGATGTGTCCCTCCATTTTGGATGTGTCTGAATGTGTCCCTCCATTTCGGAACCATTTCGGGCAGAGGCAGCAAAATGGAGGCATTCACTCCAAAGCGAAGAGGCTGCTTGCACAGCATATTCAAGTGCCTGCAAAACTTAATGCTTTGCACCCTCTCAAGCTATACCACAAGGCATCAATAATCAATATTATTTACTGATTCCTTTCATTGATTTATACCCCACCTTTCTTCCCAAAGGGAAATCAAAGCAGCTCACAACATTTAAAAATACAATAATATACATACAGTTTAAAAATAGATAAAACAAAAGTACATAAAACTCATTATACTCAAAAAATATACATAAACATCTTAAAAACATTTTTTAAAAACACAGCTGTGGTCAGACCACCTAAAAACCAGTACGTATTGAAGGTTGTAAGATGGGGGGGTTAATGGCCCTTTCCGTTCTTTATCTCATTCTGGGCCGTGACAGCAAGGCAGTGACAGTGAGTTTGACACACCTGGTTTAGCACATCAGTAATATCCAGTCCATTTTCCCAATTGCTATTACAGTTTTTAAGACCATGAAAGGAATGCCAAAAGGTTTGCAGCTATGAGATGAAGGATCACTGTGAGAATTTTTTTTTTAAAAATACTTATGCTAAATACCAGCATGCATTCTTTCTGTGGCCAAGAAACTATTGCTATTAGCAGACTTTTTATGCGTACTTGAGAATTGATTTTATATAAAACTCTAATTTTCCTCTGCAGTAGTTGAAAGATGTAGAAAAATATAATGTTCAACTGAATATAATGTTGACTGGTGAGAAATTTATCTAATTACATTTACATACTTTTGAACTGCTAGGTTGGCTGGAGCTACGCATCATGCAGTACTTGGCATCATGCATTACTCCATCATGCAGTACTTGGGTCTCAGATTGTCAACCATAAGATTGACAAGCACAGCACCTTTAACCACTGAGCAACTACAGCCCTTTTGGCCCTCTGTATGCATCTCAAGCAGAGGTCTTAAACTTTGCAGGCAAAAGGCTGCATTAAATATCTCGCAAAGTGTTGAGGGCTGTAAAAAAATGTATCATAAAATTTAAATAAATACATGAGAGATGGAACTTACTGGTAAATTAATGAATAAATGAGCTTAAATTTCCAGGATTTCTGCAAGCACCATGACACAGCACAGAAATAAAGGACACACTTAAATAGATCCCATTCCCCTCTGCACCATCCAGACATGTTTGGTCAACTGGATTGGGACCAGAGGATGGTCATGGGCCAGTTAAAGGTTCATTGAGGGTAGAATTAGGTCCTCGGGATGGGGTTTGGAGACACCTGGTTGAGAGAACAGTTCCAGTCATGTTTGGAGGGTACAAATCCACCAGTTCACAAGTTTGCAACCTGCAGTTAAATAAAACTGGATCACAAATAAGCAGAGTCTGAACATGTATTTTAAAAGGGCAAGAGTTTAAGATCTCCTAGGGTGCAATCGTTACCTAGACCGGCACAGCTCATCAGTCTTCCTGTTCCTGTGGTGATGTAGGGAGTCAAGCACATATCTGTGCACTGGTCTAACCCTCCTTCAAGAGTGGCGCAGAAGTCAGGGTGACCATATAGAATGGAGGACAGAGTGCCTCTACCTTTAACCATTGCATAGAAGAGGGAATTTAGGCAGGTGCTGCTTTTTAAACCTTTCAGTGATGAGCTAAACCTGCTTCAATTCCCTCTTCTATGCAATGTTTAAAGGTAGACGCACTCTGTCCTCCATTCTACTGTACATGGTCAACCTGCACAAAGTGTCTTATGGCACTTTTGTGATTCCCCCAGATCAACATAGGACTTATGCCAGGGCTAAGTGCAGCCTAACGGGATGTTAGGATTGCAACCTTAGTTAACATAGATAGCAGTACAAGCAGAGACTCCCTTTATTGTTTTGAAAATCCCCGTTAATAGCTATTTTTGCATTTTACAAAAGCAATTATTTACCATAATAACTAATGAATCAATTACGGTAGTTAGGATTCAGGAGGCAATGAATCAGTTTCCTTTTCCCTGTTTTAAAACAACTCTGTTTTAGGCTGTTCACTTCTTTATTCGGGTGCAAATGGGAGGAGATTGTTACGCCCTGGGAAGGGACGGGGTCCTTTCAGGCTAGGGAGGGGAAGGGAAGGGTCCTTACTGCGGACAGAGAGTGGAGGATTTATTGCCTGCCCCTTTACCAAGGCAAACAAGCTGTTTCTAATTATTAACTGCTAAAGAGACATTGTTTAAAGAGCCCACCTCGTTCACTTTGAGACAAAATTGCATCTAAATAATTCACATATAAATAGCTTACAGTACAGTAGACAGCAAAGAGCCTTGCCCATTCTGTTTTCCTGTTATCAAGATGTAATATTTTAAATGTGAATTTAAAAAAACTAGCAAGCATTAAGAAAACAATACAATGCTGAACACTGAATAGCAAGAGGGAAAAAGCACTCAAGTCACATTTGCATCCAGAGCAGCATATATTTTGTATTGCCCAACCTCTTCCATACCACCCTGGGCTTGATAGGTCACCGTAAGATGTAATTGAACATCCCTCGCTTTTGTCGAAGTGATGGTCTCAGCTCCCTATTTATGCTCTTGAGTTCATGGTTTCAGATGGCACTTTCAAAATGGCTCTGCCCTGAATTACGCCATGCGACAATGTGCTTGTGGCACAGATCCAAGCAATCTGCATGCAAATTAGCCTTTGTGGCAAAAGGTGAAGGCGAACTAATAGAATGGCATGGTTACCCCCTCCTTATCACAGAAAGGCTGATGTCCCAGCATACAAATGAGGCTCCTTGAACGTTGATAACAATATTCTGCTGCAAACTAAATTAATTAAAAACTGGTTTTATAGTTCTCTCTAGGGATTACAGGAGAAATTGATCGTTGTTCAAATTCATAAATTCCCTAGCAGTCAGCTCAATGAGGGCTGAAATAATATTTAAGCATTTAATTTTCCAGCAGTGGTGCTTTTCATGCTTGGGATGCGCATAAACTGAAAATCAGCCCCTGAAGCATGACAGTAGGGACAATACTAAGGCTAAGGGAGGTGTGAACCGGTGTTCCGAAAAGGAGGCAAAATGCTAAGTTTTGCAGACTCCTGAATGCTGGGATAAAGCAGTACCTCCACTTCGCCTTTAGAACCAGTCATGGCCATGAAAGGAATATCCAGCAGAGGGCCAACCGTGCAACAGGTTGCCCATGAAGCCCAGCACCTAGCACCAGTGGCATAGTTAGAGGGGGTGGCGCTGTCAAGTCTTGAAGGGGGTCTCACCCCTTCGGAGCCATTCTAGGTCAGAGGGAGCAAAACGGAGCCATATGGGGTTTCATCCACTGACCCTCTAATGCAGTAATTTTCATCCTTTTTCATCTCATGGTACACCCACCAGATGCATAAATCTTTGGGCAATTGAGAATGCACACCGTGTCTTCTCCAGACCCGAGTATTGCATGACAGAGTGAGCTCCCTGAACTCTTGTCACTTGCCCTTCTACTGCTAACTTTGTGATTCGAAAGCATGTAAAAGCAGGTAGTTAATAAGATACCACTTCAGTGGGAAAGTCACAGTGTTCTGTGTACCTTTTGCCTAAGGCATGTGGGCCACATGATCACAGAGAAGTCCACTACAGAGAATCAGAGATGCTTGTTCTTTGGTCTTTAACCAGGGATGAATATTGCCTTAGAGTCAGTCATGACTAGCAGGGCAAGCTGTGGAAGACACCTTTACCTTTATTTTCAAATCTGCCAGTCCTATAGAATTCCCTGTGTTTAAGACCATTGTCTAATAAAATGAACAGTAAAACCCCAAGCCTCCACTGTTTCTCTGGAAGCAAAGTATGATTTTTATTCAGGTATTTTGAAGCAGGGAATGAGTGGAAAGTCTTTTGCAGCTGGTGTTTTGTGTAAATAAGCGCACTGATTATATGTATAACCCAACCTGAGGCTCCATGGTTAGCAGAAACTAAAAGCATTCAAACTGATAAATATTCATAACCCTGAAGCTTTCAGAATGGAGACTTTGTATGTCTTTCAGTCTGCTGAATTCCATTAATCCTGAGAGTAATCCTCCCTGAACACAGTGAAAGTTACTTCTGAGCAAGTATGTATCTTGTTGCAATGAAAAGGGGCAATCAAGACAAATTTGGGGTTCTGCTATTAAGAGTAGTGGATGAAGGAGTTGCTTTCCATCCACTTGCCATGTTGCTATTACAGAAATTTCTTTACATGTATCCTGTACAATGAGATGCACAGCACCCCAGACCACCTTACATATGTGGCAGAAATGGCAACACCTGGAGATCTAGATCTATACTAGATTTCTCAAAAGTTAAAGTTTAGCAGGTCAAATATTTTTATTGGGCTGAGATAATGGATTTCAGGATGGATCGTGTTGTCTGGAGTCGCTCATAAGAATATAAGATCCTCCACTAGATCAGGCCACAGGCCCACCTAGTTCAGCTGCCTGTTTCACATAGTAGCCCTCCAGATGCTCAGGGAGCACACATGACACCTGCATCCAGGTGCCCTCAACCTCTGCATCTGGCATTTTGAGGTTGTCCACCTCTACACACTCCTTATGGCTTGTAACCCATGATGGTCCTTTCCTCTAGGTTTTTGTCCATACAAAAGCATTGAAGCTAGATGCCATCACCACATCCGGTGGCAGGGAGTTCCACAGACTAACCACCCGCCGGGTAAAGAAATATTTTCTTTTGTCCGTCCCAACCCTCCCAACATTCAATTTTAGTGAATGTCCCCTAGTTCTGGAGGTATGTGAAAGGGAAAAGAGCATCTCTCTATCCTCAATCCTGGAGGTGAGTTGGGGTTGCTATAATTTTCTTCCACAAAACTGGGACAGGATCCCTGTCAAACTTGCCAGTATTTGAATGCAATCCACGAAAACCAGGACTATCCCGGTTGGCAACCCTGGGGTGAGTGGACCAGTTTAAAGAAAAAAATTGGGAAAGGATTCCCTGGCAGGGATCCTTCCTCACTGGCAACAGTTTGGGGTGGCACGCACCTATGTCCCCCTTGGATCCACCCCTGACCTAGCCTTAATCAGCACTGTGACCAACTGTAGCCTCAGATTCAGTGTGGAAACAGTGCAAACATTGTTGCCTTTCAATGTGCACCAAAAAGAGGAAAGAGCCTGGAGTGAGCTCTAAATGAAACCACCTTTTACAAACTCTGTGCAGAACTCCTTTTCTGCTATTTCCATCTGTGCCAGTTCCAAATACTTGGCTTGCCGAAAGCGATGCAAAGAGAACCTACTGCGCTTTGTTTATATCTCTGAGCAAAATTGCAAACTTATTCTAATTATGCCATGCAGAAGCTCTTCCAGCACAGCACACACCTGCAGCTGCTTTTGTCATCTGCTAGTTGGAAGCCGCAGTTGGCGGACTGCTTTCATCTGCTCTACTCTGTACTGGAAGCTTGCAAATGTCCCCCCTACCTTGCCTGAAGGTTAGGACTGTTGAATTAAGGAGGCTCACCACCTCTGTGCTAGGGGGGATGTGTGCGAAAAAATGTCATGCAGAAACGGGAGAATTGTCTTTGGAGAATTGTTACCAACATCAAAATGGTCCATGCAATTCTCACCAGAAATAGATCCAGAATAAGCAATATTCTAGGCCAAGACTGAAGATCAATTTTTTTTCCTATTCAAAATGGGAAGAAATGTCATGATGAAGCTCAGCCAACTCCTTTTCGCTGTGGGACTAAAGGATTGCAAGGCAAATAGTCAAGACTGCTTAGAAAGAGCTGTCAGCCACAATTGCTGAAGAGCCTTCCAGAAAAGGAGCCTAATAAGAAGCAGGCATTTCTGGCAGTGAAGAGTGCAAGAAGTAAGAAAAAGTGGGGAGCTATAGGGTGTGTGTGTGTGTTGTGTGTGTGTTTGCATCCAGGGTGACCATATGACCGGATTTTTCCAGATTTGTCATCTTTTTTGCATTCTGTCTGGGTGTCCTCCAAAAGGCCTTCATTGTCCTCCATTTCTGCTTCATTTTGGAACTTTGCAATGGTGTGCAGTATTCCATCATGTCATTTTGTTGTTGGATTCATATTGAAGAGCAGAATCCAATTCAAAAATTGGTTTTGAAATATCGCCTTCCTTTCAAAAGTTATGGCCAAAAAACTAAAAGTAAAATATATGCATTGAGCTCTATTTGAAAATGAAAGTGCTCAGTATTGTAGCTTTACTCATGAGTAGGCAAACGTGCCATTGTCCACCAGAAAGGCCAGGCTGAGAGGAATCCAAGACCTTGTCCTCCTTTTTAGGTTCAGGTATCTGGTCACTGTGGTTTGTGTTCATTTTCAGAACTGGTTCCAGATTGGGTTGCATCCAGAACGTGACCACAACAATCCTGTAATAACTGGGGTGGGATTAGAAGACCTAGTTGCCTTTGCTACCCACTTCCACCATAACTGCCAGTATGCTTGGACCAAATACAGTCGTCTCTGCCACTACCTTAAAGACAAAGTTGGGCAAAGAATGTCTTTAAAAGTTACTATCTCAGCGATGTGGTACAGGAAGACTGGCAAAACTCTGAGTTCAAACTATGGAAACCATAATACTTCGAGATCTTTCAGATACAGGTTCAGTTCTAAGAGTAAAGTGGGTGAGCTATTGTCAGCCACTAGAGAAAGGGAAAGAAGGAAAGAATTAAATCACCTTCATTCTCTAGTCTAGCATAAGAGAGGGCATAAAATAAGCTGCCCTCATAGAAGGGGTGTCCAAACCCTGCCCCGGGGGGCCACATGCAGCCCCCGGTGAGCCTCAGTGTGGCCCTTGGAAGATCCCTCTCTCCAGCCATGGGCAAGCCGTTTAATACTCTGTATCTGTATTTAATACATTCTTATATTTAAATTTATGGTGGTTTCATCAAATTTGAAATGTAAATAATTTTTCCAGCCCTTGACACAGTGTCAGAGAGATAATGTGGCCATCTTCCCAAAACGTTTGGACACTCCTGTTCTATAGCATAAGATAGGGGATAAAATTCAACATGTAAGGAATTTATAATTTATATAATTATATACATTTCATTTACTATCTTGAATAGGTATGGTGGCTTATGTGAGGTTCGCAATGATCTCACATCTGAGCACTGATTAAGTCCCCATTGGATGGACTACAGCATCCAGTGCCTCCAGACCATTCGCTGGGCCCCTGAAGGAGAAGAATCTGGCTTAATCTGGTGTGCATGCTTGTGGAAGTTGCTTTCTCAATTAACTCACTACTGTTCAGAAGTGCAGATCCCAGAAGCAGCATGTGTGGGTCATTGGGTATAATTAGATGCAATTAACATAATTGCATGGGGCCGAGTTGCTTCTGATGCTCCAGATGCTGTCTTGGCTTGATGCTTCCTGTTACTGTTAACTGACTGCTGCTTTCTTTGATCATCTTGAGATGAACAAAGATGGAGAGCCTCTGCCTGGCTTCAGCCTCTGCTTGATATTTCTGCAAGTGTCTTTAAAGAAAGTGTCTATGGGAAATGCATAGAGCAATCCAGAGTAAGTGCTGCTTACATCTTCCTGTAGTTACTCTGGATTGTAGGGAGAGTCTAAGGCACAGGACACATATCACACCTGTACTTTCACCTGCCCCTTTCAACCTTTGTGTTTTCACCTCCTCATTTCCAAGTGCAATTCAAGATGCTGGCTTTGACCACTTAGGGTCATAGACAAAAAAACCTTTTAAATATATAATACTACTAATAATAATGTATTGTACAGACATCCTCCACTTTCTGACAGTTCATTTACTGAAGGCTCCACGCTTTCAACACCTTTGAACTCATTTATTCAACACATGCTCCATTTTTTCAACCTCTCTCTGCTGGTCTAAAGGGTAAACTTGTCTTCCCTAATGTGGCAGGGGACATGGGCTGCAATCCTAAAGACATTTTCCTGGGAGTAAGGTCCATTGAACACAATGGACTTACTTTTGAGTAGACGTGGTTAAGATTGTGTTCTAAGTGTTCAAACTGTTTTTGGCATTTCCTTATGACTTTCTTCAGTCAAAAACCATCATTCAAATACATAAGATATTCATTGCCCATACATGCTTTTGTTCATTTTACTGTAATTTGTTGTGTATTTTGGTGATAAATAGGTGTTGTTTAGGCTTTTGCAACTGATTTTTATGTCTTTTTGTGTCCATTTTGTATGTGCAAGCTGAAAAAGGCTGGATTCCACTTTTCAATGGTTTTCACTTTTGGACGGTGTACCGATCCCTAACCCATCTAATAAATTGGGGGTGCTTGTACACGGACATTGGTTGGAAAGTCAATGTCTATCCAGATACCTCCTCTCTTGGACATTTCCCCCCAATGCTATAAGAATGTTATCTGCTTTAGAACAACTTTAATCATATAGGCAACAAGACCAAGTTATCTGCATCCCAGCTCATTCAATGGGAGGTCCATAGTTCAGTAGTAGTGCAGAGACTTGGTCCATAGTTCAGTAGTAGTGCAGAGACTTTCTGCAATGAAGGTCCCATTTTCATCCTCTCCTTGGCTGATTCCTGTTTCTTCTGGTTGACAAATTGCCAACTTTTATCCGGCTTTAGCTCCTCCACCTTTAACAGCAACTTGATCAGCAGGTGGTCGTACTTCTCACCAGAACATAAAAACTTCATTAACTATTTCTGCTGATCAAGCTGCTGCTAGTAGAGTTGTTTTCCTGGTGAGTTGGCAAATTTGGATGAGAACAAAAATTAGCACTCAGTTTGTTCCACACAACCCCACTTCCAGCATCTAGGGTTGGGTTTCTAGCCTCTGTGGTTGTGCTT
Organism: Cryptoblepharus egeriae; assembly: GCA_030015325.1. NCBI lineage: Eukaryota > Metazoa > Chordata > Lepidosauria > Squamata > Scincidae > Cryptoblepharus > Cryptoblepharus egeriae. Next base: position 215,987,110 of record JAREYC010000002.1, read on the forward strand.
TTCAGGACTACCTGACACATTGCAGGTGATTTTTCCCCCTTCTCACCATTTACTTCCATGCCAGGAAAAAGCTTCCCCTGCTATATTTCTGTGTAAATGGACGGCAGTTAGAGATACAAATTCAGGGCCAGAAAAGAAAAAGCCAGCTGTATATTATTCTCTTCTCTTCTGCCTACCCAATAAAAAAACTCACTTATTTTGTATATTGCAATAAACAAATCCAAATGGCATTATAAAACTCTTACAGCTTTTGCAGTTAAAACCCTTCCAAAGCATTTTCATATATTTGAAGCAGTTGCCTGTGCCGCATTCATCTCTGTACCATAAATGTGATGACTCCCCACTAATGAGTTTTTCTAATGGCAAGAGGTAAGCGTATACCTTCACAAATAGGAAAGCCTGAAAAGGCTGGAATTGGCCATGATGTTCTGGTGTTGTTGTCTGCTGCTTTCCCAGCTGCTGCCAAATAATTTGCAGTTCAGGAAAGGCTAATGGAGCCATAAACAAAGCGCAGATGTCACCATGACTTTCTTTATTGCATAGCATTCTAGAAATGGCCCTCTGGATATTGCTGCTTTGGAAGCGATGGGCGAGGGGTGCATGTCGGAAGATGTAGGAAGGAAGGAATGTATTCTGTCTGGTGTTTGCCCAGCTCTTGCATGCACCAGTATTCTTGACAGTAATTCTTGTGATTAGAGGCATAACTAGGGTGGAGAGCCAAGTGTTCAAGAGGCAACTAGCACCTTCACTGTGCCTCCCCTTCGCAATCCTGACCCGATCTCCCCTGAGAACCTGCGTCCAAGCTCTTCTAAGGCAGGGTGACCAGATACCTGAACCTACAAAGGAGGACAAGGTGTTGGATTCCTCTCATCCTGGCCTTTTCAGCAGACAATGGCACATTTGCCTATCCATGAGTAAAGTCGCGATATTGGGCACTTTCACTTTCCCATAGAGCTCAATGCATATTTTTTAAGTTTTTTGCCATAACTTTTGATAGGAAAGATTTGGTAGGATTTAGGAAGGTAACTTTTGGTAGGAAGGTAGGAAATCACAACCGATTTTTGCATTGGATTTTGCTCTTCAACATGAATCAATGACATATGACATGATGGGGTACTGTATTGTACACCACTGCAAAGTTCCAAAATGAAGCCAAAATAAGGGATGATGAAGCCCGTTTGGAAGACACCTGGACAGAAGGCTAAAAAAGAGGACAAATCTGGAAAAATATGGTCATATGGTCACCCTGTTCAAAGGGACCTTTTGAACTGGAGAAATGGGGATGGGGAAATGGGAAGGAGGTCTAGATATACTTCAGTCCACTCCCTTCATGTGGACTTTCACATGATCTCATGACATTCTCCTGATTCAGTGCTAGTTCAGTGATATGCAGTCCCCACACAAAGGAGCACATTCTTCACAAAAGAAATACTTCTACTGGCAAAAAGTATAATTTAATTGAATATACATAACATCCTTATGTATGGTTTGTATAACAATTATCTTCTCTCCCCAGAAAGAAGATGCCAACAAAATACAATATTTACTCAAATCTAATGCACACCATTTTCAGCTGAATTTTGTCTCCAAAATCACATTAGATTTGATGGTGCATTAGGTACAAGAAAAAAACAGTATTTTGATTACAAATATAGGCCAGTATTTTGTTTGCTTTAGTGTAATAAAAATGTAACATAAACCCATAGTTGTATCAAATAGTGCAAATAGGTAAAATCATAACATAAACCCATTGTCATATTGTTATTGTCATATAACTCATGGTTGGATGCAGTAAAATTTAATTTTGTACCTGCTTTGCAGCTGTGTTTTACAATTGCCAGTAAACATTTTTAATCTCAGTCCTTTTAAAATAGGGGTGTGCATTAGATTTCAGTAAATATGGGTAAGTCCAAAGAAAATATTTACAAATAATCACAGATGGTGCATCTCAAGGACCCAAACTTATCCACCTTTTCTGCATTGATGTCAATGGGGTGTGTGCGTCATCCAGTAATGAAGAAGTCCCTTACCTTGGGGCTGCATTGCAGTTGCATTGATGACAGAAAGTTGGATAGGAGTGGATCCCAAGTCTCCCAGGTAGCTTGTGAGTCCCACTTTAGGATACTGAGGCTCCAATCATAAGCTCTGGCATAAATCCCTTGCTGACCTGGGGGGTGTCCAAACTGCTATTAGGCACTTCTGCCTCCCTGCTTTGGGGGGAGAGAGGTTAGGCCAGAGCACAGGTATATGCTGACCTCTCCACACCACCTCAAGAAGATATGCCTGGTGAGTTAGGCCAGCCTAAATTGGTTAAGATTGCACCCTTAAAAGTCCTGTACCACTAAAGTATTTTGTCACTTATCCTATTTGCCAGTTGTAAGATATCTCTGGAAATCCCAGAAGCATTTCAGGGAAGTGGACACCTACACACAGAGGCTGGGTTCATAACTTGGGATTTATTAAGTAACAAACCAAACCAAAGTATACAAATGAATATACGTAAATCCCAAACCCATATATGTATGGCCCAAAGCTATTGTGGATTGCGCTGTTGAGTAGAGGGCTTCAGTGGTGGCCATTTGTACACACCATACACTGGGTGGCAGTGTTGGAGGTTGTAAATATAGATGTAACAGCAGCAGTGGTGGATAGATGCAATTCTAATGGAGGATTAAAGCTACATCAAATGTGTTGATCTTACATTACAGTATTCCCTTTTGGTTGGGGGGGGGGGTGAGAGAGAGAGAAAGGCTTTTGATCAAAGAAACCTTCATTAACTAGGATGTTGGTGCTCCCTAGTGGTGAATTTGCTTTAGTATAGTATATTAATTTAGAATAGTATATTAATTTTGTTCCCAATTGACATCCCCCTGTTTATTAATAAGCAGTTCTCTCTTGCTCCTGAAAAAGCTGACTCATCAAATAGGGTCCCCAGCCTTAAAAAGTCATAAACCAAGCAACGATTCTTGATGTAATTTTTTTACCTTTTCCCCTCATTGTGATGCAAAACTGTGTATTCTATAACCCTATCTAACTGTTGATCTCCTTACCTCCACTTTATTACAGACACCCAGAAAATATTTTCCTGATGTGCTTGGTTTCCCAAATCAGCAGCCACTCCCCAATTAAATTCTGTAGTGTTTTAACAGCCCAATCCCATTCAGTACTGGTGCAGTGGGGCCACACAACACATGTCATATTCAGTACTGCAGTTCAGCAGGCAGGAAGTTTCCTTGTAGTAAAGGATCATTGTGGCACTGCAAAATGTCCACGACGGCCCCCGCCCCACCTTTTCCATCTGGTGCTTCCATCATGGAACTTGTGGCATTATACTGGGACTCATGAAGCTTTGTGAAATTTGAGTTCTGTGATTTTGGATCCTATGATGATTCAAGAGATCCAAGATGATAGCATCTAGCTGAGCTTGGAAAAAAGGCTGTGGATGCATTTACCTGTGAATCAGGTAAATTTGAGAACCACTTCCATAAGCTTTCATGAACTATAGATGCAGCCTAATAACCTGGACCATTATTCTGGAGAATTTATGCTGAGTTAAACATTTCAGTGCTGCAAATTTTTTGGTTTTGTTTGCTATTTTTGGCTGATTTTTTGCTGCATCACAGTAGATTCAGTGATTCAGTACTCAGGGAAGAATGCTTGGTCTCCTCAACCCTATCTGATCCTCACAACATCTTTGAGATTAAAAATTAACCATTGGCCCAAAGTCATCCAGTGAGCCTTTTGGCTGTGGGGACACTTGAATCTGGCTCTTCAATCAGAGTACACCACACTGGCTTCAACTTCAGACTTATTATTAACAGTGGTTGTGCTCACCCATTTTCATTAAACTCTTGTTTAATTCAACAAAAATTAGCTGTCATCCTTTTTGTAATATTAGCTACCATTTTCTCTTTCATAGTGAATTTTACAAGTTCATAAGGCAGAGGTCTGTCAACGCAACCTCAAAAGCAGTGCTTGCATTACTGCATTTTGGATACCAGTTTGTTCATACTGGTACCCATTTTATTCTCACTACTGCCCAGTGAGGCTGCAAATCCCAGCACTAGTCCCATGCTGGCCTGGGGGAGTCACAAAAGTGCCATAAGACTCTTCTGTGTCACACCTGGGGGTGGATTAGGGCAGTACACAAACATGCACCTGCCTCCCCACACGAACACGGGAATGGGATGAAAGTTAAGTTATGCCTGCCTAAATTGGTTAGGATTGTACCTCAAGCACAAATGATGAGACCTAGCCCAGGCTCAGTGGCATAGCTAGAGCCTAGAAGGGATGCACAGCACTTAAGACACAATCCTAAACTTTTCCAGCTCTGGCATAGCTGTGCCAGTGGGGCACATGCTGCATCCTGGAGTTGGGGGGGGGGGCATTCATGGCAGGGTTGCCATAATTCTCTTCTACAAAACTTGGACAGGAGCCTCTGTCAAACTTGCCAGTGTGTGAACACAATTCCCCCCAAATCAGGACAGTCCCGGTTTTCTGGGACATTTGGCGACCATAAGTCATGGGGGACCTCCTCAATGTGAAGAAATATTTGTTCCTTTGCCTAGGAGTTACATTGTCCTTACTTAGGTGCTTGAAAATTGGTTAGGATTGTGCCCTAAATTTTACCAGCACTTGAATACAAGCCACTCTTGCTCCTCAAAGCCATTCTTGGCAGTGGGAACCAAATGGTGGCATTTACATCCATGTCTCCCTGCTTATGGCTCCGTTTTGCTCCCATGCCCAATTTGCACCCATCAACCAATGCCATGGACGAGGCGGTCAGGTGATTTCATTATAGTCTCCTCAGTCCTACACCACACCCTAGTTACTCCACCACACTGGATAGTTTAAGTCCAAGTATTGTGGCTCTTTTGATTCTTCTGTTTGGCCGGACCAGTGTGGTCGCCAAGATCACTATCACCAATTTCTGGTTTTCATGCCAGAATGCCTCTATTCTTTTGTGCAATTTAGGGCACAATCCAGAGTAACTATGGGGAGTCCTTGCTCCGGTGTAAAAACAATTTACTCTGGATTGCAATATGAATTTCCCATAGGTTTTCACTAGGTGGTGCAATAACTACGGGTATACATAATGTCACTTACGTGCTCCTGTAGTTACTCTGGATTGTAGGGTTAGGCAGACTATTCTAAAAAAAACATCGATGTCAAGAATCGGGTCCATGACCTGGAACAAATGCAGAGCACTTCTCAGATTTTGCAACGGCGCATCTTTTAAACAACACATGGCTTCAACGGCTTGGTTTATGCTTAGTTGCGCTAGCCAGTTCTCATGGCAACAACCACCACTATATTATTTTAAGAGCAGGCAAGGTGGGAAAGAAAGAACGCCAAAATTGAAACGATCTCTTTACTCCATTCAAGGTTAATATACCCCTTTTGGATAAACAAAGCTTGTTAGCTATGTCATAAGCACAAGCCATACATTACCAGGGTATTGTGGGACCTGCTCTTTCGTAGTACTACATGCCTCATGAACTCTTGTAGAGAGGAACCCTGCAGGAATGATGCAAGATCTTCAGCACTTATGCCGGCGCTTAGATCTGCCTAACTGGAGGTTGGGATTGAGCATTAGTTTGTTTGTTCAAGGGCACAATCCTAACTAATTTAGGCCAGCACAACTCAACTATCTCCCTGTTTGCCTGGTGGTGTGGGAGGCCGGCACATGTTTGTACACTGGCCTAACCCCTCAGCGGTAGCACAGAAGTGTCTTATAGCACTTTTGTGACGTTCCCCAGGCCAGCGCAGGACTTGTGCCAGGCCTTGAGCTGGCCTAACCTTAAACACTGATTGTAGAAACTGAAAGCACAGCGAGAACTAATACATATCGTTGAGCAATTGGGGTAACAAATACAACCTAAGAAGCAAGTTAAGTCACAACATTATTTTGGAGGTGCAGAGGACCAATATCTACTCAGCAACCAAATGCCGGATGAAACTGGTATGTTTTGAGCTTCTGCTGAAAAGCCAGGATGGAGGGAGAAGTTCTCAGTTGCTCTGTAAAGGAATTTCATAGTTGTGGCACCACTGCAGAGTGTCACCAGGGACAGAAGTGGCACTTGTAGAAGCCCCTTAGATGATAAAAGAGGGTGAGTTGGAAGGTATAGAAGGAAGCAGTCTTTCAGATAGGTTGGACCTAAATCATGGAGGGCCTTAAAGGTTAGGACTAGTACCTTGAATTGTGTTTGGAAGCAAATGGGCAGCAAGTGTAGCAGTGGTCCAGTGTCATATTTTCTAGCCCCCATGACCACCTAAGCTGCCAGGTTTTGCACTAATTGCAATTTCCAAACTGTTTTATTTTTTAAAAAATCAGATAATTTTTATTAATTTTTTACGAAAGAAAAAGAAACGAAGCAAAAAAGAGAACAAAAATAATCTTGAAAGATATATGGCAAGTGCAGAATTCCAGATTTTCCTTTCTTTAGTCTAATATTAATTTCTACTTCCTAAAAATCTATCTTAAACTATACTCTTATTTAGAAATTCCAACATAGAAAAATGAGATAAGAGTTATATAACAATTGTCTACCCATCAAATCAATAACTCATTTGACTCACCATCCCTTTCTCACACAGAAAGTCCATGAATGGTTTCCAGTTGTCCATAAAAGATTTTACTAACTTCTTAAGAAAAGTTGGTCCATTTCAGCAAAGTCCAGTATTGAGCCATCATTTTTCAACAGAAGGTATCTCTGGGACCTTCCATTATCCAAACTGTTTTACAGGGTAGCCTCATATAGAGCATGTTGCAGTAGTCCAATATTGATATTACTAAAGCATAGTCAAGGGGTTGGCATTTTGGGGAGGATGAGGAAGGGCAACTGGCAGGTTGTGAGAGTGAGGGCAGGGCTATCATCCAGCCTTCCAGCACTACATGGAGGATCTTGATTCTACAGTAAGAGTTGGCCCAGAATCAAGTACTCTTTTATGATAAGGCTAATCCTACAATCCAGAGTAACTATGGGAGCACGTAAAAAACATTTACGTTGATGTAGTTACGGCACCACCTAGTGAAAACCAATGGGAAATTTATATTGCAATGGAGAGTACTGGTAAATTGTTCTTATGTTGGAGCAAGGACTCCCATAATTACTCTGGATTGTGCCCTAAGACTACTTCCCTTACTCAGAGGAATGAGATGAAAATCCTCTTCTCCCAAGGTGCTGCGGGCAGCAGCCTACAGCACTCAGGATACTGTAGTAGCTATTTCAGCACTGTGGTAGACCTGGCACCCCAGCAGCATTGGATTGGTCTGTTATTCCCTTAGCATCGGGTTGAATTGTAGCTCCAACAGCACTTGCAACTTGAATAGGATTGGGCCCTAGCTGGATGACTAGATGCCATAAGCAAAAAAGAGGACACGTCCTCTCCCAAAATGTAGGATAACCCAAGAAAAATGTAGGACATGACAAAATAAAAGCTAAAAACACTCCTATATATTGCTTTCATGTGGTTAATTTAAACACTATGGCTGCAGTCCTAACCTTCAGTTAGGATGGCATAAGCCCTGACGTAAGCCCTGCTGTAATATAGCTGGGGGAGGGTTAGGGCATGCACAGACATGCGCTTGCCTCCCTACATCACCACGGGAATGGGAAGACCAGTGAGCTGTGCTGGCCTCGCTTAGGAGTGAACTTTATATTACTTCTTATTAACTTTAAAACTATTACATGTCATTTATTTATTAATTACAAGAGGGCTCCATGATGCCTGCTCACATGGAAAAGGACATATGTTCACTCTGGCTGTAAGCGAACACTAAAAAGAAGCAGGAAATATTTCTCTAGCATTTTTTAACTGGCTGTAAAGGAAGAGACAAGAATTCTTGATGCCAAAAATAGAAGGAAGTGTCCATTTTTCCCCACTGTTTTGGTATCTTCAGGGAGTGTGGGAATGTATCTCACATGGATTCGGGGCAGGGGAGCCAAAGGTATGGGTATATATCCAAAACTGTATTCAATGTGTTACTCTGTTTTTCAACCCACTCTTTAATTTTTGCTGGAAAGCAGGTTTATAAGTTGCAGTTCTGAAATACTGCTTTGTGTTTTTTTCCCTTGACATTTATCCCTCTTGAACTTTATACCAGTAAGGATATGAGAGGTGATGGAATGTCTCCTAATTCAGCTGAAGGTCAAGTTTCTTTAAATCTCCAGAAAACCTAAAGAGGAAAAAAGCTCTCAAAATGTCTTTTCAGCTCCTGTAGATCTGACTTGCTTATTCAAGGGGCGTGTGTGTAAGAGCAGACTTAACATTCCGGTAATGATTGAGAAATTCAGGAAGCTACTGCGTTATTATGGGAAACATGTGCCAAGAGAAGGCCTTTGACCCCTTGACACGTCTTGTATTCCAGGCATTCTCTATTAAATACACAATCACTATTCTAGACATATGCAAAAATCCCTTTTGATAAATGTCACTGACACAAACATTTTATGCATGGATGAAGTTTTGTTTCAACATTTTTTTCTCTTGAAGATCCTTATAGGTGACTGGCACCTTGCATTCTAGTACAGAAGAAACATGCAATATAAATGGAACAATATAAAAATTATAAAACAAATTTGGGGTTTCCAAACATATGCCTTCTTTATTTTGCTAATATAAAAGCTCTCCCTTCCTCTCCCCAGCTGGCTGGGGAGGCACAGAAGGAGCCGCGCGGCGCCACTGCGCTCTCCCTTCCTCTCCCTGGCTGGTCGGGGAGGCTCAGAGGGAGCCGCGCAGCACCACCGTGCTCTCCCTTCCTCTCCCTGGCTGGTCGGGGAGGCTCAGAGCCCCATCCTATACAGCTCTACTCAGAAGTAAGTCCCAGTATAGTCAATGGGACTTACTCCCAGGCCAGTGTGGAGAGGACTGCAGCCTCAGAGCCCCATCCTATGCAGGTCTACTCAGAAGAAAGTAATTTCATTTTTTCATTTTTTAATTTTTTAATTAAAAACCTCCCCTGGCCCCGCCCCTGGCCCCGCCCACTTCCAGAGAACCGGTTCTTGGGCCAGGCTGGGCCCACCACTGCCTATACTCATAATCAAAATACTGTGTTTACTCAAATCTAATCAACCATGGAATCTAACGTGCAACAATTTTGGAGACTGAATTTGGCTGGAAAAGGTGAGCGTTATATGTTTATTGTTATATATATTGAGTAAATACAGTAATTACATTCACTTGCTAATTTGTCCCAATACAAGCACACTTAAGGCCCAATCCCATCCAATTTCCTAGCCTTGTGTGAAAGGATGCCAGTGGGATATACACTGCATCTTGTGTAGGGTAGTTATGGAGGTATCCATAAGGTAGGGGAATATTTGTTTCCTTGCCTTGGGGCCACACTGCAGTTGCGTTGGTGCTGGAAAGTAGGATAGAATTGGGCCTTCATGGAGGTGCACATAGAATCATAGAAGAGTTGAAAGAGACCCAGTGTATCATCTAGTCCAATCGCCTGCCTGTAGCACATCTTGAGTGGAAAACTCTAGCGTAGACCATCAATGGTCTTCAATGGTGGAGTTCTGATATGGTATTGCCTCTGATTTGGGAGAGGATCAATGTGTTACAACTTTGATCCCTTTTGACCAGGGACCTCTTTTTCCAGGACATTTCTTTTTTAAAATTGTATCCTGAAAAAAAATCTTGGTTGTCTTCCATTTCCTTGTAAAAAGTTTACAATTTAATAAGTAAATAAGTAAAATAGTGTAAAATAAATTTAAAATAAATTTAATAAATAAGTAATAGTTTTAAACCTTAATGGTAAAATTAACCACATAAAAGCGATATATATGTGGTTTTTTAGCTTTTATTTTGTCATGTCCTACAGTTTTCTTGGCTGTCTTATATGGAGAGGGAGGCTGTCCTACACATTGTCCTCTTTTCCAATTATGATGCCTGATCGCCCCGCTTTTGACAGACCTCATTCTTGTCACTCTCTCCTTTACCAGGTTAGCATTATTATTTTCTTTTCCCAAATGGTTAAGGTTCAGTCCTGTGGTTTGTGGTTTTCATCTCTTCTCACCTTTGAATGAATCTTCCTTCTGGACTTCACAGTTATTAATATTACCAAATGAGCATTTCTTCAAACTTTGCCTTACCTGCACCCTGGGAATCGCTTGTCTTTAAGAACATCCAAACTCCAGCTGCGTCAACCATCCTCTTTTTTCACACAGGCACTAACAATCTCAATGTAACCTCATTGTAATGTAATGTCGCCTTACGTTACACTCAATGTAATGATTGCGATGCCTGCCTTATTTTGATGTGATTCAGCATTTAAATTGCAAGACATAGAAATAGTACATTTCAGGAACTTTCCTTCAAATTGTACTTTTCAGGAACAATCCTAAAGTTTGCATCTCTTCTGACACTGGTGAGAACTGTATATAACTATGAATTTAAATGTCCATTACTGTTTTTATGATTGATTCCTTAACCCTAGCAACTATCATTTGGAAATTTACCAGTTTGAAAGCATGTTAATGCAAGTACAGTGGTGCCTCACACAAGGAGCTTAATTTAAATCTCAAAATTTTTTAAATCTCAAAATTTTTTAAATATAAAATTGCAGCCCAATCTTTATCACTTTGTCATATATATGAATGTGACAAAGATTGGGCTGCAATTTTATATATATATATATAAAATTATAGAAGTGTATAGAATTGCAGCCTCAGTTTCACAGTGAGCACACTGACGACTGCACACATGGTTACATTTTAATTGAAAGTACACAAACCTTTGTGTTGCACCATCACTGTCATTCTCCTGTTCTGATGCCAGCGCTTCAGTTGAGCCACAGGTTCTGTGAAAGTTTTTTGCTTTTTTGTGAAGTTTATCTTTCACACTGCACATTAATTGCAAAGGTATGTTTTAACCATATTTTGCTTTAACCATATTTAAAATAATGTGTATAAGTGTGTAGCATCTGTAATGTGATAATAATGTGATAAAAGTGATAAATAGTGATAAATGTGATAAATGTGATAAAAGTGAAAATAATGTGATAAAAGTGTGTAGCATCTGTAGTAACTTTCCGTGTTGGTAGCATAAACAAATGAACAGAATATAGTAATGCCATTTTGGAGGAGTGGCAAAGGATTTTGGTTTAAAAGCTAAGAAAGGTTTTACAGAATGTTGTCATTCCAGTTAAACGTCTAATGAAAGCTTCTCTCCTGTGGGTAAGTATTCGCAGCCATGCTTTGTTTCCATGTCTAATGACTTTATATAAATTCATTTAACAATATTTTTGAATGGGCACGATGAGACGATTGAAACAAGCAAATCAGTTTTGAAACTAAACTACTATAAAGGGTGCAATCCTAATCTCAGCCAACACAACTCATTGGTCTTCCCATTCCTGCGGTGATGTCGGGAGGCAAGTGATGTCCTGCGGTGATGTCTGTGCACTGGCCTAATCCTCCCCTAGGAATGATGCAGAATTGCCATTACAGCACTTTTGTGATAGCCCCAAACTAGCAAGGGACTTGTGGTGGGGCTTATGCCAACGTAGGGGGTTAGGATTGCAGCCTGACTGCACAATCCAGAGTACCTTACGTCAACATAATAAAAATTTACTCTGGATTGCTCTATGAATTTCCCATAAGTTTCAACTAGGTGGTGCCGTAACTATGTTGATGTAAATGTCTTATAAGAGCTCCCGTAGTTACTCTGGATTGTGCACATTAATAAAGATATAATGTAAAGTAATTTTTAAACTACCAAATGCTGTACTATAACAGTAAACATATTAGGGTAGATTAATAATGAGATACTTCAAAGCTGTTTTTGCATTAGATTCCGCTGTAAAATATTCATCCAATGGTATATGGCCTGATGGGGTTACTGCAAAGGATTTGAGCAATTTTAGTGACTCTTGTAATTTTGGTCACCCTAGTATGTCCAGGACCCCAGAACACCTCCCCGGAATGCCACTGAGATAGAGGGTCAAAGTTAGCATTCATGATTCCATGACCAGAATGACATCATTGACCCCTGGTTAAGCGCAGTAGGGATTTTTACTGGTTAAGCGCTCTGGCCAAATCAGGCCCTGTCAGAAAAACTGTTATAAGTTTTTATCTATTTTATATAATGCTCTTAAAGTGATCAGTGACCTTAATTAGGATGAACAAAGAGAGAGTATTCGAAATCTGAGTCAAAAAAATCTCATTTATTAACCTTAAAGCAAGTAATACAAAAAAATGCTCAAATGTAAGACCTGCCGCCACATTGTGTTTAGTTTTCATGATAAAAACATCCAAATGAACATTAATTGCAAACAGGAATTGAAGTACAGGCAAAGTAGAGTCTGTCTCAGTGAGACAGACTCCCTGTCTCCCTAATCGCTGTTAGGGAGTTCAGCTGTAGAGATGCACTGGCACATTGAAATGCAAATGTCTTTGAAATGCAAGACACAATGTTCTAAATGAGTTGTAAAGGAGTTGTAAATAAGTTGTTCATTGGCATCCTTCAGTCTCGAAACAGCATCTAGTGTGGCTAAAAAGGCCAATTCGAGAGTGGCATCCCTTCCACACTGAGGACAAATAAATTCCGTCCCCTGCCCAGGTCCCAGGTTTCGCTACTTTCGGGTCTGTCTCTTTGCTTCAGCCTGCAGAACAAGTGTTTCTTCCAAATGGAGAAGGCCATGCTGGGTCTTTTGCCTCCACGCTGAACAATTGGAGGTCAAGGTTTCCCAGCTGTTAATGTCTATTCCCAAGGCCTTTAGATCCCTCCTGCAGATGTCTTTGTATGTGGTCTCCCTCTAGGGCGCTAGATGCTGTGGTCTCCCTCTAGGGCGCTTTCCCTGCACTAATTCTCCATATAGGAGATCTTTTGGAATCTGATCATCAGCCATTCTCATGACATGCCCAAGCCAGCGTAGACGCCCCTGTTTCAGAAGTGTGAACATGCTAGAGATTCCAGCACGTTCCAAGACTGCGTCTTGTAAATAAGTTGTAAAGCAGTTGTAAATGAGTTGTAAATATCTGTAAATCACTTAAGACATACATGATGAGAATTGAGCACAAATTAGGGCAACAAAATAGGGCGACAAGTCATGGTGCACGTGGCCTGAGAGGCCAGGGGTTCATTACTGCACCCCACGCAGGCAGTGGGAAAACTGACTAGAGGGGGTTTTGAACAGCACCTATAGACAGGAGGGTTAGGCCCCAAGCCCACATAGGCTCAGATAGGGAGCAAAAACAAAATTTGGGGGCTTTTCTATCAAACTGCGCTTAACCAAGGGTTAAGCAGAAAGTGCCATCATTAAGCAGATGATGGCCAGAAATAAATACTTTATTCTTCCATCTTATTCATTTATTTAATTTATAAAAGGTTTGTATTCCGCTTTTCCTCTGTTAAAAAACTGATGCCCAAGGCAGCTATGTTCATATTCATATTTTCAAGATATGAGAAAGCCCAATTATAAATGCCTGATTATAATGGAGACCAGATAAATTGCTTCCAGGCCACATTCGGCCCATGAACCTTATGTCTGATACCCTGTTCAAGACCTTTCTCTTGATATGGTAGTCTTATTACATGTGAGACTTTTTAAAAAATGTCACCACTTCCTGTTTTTTGAAATGATACAATCCACTTAAGGATTCTATCCACTCCCTCTGCCTGTGGTTCTTTTTTGCTTGTGGATTGCAACTGTGGGAAATTAGTATCAGAGAAAATGTGTTTTAACATAAAGTGCATCTGACCTATAGTTCTCCTCAGGCTTGTTCAGATTGGTGCGCATGAATGGCTTTAGGGTCTAGTTACCATACCATTGTACTTTTCCAATCATTATCACAGTTGGATCCATCCTTTCTCATTGCTATACATAGTTCATAGCTGTTAACATATAGTATAGAAATGAGCGTCGAGCTATTCTGACTGCAACCAATTTGCCTGCTGTATGGATTTCATTGGCTCTGCTAGTTTCTTGCCTTTAGCATGGACAAAAAACTGAACTTGCTGCTCCTTATCCTGCTGCACGCTATAATTGAGAGCACTGAGGGATGCTATTGTGACCATTATCCATGGACTGCCTGGTCCAGCTGTTCAAGGACTTGCAATTATGGGACTCAAAGTAGGCATAGGTAAGAGAGAAAAACCATGTTCATTTCATACAAATGTGTTTTTTTCCTTTTAAGTTATCTGCTAGAACACAGTATTTTTCCATACTCTTCCTCACCCTAAGATTTGATTAAAGGTGTCCATCAATTATGTGTTTTGTGGCCCCACTTTTCATTTCCAGTGCCAAATCTGTAATCCTAATTAAATATATGTTTGGGTGTTAAGACCATCAGGTACTGCAGATAGATAGGTTCAGGATACCATTGAAACACCTACAGGTGTGCCCCCTTATCTATAAGGGATTTTGTTCTGGAACTTCCTGCAGATAGCTGAAACTAGTCCTGGGGGATGCCCCATCTCTGGAAAAGAGGGGAAGCCTTTCCTGAGCCTCCCAGTTCCTTATAAGATGTTAAAAATAGCTTCCAGTTTCTCTAATGTGTTTTGAGCATCAGAATTCAGTCTGTTTTTGCTGTTTCAGCAAAACATGTTCCAAATAGGTCATCCCCCACAACATGAGATTGTCCCCAACAACATGTCTGTCTGCAAGATTAAACCTGCATCTCATTGGGAGGTCTAGACTGGGAAACATTTAGCAACCCCTTCCTCACCACCAGTTTCCTCTAATCAGGACAGACCAATGATAAGGCAAGGTGAGGAGACCTGCGTTCAGATGGTAGAATTGTGCACTCTGATAGTAAGATCCATCACCATCTCACCTGACCTCCTTACCTGTTCCTCTTTGCTCTGCTAATCTGTGATCAGAAATAAAAGCTGCAGAATGAATCAGGACTCTGGAGAAACACCATCCTGCCTTTCAAGCTTACTTGTTCTGCCCCACAATGTGATGCTCTTTCCAATCAATGCATCAAATTGGAAGGCAGGAGGCTGCGACAGCAGCAAATCAAGCAGAGGGTCTGTTCCCCATCTGCAGAGGCTGTCACTGTTATCCTCAGTTGTCCTTTTTGCCTGCCCACTGCAGCCACCACCTTTGTGCATAAGAAGAGGAGTCTCTGGGAATGTAGGGGGGGGCAGCAGCCACAGTCGTCGTCGTCGTCGTCTTCTTCTTCTTCTCCTCCTTCTCCTTCTCCTTCTCCTTCTCCTCCTCCTCCCTTCCTCCCTTCCTTCCTTCCTTCCAGTTCATTGGCTAATGCCGAAGGGGAAACTAGGGGGCCTATTTGCTATTGAAACTTAGGAGGAGGTGGGGACCTCTAGTCACTGGGTGAGGGCAGTGGCAGGGTTCACATGATTGATTGATTGATTGATTGATTGATTGATTGATATCCAGTACTGGACCAGTTCCCAGTACTTCATTTCAATAACAAAGAATAGCCTTCTGACTTCACTGCATTCATTTCAAGGTCATGTGTTCCTCGATTTGCCAGTTTATAGCATTCCTTATTTCTATGGGACCACTTTATCAAAACTTCTTTACCAGTCGTCTGTCAAGCCCTTGAGGGTGACTTCCAGACTCCCAGATGCATTTCAGGGGAAACTTGAGACAAAGATGCTTGGCTGCAGCTAAATGCACTTTAGTCTGCACTCTTCAGAACAGATTTCAAGGTTGAAATCCTTTGACTTTGCTTGGCAGAAACCCACAGTCATCATGTGTTGCTTTAATTTTTTTAGGCAAATCCAAGAGGATGACTACTATAGGAAAAACTTCTGTGACCAACTTTGCCAGACTCAGGAATCACGAGCCTGCAACCAGCAGAAGTGTCCGATCAACTGCCAGCTTGGAGAATTTGGTCCTTGGTCAGAATGCGACCCATGTGTTAGAAAACAAGTAGGTTCAAAAATAAATAAGGGAGGGGATATGTAGAAGAGCAAACCCTTTGTGTAAAATGCAAAGATGTGTTTTCATAATCCATGTGTTTCAAAACAAGACATGCTGAAAATATGAAAATTCAAGATTGTAATGGAATTTGGGGGCAGATTTGGGGAGATGAGTGTGGCTGCATTAACATGGATGCAAGTATGATGACTGCACTTTGTGTGTTTATTTTATTTTTTTATATCCATTTCTGCCAGATCCAGAGCCTTTGTATAGGGCCTTCTGGTGTTGCACAGAAGCTCTGGATTCTATGGCACCCAAATGGCACCCCATTGTGGGGCTACTTTCATCCCCTTTCTCCATGTAGTTGCCTGCAGTTGCCTATAACGCTTAAGGATACCACAATAGCCACAGTAGCAGAAATCCTAGAGCAGCAGATAGTATCAGATTTGGCTGCTCAATGCCATCTTCGTCACCTGAGAGCAAAAGATTAGACCCTAGCTTGAGCCCTCCTATCACCCTTCAGTTGAATATGCAAGTTTATTTGTAGGTCAGGAGGAGGGATGATCATAAACATCAGGTTGGACAGAGTTGTGACTTCAACTATCAAAGTTTATTTAAGGTAAAGCTCAGAAATGCTCTACGTGTTTTTGATTTGGCTCTCTGTGTGTTTTTGATGTGGTAGATTAGATCCACCTACCTTTTGGAGGTTTTGAGATGTGTAATGGGAATTAGAAATCTAACACTTAGAGGGAGTACAGTTAGGCATCGATGACAGGAGAAATATAACAGGAAAATTTTGTTTTTGCTTTCCCCTGTAATTGTGTGCTATATGGTATTTTTATGAATAATTGTGCTTGGGCTTTTTCAGTGCCTAAAAGCACAATCCTAACCATGTCTACTCAGATGTAAGCCCCATTGTGTCCAATGGGTCTTACTCCCAGGATAGTGTCTTTAGGATTGCAGCCTAAGTCTGCTTGCGGTTTTTTTTGTTCCTTCTTGTATTTTTCCCCTTAACTCTTTTTAAGTTGACACCAGCCTGCTGCTAGTTGAACTCATTCAGAGCTTAGTCTTAGCCCTTCTGGACTGCAGGCCGAACATGAAGGCAGCCCCTATATTTAGGCTTGTGAGAAACCCTTGGAAGTTTTGGGAATTCTTGTACACATTTAGGAGGAAAGTTGCAGGGCACCTGAGAAGATTTAGCAGTTGGGCTAAAAAGCTGGGCTGTTTTCAAGTACAAATTGGACCTCTTCCCTCTCCCATTAGGTCATAATTTTATATAAGCATTGGATAATAATTCATATGAATTACAATATACAAAACTATGTAGGCTTACGCAAAAATCGGATTGACTGATTGACTGATTGACATATTTATTTGTTTGTTTTTTTGTTTGTTTGTTTGATTTCTACCCCACCTTTCTCAGTAATACCGAATCATGGCAGCTAACAACATAAACGTTTAAAAACAACCCATCACCAAAAATGATAGTCTTCACACAACATACACAAACATTTTTTGAGAGCCTAGGAAATTTTTGACCCCCATGCATAGATACTCATAGGCTCTGGTGAAATCAGAAAATGTAAGTTCCCAGGAAGATTTTGGCCTTCTCCTTTGGATCTTGGACCTTCTTACTGATCCTTAGCCAGGGTGAAATTTACCCCTTATCCTCCTTTAACAGGCACTGGAAGGAAGTTTTCCAGACGGTTTCTCTCTGGCTGCTTTTTATTGAAGCTACTGTTCTTAGCCCTGGGACTGTGAGCCAAACGGTTCCTGCAAGTCATCCTATAAAATACTGAGAAAACTCCTTGGGTTTCTCAAGCATTTGACAGAAAATCTTAAAAAGCCCAGCTAATGGCAGAGCAGGCTGGTCAGTATTTGCATGTCTGCAAATGAAATACTCTTGTGCAATACTCTTGGGATCTTCAAACTTGTGCTGTTTTTGGAGCTCAGAAATGGGGCACATATAACAGTGCAATGCAGTGTCTGTACTTAAAACTCATGAAATATTTCGCTGTGTTGGTTCAAGACCCTGCCCAGAGAGAATCTCCCCTAACCATGAAACCCATATTCTGCTTTTCAGTTCCGTGTCCGCTCCCTGCTAAGGCCATCTCAGTTTGGGGGACAACCCTGTAATGATCAACTGGTGGATTCCCGGAGGTGCTACCCAACCAAGCTTTGCAACTTAGAGGAAGTGAACTGTGAGAATAAATTCCAGTGTGAAAATGGTAATTCTTGTTGGTTTAATTTCCTCTTAATTTGATGTGCTGTCAAAAACATTAACATAATTGACTTTTAAAAAAAAACTGGTTCGACTCACTTGGGCAAGAAAAGAGAATATGAAGAGCTTAGAGATCTGTTCATTGCTTCTTGAAAGTGTGAGCAGTAGTTGTAAGAGTGGAGTAGATAATTACTATGGCTAGTAAATTGGTCAATCTGGGGAGAAGTTCAGAGGGAGTATGACTGATGTCTGTGTTCTTACAGCAGAGGAAACTGGTCCTAGAATTAAGCCCCAAAGATAGTTGATCATCAGTTTAATCCTAAACCTATTGTATTCAATGGGGCCTACTCCCAGGAAAGAGTGTTTAGAACTGTAGCCCATATCATCTTTTTTATGGGACAGAAATGGTATTAAATGAAAATAAATACCAGAAATGGTATTTTGTTAAACCTTTGTCAGTGAACAGCCAACTGATGGAGGGCTGATGGGTTACAAGCCATGATGGATATGTGCAACCTCCTTATTTTATATGTAGTCTACCTCATGATGGCAGATGCTAGGGAGGGCACCAGGATGCAGGTCTCTTGGTTGTTTTTTGTGCTCCTTGAGGCACCAGGAGGGCCACTGTGTGATACAAGAATCTTTACTAGGTGCACTTTCGGCCTAATCCAGTGGGATACTTCCATGGCTGGGGGAAGGATGTGGCTGGGGGAACAACACCTACACCTTATGTGGCTGGGGGAGCAACACCTACAGTTCCTAAGTTTCAGTAGTAACTGCCTGTTTCTTCTGGCACTAGGAATCTGAAGAATCATTTTACACAAAGACTCTTTGAAGCTTTTGTTTTTCATGTGTATTTAATAGAAATAAACCTCCAAAAGAAACTTGCTAACAGCGCTCTCTCTCTCTCTCTCTCTCTCTCTCTCTCTCTCTCTCTCTCTCTCTCTCTGTGTGTGTGTGTGTGTGTGTGTGTGTGTGTGTGTGTGTGTCATAACAGGTCGTTGTATCAGCTCAACCTTAGAATGCAATGGAGAAAACGATTGCGGCGACAGTTCAGATGAAAGGAATTGTCGGCGTATACGAACTGTATGTAACAGAAGACATGATAGCCTTCCTGGTGTGCAATTAATGGGCCATGGGTAAGTTTATTTCTGGCTATATGTCAAGTGCTTGCTTTATTTACAGCTGCTTCTCAAAATATTGCACAGGTTTAAAAAGAAAAAAAGAACTGGAGCTTGCTGTACCTTTTGTTAGCTCTTTTGTCCTTAATCCCCATCATAGGCCAAGTATCTATCATAGGCCATCATTCTGCCATCTACCACCTTTCCAACGTGTTCCAGTAACAAATATTTCTCCTTTCTATTGTGTCTATCTGCTATCATTTTATTCAAAGTCTAATGCGGCTGAAGGCATATTGTGATAGTAGTGAAATTATGTATCTCTGACCTCTGCGTACCCAGAACCACAAGTATATACATACATAGAGCAAAATCCAGAGTATCTATGGGGAATCCTTGCTCCGGTGTAAGAACAACTTATTCTGGATTCCAATATGAATTTCCATAAGTTTTCATTAGGTGGTGCAGTAACTACGGATGCATGTAAAGTATCTTACGTGCTTCCGTAGTTACTCTGGATTTGGGGGATAGCCAGGCTAGATAGCAGACTCCAGCTAGACAACCACTGAACAGCTTCCGAACAGAAGCAGCAGTAGGGAGAGGTAGAGACAGGTTGTGATCTATAGACTGCAATAAGCATCATTACTAACTATTTCATGCATTGTAATCTGCTTTGATATCCTGACCTGGCTGAAAATTAAGTGACAACTTTTGATTAGATTTTAACATTTAGTTCAGTGCCCCCATCCCACACACAAACAAGAATCGGACTGCCTCTTTTGCCTGTAGAAATGTGGAGGGAAAAAATATCTGGAAATCTGTTTATCCAAATTCATAATTCACTTGAAATTCAAACAGATATTTCATCTGATCAGAAATCTTCCATCCAGGATCCGACATGCACCTCAAACAGTTTCGCAGCCCATTAAACGTGAGCTCAGTCAGCCTCAATCAGGATTAATATCTTGGACAATGCATCACATTGTTATGAATAAGATAGAAGGAGCTTTTTGGAGGATGTACACATTTTGAGGCTAATCTGGTTTGGAGTTGAATGTCACTCCATGCAGGCTACTTTTCAAAGTAAGAAATGAAGGGTATGCTGGGATAACACTCAACTTTACATATACTGCTTTATTTTACAAGCCCAACTGCATGCAGTCAGTGTGTCCTGATCCTTGGAGAACAACAATCTGGCTCACTCATCTTGCTCCTCTTTCAGTGGGCTCTTTAAATTGCATCGCATAAGAGCCTGGTGGAGGAAGAATAACATGAGAAGGTAGGAGGACAGATCTCTGCACTCAAAGAGTTGGTGACCATGCCCCTCTTTCTTCTGTGGCAGCATGCTCCACATTTCCTATTTTGAAAGAGGCACTGAGAAAGGCGTTGGGTGAGTGGTGCATGGTTGAAAGCAGAGTTATTGGGCTAGTGGACAACCCAGTCCTTTTCTGCCCAGCACCCAGGTCATTTCAGTGGCGCTGAAAATATAATTTAAATTATATCTGCTTTGAGATCTTGTCCCGGCTGTAAAGGAAAGGACAACTTTTGGATTTAATTTTAACATTTAGTGCAGTGTTGTTGTCACAACAAGACAAACAAGATTTTGACTGCATCGAGTGGATTACAGCCAACTGCAGGCTTCTCCCCAGGTAAGGGAGGAGGCCCAGCAGTGGGAATACTCGACTCGGTGCTGGCTGGTTAGCTGGCACAGAGTAAAGCAACCCTGTTTTGGGCCAGGCAGCTTAACATAGGGCTCTAGTGCCAGTCCTGCTTACCACCATCCCACCCTCTTCCCACCCAAGAACACCTTCCCCTTGTCCACACTCACCTTTCTGTTGCCCAGAGCAAGAGGTGAGCTTTGGGAGGTGAGCAAGGAGTCTTCAGAGCAAAGAACGAGTTCTGGGATGATAGTTGCACTGGGCTGGGAGTATGCATTGCAGATATGCTTATCTTCAGTCAGTTAACAGTGGCTCAACTCTTTAGACCAGACCTTTTCCCCTGGGCTGGTGCTGATAGTATAGGATCAAGACCTTGGGCAGCTCAGTAAATTTAGTCAATAACATACAGTATATAAGGTTGTTTGTGGAGAGCCCTTCACTTTCTGGTTAGGACTCCAAAATCAGAAACAAGTCTCATTGGGAAAACACCTCCAGGTAAATGTGTTTAGAAATGCCACCTTAATCTTCAGAAAAGCTATCCGTACAGAGGCAAGAAAAGCTTATGACTGACGAGTTGACCTTTCATGCTTTTTTGTGATTTCTGGAATGTTTTGTTCCTCTTTAGATATCATCTTCTGGCAGGACAGATTCGTGGAGAAGTCCTTGGTAATTCGTTTTATGGAGGCAAATGCACACTGATCAAAAGCAACGATACAAGAAAAACTTACCGTGTTCCTATAAACGTGGAGAGTGTCACCTTTCAGGTAAATATCACAAGAGCTTGAACGCAAAAGCTCTAAGGAATGTGATATATCTGCTTGTGCAGCCTCAACAATGAAGGGCTGGAAGTTTCTGCCTTTCTGGTACTTTGTACAGGGTGCAGGTACAGGATTTCCGATGCCAAAATCCTTTTAAAAACTCACTATATTTTGAATGAATATTTCAATTCTCTTTCTTGCCGTTCTCCTTGGTTGCTTATATTTCTGCTATATTTATATGATTCCAGCTAATGTACATTTTTGGAACAAGATTGTTTTAGGATGAAAATTCATAAATATTATTTCTTTCAATTATACTGGGTTATACCAGGGTTACTTCAGAGTAACTAGTATATTTATAAACTGTCACAGACATCCTCATTTTCTGATGTAAGAGTATTTTAGACCAATAAGTTTTGATTAACTTACAGCCTCCACACTGCACCTGCGTTTTCATGGCCACTGCACAGTGCAGTTGTCAGGCAGCATGGCTGTTAACGGCCATTATGACTTATGGCCATTGTCAGGAAAATGGAAATTTATGGAGAATTTATGGAAAATTAGAAAGTCTTGACACTTCCTTTCCACAATGGCCTCCCATTCAGAATTAGAATTGTTTTGTAGCCAGAATATGCGACATTTGACAGTGAGACTGTCATGGGACAAGCACTTCTCAACATGACCAGGGTGGCTGTATGGTGACCAGTTCAGCAATCCATAGTGATAGAAACTGGAAGAAATTGGCACAAAGATAGGCACAGTGCCTTGTATCTTGTAGTTGTTCACACACTTGACACTTGCGAATCATACTGCTTGGGGACACCAGCGTTCATGGGAGAATAATGTCAAGGAGGCAAGGGAGAAAAGTGGTGGATGGGAGACAAGTTCAAGCACTCCAGTTTGTGGCTTCTCTGCAGTCCTCCCAGCCTATTGCAGCTGTACTGTAGTGATTAATTTTTTTGCCAGCAAGCAAGAGGCTGAAAAAGCATTACTCGGGTTTAACTTTCTTTCCTGCAGGGTGTTTAAATGATCTGAATTGTATATCATCACTCTTCCCTGAATTGAACATTTTGTCATTTAAAAAGGTATCTGTATTTTACTTCTCCATAGGTAGAGAATAAAGAGGATGACGTGGAATCCGACTTCTACAATGATTTAATTCCCCTGCAGTCCAGTTCCTCTGGAGGACAGTCTTCTTCTAGCTCTGGTGGAAGATCTTCAGGAATCCCATACCTCTTTTCAAAAAAGACAAAAGTCAGAGTCACCTCCTCATCTTCCTTCAAGGAAGCTGTGCAAGCTTCATATAAAAAGGTATATGTGCTTTTTATTCCATCTTTCAATCTCTGTCTGATAAAAATTGATTTTAGGCTACAATGACAGATCTGGAAGAGATCCCTGGTTTATTTTCAGGTACAGAAGTACAAAAATATTTCATAGATTAGAGTGTCTCTCTTGAATTGCTGTATTACAAGAGGGCAAATGCATTATCCTAGTAGCACTGTGATACATCTGTCATTATGGATTATATTAGAATTTTATAACACAGCATTCTGTTCATTGGAGAGAATGAGGACCCAATCCAATCCATGTTTCCAGCACTGATGCAGCCATACCAATAGGAGATGTACTTGCAGTGTTAGGAAATGAGTATTCCTTTCCTTGGGGCTCCACTGTGGACATATCAGAGTTGGAAAATTGGATTGTATCTTGAGGTTGTAAACCCATAACACTTTTCTGGAAATAAGCACCACTGAACACAATGTATCTTGTAACTAAGTAAGTAGGAAGAGGATTGTGCTTTTGAGCACAATCCTAACCATGTCTACTCACAAGTAAGCCACATTTTGTTCAATTGGTCTTACTCCCAGGAAAGTGTCTTTAGGGATTGCAGCCTTAGGGTGCAATCCAGAGTAACTACGGGCAGTCCTTGTAAGAACAATTTGCTCTTGATTGCAGTATGAATTTCCCATAGGTTTTCAGTAGGTGGTGCAGTAACTACGGATACACATAATGGCTGCAATCCTAACCATGTCTACTCAGAAATAAACCCCATTGTGTTCAAGGAATCTTACTCCCAGGAAAGTGTCTTTAGGATTGCAGCCAATGTCTCTTATGTGCTCCTGTAGTTACTCTGGATTGTAGGGTTAGTTTTTTTTTTAAGATTTCCGATGGCAAAATTTAAACAATTGGTGTAATTCTTTGCCATAAGATGTGGTGATGGCCATAACATGGATGGCTTTAAAAGGGGAGTGCTGGAATATGCAGGAATATTAATGGTTATTAATATAGAGAGCAGGAATATAAATGGCTTTTAATCAGGATGAGTGTACATTACCTCCCCTGAATATCAGTTGCAATTGATTCGTGGCAGAAGAGAGGAGTGACCTGGTTACTCTGGGACACAGGAGGCCTTTAGCCTGATCTTGTTTTCTTAAACATCTTTACTCTGGATCACACAAAATCTGTGTGGGAAGCCACAAAAGGTATTTAATTTTGCAATAAATTCAGGGTACTGACAGAGAGAGGCCCCCACCATGCATGTGTTTGAGCACACTCATGTATGCTCAATTATGAACAAGAAGCACCCATCATTTCCATGTGACCAGAAACATCAAGTTATTTTCCTAGGAAATCTTGCTGCTGCAAAGATGTTGCTGACACTAATTCTGGTGGCTTGCAGTATATCTAGCAGAAATTAAAAATAAGTCTCTGAATTCAGAGATGCACTGTCTATATTTTGTGGGATTTTATCATAGTAACAAGCTTCTTGCTATCTTCCTAATATGCTTATGTAAATCCTAAACAAATTCACAGAAGCTTACGTCCTAGTTAAAAATATGAACATTTTAAGTTCCATTTTCCCCGAGTGAAATATTAATTGTTTTTCATGTGTGCATTGTAGAGATAAGCTTCCTCCTATAGAAACTGAGACAATGTGTTTTCTATCTCAGCAAGAACAGCATGCAAGAGTGGTAAATGAGAAAAGTTATTAGTAAGAAAGAAGAAACTGTTGGGATTTTGGTTGTGGTTGTAGAGGGGTTGATAATTTGCAAAGAGTAAGCAGACAGTTCTGGAGATACTTCTTGGTTAAAGTAAACTCAAATCAGCAATGGTTTGGATCAGAATTCATTGTTGCCAGAGATGGTTGGGATCAGTAGCCTGATTAATGCTAATAAACCAAATGAATTCATAGATGTTAGTTCTATGTATCTGTTACCATAAGTGTCAAATGAGCCCACCAGATCTATGCACAGATCCCAAGGACAAATGGAAGATGATTCTTGCTGTCCACCATACTATGTTTCTGATCTGTCTAAATACTACTGATGAAAATGAGTTTTGGATTAGATCGAACCTTGGCATCCTTCTCTTCTTCTCTTATAGAACTCCAAATTTATTAGGGTACATCAGGTTGTTGCCATATCAAACTTCACCATGAAACCTTCAGACTTACAGCTCTCAGGAGTGTTCTTAAAGGCCCTGCACAGCCTGCCTCTGGAATACAACTATGCCCTCTATAGCCGGATATTTGATGACTTTGGGACTCATTACTACACTTCTGGCTCAATGGGGGGGACTTATGACCTCCTCTATCAATACAGTACTGAGGAACTGAGAAACTCTGGTATGTGACCTCTAGTACGGAGCAATAATCCCACATAGGTTTTTAGCTGCATTTATTGCACTAATGGTCCTCTTTTTGGGGGGTGGGGTGGGGTGAAAAGCCCTCTCTGTGATATCAGTATGTCCAATAATCATAACTTTATTTTGAGCATAATCCTAACCATGTCTAATAAAAAGTAAGCCCCACTGAGTCTACTGGATCTTACTCCCAGGAACGTGTGTTTAGGATTGCAGTCTATATGTAATAGTTTTAAATTAAATAATAAGTAACAGTGTTTAAATTAACCACATACATGCATATGTAGAGCACATAGGTTTTCGTGGGCAGATGCCAGATTCCATCCTGAAATTTCCAAATAGGGTTGAGAAAGATCCCTTCCTGAAACTCTGGATAGTACTGAACTGGATGGACTTTCCCCTGACTTTCAGTGATTCTAAGCATGTTTACTCAGAAGTAAGTCCCATTGTGTTCAGTTGTACTTTCTCCCAGGAGAGTGTGGCTAGGATTGCAGAATCTGTGTAAGACAGTGTCATGATTTTAATATGGCTGCTGCCAGTGCTATTTTTCTGGAAAAATAGGTGTGGGTTCTCTCCTAACAGTACTCACAGGTACTTACCTGTGTGTGTGTGTATGTGTGCATCTATGTGTGTATGTGCTGGTACTCACCCACAGACATGCCAGTACTCCGAACAGGTATGTACCACCTCAAAAAGACCCCTGGCTGCTCCTGATGTGTCTACCATGTGAAGAGTTTGGTGCATATTTTCAGCATGTGCGATTTTGGCTGCAATCCTAAAGACACTTTTCTGGGAGTAAGACCCGTTGAACACAATGGGGCTTACTTTTGAGTAGACATGGTCAGGATTGTGCTTATTGTCTGTGCACGTGATGAGAGGGAGGTGGTGGCTAAAAGTCACCCAGGACAGCAGCTACTGTATCAGGTAACATGGTAGAATTCTTAAGTTCTCCATCATAAACCTGGAAAATGTTTTTCCTTATATTTATGTTATTGGGCATAGGTTGCAATTAAGGGGTTGCAGTAGCTCAGTAGTTAGAACTGGTGTTAAAACACTGCTTGTCCGGAATTCCGCTCAGCAGGCCAGCAGTTCAAGACCCTAGTACTGCCTGATGAGTTGAGCTCCCATCCTTAGCCCAGCTCTTGCCAACCTAGCAGTTCAAAAGCATGTAAATGCAAGCAGATAAATAGGTAGCACTTTGGTGGGAAAGGCATCAACCTGGCAACAGGCTCCTGCGACAGGCCGGCCAGGTATCCCCATGTTGCATCCATCATGGATTGGAGGAAACACCAGTCCACAACAAGTAAACACCATCTCCACATTGTACAAACGCTGAAGAAGTTGCATTTTTTGGACATAGGGTGCAATCCTAATCTAGGCTGGCACAACTCATCAATTTTCCCATTCCCATTGTGACAAAGGGTGGCTAGCATGTGTTTGTGCATTGGTCTAACCCTCACCCAAGAGTGGCATACAAGGTTTCATGGCACTTTTTGTGACATCTCCAGGTCAGCATTGGATTTATGCTGGAGCTTAGGCCAGCTTAACCAGAGGTTAGGATTGCAGCCATATCTAGACAAGCCACAGTTCACTGTAAAATGGGCATAGCCTAGTTCACATTATAGTTGAAAACCCAAATAATTATTAGTAATTTTGTTAATTTTAACATATCAAGGAAACTGCTTTTTTTCCCCTTTAGGTTTAACAGAACAAGAAGCAAATGAATGTATCAGAACAGAAACAACCAGGCGTGTGTTTTTTAGAAAGAAAAAGAAAGTAAATACAAAATGTACTACCAACAAGATGACTGTGAGCCATGAAGGTGATTATCAAGGAAACCATGTTTCAAACTATCGTCAATTGTCAGGCAGTGATCGTAATGAAGATAACTTGCTAGTGCTATAGCTCAGTGGCAAAATACCTATACTCTGCACTATACTATACTATATACTATACTATACTTCTGCCCCCCTCATCCCAGGAGTGGGGCAGAAGTGACACCCCCAGGTCAGCACAGGACTTATGCCACAGCTTAGGCCAGCCTGTCTCTGGCAACTCTAAATCTGAATGGGTGCCTTTTGAATGTGACGTCTGGTTTTCACAGAAAACCTGTATATGGTTGCTGTATATTGGTTGCTTTATGATAAAATTATAATCTAAACACTGTTTTATTATATTAAAATTATAAATACTTTTTTATTATACAGTATTATGATTTTTTTTAAATGTACTATTACTCAGCAACCCTGAAAATATGTGCTGAAGAGTGAGATTAAAATTGCATGCATACGTGTAAATTATGTGGATTTACATAGTGGCAAATCAAGGGATGGGAAAGGAGATTTTCAAAGCAGAGAAATTCAACTCTCAGATAGCTGGTGATTTTCTCCTACTTCTAGCAGCAAATGAATAATGGGGGATCCCATCATTAAGAAGGTCCCATTTATTAAGAAACACTGCAATTATATTTGAGTCTCAAGTTTTCAGGCATAAAGTATGGACAAATCCACTCAAATTATTTTTGCAGAACACTGGTTTTATTAAAAAAAATTCTCATTATTTCCTTTGAGCTCTTAAAAGGTTGCTCTGCAAGCTCTTGTGTTTGATGAGATGCTGTGAATTTGATATGAACGTGGTGGTCAAACTCCTCTTAAATAATCATTACTTTTAGTTTTCTAATTGGTTCCAGGTTCATTTCTACAGTCCTCTGAAAAGTCTATTTCATTAGTAAAAGGTGGGAGAGCTGAATATGCGTCAGCTCTTGCTTGGGAGAAAACAGGATCTTTTCCAGAACACGTCATATACACCAATTGGCTGGAGTCAACCAAAGACAATCCAATCGTTGTGGACTTCGAGGTAGGAAAAGGGACAAAGTGTTCAACATGTTTAATGCTGTTTGTTTGGGACGTTAGTCTTCAGATGCCCAAGATGATGACGGGAAAAGTACCAGTATGTGCTGACCTGACACAATGTAATGGTTGAGTATAATATGATAATATAATATAGGAATAGGAATATAATCTAGGAATATAATAATTCCTAGAAAATCTAGGAATTTGGGAAGTGTCATTAAACATCTCTGATATTCTTGGTTTAATCAGAATGCTCAATCTTGGCATGGCTTGTTCTGATGTTGCAAATCCCATGTGGGGCATAAGGCCTTGCCATAATTCTCTTCCACAAAATCAGGAAAGGACCCTCTGTCACACTTGCCAGAATGTGAACACAATTCCCAAAAATCGGGACTGTCCCTGTTTTCGGGACATGTGGCAACCCTACATATACAATATGCGCTAGAGCAGTATATCTCCAACTACATATGGGTCAGGACCCATTAGGTGTGTTGTGAGCCAATTTCAGGTGGGATATAAATAATTCAGTGTATATTTATTTTTTAATATATGGAACTTGATGCTACCACAGTATATGAATGCATTTGGGGAAATGTCACAAATCTACTATGGGCTACTTTTTAAATACTATTTAACAGGCTAGTATGTGTATGCTTTTCACAATAGTCAATAGGGCTTTGGCATCTTCTCCTAAATAAGTGTGTATAGGGAAGACTGTTGAAACAGTCTTCAAGCTGTTTAGGGATTTTAAAAAAAACAGATCAATTGCAATGGCTATGGCTGCAATCCTAAGCACACTTTCCTGGGAGTAAGCTCTATAGAACACAGTGGGACTTAATTCTGTGAGGACACCTTTAGGATTGTGCCCACTATGTCTAGCCAAACAAGTGGACTCTGCCTAGGCCGGAATAATGCAAAGATGAAGATTAACAATTGCTTCAGAAAGGGTTCTTCTTTATATTAAATAATTTTTTAACTTATTGTAAACTTTTAATTTACTTATCTATTCATTTAATTAGATTTGATTTTGTATGAGGATTGTTTAAAAGTGTCCTACTTTATGATGCCACAACATCACTTCCAGGTTCATGACATTGCTTCTGATGGGTTCCAATGACTTTTTAAGACGTCATTCTTAAAAAGTGGATGTCATTGCTAAAATATCTGAGAACCACATTTTTTTAAAGAAACATATAGCTTGACGTCTGCTGTGAATGAATGACAGCTATGAATGATTCTGAAGCTCTATGTAAAAACAAAGGCAAAATAGTTAACTCTCTGTTCCATATGAGTGGAAGGGGCAGAATAGCTCCAAATCCCAGATATCAATTTTTGTAATAGAAATATTGTAATAGAATATTGAAGGGATGGAGCAAGAAATCTTACATAGGTGGGCCTTCCAGTGCTCACCTGGAACATGAAATGTGCATGGATGGTGAAGGCTTTAGAGCAGTGCTTCCCAAACTTTTTCAACTGGAAGCTCACTTGACCTACTGGGCCATTGTTTGCAACTCCTCATTTGAGTTATAATCCTATACATTGAATAGGATCATAGGAATGTTGTGAGGACTGTTTCTCATAACCATATGTATAGGGCAGATTTTCTAAAACCTACCAAAATGCCATTTGGCTCCTGCGGCCACATGGAATGCACATGATCCTTGTCATAAGCTGCTGTTAGATATACTTGAGTGTTTTTTTTACAGCTGGCTTCCATTTTGGATTTGGTGAAGAACTTTCCATGTGCAGTGACGAAACTTCGTAACCTCAAAAGAGCTCTTGTTGAATATATGGAAAGATTTGACCCATGTCAATGTTCTCCCTGTCCCAATAATGGCATGCCTGTGCTGTCTGGAACTGAATGCCTCTGTGTGTGCCAGGCTGGAACCTACGGTGACAACTGTGAACTACGGGCTCCTGATTACAAGTCTGGTATATGCATTAATTCAGCACTGATACAAGAAGTACTTTCATTTGAACAAAACTAGGTAGAAACAGGAGGTAGAATAATTTTTGAGCAATTTTATGGGGCATTACAGTCATAGGGATCACTCTTTGAAGCACGATCAAACTGGGAGATGCTGGGATTCAGTGTGTGGTTACAATTCTAGTGCTCAGCACTAGGCATGGGATCAGGAATAGCTTCTGACAAACATAAGAGTCCCATTGGGTCAGGCCAAGGGGCCATCTAGTCCAGCTTTCTTTATTTCATAGTGTCCCACCAGATGCCTCAGAGAGCATACAAGTGAACATGAAACCTGCATCCTGATGGCCTCCTTTGGATCTGCCATTCTGAGGTAGTGTTCTTTTAAACTCAGAAGGTTGCTCATCATGGTATGATGGCAAAGGAAAGAAATAGCAAGCATCATATTCAAGTCTCAGATTATGGTGGCAGCCGTTCTTTGAGCATGCTGTTTATCAAGGTGCTAGCAATGTCAAGAGGATGCAATTCTGGGTTGATCAGGTCTTCAGATACTTTTTATGGCTCTCTCTCTCTCTCTCTCTCTGTGTGTGTGTGTGTGTGTGTGCCAAGGGTTTTAGCAATTTCATAAGAAGTTGACAGTGTCCTGAGAATGGCCCAGAATTGTTTCTCTTCTGCTTTCACCTTGACTAAAAAGAAAAAGTTATGTAACCCTAGACTGATGCATATGCAATGAGAATAGTACATATGAGAGCATCAGGTTGCCCAGTGTTGGGAAAGCTTTTCTCAGCTGGGTGTGCTTCTGGATGAATTTCCATATCAGTGCTTTGAGACTGGGCAGTGAGGCTAGGAAGACATAGGATTACATATGTTTGAGTCACATAATGAAAATGAAGGTACCACAACCAGTGGGAAAAGATTGTCTATTAAATTAGTATGGTGGTCCAGAGGTTAGCATGGCATCTGGCTGACTGTCATTCGCATCCCGGCTGAAATGGTCCTCTTGTGGTTTCTTTTTATTATTTTCAGTTGCTGTGGATGGTTACTGGAATTGCTGGTCTGCATGGAGTCCCTGCGATGCCTCCCACAAGAGACGTCGGAGTCGTGTCTGTAACAACCCCTCACCCCTGAATGGTGGGAAGCCATGTGTAGGTGAACAGGAACAAGAGGAAGAATGTTACATCTCCATCTTTGCTGACAAGTAAGATTGCCAAGATTGCCCTGGTAAGGCTCCTGTGTTGGGAAAGAATTGCAAGCAACTAAGTTTTTCATCATGTGACCTATCAGGATTGTAGGCACTTGGTGTGTACTTCTTCAGCCACATCATCCACAAATACAGCTTCCTTGGTAGGATTGTCATAATTCTCTTCCACAAAATCGGGACAGGACCCTCCATCACACTTGCCAGTATGTGAACACAATCCCCCAAAATTGGGACTGTAATATTTCAGGATATATGGCAACCTATAATGTTTGAAAATATGTCAACCATGTTCTGTGTCAAAAAATGTATGAATAGTCAACCATCGTCTGTACAGTTCACTGCTAATCCCAAGATTTATCTATTAATGCTCTAACAGTTTTCTGAATTATGCCTCAATTATGGGATGGTAGTTTTGTTTGATTTTAGATTCTATTACATCTGTTCCTCGTGGCTTGGAATGAATAATGACACTTCAAAGGGGAAATCACTGTTAACATTATATAACATTCAGTTACCGTGTTTCCCTGATAATAACACACTGTCTTATTATTTTGGGGGGGTCAAAAAACCACCATAGGTCTTATTATAGGGGTAGACCTTATTTTAATTAACATTGACAGCAAAATGTTGAACAATGAAGAAAAAATGTAGGACTGCTTTTTTTCTCTCCTTACCTCTTTGCCTCCTTTGCCAAATTCTCTCTCTTTGATTCGAAGGAAGCAGGGCTTCAGGACAGGCTCTGCCCAGGGTGACAAGGTGCCAAACCCCAAATTCCTACCCCGAGGCAAAAATTCCTACCCCCCAAGCCAAAAATGTAGGACAGAATGTAGGACATGTTAAAATAAGCTAAAAACACTTGTGGGAGTTTCTGGGGGGTGGTGGGTACTGGCAGGGCTGGTGGTGGGTTTCTGGGGGTGGGGGTTACTGGCAGGGCCACTGGGGGTTTTCTGGGGGGTGGGGGTTATTGGCAGGGCCAGTGGGAGTTCTGGGGGGGGTGGGTACTGGCAGGGCTGGTGAGGGGTTTCTGTGGTTGGGGGTTACTGGCAGGGCTTGTGGGGTTCTGGGGGTAGTGGGGCAGGGCATAGATGGGGATCTGGGGGGGAGAGGGAGGCACTTACTTGGGGAGCCGCACGGGCCCGATCCTGGCCTCCCTGCCGGCGGGGAGGATCTGTGGGCAGCGCAGTGGAGCCACGTGGGCCAAATCGTGGCCTCCCCGCCAGCGGGGATTAAGTGTGGGAGGTCTTATTTTCAGGAGAGGGCTTATTTTAGACCACAGGGGGAAAGTGTGGGAGGGTCTTATTATTGGGGTAGGTCTAATTATAGGGGAAACATGGTATATATAATTAATACAATGTCTGCCTCTTTGCTTAATTACAGTGGCTAACGGTAGCCCAAACATATTGCATACTTTCCTAAACATATTAGGGGCATAGAGAGTTCCATTGAGGTGGTGTGCAGTACACTTCAGTGAACTATGTTTCCAGTATTGCCAATATTTATTTATAATAATAATAAATTTCACACCAGTATATTGCTTGGGGTGAGGGATTTTAAGTTTTCCATGGAATTACTAAATTGTTTATTGGTGCAAAGCTTAAAAGAGATGTAGGATGTCACAGGCATTGTTTCCTACAGTCACACGTTGTAGTTGTTGCCCCACTATAATTTCTGATTGATCCTTTTTCAGATCTCTGCTAAACTAAGACCTGCCAAGTCAGGGATTCTATTGGGTGTACAGCACAAGCAAAAATGCCTCATATCAACTATCTGAAGTGACTGTCTGTCTCTAGCCCAAGGCTGGACATGGACAATAATTTTTAGAAGAGCTGACAGATGTTTGAAAGAGAGGGAAAGAGGCTTCACTTCCCATGATATAAACACTTATTTTGTTCCCCTGGACCACAACCACCCTTAGGCCAAATAGGGTTTTGAAGCGATGCTCAAACTTGTTTGCCAGAAGCAGAACAGATGAACATCAATGCCATAAACAGTTTGTTTCCTACTCTGGTTAAACTTTTGTTTTCTTTTCCTCTGATACTGTATAAATCCACATAGGTTTAGAGGCACTTATATTTTTTAACGTCACTGCCAATCTATTTCTCCTAAAGCAGTGAGATTTCCTTTTCAATTTCTTATAACTAATATTTGTGTGTTTTTTGTCTCTTAGGCTGCAATCCTAGACACTTTCCTGGGAGTAAGACCCATTAAACACAATGGGCCTTCCTTTTAAGCAAACATGGTTAGGATTGTGCTCTTATTGTATTATTGCTTGAGCCTCCTAGAGATCTTTGCCCCTGATTTTGAAAAAATCCATCCTCTATTTGTGATGCACTCTGATCTTAAAACAGGGTGACCAGATGCCCGAACCTCAAAAGGAGGACAAGGTCATGGATTCCTCGCAGCCTGGCCTTTTTGGCAGACAATGGCATGTTAGCCTACTCATGAGTAAAGTTGCAATATTGGGCACTTTCACTTTCCCTTAGAGCTCAGTGCATATTTTTATTTTTAGTTTTTTGGCCATAACTTTTGATAGGAAAGAGATAATTCAAAATTGATTTTTGCATTGGATTCTGCTCTTCAATACAAATCCAATGACATATGACATGATGGGGGTATTGCACACCATTGCAAAGTTACAAAATGAAGCCAAAATTGAGGACAGTGAAGTCATTTTGGAGGACACCAGGACAGAAGGCTAAAGAAGAGGACAAATCTGTAAATTTCCAGTCACAGGATCACCCTGCCTTTAAACCATTTGGGAAGGTAGCTCTGAAAGCAATGTAGGTAATGGACAGTTTTGTGTCATGATAACTGTTTACCAAGTTGAAAGTCACATCCCTCCTACTCAACATTTCTTCTTAGGGGAGCTCTGTGCATAAATGACAATGAAGGGGAAAAGGAGGTGCATCTCTTTAATGGCCAGCCTGAATCTGGGTGCCTCCAACCGCTCCCCCCAGAACACGGGTACATCAGGGTGAGTATTTATACTACTAGAACTTCTTTATCCACTGGCATCTAGAAGAGAAATAGTTCTAGCATTTGATAGAGTGTTATTTGTATTAAACCCGTAGCAGTTAATACTTGGATTAAAATGCATGCAGATTTTTTAACACTGTTTGGATCATTGGCAATGAGTTCTTTTCCAATGTTTGCCTTGATTCTAGAATGAAAAACCCCACTATGCAGTTGGTGAAGATGCTGAAATAGTGTGTTTGAGCGGGTATAGTCTCTTGGGCTTTCCATTTATCCGCTGTCTCCCGGATCAAACATGGGCACAACATCCTGTTGAATGCCAGCGTAAGAATTGGAAAAATATTTGCAGCTGACACTTGTAACAAATAAATAGCATTTGTATCAGCACGTATGTTTGTTTAATGTTGCAAATGACATACATATACATGAAGTGTAAACTTCAGATGGAAATATAATAATCTCGCTTGGTAGTTGATTCTGAATGGATCAGGTTGTCAGTGTTGTTGTTTAGTCATGTCCGACTGTTCATGACCACATAGACTGCAGCGTGCAAGGCCACCCTATCCTCCACCAGCTTTCAAGTTTGTTCAAATTCATGTTCATTGCCACTTTGTCCCCTGTTGTTCCCTTCTCCTTTTGCCTTCAGTTTTTCCCAGCATGTTGTCAATAATGTAGTCAAAATTGATTTTTAAAAAATAGGTGATGGTTTATGTTCCAGCCACCAGTGGATCACAAATGTTCTGATGCATCTTCCACCTGTCTTAAACTCATGGGCTTCTTACTTTAAGATATTAATTTGAACTCCATTTTTTTTACTACAGTATCAGCATGCCCCAGGCCATCTACTTCTCATGGAGTCTCCGTTTCTCCTTTTAAAAGTGAATACAAGATTGGTGAAACTATCCACTTAAGTTGCCCAACTAACTTCATCCTCACTGGCCTTTCACAATATACTTGTGGAAAAGGTCCATCCTGGAAACCTCCTATTTTTAGAACACTGAGCTGCGAGACAGGTAAAAAAACTGGAATATACCCAAATCTTTATTTCTAGAATTGTTCTAATGTATATTTTTAATTTTTGATATTTATTGGTATACGTAGATCAGGGGTCTCCAAACTTTTAACTTCAGGACTCCTGGACCTTTAAAGGAGGGAATTTCAGCAGGTCCTGCTTTTCATCTCATAGATCACAAGCTGAAATTCCCTCTTCTACACACTTGTTAAAGGTCTAGGAGTCCTGAAGTTAAATGTTTGAAGACCCCTGATATAGATAATGGAACCTCTTAATACCATCCTGATATAAAAAGTAGACCTTTCTAATGTAGCACATTCTCCTTTTTCTAGCCTTGGCTTATGAGACCTGGAACATTTTCAGAATGGGGTGTTTAAACTGAGATTGTCACAAAGTGTTCAATCACTCTTTAAGGAGAGAGGGGAGGTCATAAGATATATTTGTTTTTCACCTTTTTTTCTTTATGGTTAAATAGGAGTTATTAACACAGAAAATCTGTGTCTTTTGAGAACAGAAACAGAGTTTAGCAGGATAATAATATCAGTAGTTTGTTATCTGTTTTTGGAGAGGTATCTGGAATAGGGAATAGTCAGTCAGTGGTGTCACAGCAGCATAGATGGGACATGGTGCTACATAAGTGCCTAACCACATCTCAATCTACTGGGCTATGGAAGGAATGTTGCAATTCTATATGTGACTCCAAAATGGCTGATGTAGTGACAGCGCTTGGGAGTGTCGCACCTGGGGAGGACACCACTACTGGTCAAAATGTTTTAAATCTTGGTACTGATGCTATAAAAACATGTCTACCCGTGATTCCCATGTTTGTATTTCACTTACTTCTAATAGTTCTTCTGTAGTTTCCAAGCCCTTGGCCTTGTTTCGTATCAAGTTTAGATTTTCTGTAGCCCTCAAAATTGCTTCTACTTGTAGGCGAACGTACTACCACCCAAGGCAGTTGTAATCCAGGCCAAAAGCAGGTTGGATCCCAGTGTGTGTGCATGTCTCCTACAGAAGACTGTGGGTAAGGTATCATTAGTACAGCTTCTTGTTAATCTCATTTCTTGAAATATCTCTTAACAGAAATACTGATCCTTGGTTGCAACTGGTAGAAAACTGGTTCACTGACGTTTTAGGCAAATTCACTTTCCCGCATTCCTGCAGATGAACAATAGTTAAGAACATTGGAAGTGGTATAAAAAAGATGCTGTACACACTTGTGGCATAGCTAATACACCTATACACACTTGTGGCATAGCTAAGGTGTGAACTTATATTAAAGCTAAGCTAATATAAGTTAACAATAGGCAACTTATATTAAGTTTTAACCTTTGGTTTCAGGTTTAGTTATAGTTATTTTTAGATTGAGTTTTACCTTCTGGTTCTCAGCCTTCATTTTAGTGCAGTGGCAACCCCCCTACTTTGTCAGGATAGGAGTATTTTTTCTCTACAGATGCACTGAGTATATGGGGAAAATCCAGAGTAACTATGGGGAGTCCTTGCTCCGGTGTAAGAACAACTTACTCTGGATTCCAATATGAATTTCCTATAGGTTTTCACCAGGTATAGCAGTAACTACGGGTTAACCTGTAGTTACTCTGGATTTGGGGGTACGTTTTTTAAATTAAGCCCTGCAACAGATCTATGCAAGCCTGACAAAGGGGTTAACATTTCTTCCACTCGAGAAGGCTATGGAGCCTATACTGATGGCTAAAGCAAACTAAAATTCTTTGAATGACCTGGCTGGTTCAGAATAATAGCCCTTCTACTCAGCTTTTGAAACAACATGGATATCCCTGACCTCCTAAACAATCCTGGAAAATTCTTCCTTCTGCATTGATTCTTTTCACAACTTCTGTTATGCAGCTAAAGACATTCCTTTTTCCCTTGGCAGCCACTACTCTGAAGATGTGTGCATAATGGATACAGACTCCGAACAAGCCCTTACAAAGTCCAGCTGTCAGTACTTGGCAGAAAAATGCATGGGACGCCATTCATTCCACTTTGTGCATTCTGGTCCCTGCCACAGTAACACTGACCTGCACTGGGCAATGCAAAGGGCCAAAATTTCTTTCCAAAGCATAAAGAGAGAACCCTGTGGCTATGATATCTGCTATGACTGGGAGAAATGCTCAGGTACATATGGCTTCTAGAACTTACAATGTCTACAATGTTGAGTGAGGTGCACACTGATAACTGTGGTCTTATTCATAGCAGTTGGAGCTGCCATATAAATCAGGCTGCAATCTCAGTCTCCAGTTAGGCTGGCATAAACCCCGGCATAAGTCAG
Source organism: Cryptoblepharus egeriae (assembly GCA_030015325.1). Taxonomy (NCBI): domain Eukaryota; kingdom Metazoa; phylum Chordata; class Lepidosauria; order Squamata; family Scincidae; genus Cryptoblepharus; species Cryptoblepharus egeriae. The sequence goes on from JAREYC010000002.1 coordinate 216,024,600, forward strand.
GTGCTGACTTGGGGGAGTCATAAAAGTGCCATAAGGCACTTCTGCCCCCCTCCTGGGTGTTAGGCCAGTGCACAGACATACACCAACCTCTCCACTCCACCACATGAAGATATGCCAGGTGTGTTATGCTGGCCTAAATTTATTAGGATTGTTCCCTCAGTTAATTAAATTACAGACCAGTTTCAGAGGCTTGCCTGGCCACTCTTCTACCCAGGGCACACCTCCAGGGGTGGCATGAGGGTGGCCCCTCATGCCACCTAGACATAACTTCTTCCTCCTCCAGGTGTTCCTCCTTCAGACATTCTCCAGGGGTATAGGCAGTGCTATTTTTCTGGAAAAAATAGGTGCCAGTATTCGCCTACCAGAACTCACAGATACTTACCTGTGTGTATGTGTGTGTGTGTGCCGGTACTCATCCACAGAGGTGCTGGTACTCACATAGAGGTGCAGGTATGCCATACGGGTGCATACCCCCTCAAAAAGACTGCTGGGTGTAGGGCACCAAGATGCAGGTGTTTTGTTGTCTTGTGTACTGTCTGAAACATTTGGTGAGCCACTGTGAGATACAGGAAGCTGGACTAGATGGGCATTTGGCTTGACCTAGCAAGTCTGTTCTTATGATCAGGGAGGCCGTATGTGGCCTTCTGAAGGCCTTGTAGAGCTTTCTGGAGGCCTAAAATGATCACTTCCAGAAGTGATGATTTTCATTTTCCTCATCACAAGGAACTGTGATACATGAGAGTGCAGGCAGATCAGAACCAGCGAGACAGAAGAGTGAGCACTGCTGCTGCTGACCTTGGATTTCCTCTTTCCCACTCTCAATCAGAAACCCACTTCATACAAGCAGCTACCATGACGAGGAAAAATGTGTCCTATTTAATGAAGAGGTTAAACTTTGGGAGTCTGTGTTGGCTCTGCAAAATACCCAGGAGATTATCTGGACAATCATTGTTGTGCAACAGCGAAAAATTGTCCTGGTTTTTCCCGTAAAGTTACAAAATAGTTGTTTGGCTGGCGCACTGCACAGAAAAGTCCTGCCAAGAAAGGGGATGGGTGCAAATCGAGGTCTGAAGGAGGATGAAAATAGGAAAGCAAGTTAATTTTTAAAAATTAAAAGGACTGTGTTTCCTCTAACACCCCTTCTTTGCTTTCATTACCGGAATGGCTCCAAAGGGGAGAAGGAAGGGCCACTTGCACACTGTGGTGAGGCACCCTGCAAAACTTAGTGCTTTGCACCCCTTTAGCTATGCCACTGGAGGCGGGGGCAATTGGGCATCTTGACCCAGGACTCAATGCCAGCTGTCAGTGGCTCTGGATTTACACAGTTCCCTTTGGAGATTCCACGGCTTGAACCTGGGACCTTCAATAACAAAAGCTTGTGAAGCCTTATCACAGAACTGTGGTCCCACCTCCTAAGTAAACAACATGTGAGATGCTTCACAATGAGTTTATTCCACAGCACTCCTGTGAGGTTTAAAGGTACACACCCTCTGTCTCCCTTTCATTCAGACATTCCAAATGCCTTTCTTTTCTAATCTCCTTCTACTTACACTACAGTCTGTCTATTTCTGCTTTGGTGCATTTCCAGCTTTTAATGTGCCTCAGGGTGTTGTCTGACTCGATTGAATCTCTTTTTTCCCCCATCTTTCAGCGAATACAGAATGTTTCTGCCTCCTGCCCAACCAGTGTCAACAAGACGAGGGGCAGAACTTCTGTATCCAGATTGGATCGAGAAAGAGGACAGCCAGTCTTTGTATGCTGGGAGCGCTGAAATGCTCCAACATGAACACTGAAGTGCTACATGAGGGACGTTGTTTGGATTAAGGACCATCAAAGGTCAAAACTGGATCCACAGGCACCCATGATGGCTTTTGCATCACATCAAGATGGCTCTGATTTTGTGAACTGAGCATACAGATTCAGCACTTTTTTGTGGACTTTTGATTCCATCCATATATATGTCAATCTTCCTTTTCTTTCCATGAGTGGGGCCACAGTCAAGCAGTAGAACACCTGCTTTGCATCCAGAATGTCTCCAGTAGAGCAGAGCTAAGAAATAACCCTGGAGAACCCCTACCTCTAAGTGCAGACAGTACTGAACATGATGGACCGATCATCAGATTCAGTGTCGGGTAGATTAATATGCCCATCAGTGCTTCAGAGCATGTGTAGAGTACCTTACCAAAACCTTAGTCCAGTCTAGACAACTGGCACAGAACTTGAGCAGGTTATGTCTCACATCTAGTTTCTTACATTGTTTAGGAATGGTGTTCTAGTGGTGGGCTGTAGTTCACTGGTAGAGCATCTTTTTCACCCTGGCCCTATTCTGTATCATAAAAAGGTTCTCAGAACCAAGACCTGTACCTGACACTTTGCAGAGACACTGCTTCTTCCTATTGTGCAATACTGGGCTAGGTGGAGAACTGCTCTGACTCACTATAAAAATCCTTGCCTTTGCCAAGTATATCTCATATACTCACAGTTTCACTCTATAGAGTTAGGAAACTTGAGTTAGGAAATGGCCCCTGATGAACCCAAGGACTAAGCTGTTCCCATATTTGGATATTCAATATGTCTATTTTTTAATTAGACATTATTTTACTAGGTGTTATTTTTTACCTATTTTTAATATTCTGACTAATATACCAGTTCTGATAAATGGTTGTCAGTTTTTTAAAGAAATATTTTATAGAACAAAACTGTTGCTGTTCCCTCAAAATTGTTCTGCTGTAACCCCGACTCTGGTTTAAATTTCAGAAGTTTCTCTTTCTATTCTGTTAAAACATAACTAATCCAAATAAACCTCTGGTCAGAAAGACCAACTATATTTCTTGCTTTGATGGACTGATTTATAGAAACCTTCTGGGCCCTTTTTAAGAAGAGGCAATGCAAATGAAGCTGCTCACTTACTCAGGGCAATTTTCTTTTCCATTTCATCAAGCAGACGTGGTGTGTTAGAGCTTCTAGTGGACTATAATCCACCAGGGTAAGTCTCCTTGGTTTATTGCGTTAATTCAGAAAAAAAACAAGAATATAAGAACTGATAAATCAGATCCATTCATCTTATTTCTGAGAGTGAACATCAAGAGGCTCTCATGATAAAGTGATAAAAATGTGATAATATTCCCCTGTGTTAGTTTTGGAATCTGAATTTTGGAAGAGGCCCAATTCAGTTATTAATGGTTAATAATCTTTTGATAAATGCCATCTCTTTGTCCAGTCCTTTTTTCAAACTGCTTAAAATTGCTTATCACTACATCTTACGGAATTGAATTCCAGATATAGTGTTATTTGAAGAAATGTATCCTTTTATCAGTACTGAATCTACTGTCATTCAGCTTCATTGGGCAACTGTCATGTAGCTTGATGAGAAAGGGAAAACAATTTTCCCCATTCACTATATTTCAGTTAAGATGCTGTGCCTGTTAACCAGCAAGCCAGGGTTCGAGACCCAGGTCGACCCCACAAGACAGGGTGAGCTCCTGTCCTTAGCCCAGCTCTGCGACGCCAGCTGGATCCAATCGTATTGGCTCTGCCTTTCCATTGGACTAATTCAGTGGCGTGGAGAGGGGGGATTTGCTGCTTGGGTAACAGCCTAGCCTCCATAACAATCCAACCCAGGCTTTCGTGCTTCGCATGCAGCGTATGCAGCGCCGAGCACGATACCATAGTCTTCCAAGACTGACAGAGGCCTGCTTTTTTTTTAATTCTCCTAAGTAGTGCACTTCTTTTTCTAAAATTTAAACATCCCTAACCCTTCTCCTTGCTTTCCATAAATCCCCTTTAGAAAAGTCACTATTGTGTACCGTAACCACATCTACTTGGAACACATCTGGAAGAGAGTTTTTTTTAAAAAAATCCTTGAGTTAACTTTGGAATTTAATTCTGGGTATGTAAAGACTGCTATTATGTTATCTAGAACAGTGGTGGGTCGTGACCTGATTTTTGGTGGGTTCCATGGCAGCTGGCTGGAGCCTCGAGTAAAAACATGGGTGATGGAAAGATCAGATAATATAATTGCCTCCAATCCTAAGGCTATTCAAAAATAATTAAGGCTGCAATCCTAAAGACACTTTAATGAGAGTAAGACCTACTAAAAACAGTGGGACTTACTTTTGAGTATATGTTGTTAGGATTGTGCTGTTAGCTGCTAATTGCACTGCCAAGATCTCAGCTTCTTCTAAACTGAGTACCTGCAGATTTCAAGGCTGGGTATACAGAGTGGGCCAAAAGTAGGCTTACATGTAGTAGGTGTGCTCTTTACATTTTTAAAAAACTTTTTTTTACATTTATATGTATTTGTTACAATCATATTTGCTCAATACTGTTGATGTACATTACCAAAACATATATAAGGGATATAGGCAGTGGTGGGCTCCAGCAGGTTCGCACCTACTCCATAGAACCGGTTGTTAACAAGAGATAGGACATATAAAGTTTAAAAATAGCCATTTAAAAGTGGCTGCCAGATGGGCAGAGAACCGGTTCTTAATTTCTTTGAATCCCATCACTGGATATAGGGCACAATCCAGAGTTAGGGCAGTGGGGAGTACCATAGCAGGACTGCCCCAACTATTCCAAATCCAGAGGAGAAAGTTATGCTCCATCCAGAGAGTCAGGAAACCTGGGCTGCTCCAGAGCATGCTAAGTAGTCACCAAGGAAATGGCACCTGGGGGTGACTTGTTCTTGAGGAGACCCCCCTCAGATCACACTGAACAAGGAACAGCTGTGGTGCCTGCCTTATAAGGCGCCCCTGATGAGACTGCCAGTACAATCTACAGTGAATACAAGGGGCTTCTTGGAGTGGCCTACTGTAGCCTCAGGTTAGTGGGCTGCCATTGTTCTGCCATATCCTGAAGTTGAGAGGAAGAGGTTGCAGATAGGCTGGCCAAGAACTCAGATTTTTTTTTGTCAACACTGCCTTATCATGGGTCTATGGGTCTGCTCATCACTATACCTGCTCCAGAGGGGGTATAATTCTGAAGAGCTGGAAGAAGGCATTTCTGCCCTGGGAACTGATTCTGGATACAGCGTAACTGCTCTGCTCAAGGCAATGCTAAACATGCCCTCAACATGCCTCTCCTGAACTGTCTAGGCTGGCACAGCTAGGGCAGCCCAGATCCATCTATCTTGGGGCAACCTATGTTATCTTATGCTGCCCCAAGCCTTTTCCAGAATAACTAGGGTGGCCCATCTTGCAATTGGGCCAGCTCAGTGATAGATAGGGTAGCCCAAGCGCACTTCTGGATTCTGCCCATAGAATACTGGTTTGGAATTATTGTTTGGAAAAATTAGATCTAAAATATGAAACCAACAGTGAAACAACTGTAAGCCTATTTTTGGCCCACTTTGTATATAGGGAGATAAATCTTTTAGCTTTTTTATTATTACTATAGATAACTAAATAAGTCTTCCTAGATTTTTTTTGAAAAATTTTGTAGTGTGTCCTGACCCATGGTAATTTGATGGATATACAATCTGTAGGAAGATCTATCATGAGCAAGTCTGGAGAGATCTGTTGGAGCCTTCTACATTATTATTGAAATTGTGTTGAGCCATTGGATTGCTGGTTTTATTCTTCTCATTCCCTCTGTTTTTTCAACCATGATGTTCTTCTCTAGTGTTTGTTCCCTCATAAAAATGCCCTTTTGGCCTCTGCAAAATGTGATATGTCATTCAGTGCTCTCCAGCTATGAGTGAAATACTGTGTATTGAATTATATGAATCCATCTTTTATAGCCCTGAGCTTTTGAAACATGAAAAGAACTGGTGTGGTGTGCCTTATCCTATTGAGCATTGCTGTTAACAAAAGCTTTGGGTGCTTCTGTGACCATTTTCCATGGAGCGCATGGTCCAGTTGTTCCAGTACGTGCAATCATGGAACTCAAAGCAGATCAAGGTTTGTGGAGCAACAATAGAAAAATTCTCTTGAGAACCATTAGGAAGAAATCTAACCATGGGTAACAATAAACTGAATTGTACTTGCTGCAGTATTGTTATGAAAATTGATGCACATTTGTTTTTCTTGGCAACCAAAGGTTACCAATGCGACGATTACGAAGCATATAACCAAGCCAAAAGTACACTGGTTGCAACCATCAACAATAAAAAAATAAACAGGGAAAGGAATGCTGGATTTTTGGCATTGAATTAAAAGGTTTAGGGATAGAAGTCGGTGCTGAAGTTCCTTTCAAAAGCAATGTACACTATATGAAGGTGAGGGTTCAAACTTCTTGGCAAACTTAACATGTGGCAACATGATGGAGACATCTGCATGTCTGGTTGTGGGTGCTAACACACTTGACCCAGGGTGACCATATAGAATGGAGGACAGAATGCCTCTACCTTTAACCATTGCATAGAAGAGGAAATTTAGGCAGGTTCAGCTCATCATTAAAGGGTTTAAAAGGCAGCACCTCCCAAAATTCTCTCCTCTATATAATGCTTAAAGATAGAGGCACCCTGTCTTCCATTCTATATGGTCATCCTGTCCTGGGGCTCCTCCACATTTTAAGGTATTGCAACATTTGTAGTTAGTTGAAAGGCTCTTCAGTGCTTTGCAAGCCATAGATGGTGAAATCTGGAATGTGCTTTTTTTGTAACAAATGTAAACACATGCTTCATTCATTATAATTGACATACTGAATTCTAGAGTCATGTGAATTAGTTTCAGTAATTGTGGCTCTCTCACACTCCATTTCACCTAAATCAGATGTTTTTGAGCATGTAGGGGCTTACCTGAATTCTGACCTCTGACAAGTGGGTATGTTCAATCTGTTCAAAAGTGTCAAATACTTCTGACAAGTGGGTATGTTCAAAAGTTCCAGGAAGAGGGGTGAGATATCTCCTTGGAAGAAGTGTGTTCAACTAAACCAGTGATTTTCAGCCTTTTTCATCTCATGGCACACCATCAGTTGTTTTTACCATTGACAAGGCACACCATGCTGTTCAAATTCCCAGGTTTTCCTATTAAACAATGTTTTTCACCCATATTCCCAAAGCACACTTGAGGATTATCTGTGCCACACTAGTGAAAATCACTGACCTAAACAATAGACCATGGGCTTGGATCATGATGGTAGTGAGATATTCAGAGATATTGTGAACCTAGTAAGCCTTAAGTAGAATACAAGATATATGGGGGCAACATTTTTCCCACAGTAGGTAAAGGAGCCAATTTTAAATGCTTTCATTCTTTATTTTATTGTACCATCATGTCATCTCACTCTTATAAATACAGCACTTATTAATGTCTCTTCATCTTGCAGGGCAAGGACTTACACAGATTACTACTTTAAGAATTCTTGTGACAGATTGTGTACATGGAGTGAATCTCGGCCATGTAACCAGCAGGCATGCCCTCTCAATTGCCTGCTCAGCGACTGGGGTAACTGGTCAGAATGTGACCCATGTGTTCAAAAACAAGTAAGTAAAAGCTTGAGCATGCGGAGGAGGGGAAAAACTACAATTTTCTTCCCTCCCTCCTCCCTCCTTTAACCAGCAGCCTCGGAGGCTCAGTGGAAAGGCCCCCAATTTACTGACATACCCCCAAATCCAGAGTAACTATGGGAGCAAGTAAGAGACTTTACGTACACCCGTAGTTACGGCACCACCTAGTGAATGTCTATGGGAAATTCATATTGGAATCCAGAGTAAGTTGTTCTTACTCCAGAGCAAGGACTCCCCATTGTTACTCTGGATTTTTCCCTGTGAGACCCTCTACCTGAATATCTGGTTCCAGGACCTCATTTCTGGTTATGTTATGGAAATCCCTGTCAACTGGCAATCTACATACCTTTTCAGGTTTTTCTTTACTTAGTACATTGTTTTTCAAAGAAAGTTATAACGGTAAAAATTCACCTTTTGTTATACTGGTCCAACTTTGTTATATACAGATTTGTTATTCATGGATTTCACTCAACACAAATGGTCACTGCAAATGAGGAGAAATGTGCTGATCCCTGGAGAAGGGGAAAAATGCATCCCTTTAAAAATCACAATTTTTTTAAAAAAGCTTTTCTTACTGTTGTAGAGAAACAGTCATGCAAGCAGTCATTCCATTCTTCAGCTGAGTGAGACAAGGATAGGGTCCGCTGCATTTCTAATTGCTGGTTGCTTCTCTACAACCATATTTTTTAACATTTGTTTTATTTTTTAATAAATACTTTTTATTTTTTAACTGAATTTATTTAATATGTTTTTTGGTATCAGCAGGGAGTCCCAGAACCAAACCCCAGAACCAAAAGGCACAACCTTTTTTCTACTAGGAACAAGAAACCTGGAGATGTTCTTTAAATCTATATTTCCAATTTTTTTATCCACTTTTTTTAATCAAGTGGGGGTTCCAGCACAGATAACATGCTAGTAGACAGTGGGCGAAATCCAGAGTAACAACGGGGAGTCCTTGCTCCAGTGTAAGAACAATTTACTCTGGATTGCAATATAAATTTCCCATAGGTTTTCACTAGGTGGTGCAGTAACTACAGGTGCACGTAATGTCTCTTATGTGCTCACGAAGTTACTCTGGATTGTAGGGAATGAGGGACAACCTTGTATTTGGCATCTGACATCAAATTCCACATTTGTATGGTTTGTTCAAGTAAACACATGGCCTTCATACATCTGAGTTTATATAAGTTCCCCAGAGCTAGAAAGTCAGAATAAGAGATATTGCAGAATCTTGGATTTTCACACATGACTCCTTTTCAGTTTCGTGTCAGGTCTCTGTTGCGTCCATCTCAGTTTGGGGGTCAAGCATGTACTGAGCAGATGGTAGATTTCCGAAGATGTTTTCCAACAAAATTATGCAACATAGAGGAAGTCAACTGTGAAAATAAGTTCCAGTGTGAAAATGGTAACTTCTGTTTGTAGTCTACATGGGTTACAGATGGTGTATATACATATTTTAGACTGTAAGCAGGTTTATTTGTTGCCTTTTTATATCATGAATTTCAAGGTAGAGCATGCGAGATTCCTGTTAGAATCACCTATTCACGGCAGAACAGTGGCTACATCCGGTACTTTTAGAAGTTCTTCATGGACCCAATGGAGAATCTGAAGCTAGCTATGCACCCTTTTCCCAAATGCACATAAACACATAATGTTCAAGTAAAACGGTGCATACGATATATAGTATTGCATTGGAAATGTATTTATTTCACATAGAGCACAATCCTAAACTCAATGTCTACTCAAAAGTAAGCCCCATTGTGTTCAATGGTTCTTACTCTGAGGAGAGTGACTTTAGGATTGCAGCCATAGACAGTCTTTACCAAGAATTAGCCTTCCCTTCACTTTTTTCATGCAAAACCTTCTGAAAAATTGAAATAAATCCAAACTGACCAGCATATTTCAGAGACTGCTTTCTCTCATATATACAATCTGTCTCACCATCAGAAGTTGTTTTAAAAATGCCTTCATTTATAGACATAAGAGGGGTGGTAGTGTGAAGCATGGCCTTCTTAATAGTGGTACTACTTATGGAGTTCTTCCCCTTTAGTTTAAAAACAGCTCCTTCTTTGGAAGCCCCTTCCAACAACGTCTAAAGCCATTCCTTTTCCAGCAAGCTTTCTGATTTAACCTTGTTTAGCAAGGCATCTGAAGGTTTTATTGAGACTTCTGTTATGTTGTCAACTATGATATTTTATGTGCCATCTTCCTCTGGCTATTTATTAATGTTTTATATTTCCGTATTCACATGCTTGAATATTTATTTTGCATTTTATAGATAGATAGATTTGTTTATTGGCCAAGTATGATCTCCATACCCGGAATTTGGCTTCGGCAACGGCTGCATACATACAAACATACATAGTTTATTTTAATTGTATCATAATTTTGTTACGAGCCACTTCAAGTGTCTTTGGGCGAAAAGTGGATTAAAAATATATCAAATAAATCAAGTTAGCAGCTGCAGGGGACAATTTTCATATAGGAAACCAGCTTGGGAAGAAGGTAACCCTACCTCTCCTAGTACTGTACAGTGGCGCCTCACGTAAAGAACGCCTCACGTAAAGTAAGTTTCACGTAACAAACAAAAATTTCTCTAGGATTCTGCTTCACGTAAAGAAAGTACTTCACGTAAAGAAACACATTCGTTGGCAGTTGAGGCAGACGCGCTGGCCGGCAGCCTGTTTAAAAAGCGTCAGGGCTGCCTTGCGCACCTGCCCATAGTGAAAGCAACACTTCCATGCTGTTCCTCCTGTGGCCGGGTATCTGCTGGGTAGAGGGAGAGAAGAGCAGTGGAGAAGAGGGAAGCAGCTCAGGGCTGGCCAGAAGGGAGCAGGGGAAAGAGAGGCTCAGGATGGAGAGAAGGAGAAAGTGGGGAGACATTTTGAAGGTGTCTTGGATCGCAGCCTCCTAACCATGTCTACCCGGAAGTAAGCCCCATTGTGTTAAATAGGTCTTCCTCTCAGGAGAGTGTCTTTAGGACTGCAGCCTAAGTAGACTTCATAAGATCATGCACACTGAATGCATGTTTTGAATTCAATTCCAGTGTTCTGTCATCATTTTTACATCCAGTTAATATTTTTATATGAATATTTTTGGGGCTGTGGAACCAATCATCTGAGTTTCCATTATTTCCTATGGGAAAATCTGCTTCACGTAAAGAAAGTTTCACATAAAGAAACTGCCTCTGGAACGAATTAATTCTGTTTCGTGAGGTACCACTGTAATTCTGATTCAAACTTTGTTATTTGTTACCGGTATTTGTTATACCTTTGTTATTCTGACTTTAAAGAGATGGGTGCTCCAATCATGAATCTCAAGCTTATTTTGTTAGCTCCTTATCCTTATCACTGACAGCTCCATCATAACTGAAAATAATTGTGAAGAGTTCAGTAAGATCTATTCATCTGTTAGCTCTGGTCTCTAGTTTAATTGGCAGATCTTAACATTACAAACCCGTACTCTCCCTTTAAGTCTTTACTATATTGTTTTGCCTCACCTCCTATAATTTTAAAGCCTACTCTGCAGACTTTTAAAAAACACAATGTTTCCCATAGTAGGCATTCGGTGATGCCATGTTCCTCCAATACATTGCTCAATTAACTCTAATACACTTTAAAGAATTCCTGCTCAGAGATTACTGATTTTCAGTAGAAGATATGCTTAAAACTTGTCACGCTGCTGTTACTTCTTCAAAACAGGTCGCTGCGTTGCCAGAAAACTCATGTGTAATGGAGAAAATGATTGTGGAGATAATTCAGATGAACAGAATTGCCGGAGGAAAAAGCCAGTGTGTAACAAAAGGGCCAAAAGTCTCCCGAGTGTGCAGCTCATGGGCCTTGGGTAAACTGTCTATGCTAAATTCTGATTAGTCTCCACGTTGATCAATTTGTGTCACAGTAACAAGAAGGGGGAATCATCATCATCATCATCATCATCATCATGCCCCTTTAGAGCTACTCAGATCCGTGACATGAAAAGAATTAATGCACACCAAAGCAGCTTGTTGTAAGGCTGGGCCACCTAGAAGGGAAGTTAGGATCCACCCTAAGTGCCACATCCCTCTCCCCAGCATGGTCCTTCCACCATCCTGCCTTCCCCCTGCCCTGAAACATCCCCAATCTGTTCCCTGGCCTCTCCAGAGCTTCCCCAAAATGTCTATAGGCCTGTGCATAGATATGCGCCAGCTTCCCAAGTTTGTGCGTATCTTATGGCACTTCAGCACTGGCCTCAGGCACTGTCTGGATTGCTTCCTTATTCGATGGATCCCTGTCCCCAAAGGACTCCCAGTACAGAAGAGACACCAGCAATAGCCACAGTTAAAGAGCCATGTCGTGGCAAATTGGGGTGGTTGTTCTCCCCTTTGTTCAGAGATCTTCCTTCTCCTCCCTCAGCTCAAGTACACAGATGACAACCTGCTAAGAAACCCTAGACACAGTACAGCACAGCAGCAGTAAATCTATTAATATGTCTCTGATGACATACTGGCCAACACAACTTGCCACTCAATTGGGCACCCAATTGTTCTTTAATTCCAGATACCACCTTTTGGCAGGAGAAAGTCGAGGTGAAGTTCTTGATTATTCTTTCAGTGGTGGGAACTGCGTCCTGCTGAGGAGTAATGACAGAAGGAATATATTTCGTGTGCCTGCAAACCTCAAGGCTGTCAGCTTTCAGGTGATTGGTGAGGCCGATCATGGCTACATGCAACATATCAGTCATGGGTACTCGGGTTGCCATCCTGTGGGTGTCGGTACAAGTCTAACTTCTTCCTGTACTCAATTAATTTAGCATTTATGAGCTTCCTTGCTAGGAAAACTAAAGGCAAATCAGAAGGTGCTGATATATACTGCCTCCAACAAGGTGTAGATGGACTTCCAACTTTCATGAAATGAACTGTAAAATCACTGATAGTTGGTGGATCACTTCTAGAACAAGTCATGGGCATAAAAGGGTGGTATTATTCAGTATTATGTACCAGGCTACATGATCATTAGCTATGCCACTGAATCCTCCAAAGGTCAAAAAGGAAAAAAAGATATGAGGAGTACCTTCTGGATGCTGCACTTGCTGAGCAGTTCCTGCTAGTGTCCTCTTGCATGTGGTGTTGCCCCTATTTTCCAACCATGGTTTTTCATTGTTCTTTTCCTCCATCCCAACCATGATTATATTGTTTTCTGTTGTCAGGTGGAAAATCAAGAAGATGATCTGATAACCGATTACTATACAGACCTAACATCCATACCACATTTGCAGTCAAAAACGTATTCTGGGCAAAGTAGTGGGTCTAGTTCTTCTGGAATCCCTTATTTTTGGGGGAGTGTTACAAACCAAGTATCTACATCATCTTCTGCCTTCCGTGAAGCAATTGAATCCTCCCATAAATTAGTAAGAATACATAGCCATCTACATAACTCATCAGTTTTGATAGCTTTCAAAGGATGATTAGACAGATTCATGGAAGATAATGCTATTGATGCCTACTGGTGACATGGAACTTCTTGTAATTACTTGAAGCCTTTTTTGAGCTTCCAACATTTGGTTTGCCACTATGGGAAGCAGAATACTGGACAAGATGGAAATCTTGTCAAGTAAGGACCATCACAGGTTACAAGCCATGAGGGTTGTGTGTAGATGTGGACCTCAAAATGTGAGATGCAGGGGAGGAGGGCACCCTGATGCAGTTGTCATATGTGCTCCCTGAGGCAACTGATGTGCCTCTGTGTGATACAGGAAGCTAGATTAGATGGGCCTTTGGTTTGATCCAGTGGTGGCTCTTCTTATGTTTATGTGGCCTACACGCCACAGTGAAGTAGTCAGCAAAGTGCGATATGTCCAGTCCTTTAGTGCTCCTCGTGCACCTTGTCTGCATTGTTCAGTGGATGGACCAGGAGGCCTATCCATTGTGGCTCCTCAAATGAGCACCGAGTTTGGAAAAAAGGAAGGAAGAAAAGCTAGCAGGGGTCATAACAAGTGGCACAGCTAGAGGGGGTGAAAAGCACTAGGTTTTGCATGCTGCTGAACAAGACATGCAAGTTGTGCCTCCTCCAGCCCTTTGGAGGCATTATGGGTGGTGGGACAAAATGGAGGTGTTCTGCTCCCACTACCTGGAGTGGATTCAAGGGGGGGGGGGGAGTGGGGACCGCTTTCATAGTGCATTCAGGAACTTGCAAAACTCAATGCTTTCCACCCCCTCTGACTACATCACTGACGATCACTTCCTTTTTTCCCTTTTTATTTAAAGAATTTTTTCTTCTTTTCCTAAGAATTCCAACTTCATCCGGATCCATAAGGTGATTGCAGTGTCCAACTTCACTGTGAAACCCTCAGACTTGCAGCTCTCGGGAGTGTTCTTAAAAGCACTGCACAGCCTGCCTCTGGAGTACAACTATGCCCTCTATAGTCGGATATTTGATGATTTTGGGACCCATTATTATACTTCCGGTACTTTGGGAGGCAAATATGACCTTCTTTTCCAGTACAGCAAAGAGGAGATAAGGAATTCAGGTGGGTCGCTTGTATTTTAACTTAAATGGATGGTTGGACATTGTGAGATCTGCTCGGAAATAAAGAGATTATAGAATTTGAAAACTTCATGGGAGATAGGTTTACCAACTGTTGTTAGTCCTGATGGTTGTTAGTTCTTTCCGGAAGGAAGGAAATCCAGAGTAACTATGGGGAGTCCTTGCTCTGGTGTAAGAACAATTTACTCTGGATTGCAATATAAATTTGCCATAGGTTTTCACTAGGTGGAAACCCATAGCAGCAATAACTATGGGTGCACGTAATGTGTCTTATGCGCTCATGTAGTTACTCTGGATTTGGCTGAAAGAAAGGGAGGGAGGGAGGGAGGGAGGGAGAGAGGAAGGAAGGAAGGAAGGAAGAGCGAGCGAGCGAGCCATGGTAATACATGTCATAAGCAAATTTGGCTGTGTTTTGTTTGTGAATGTCCCCACTGTCAGATATGGTGTACAAACTATAGACAAGGTATGTCCTAACAAGGTAAATTATTCATAACTTTTTTACATTCTTTGAAAAAAAATGCAATGAATGTGTTTGTTTCAGTTGCTAAGTTTGAGCACACAGTAATTTACAAGTGGGACCTTAGTATCCAATTGTAACAAGGAAAATAAAGCGACAAAATCCCATTTCCCATCTTTGCACCTTTAAATAATTATAATTTCATTCCATTAGAGTCCATTATTCACTGCTCAGTTTACAGGGAGGGAGTGCTTATAATAAAGAAAAGAAACATTAAATTTTTATTATTTTAACTGAAACAAATTTTGCTGTTTGTGAACTGTTTGTAGACTGGTCCATATAAATGTCTGGTGCTTTTTGTGTGTGTGAAATCAAAGTCTTGCTTGAGATATTTGATTTGTTTTCATGGTTGCGTTAATTCTAGGTTTAACAGAAGTCCAAATGAAAAACTGTGTGCAAACAGAAACAGAGCGTGTTATTTTCTTATTCTTTAAGAAAAGGGAACATCAGTTTTATTGCTCCCAAAGTTCGATGACAGAGCGTTATGAAGGTAACTATCCTATAGTAACTATCCTGTCCTATCTATAAAGGCAAAGGTGTCTGCTGCAGGTTGCCCCACTAATTGTGACCAACTCTAGGGGCAGTGCTCACCTCTGTTACTACACCAAAGAGCCAGTGTTGTTTGAAGACATCTTCATGGCTGTGTAACTGGCATGACTTACCTTCCCACCTTATCGCCAAAGTGGTACCTATAGATCTATTTCGATTTACATGCTTTTGAACTGCTAGGTTGGCAGGAGCTCGACAAGGGATGGGAGCTTGCTCAGTCTTGTAGTACTTGGGTCTCACCTGCCAATCCTCAGTTTGGTGTGCACAGTATCTTTAACCACTGAATTGATGCAGATCTCAGGAATCCCTATAAATTAAAAAATTCTGCTTAGGCACCATGTGAGGTCCCATGTGAGTTTGGGGACACTCTGGGCAGTTGCATCATTTGCCATTGTCCCTGAAGGCCACGCACACAAGAACGTCCAGATTGTTGGATGAGATTGCACAGCACCCAAGTGGATCCAAAAGGTCAATTCACTGGGTGGATGCCAGATCTGCCCCCAGGCCACAATTTATGCAGCACTGCTCTAGATCGAAGAGCCACTTCAGAGGGTATGGATTTTCACTGGGGAACTAGTGCAGGAGAAAGGAGCTTAACCCACTAATTTTGACACATATCAGACTTTGCTACAGTGGCATTTTATTTTTCACAAAGATGGAAAAAGACAGATAAAAGACAGTATAAAAAAGAAAGAAATATATTAGAAAGGGAGGGATGGTGTTTTGCAAAAAATACTAATGGCTCTGGGTGGAATGTATATGCTGTTGTATTTGCTATCTTACAGTATATTTTGATTTTTTTAAACCTTTTTAGGTTCCATGTTGAAGTCTTCTGAACGATCTATTTCCCTGGTGAAGGGTGGACGGGCTGAATATGCTGCCTCTCTAGCCTGGGAGAAAAAAGGGTCTTTCCCAGGACAAGAAATCTTTAATAACTGGTTGGAATCAGTGAAGGAAAATCCAGTAGTGATTGAATCTGAGGTTTGAGAACAAAGAGTAATTAGGAGGAAAACCACATGTTGGTTTTCCCTCCTGCAGTAAGGCTGTTGTGTCTCTTAGAGAAAAGTTCTTACTTAGAGGAGACCTCAAATTTCCTTCAATATTTAAAATTGTCAGTATTTAGCTATTTATAATACCCATTAGCTATTAATTAGCTTTTCATTTTTTCCATTCTCTTTCTAAAACACTTAGGGCGCAATTCAGAGTAACTATGGGGAGTCCTTGCTCCGATGTAAGAACAATTTGCTCTGGATTGCAATATGAATTTCCCATAGGTTTTCACTAGGTGGTGCAGTAACTATGGGTACACGTAATGTCTCTCACGTGCTCCTGTATTTACTCGGGATTGTAGGGTTAGTGAACTTTTTAGTTGAAAAGCGGTATATAAATACTGTAGATAGATATTTAAAATATCCCCTTCTGTCAGCTTGAGGGAATAGACTTGCAATGGCGCTTCTTGATTCTGCAGCAGCCCTTGAGTCCAACCACAAGGTCCAACACAGGGCTCTAGATTTGGTAGCAACACAGGGCTCTAGATTTCTGCCAGTTCCTTTCCCCCATTTCTTCTCCTACACCTCCACTCACTTCTCTGCCACCTGGTGGTCTGAGCAACTGGCAAGCAGAGGAACCCCACCTTCCCACTGGCAGTACTGGCTGGCACTGGGAGGCTGTTGTAGATATGCCTTATGGCACATTTGCAACACTCAGTGCTGACAGAGGACCAGCACTAAGAGCTCAGGATGGGGCACTTAACCTCTTAAGCATGTGGGTTTCTAAGCTGGGGCAAACGATCCTGGCCCTGTATCTCCCCCAGATGTTCATTATATTATGTGCATTTTATGGATCTTAATTGCTTTAAGTTATCATAGGTGCTCTTTGGGATGAATGGTGAGATACAAATCAAATCAATTCAAATCAAATGAATGAATGAACTACCTGATTCAAGGTATTTCTCATTCTATGGTATGATTCCTTCTCAGGTTGTCTCCATTTTGGATTTGGTGAAGAACTTTCCCTGTGCTGTGACAAAACGCAATAATCTCAGGAGAGCTTTTTCAGAATATATGGAAAAATATGACCCATGTCGATGTGCTCCATGTCCCAACAACGGGCAACCTGTTTTATCAGGAACTGAGTGCCTCTGTGTGTGTAAGGCTGGGACTTATGGCAAAAACTGTGAGATACGAGCCCCAGACTACAGATCAGGTATTTATAGTAACAGACTTTAAACATTCTTCATCTTTTCATGCCACAGCATAACTTTTCATGCCACAGATTTCATGCCACAGTTGCATGACAGGGATGATGAAGATGATGAAATTATTTCAGTGTTATATTTCCCTTTTCATACACCAATAACCATTTTGCAGAATTACCACTAATAATACAAATAAGTTTGTTTAACCGAGTTAAACATGGTATAAAATGGGTTTAACACCCCCGACTTATGATTTAGAGAAGGGATTAGGGAAATTTGTGATATATGTTATGTATAAGGAAATAGTTTAGACATGTTCAAGAGTCTTTCTGTTGATATCAGTGCTGTTTGGACAAGGCCATAAATGTATCTTGGGGATTTTTGGGTGCTAGTTGCAGTAGATGGCTACTGGAGTTGCTGGTCTGCATGGAGTTCATGTAATGCATCTTTTAAGAGACGAAGGACTCGATTGTGCAACAACCCTTCTCCCATGAATGGAGGAAAACCTTGTATGGGTGAAGGACAAGAGGAAGAAGACTGTTCTATCTCTCTATTTGCAAACAAGTAAGAATAATAGTACAGTACTTTCCCTCAGGCAAATGGCCCATTAAAAATATCTCAAGCAAAAATGGAAAACAGCACTAACCCTAAACCTGCACAGATTGGTTGAACGTCCCCTTCCTATTTGTTGTTTAGATGAAGGAGCATTACAAGTACAAGTCGGATCCCTTAAGGAAGGCATCTTCTGTCTGCCTCAGTCACACAGAGAAGCTTAGAAGGACAAATCTGGAACTCTTTTGTGTTGTCACCACACCAGTTGCGTCACCAGCATGATGCAGGGTGACCAAATGACCAGAAAACCTGGATTTGTCTGGCTTTTTAGCCTCCTGTCCGGGTGTCCTACATTTTGGCTTCATTGTCCTACATTTTGACTTTGTGTTGAAACTTCATAATAGCGCACAGTACCCCATCATGCCATATGTCATTGGATTCGTATTGAAGAACAGAATCCAATGCAAAAATCCGTTTTGATATATCTCCTTCCTATCAAAAGTTATGGTCAAAAAACCAAAAACTATAAAAACAAAAAAATACATTTTTGGCATTTTTTTAAGCTGGTAGGAATTTTGGAGTGGGATTAGGAATTTTGGCCTTGGGGTTCAGGAAATTTGGATTTGGCATCTGGTCACCCTGGGGTGGTGCGACTGGTGCAGGCTGCACCGGGTGATGCACCATTGGGGAGTGACACGCTGGAGGAGTTTGGCACTCCTCTGGTGTGTCCGACCTCAGTGCACCCATAGAAGCCTTCTCCTCGTTGGAACAGAGGAACGCCTCTGCCTAGCCATTCAGGCCTGCTCCAGACATTCAGGCGTGTATGCCAGGAACTACTGCTCCACCTCAGAGCAGGCCCAAATGACAGGCTGAGGTGCACTGTGCATGTCCAGGCCTCTGGCCAAGAGGGAGGCTCCCACTGTGCAGCCATTTGGCCTTGCTCCAAAGGCAGATGAGCAGCTCCTGGCATACAGGCCTGGATGGCTGGAGCAGGCCTGAATGGCCAGGCAGAGGCATTCCTCTGTTCAAAGGAGGAGCAGGCTGCTCCTCCTTAGAGTGGCGGAAGTGTCCTCTGAAGCTGGTCAGCTTCAGAGGCGACTGCACAGTCATCCGAGTTGGTGCCTGCACAGTACTCTTTGGAAGCCAGTTGGCTTCAGATGATACTGCGCCGGCACCAACTCTGATGCCCGCACAGTCTCCTCTGAAACCAACTGGCTTCTGAAGAGTACTGCCCAGGTGCCAACTTTGGTTCCTGCGCAGTCCTGGGAGGGGTATACATGTCCCATGGGTGATGCGTTCCCTCCGCACTAGGTGATGTGCACTGTTGCATCGCCCCTGGTGCTGTCCAATCTTTGATGATGTCCCAGGCAAATAGCCATGCTGTTGAGCTGATGAACCCTTTGGGATCCTGACACAATCTCACTATTCTCTAGAGCCGCTTCTGAGTCCTAGTTATATAACATCTTTTGTGACTCTGGTTCATTAGTGTTTTAAAAACTGTGTTCCTAATGGAAGGATCATGCATTTCAGGGGGGCTCCATGTGTAAACGACAATGAAGGCATAAGAGAGGTAGAAGTTTTTCATCCTGAAGCGGAATCTGGATGCAGGACTCCAACACCACCAGAAAATGGGTTCATTAGGGTAAGATGTATTTGACAAACAGTACAAACAATGTTTAAGGCAGAATTTCCCTCTTTGGCCTATATGGCTCTAATCCTAAAGTGCCATTTTGTCTTCTTGGGATCACATTCATTCATTCATTCATTCATTCATTCATTCATTCATCCATCCATCCATCCATCCATCCATTCATTCATTCATCCATTCAAGGGATTTATACTCATATTTCCCATGCCAATACAAATGCACAAGGCAGCTTAAAAAGTTTTAGTTTCTCCTCTCCCCCTGCTGTTTTTACAACAACCCTATGAGGTAGGTGAGGTTGAGACTGGCCCAAGAGCACTCAAGAAATTTCATGACCAGGGAGTAATTTCAATCTGGATCTTCCAGATCTCAGTCTAACTTCCTAACCACTACAGTAGTCTGGCTCTATTTTTTTTTTTGGTCATGAAATACTATTGAGTAACTACACCTTTTATTTCTTCAGGTCTAGCTGGATGTCCTCTCACTGATTATTCTGTTAATTATTTTTTTGGCTATAATTGTAGAATGAGAAAATGCATTACTCAATTGGAGAGGAAGCTGAAGTAGTGTGTCTGAGTGGATATCAACTTGTAGGATATCAGTTTCTCAGGTGCCTTCTGGACCAAACATGGAATCAACAGATACTTGAATGCCAACGTAAGCAGTAGAAAAATAGATTTAATGTGAAGTGTGGAAATGAAGTACAGTACTTGATTCTCTATGCAAGCAAATCCCAAAGAGAGGAAACTCAACACATTAGCTTGACAGTATTTCAAATGTATGAAATTCCAGGTTGTCCTATCCATTCCAGTGTGCATTCTGGTACTCTGTCCAAGCAAGCTAGTATTAGGCATTTCAAGCTTTGGAATTACTGTGACAACAGGGTGATCATATGACTGGAATTTTCTGGATTTGTTCTCTATTTTAGCCTTCTGTCCAGGTGTCCTCCAAAAGGGCTTCATTGTCCTCCATTTTGACTTCATTTTTGCAATGATATGCAGTACCCCATCGTGTCATATGTTGTTGGATTCGTAATGAAGAGCAGAATCCAGTGCAAAAATTGGTTTTGAAGTATCTCCTACCTATCAAACGATATGGCCAAAAAACTTAAAATAAAAAATATGCATTGGGAAAGTGAAAGTGGCCAATATTGCGACTTGACTTGTGAGTAGGCAAATGTGCCATTGTCCGCCAGAAAGGCCAGGCTGAGAGGAATCCAAGGACAACAGAATGTCCTCAGTTGTGGGCTCCAGCAGGTTTGCACCTACTCTATAGAACCGGTTGTTAACGAGAGATAGGACATATAAAGTTTTAAAATAGCCATTTAAAAGTGGCTGCCAGATGGGCAGAGAACCGGCTGTTAATTTCTTTGAATCCCATCACTGAATGTCCTCCTTTTTTGGTTATGGGACTTGGTCACCCTGCTCAGCAAGTCTGAGAGTTTTGGGAAAGAAAGGGTGAGCAGGCACTTCAAATTCCAGTTTGGCAGCAGGGAAAGGAATTGGTGAAGGAACAATCTAGCTTATTTTAATAATGTGAGATTACAGTATTCCCATCTTTTTCATGCAAGTTGTTAGTAACGCAAAACTTCACTTGCTTAATTTCTGGTCTATATTTATTCTGTAATTTCAGTATCAACTTGCTCCAAACCATCAGTCTCCGATGACACTATGATCTCCCCATTTAAATTTCATTACCAAATTGGAGAAATCATCCAACTGAGCTGCTCAAATGGTTACAGTGCCATTGGCCAGAATACATTTTTTACATGTGGGAATGACCTGTCCTGGACTCCTGTTCTGAAGCCACTTTCTTGCAGCAATGGTATGTACTTAACCAATTTTCTGCACTCACGATACAAAATTAATAGTATTTATCGATTTAATAACAATAGAAATATAAGTCAGGGTGATACAGTTTTGTCATAATTTTTAGCCAGTTGAAAGTGTTTAACAGAGTCTTACTAAATGCCCAATTCTGTGTAGTCTTAATAATGGTGAAACATCTGACAGAGTCTGCAAAGGAGGTGAGATCAGCACAGTCTTGCATCTCCACTCCTATATATCATATAGAAAGAAGGGAACTGGTTGGTTGTTAAACTGCTGTTTGGGGGCAATATTTTTATGATTTACATTTTATTATATCCTTGGTGAGGAGATATACAGTATAGAACTACGCACTTGCACATCTACTTGTCAACACATCTAGGAGCATGCCTGTAAATTGTATGTTACTTACAATATGTTATGTTGACTGATGTGTTTTGGTTCCCCACCCCTCAGCTGACCAAATTAATTCTGGAAGCAACTGCACCCTTGGACAAAAAGAGGTAGAGTCTCGGTGTGTCTGTCTGTCCTCTGAAGAGGATTGCAGGTAAGTCAAAATGGTGGATGGAATGCAGTCTACATGTACCTCTGATGGGTTGCATTTAGCTTGGTGGGTCTCTCACACAAGTTGTGTTGGAAGATGAGGATAGGAATATTCCTTGATCATATAATTCCGTGCATTCCCTCCAGAAGACATTTCCTCTTCCCTGTGGAAGGTGTTCCTTGCCTTCTGAAGCCCCCTTCCACTTTTTCCTCCTCAGCAAAAGCATTGCTGCTGAATTAGTGGCACTGTCAAAACCCAGTAAATATGGAATTTCTGCAGGCCATATCCAGCTTGAGGACTTACGACTACAATCCTATCCACACTCTCCTGGGAGTAAGTCCCACTGAATGCAATGAGATTTACTACTGAGTCGACCAGAATAAGATTGCACTGTTAGTTTGACACCCCTAGAGTGGAAGATACACAAGGAAGATAAGATGAACCAATGGTGCCAGGCCTGCAAGCCATGGGATTACATTGTCTCCAATTTTAAACATTTATCTCAACAGTTTAAACTCCAACGACATCTGTGTCCTGGATACAGCTTCTGAACAAGCCATTACGAAAGCTGAGTGTCCATACCTGGCGGGACGTTGCAGAGGCGATGAACAGTTCCATTTCCTCCATTCTGGTCCCTGCCGTGAGGATGGTGACTTGAACTGGGCCATTGAAAGGGCAAGACTTTCTGCCAATAGCACAAAGAAAGTGCCCTGTGGCTATGATGTCTGTTATGACTGGGAAACATGTACAGGTAGGTCTATAGCAGTCCTCGATCAGGGACGGTTTCGTTTTTAATTTCAGAACTGCAGCAGGAAAAAAAACACATCGAAAACAGTCCTACTCAAAAGTAAGCCCTATTATGTTCAATGGTTTTTACTCACAGAAAAGTGTTTTTAGGATTGCAGCCATCAATTCTGTTCTTTAATGTATTTCAAAATAAAAAAGTGCACATGATTTCAATTAGCAAGACTTAAAACTATGAAACAATGCTAAAAATAAGTTTTTTATTAGCAGAATATTTATAGTCTACTCATGTAATCCAAGTTGAGGATAGATGTCTCCAAAATTTGGAAGATTTATGAGTTTCAATAGGTAGGATTGTGCTGTTGGCCTCTGAAGCATTTCAAATTTGTAATATTAAATGAAAACCTCCTCATGTGTGACATCTATTTTTATTGGAAATTTTCATGGGAGAAAAGAGAAAGGCGGCAGTTTGGTGTTGAGTCTGTAGAAAAGGGAAAGTCCATGACAATGTTTATTGTGTAATAGGGTTAACTTGTTGTTTATGAGAGAAAGAGAGAGGAAAAACATTGTGGGTTTTTTCATAAATGGCCTTGGCTCTAAACACAGGAAAGAGGCTTCTGCCAGAAAAAGATGCCTTGTCTGGTTACATTCTTTCTCGCCCTATCCTTTAGACATAAGGGCAAAATCCAGAGTAACTATGGGGAGTCCTTCCTCTGGTGTAAGAACAACTTGATTCCAATATGAATTTCCCATAGGTTTTCACTAAGGGCACAATCCAGAGCAACTTCAGCCTGCTCTGCCCTACCTGCTCTCTCCTAACTGTTCTGTATCCAGAGCAGAAAGTTATGCTGCATCCAGAGAGTCAGGAAGCCTGGGCTGCCCTAACTGCTCCAGAGCATGCTAAGTAATTGACACATGGGGAGGACTTGCTCCTGAGGAGACCCCCCTCAGATCACACTGAACAAGGAATAGCTGTGGTGCCTATAGTGGTGACACGACTCTGTGCATCACCCGGTGCGGAAGTCTATGCGTCACCCCGGGATGCACGCATCCCCTACCTGGACTGCGCAGTCACCAAAGTTGGCACCTGTGCAGTTGTTTCTGAAGCCAACTGGCTTCAGAAAGAGTACTGCACAGGCACCATCTCTGACGCATGCACAGTACTTTTCTGAAGCCTTTAGGCTTTGGGGGAGACTGTGCAGGCATCACAGTTGGTGCCTGTGCAGTACTCTTTCTGAAGCCATTTGACTGCTGTTCTGCCTCCTGAGTGGGGCCAAATGGCCGTGCAGAGGCGTGGACTTCCTCCGCTCTAAGGAAGTCTCCTCTGAAGCTGTTTGGCATGCTCAGTGTGTTTCTGCGCAGTGCACCTCATCTGGCCATTCAGGGCAGCTCCGAGGACAAGTGGCAGCTTCTGGGCTGCTGCTCTGCCTTGGAGCAGGCCTGAATGGCCGCGCCGACGCCCGGGGCCTGCTAAAAGACAGTCAAAGTCCTCTGGTGCATCACCCCATACGGAACGCATCACCCAATGCAGCCCACACCAGCCGCACCAGTCTGGTGACACCACTGGGTGCCAGCCTTATAAGGAGTCCCTGATGAGATGCCAGTACATTCTACAGTGAATACAAGGGGCTTCTTGGAGTGGCCTGCTGTATCCTGAGGTTTGTGGGCAGCCGTAGTTTGTTCCATATCCTGAGGTTGAGAGGCAGGGGTTGCAGCTAGGCTGGCCAAGAACTCAGATTTTTGGTCAACACTGCCATTCTTACTCGGGCCTTATCATGGACCCCTATGGGTCTACTCATTACTATACCTGCTCCTGAGGTGGTATAACTCTGAGGGCTGGAAGAGGGCATTTCTGCCTTGGAAACAGGCTCTGGATTCAGAGTAACTGCTCTGCCCTAGGCAATGCTAAACATGCCCTCAACTTGCCTCTCCTGAGCTGCTTAGGCTGCCCCAGTTAGGGCAGAGCAGGTCCACCTCTCTTAGGGCACCCTATGTTGCCTTGCTCTGCCCTAAGCCTCTTCCAGAGTAACTGGGCTGGAGCATCTTGCAGTTGCTCCACCCTAGTGATAGATAGGGCAACCCAAGGGCTCTTATGTGGACAGATTAGTTGCTCTGGATTTTGCTGCCTGTGGTGCAGTAACTACGGGTGCACATAAAGTCTCTTAGATGCTCCCAAAGTTACTTTGGATTTGGGGGTTAGACAGCTTTAGACATTTTCCCATTGTATCCATTTTCTTTAGACATTGAAGCCAAAGTTAACCACTCACACAAATACATCTCATTACAATGCTGAAGAGCACATTTTTGAAAACAAAACAGTGAAAGTAATTGGAGTAATTCCATCACCTCTGGAATCTATTAAATCAACTGTTTCAATATCAACATTAAGCCTTTTCACTGACGATTATTGAATTGATTGATTTTTGAAATTATTGAATTGGTTGAAATTACTGAATTGATTGATGATCTACTAGGCAAAATCTGATCCACCTCCACTATCAAAATATTTATATAGAATTCAAAATATTGCCATTATGGTGATATGGTGAGAATTGGAGGCAGCAGAAGCACTAAGGTGTGCGAGGGCTGTAAGCTGCACTGGCTGATGTACATGGGGAGGTGACACCACTATTGACCAAAATTTTTAAAACTTTGGTATTTTTGAACATTATAACAAAAATTACAGCTAAAAAAACAGCAGGATGGTGTGACATGTGTACTTTCGTGTGATAGTGTATCACCCTGACTGCTCAGGGTGTTAAACCACCCACGTCATGGGAGAAGGGTCATCATGGGGAT
Source organism: Cryptoblepharus egeriae (assembly GCA_030015325.1). Taxonomy (NCBI): domain Eukaryota; kingdom Metazoa; phylum Chordata; class Lepidosauria; order Squamata; family Scincidae; genus Cryptoblepharus; species Cryptoblepharus egeriae. Next base: position 216,049,947 of record JAREYC010000002.1, read on the forward strand.
GACATGCTAGCCTCCTGCACAGGCTTGCACACTTGTTGGAGGCCTTCTAACACCAAACCCTTTTTCTATTCACAGATTCAAAATGTACCTGTTTGTTGTCATACCAGTGCCCAAAAGATGAGGACCAGCTCTACTGCATTCAGCTAGGAACACGGCGCAATATGGCAGCCAGTCTCTGTTCCTATGGAGCACTGAAGTGTTCTGGGATGGTGGTGAAATTATTGTATCCTGGAAAATGTTTGCCTTAAGTTGCCATTTAGTTTTGTGGCGAGAAAACCAGAGGAATATTTAAAAATATTCCCTTCTGAATAAATATTACTAATGTTAATCCTTTGGTATCATAGAATCATAGAGTTGGAAAGGACCTAGTAGGTCATCTAGTCCAACTCCTTTCCTGTAGCAGAAAACCCTTTTGCCAAAGTTGGAAAATTTCAATTGATCAATATCAATTTAAAACTATTTCTATACTGTATGTAGCCCATTTGTATATGGTGCAGTCTTACAGGTTAGAATCACTCTCAAAGAGAAAAGCCCTTAAGTTAGGATTATGGTTTTTCCTTACACAAGAGGCAGGCATCTAGTTATAACAGTGCAGGAAGATCTGAAAGTTTTGTGCATATTGTGAATGTTGTTTCTAAAGAAGTCCCAGGACAATCTTCGTAGCATTAGTTCTGCTCCGATGCTGTTTTCTTCCTCCAGCAAAGATAAGGTACAAGTACCTTGGATTTCTTTTTGGCATTTATGCCGTGTAGAGAATTCCCCTGGTTGCCGGCTTGATCAACAGCCATTCTGAAGTGAAGGAAAATTGGCAAATACATTAATCAAAGTGAAGCCAAGCTTTGAATTGTGGAAAGACCTGAAAGTTAAATTTCAAGAACTTTGTTCTGAGTTGCCATATTTTTTAAAACAGAAAATCGATGGTGCTTGACAAGAGTGCATTTTGTCAATACAAAGACAATCACTTCTGGTCTTGGCCTTATTCTATTCCTCAACACACATGTCTGTACATTTATCTTTAAACATCCATATGCTTTGCATGTGCTTTCAGACTACACTCTATGTAATTGCAGTAGATCTTGGCCATTTAGGTATATGAAATGCATAGATTATACATTTCAGAGGCTGCTTGTAATGGGAGTGCCTCTGCACCTCTGGCCAGTTCATTACCCGCCTCTGGACTTCAACTACAAAGTAGTCCTACGGCTACTTTATGTATAAGCTAAACAAGCTATAACATAGGGCCCCACTCTCTTGCCCCCCCCCCCCAAATGTAAAGGAATAAAACTGGATGTACATTTCTAAAATATAAGATAAAAAACAAAGAAAATGAAACCTACATGTAGCAACAGTGTTTTGTGTTAGGCTATTATATAGTATTATAACCTATAGTATTATAGGCTTTAGATACCTATTAGGTCCATAGGTGGCGCAAGCAGTTAAGACACTGTGCTTGTTAACCAGCAGGCCAGGGTTCGAGACCCGGGTCAGCCCCACAAGACAGGGTGAGCTCCTGCCCTTAGCCAGCTCTGTGGCACTGCTGGATCCAATCATATAGGCTCTGCCTTTCCATTGGACTAATTCAGTGGTGTGAAGAGGGGGGATTTGCTGCTTGGGTAACAGCCTATCCTCCATAACAATCCAACCCAGGCTTTCGTGCTTCGCATGCAGCGTATGCAGCGCAGAGCACGATACCATAGTCTTCCAATACTGACAGAGGCCTGCTTTTTTATATATATATTCAACACAAAAAACTGTGACAATTTGTTGTTGACAAAGGACAGCTGGACATATAAAGGACCCCATTATCTTCAATAGTGTAGGGCCTCATCAAACCTAAATCCAGCCTTGGTCCTACCACTTTATGCAACAGCCCTCCTGCTGGATGGGGAAGCATGACTGGGCACCCATGTAGCACCTCCCTATAGACTTCTTCATCTCCCCTAGTCTCTGAGTCTCTCTAATTATAGGGTTATATAAACCTTGACTAATAAATAGCTCTGTGTATGCTAGATATATATATCCAAAAATTCCATCACAAGTTCCCCCATCTCGATGTCCTGAATGTTTGCTCTTGGGAGTAAATAGAAAATTACATTCAAAAAAATGGTAGTAAATCCTGCTGATTTCTTGGCTTTATATATTTTAATAAAATAGAGATAATTCAACATGGTTTGTTTCATTGCATTCTCATGAAATTATGGATTGAAAGATACAAAGCATGACAGTATTATTAATTTAAAATTTAGGCCTGTAGTAGGATCATCGTCATGTGTGTCATGCGGTGCAGTCCACTTCCACCACACTGCTAGGGATGCCAGCCTCAGCTGCCAAATTACCATGATTGGTAATTGGTCTATGCTGAGAATGAGACTCTAGAACAGAATGATATGCAGGAATTATACTGCTGAATTTTTTTTTAAAAATTTATTGATATAAGATACACAATCAGTTTGAGCTTGGACTGTTGCAGGGTTGCTGAAAAAATCTCATAGTATACATTCTGTTTGCATACTGTATTAAAACCAGGAGGAGTAAATGGTCTGGCTTGTTGCAGACTGAGGCAAGCCATGAGCAATAGTGCCAAATGAAGCCCTACCAATCATGTACAGTATAGTGGCTTATCAAATACTACTGTTTTTGAAGTCCCGCAAACTAATAGCAGTAAAAGAAAGAAATTTATTGATTCCCTGATGGCAGATGGCCATACATGCCTGTTGGGCAGGTACTGGTTTGGATGGTCACAAGTTGTTATGGCCATCTTGAATAGTTACCAGTTGTTTGCACTTTTTCTCTTCTGTCATTTGTAGCTAATGACTTTCTAAGTGAGAACACAGTGCTTGTTTCTGGCCTTCATCTGCTTAATGACATTGCTTTTTGCTTAATGATATCACTTCTGGATCCCCAGTAAGCACTTTGAATGCTACACCAGTATATCTGGTGCATAAAACAAACTGGATATTCCTGATCTATACTCTTGTTCCTGATATTCCATCACTTGCTCTGGGTGTTCACTGCACACAAGCAGAGTTATTTTTAAAAATTTCTAGCTCAGAATCCATCTTAGTCCCAGTCAACAACATGGAACCCAATTGCCTCAAATAATTTCCACCATGCAACCTCAACTTTTAAGCCATATGTGCTCACCAATCTCTTACTCTGCTTTACTCTTTCATCCTGCCACTTTCCTACTTCAGTTGTCTTCTTCTCCCCTTCCTCCTGTCTTTGTCAAAAGTCAACAAATACTTAAAAACCACCAAGCTAACTACACAGTGGTGTTACCACTGGGCTGATCCACTGGATTGAGGGATGACCCACTGGTGAGTTCCAGTGCACCCACTGAAGACCAATGATCAAGTGTTGTTGGGAAACAGAACTAAGCAAGAGACAGTGCAGAGAAGAGCTGGCTTAATTTGATCAGTGTGCAGGGTCAGCTGCAGTGGTGGGCTTCAGGTTCTATGGAACCCTTTGCTAATAAGTGCCTGGTTCTGAGAACCAGTTACTAATGGGACATAGAACCTGTTGTTAATTTAGGCTATTAGGACATAGAACCTGTTGTTAATTTAGGTTATTAGGACATAGAACCTGTTGTTTGTTTATTTGAATCCCACCACTGGTCAGCTGGTACAGAATTCTCCTTTAAAACTAGTTTTGGTGGTGCATTTACTTTCATCCATATTAATGCATGGCCATTCATGTCCATGGGGAAAAGTGAAGCACCATATTTGAGAATATCTTTTCCATAGGAACGAAACCTAACCTACTATTATGGCATTAGATATCTCGTCCCTCCTTCATGGTGATTAGAGGGGTACAGTCTCCTGCAGGTGATCCATACCTATAATCACCATAGCAATGGATGGTTTGTTGAATTAAGAGCACAATCCTAACCATGTCTACTCAAAAGTAAGCCCCATTGTGTTCAATGAGTCTTACTCCCAGGTAAGTGTTTTTAAGATTGCAGCCTTTGTCTGTAATCCTATACTGTACACATTTACAGAGGAGTAGATCAGCGGGATTTACTTATGAGAAGGCAAGCATTGGACCTGGGCTGTATCTCATTCTTAAGCCCTCTTCACTGCACAGCACACTGCAAAACCTATCCTGCTATAGATGTATCTATGTTACCAGGAAAAATACATTAGGAACTTTGTGCACCGCAAGGCTTTATGCCAACAACGGTGATATTCTCTCCCCGGCACTTGAGGATGCCGGCCTCACATTCCGTCATTGTCTGCCGGGCGACGCTTCCTTCCACCTGGACACAAATGTTTATTCCTGTGCCATTGCAATGTCCAGCCTCTTTGCACACACATGTGTTGGTTGGATCTGAGTGACACAATACAAAACAAGGAGACACAGTTATAACAGCAGCAAAGAAATATACCTGAATTGTGTATAATGACAAAAGCTGCATTCAGGGAACCAGAAATACTGGGTTTGCATGAAAATCATGATCATAGTGTGCACTCTATTGTGCTTCGAGGCACATTATCAAATTTAAGAGAAAAATCCACAATTCTACATAGAAAGAGGATGATGTTTTGCCAGTATTACTGGCAGCATAAAATAACATACTTCAATCAGATTTACTAGTGTCAACATTCAAAATTACTTTAGTAATACAGGAATATATTCAGCCTAGAGGTGTAGCTTGTTGTTACAACATAACAACATTGATTAGTTGGAAATGGCAGGTGGAAAAGGTAGAGACTGCTTGACCCTTCTCCAATCACTTCTTGACTCCCCTTAGCCTGGCATTTGGAAATGGTGGTGACAATTTGACCCTTGATGCCAGAGGTGTGAACATTAAGACATTGTGCTTCACTCTGGAAAAGCTTAAGCTCATAAGGACTCTTTTTTCTATAATTCTGTGAATTTGTGTAATGGTGACCAAATCTATGTCGGTAACCAAATCAGGGTTGGGGTGAATCAAAAGGAGAGAGGAGCTTGCAGCACACAGGTTTCAAACCACCAACCTTTAGGTAGACAGACATAGTTGTAGAAGGGGAAGGCAATTCAATTCAGGTATTTGATGCAGGGAAATATTTAAACCACTGCCTGCCTGCCTATCTATCACTTTTCAACTAAAAATTTCTCAAAGTGGTTTACAAAGGAAATAAAAAAATTAATAGCTAATTAGTAGCTAATGGTTCCCTGTCCCAAAAGGGCTCACAATCTAAAATGTAAAAGAACACCAGCAGAAGCCACTAGAACAGACATTGTTGGGGTGTGTAGGGCCAGTTACTCTCCCCCTAATAAATAAATGAGGAACACCCACTTGAAAGAATGCCTCTTGCCCAGTTAGCAGGGATAACTGCCTAGAACTATGGTCTTATCACTTACCATGACACATCTCCCACATGTGACATGAATCACAGGATCTCTCTGTTGCAACTGGGGTTCTGCAGTTTTCCTCACCCACCAAAACATACTGCCTGCCCATGCATTCAAGAGCATGCAGCTTGCAAATGGTAAGTAACGTGTTCCTCTTGGTTCTCTGGTCTGTGACACAGATGTCTAAGGAGGGTCTGAAAAAGGAAAGCAGGTAATCACACAGTTGAGCATGTATCTGGATGGTCTGGCACAACTTCTTAATTCTGACTAACCAAGTTCACTGGCCATTAATTTAGCTAAGCTCAAACTCCTCAAATACTGAATGACATCTCAAGACAAAACAGACTTAAGTTCAGTGTTACTGCAGATAAAGCTCAGTTTCCCCCAGAGCTCTCTAATCTGTCATGGTTTCATGCCCTTCAAAATGTAATCTTTCCATAAAAATGAGAATATTGCATTCTTCAGACTTGATGTAGGCTTCTGTCCAATCCACACTTACCTAGGAATAAGCACTATTGACTATAATAGGACTTACTTCTAGAATAGACATGAATAGGAGTGGGCTCTGACTCACCCACATTCATAGGGCATCTTACAGACACATGTGGCCTCCTGAACCTTTTCCCAGGGCTGGCAATCAGGCTCTGCTGGTCTTGTATCCACAGGGGGCACTGAGGAGAAAAAATGCAACATATGGAAGACAGAAAAGCATACTGGAGCCTCTTAACCTCTTTTTCATGCCACTAGATCTGGCTTGTGGGCTGGGGTTTGGTGCCCATTGCTCAAATTAAATAGCGTTGGAATAAAGCATGCTAACTTGCTTGGACTGTGGCCCCAATACATGTATCTTTCCCACACATGCCTTGTTTTGCCATTCGCACTTCAGGGATCACAGAACCTCCCAGCTCCCTCTAACTATGTGATTTCAGAATGTTGGTTGCATTGAACCTGTGCAGCAAGGGCCCCCCAAATCTAATGGAAATCACTTTATTTGTCTTGCAGACCATCCTGGAAGTTGCTTTCCATGCCAAAAAATAAAAATAAAAAACACTCAGTAGCACTGCATTTTCCTCTTAAAAAATCAAAATATACAAGAACAAAACAAGAGAAGGGATAGCAAACAAAATTTATGGCACAGTCATAAATTTACCAACCCGACTACCATAAAACCAAACAGTTCTGATGACTGGTCTTGAGGGACTTTAAGTCGATGAAAAGTTCATCTTCCCCAAATTTAATTTAACACCACCCTCTTTGGAATCTCCTGGGTGACTGGATCTGTCATTGCTCTCTTGTTTACAGTGAGGCACAGAGGAAGCTATTGATTCCTCTTGGTGTCTTGAGCCTCAAAAGGCCAGTTATGTTTACTTTAAGGTTTCACACAGAGACTGTTAAGCCATTCATAATGTATTCTTTTCAAGACACCTTCTTCTTCTGTACATCTTATTTTTATGTATCTGTTAGGGGTTTTTTATTGTTCTATTCCATCATCCACTTGGACCAACGAGCTCTTCTTCTGCCTCCTCCCAATAACTGGTGGCCTTCAGCCAGTGCTTTTTTCTAGAAATAAAGGTGGGGGTACTCACTGGGGGTACTCATCATGAATGGTGAAGGGTACTCACCATGAAGATGTTACTTGTAATCATGGGCATATCTACTTGGGGGCCACAGAGGTGCTGGTACTCACTACATGTGGTGCCAGAACTCACACAGAGGTAGTGGTACTCCATACTGGTGAATACCCCCTCAGAAAGACTCCTTCAGCTAAATTCCATCACCATGGAGTACAATTCAAAATGGCAGGAAGGTGAGGAATTTGGACACTAGATTATAGAAGAGCCCTGCTGAATCAGGCCAAAGGCCAATCTAGTCCAGCTTCCTCAATCTCATAGTGGCCTCAACAGAGTACACAACAAGATACCTGCATCCTGGCGCCACTCCCTTGCATCTGGCATTCTGTGGTAACCAAATTTTAGAACCAGGAGGTTGCATTTACCATCATGGCTTGTAACCTGCGATGGAATTTTCCTCCATTAAATCCATCCTATCTCATTTAAAGGCATCCTGTGGCAAGGAGTTCCACAGATTAACTCTCCATTCCACAACATTTCCAGGAGTCATAGCTCATGAAATGCATGCTTTGAATGCCAGGGTTCCAATTCAGATAGATTCCCATCGTTCCCTGTGGCACTTTGAAACGAAACCCTAACTTTCCTCAAAAAATGGATCTTGCAGATATGTCATTAGTGCCAAAGAGGGCCACCTACTAAATGCATATTAGTTTGTTTTTGCACCAGAGAGAGAGAGAGAGAGAGAGAGAGAGAGAGAGAGAGAGAGTGAGGCCTTCCTTGGAGAGGTTTGTTGAAACTGTAATTGTGAAAGTGTAGGAATAAAGAAAGCTGGATATCTTCTTGCAAAGGTTAATTTTCTTTTTAGTCCTGTGAAGAAGACCAGTGTGCATTAAAACACATTGTGAACATCATGTTAAAGTGTTCCTGGCAGTTCCACTAGTTTGTTAGTGTGGGGCCACCTTGCTTTCTGCAACTCTCTGAGTCCAGCAAACAGGCTTCAGTGCAGAATGTTTTCATCCCTCTAAAACAAAGGCTGCAATCTTAAACACAGTTTCCTGGGAGTAAGACTCACTGAACACAATGGAACTTACTTCTGAGTAGCCATGGTTAGGATTGTGCTCTAAGCATGCCTCAGCACAATCAGTTCTCGGATTTGACAAAAAATAGTCTCTAAGCTTCCCTAGAAATACACCAAATGCAAGAATAATAAATGGTCAGTGCCAAAATGAAGAGTGTTAGAAAGATAGAACGTACTTTTTATCCGGCATTGGATGTCGTTGACATTTGGTGACCATTTCAGATTAGGTTCACACAAAAGGAGAGATGCTCCTTCCAATATCATGTTACTGGGGCATGACAGTTTTATCTTCTCTCCAATATCATATGTAGGTTTCACTGAGTCTCCACTCAGCCCTCCTTCCAACTTGGGTAACAAGCAAGCTGTTACTAAGGAAAAGAAATGGGAGGCAAAATAAAACAAATTTTCTAAAGCATTTTTCTAATGCAGTGAATTTTCTAATCCTGAGAATTCTTTTTCCTGCTTTTTCTGTTTTATTCCCTTTTTAGTGGTTTGCTTATTCTTTCTCTCTCTTAATCTTTTTCTTCTTTTAATGATAAAAAGGTGGGATGTTCCTGGCGGGATGCACCTGAGTTTGTTTTGGGGTCATGATCTGCCACTTGAAGACAAACTTTCTAAGACAGGCACCTGTGTAGACTGCAGATGGTTAAATCCATGAATACAGGACCTGTGGGTGCAGAGGGTTCCACTGAAACTGGTAAACTGTGCTGTCCAGGCAGACCTATGCACACTTACTTTGGCAGTCCATCTGCCCCCTGATCCACTTGAAGCCTTCACCACATGTAGCTACAGGATCTCCCACTAAGCCATATCCATTATTGCAGGCATACATTATGCTTTTCCCCACAGGGTATGAGGAATCAGCATCCTAAAAGGAAGCAGACATCACTGAATCAATGGATGCAAGGCTGACAAAAGAACAACCATATCTGCGTTATCAGGACAACAACCCACCTATCCCATTACTTTCTTCTAACTGGGCAGGCAGGGAGGGAGGGGGGAAACAGGAGGAAAAAGCAGAGGGGAAGGGAAAGAACTGAGGGCAGGAAGGAGGGGTGGATCTGGCAGTAATGGTGCATCTTATCCTCTTCGTATCAAACTTCTTTTTATTTTATTGGATATGCACCACCAAAATATATGGTGTATGTCTGAGAACTCTCCTAAGAAGCCCACAAAATTATGCTAAGGTAAGTTAAAATTATTTACTACCCATTTGACTTTGAGTCAACTCCCCACCACCACCACCAATGGTTGTAGTGTGTGCATTTTTGGTGTGGCTGAATTGGCGTGAGTGGCAGGGAATAGAATTGGAACCCACGTTAGATACGTTCAGGACATGGACTAGGAAGAAATATGCTTTATGCGTCACCTACTTGTACGTATCCATTTTCCAAGGGAGGAGGCGATGGGCAGGATTCTGTGCCAAATGAAGATACATCAAAGCAGTGTGGCTCTATTGAGCTATAAGCAAAAAAATTTTAAAATACTTTTGAATTGTGAAAGCCAATGATTATACTTTGATTATATACCCCAAAGTACAAGGGATGTGTCACTCTTCAAAACGGTGATGTTTGTCCCATTGAATTTCAATTAAATGAAAATTTAAATGAAATTTAAATGAAAATTGGAGAAACCCCAAACAGAAACAGGTGTTCCGTGGTGTTTCCTGGAATCATTGTTTTTTCCTCATTCTAGTTTAAATAAAATTTCCAAACTCTAGAACCTCACATGAAAATGTCTATGTGAAGCTTGTGTTTTTCCCCTCGCCATTCTTTTCCCCACTCTATAACTTTTTAAAATTTCACCATTATGGAAGTGTTGCATAGACAAGCAAATTTGAGTATTGCTTCTCTTTTTAGGTTGGCAGGAGAACAACAGACCTTGGCCAGTCCAGACCTCTTCATTTCCACATACCGAAAATACTGTAGGTCCTTGTCTTCACATGGACGGATTTCACGTGTTCCTCCAATGCAGGACCTCCCACCACCACTAGGGTTTGGATTATTACAGCTTCGACTTCTTGATTTTCTTCCTTCTGTACAGGAACTCCATGAGGACCAGCAGCTCCACCCTCCATCAATGACTCCTATTCAGTTACACAGAAGATCACCCTTCATTTCACTCACCAGTCACCATCAAAGCACACTTAAATAGCCAGTCCCTAAATCCAAAATGCAGTGGCTCAGTGAGATTAATGATGCCATGATGGTCGATATGAAGGTTGGCAGGTTAACCATTTGAGACTTAAGTGCAGCAAGATAGAGTGAGCTCTTGTCTCTTGGCCAGGTCCTGCCAACCTAGCAGTTTGAAAGCATGTAAATGCAAGTAGATAAATAGGTACCACTTTGGTGAGAAGGTAACAGAGTGACATATGCATTGGTATTTAATCGTGCCGACCACATGACCACAGACGTGTCTTCAGACAACTCTGGCACTTTGTCCTTGTAATGGATGGGAACCACCCTGATGAAAGTTGGTCACGATTAGCAAGGCAACCTGCAGGGCACACCTTTACCTAAATCCATCTGCAGCAATTTCTACCTCTTAGCTCTAGAAGGAATAACATGGATTCTGCACTATGCCTCTTCATCAGGCATATTTTGTTTTGTTGGCTAATGATGACCCAGCTTATTGCTTTCAGTTGTCTAGTTATAGGCCTCAGTTAAGTTACTCTCACTTTTAGAAGTGAAAAGCTTTTAGAAGTGAAAAGGCTGAGCTGTTAACTGCTGCCTGCCTATATTACAAACGTAAATGCAACTACTTCAGCACAAAGTGTGCAAAATATACTGTTGGCAGCATATGGCCCTTTAGCCAGTTCCAAGTCAAAGGTGATATTTTTGCAATGGCTCTAATCAAATGTTAGAAGGAAAACTCCCACCTCAAATCTACACTGCCTTGTGGCTATACCTACCTACCTACCTACCTACCTACCTACCTACCTACCTATCTATCTATCTATCTATCTATCTATCTATCTATCTATCTATCTATCTACAGTATTTATATACTGCTTTTCAACTGAAAAGTTCACAAAGCGGTTTACAAGAAAATGGAGAGGTTTCAGGAGTAAACCTCGAGGAAAAATCCGGAGCCAGAGTCCTGAAAGCAGTTTGTGACTGTGCTACAACCACGTTCTGGTAACTCCTGCGACGCAGCTGGAACCAATTGTATCAGCCTTGCCTTTCCATTGGACTATTTCAGTGGCGTGGAGAGGGGGGATTTGCTGCTTGGGTAACAGCCTATTCTCCATATCAATCTACCCAGGCCTTCGTGCCCTGGAGGGGAGACTTTTCCATTTGGAGCACCTTACAATGGTCTTTCGAGACTGACAGATGCCAATGATGATGAATCAAATTTTACTGATGCGGAGAAAGGAGGACTACCCATTGCTCACATGCTTATAATCTTCAAGCAGAAGAGAAATTATTTACCTGGCTGGTCTTGAACAAGTGTTCCTAGTTCACAAGCTGCTCCAAAAGTATATGGTTTGCAGAAACATAGGCACTGAGTTCCATCGATGGCTGGTTGGCCACCATTTTGGCATGGTTGACACTTACAGGGATCGTTCTCACTTAAGTACTGCTCAATGGCTTGTTTCAGGTGATGTCTTTTGACTGAGGCACAAGGTACTTCTTTCACCAGCTCATATAATGGTGTTAGCTATATATAATGAGCACATTCAAATTCAGAGAACACTTGGAATAATTCGGTCCAGAACACAATTGTTACAACATTCCATATCCCCTCTTACCCCAAGGAACACAGCAGTTTATATGATGTACAGTCCAGATAAAGTTCATCAGTTAAAAGTCCTGATGATTTCAAAAGTAGAAACCCAAGCACATATTTCAGTGTTCTTTGCATTGATTGAATCACGCCATGAAGGTTGGCATCTTTGGGCAGCTACTGTGGGCCAAGAGACCACATCCTTGTGTGGTGGTGGCAAAACATCTCTCACTCAAATAGAAAGTCAAGACCATCTGACATCTAGGGAACAGAATGATACCCACTGAACTTCTCACCTCCATACACTGATCATCAGAGCCAGCTTTAAGCCAACAGGACCAATTGCTACAAATAAGATCCTGAAACTAAGGGGTATTCTACTATTCTACCACAACCAGGTTATTATATTTTTATGCAATATTATATTATTGCAATATTATATTTTTATGCAATTTTATATTAAAATGTGCTTAGCTTCATTTTGTCCATTGAGGCTTCAATCCTAAACTGCAATTAGGCTGGCATAAGTCCCAGCACAAGGGACTTATGCCTTGGGGATGTTGCAAAAGCTCCATAAGGCACTTCTGTCCCACTCCTGGGTGGGGTTTTGGCTAGTGCACAGACATGTGCCAGCCTCCCCACACAACCACAAGCCTTATGCAGGCCAAAATTGGTTAGGCTTGCACGCTAAGACATATGCATGTCTTAAGTAAACATTTTGTTTGCTTTCCATTCTACAACCAAATAAAAAAGTCTATAATAACTTTTATTTATATCTCTAAGGATCTACAGAAATTGTCCATAAACCCTGGTGCAAAAAATGTCTCCAACTGAGCACCAGTTGTATAGGTGGGTCATTTGACACCCAAGCCCCATAAATTATTGACACCCCCATAGGACAGAATTATTTAACAACTTCCTCTGTAAACACAGCGACATAGTACACACATTATATACAAATAGGCTCTCTCCACATGAGTAGGAACCTTGCATTCTGCAAGAGTAGAAGATCATCTGTGCAGAATCCATGCACATCAGTCATACATGCACAGAGGTTCAGATCAACATGTGCAGTATCCTGATATTCACAGAATACTGGAACTCAGTAATCCAGGATTACTTTAGGTTGAAAAAACCACATCTAATCAAGGGAACAAATCAAAGTCTTACCTTTTGTTTAATTACTCTAGGATAAAAGGACACGGATCTAGCCCACAATGAGTATCGCTGAACATTTGCCACAATATTTTGTGTGTCCAAGTAACTTAAGCCAGCAACAGCTGCTGGACTCCCTCCCTCTACATATGGCTCAGCTTTAATCTGATTGCTACGGGAACCTGAAAGAACACATGGAGAATAACCTATAAAAACTAGGCATTTTATTTTGTCAGACAATGATGACATTTCAGGTACTGTTAATAAGCAAAAAAGGTTCATAAATAATAGAAATCAAGTATAGCATATAATGGTTTAGGATCCATGAGAAGGGGATGCAGGAGATAAATTTTACCTGGGCATGGTGTCATAAAGGGTGCCCAAGAGCCAAAGGATGGGGCCTGAACATTTACTTGCTTCTTACATTTTTCTGATCTTTCCATGAGACCAGGGAAGAGGGTACATTGGGTCCAGGATCTTAAAGGAGCCCAGTGGTATTTTGCTACTTATTATTTATACAAAAGTTTTATAACAGGACTTGTACTTCCAAAAACATAAAAGGTTTTGGCTTAACAACAAAAAAATAAAATATTTGTATTTTGTTTTAAGTTTTGAAACGACGCACAATAAAGCAGTCGATGGAATAACGAACACTGCAAGAAGCAATAAAATACCATTGAAACACTACTTTTCTTCACTAAAAGCCTGGCCAATTATAATTATTTTAACATGGTTGCAGGCAGGAACCACCCAGTTATCTCTAGAGAGTATATTCCACAGTCAGATGACAATTACAGAGAAGGCCCTATCTCCTGTCATTGTTTTGCTAGCCTCTGAAAGGGTTACTGGATTACCCAGAAAAAGGAGAATGAATGGGTAAATTCCTAGGCAATCTTTTTAATGAGTTATGGTAGTGTCCTTAAACATACTCCCAGAGTGACACCCTATGTTCTGCAGACACAGAGCATGACACCCAATACTATCTAGAGAGATGGACGTAATGATAAGGACAAGGACGTAATGACATCACCAATCTTTCCAGGTTGTGAGACCATGCAACCTGCTGTGCTTTGGTGCAGCTGGTGTGCTTTGGTGCAGGTGCGACCTGGTGGCAGGTTGGTGTGCTTTGCTGCAGCAAAACCTCATATATGGAGCTTCTGCTGAATGTGGAATTTTCCTGAAATTCCCTGAATTTCCTGAAAGTCCCCTGAAATCCCTTTTGCACAAATTAAAGAGCCAGGAGAAGATAACTGCTTTGAACAAGGCTGAATTTTACATGATCCGAATTGTCTTAGAGTTATACCCAATTTATTCATTTTAATGCCTGCTATTGATCGGCAAACCTTCCAAATAATAAATGTTGTCATTTACCTGATGCTTGTTGTAATACTTCATCCAATTTGTTGCATTCTACTTTTTTCTTCTTTACAAAAAAAAAACTCCAGCCCGATTCGGTACATTTGTGCATATCCAGCATGCTCACTCCTAATATAAAAGACACCTTTAGCCTTGACAGTGCAATGAAATTTATGCAATCATTTCAAACGTGTGGGTTTTTCTGTTCAAATATGCCCTATAGAAAAGGTAGTCTGGACCTATATCGGTACTTAAGAGAGAATTAAAAACAATTCAGTTTATAAAAACAGCAGAATCTGCAAGTGGAATGGTAACATTATGAATCAAACAAATCTGATTTTGCTAACTAAAGCTGCAATCCTAAAGACACTTTCCTGGGAGTAAGACCTATTGAATACAGTGGGGCTTCCTTCTTTGTAGACATGGTTAGGATTGTGCTGTAAATATGTTTTTAATTAGTACCAAGCTTTAATCATGATGCATGAAGCTGGAGCAGGGTTTTCTGCTACATGGGTGCCACCGTAGGAAAAAGTCCTTTACACGAACGCTCTCTCATGTGACTTTCAAATAAAAGAGCACACAAGGCAGAGCTTTCTGGAAGACCTTATCAGCCTTCAACTCCAGGGTGACTGGATGCTTAGGGAAGAGAAAGGGATCATCAAGTGGTGACCCTTTTGTTTGATCTTCATAAATTCAGTGGATAGTGAAAAAACCTGCACAAGCAGACATGTAAACAATTCTGATGCAGAGACTCTGCATGATCATGGATTCCATCTGCACATATATATATCCTATGCATATACTGTACTTTAAAGGTGTAGAGACCTGATCTTTCCTTCTGATGAATATGGAGATCAGGGTTGACTACTAGGCATGATCTTGCCACCATTCTCATATTCACAAGGTCTGAAGATAAGAATAGGGTTACAGAGTGGGTTATGTCACTGAGGCAACGAATATGAATTTGGACAGACTTAGGAATCTGGTGGAGGCTGGGGGGCTTCATGTGTTGCAGTCCATGGGGTCATGAAGAGTCGGACATGACTGAACAACGAAACAACAACAACATAGAGCATACAGGGTGATACAGAATTAGCTGGTCCTAAGAGATGTGACAGGTTATACTTTTGGGAACATTGTGCAAGATTTCTTCAGTGTTTGCATTTGAAATCAGCTATGTTTCAAATGTTTGATTTGGCATTTGATAAAACTCAGCAAATTTGGTGCTCAAGATTTGCTGCTGAATCAGGACCTCACACTGTGCCAATATACAGTTTGCAAACGTGATAGCACAAGACCAAAGTGACTAAACAACAGGTCGCGGCCCAATCCAACAGGAATCAGAATCCCAATCCATTTAGAATCAGAAGAAAGACAGAAAGGTTGTTTCAAAATGAATTCCAGTTAAACAGAGAATAATATCCTGGATTACTTTGCTGCTGTGCAAATGTAAGAAAAGAAAGTCTCATCTTCACAAATCACCTCTTTTACTAATAGGAATAGACATCCTGGCTCATTACCTTTGCTTTTGAGACTATCTGTAGCCACATGGAACAGAACTTTGTAATGTCCTCCCAAGGATCCAGACTGTAGAAAATGTGTTCCAAAACGCTCAATTAATCTTCGGTATGCATTGTATTCATAGAAACTGGGAAGGTTGGCAAGTTCCCTCCAGAAAGGCTCAGCAAGAGTTAAAAACTCAGGCCGGTTATTGATGAACTGAGCCACTTCCACCTGGTTCTCAATAACCATGATATGGTTACTCTAGAAAAACAGAAATGAATTAGGAGGTTGTTTTAAAATGGAAGAAAGGGACATGCAGAGCTTAAAAGTATCAGATGAACAATGGTTTATTGACTAATATGTACTAATAGTGTGGGGAGGGCTGCACTGTGCTGGTTCAGCATAATGGTTGATTCTTTGGTTTCCAAGTTGAGCAATCAGTGAAAAAGAATTATTTCATGCTCTTTTATTCAGTGAGGTCTGATCAATGCATGGATTCAGTTTTCAGGTACAGACTCCTCCACTGCATGAGCAAGAGACTCAGTGGTGGGCAGCAGCAGGTTCGCACCTACGCTATAGAACCGGTTCTTAACAAGAGATAGTACATATAGAGTTTAAAAATAGCCATTTAAAAGTGGCTGCCAGATGGGCAGAGAACCGGTTCTTAATTTCTTTGAAGCCCATCACTGAAGAGACTGCTATGAAGCTGCATGCAAATCCAGTTTATATGCAGTCACTCACATGAGGCTCACCAAACTTATAAAAGTTAGAGTCCTGAAATGGTCACAGTATTACTTCTGTCTACATATATAAAATTGAAAGGTCACTGACTGGCTGACTGACTGACTGATTGATCAAAACCCTGCCAAAACTGCCCGACTTAGAAGCATTTGAGGAGGGTGTTCATTCCATGATGTAGGCACCAATTTTTGGAAATTCAAACTGGAAGCAGATGAAAATGGGTCAACACATTTTCTTCCCTATACATTGAAGAATTCCAGACTGATCATTGATCAATCCCAACTCCCTTTCATGACATGACCACCGACTAAGAACTGATTTCACCCCTAAAGGGTGAAAAGGGGCACTCTTCAAGGAGTAAAAAAGGGTACAACACATTTTCATCCTGTACTTAACATAAAAGACTGACTGATCAACACCCATCTCCAACCCCTAGACCTAGAAGCAATAAATTTGGGGAGCATATTGTTTCTGTGATATAAGGACTCATAAGAACTCATTTGGTGCCTGGTGGTGCCAATGTTCAGTGGTACTTGCTACCCAGTGTTGCCCACTGGTCCGAGTTCCTAGTGGTGTTCGGTGTCCAGAGACTTGAAGGGATGCCCAGTGCTCAGAAAGGGTACCAGGGGGTGATCTGTGGTGGCTACTGTCTGCTGGTGCTTGATGGTGCCTGCTGTTGCCTGCTACTGCCCAGTGGTACCTGGTAGGCATGCCTGGTGGTGTTCAGTGGTGCCTGTGGTGCCGGCATGGTGGTGCCAAGTGCCCAGTAATGCCCAGTAAGGATACCCAATGCTCAACAGGGATGACCATTGCCTCCTGGTGCCTACTGCTCATTTGTGCCCACTTGTGCCCACTGTCAGGTGGTGCCCAGTGGTGTCCATTGCCCACTGATACCCACTGCACCGTGGTGCCCACTACCCAAAAGTGCCTGTTGCTCATTAGGAATGCCCAGTGTCCACTGGTGCCCGCGGATGCCCACTGCCTGGTGGTGTTGCTGTCCACTGCACAGTGGTGCCCAGTGGTGTCATTTGCCCACTGCATGATGGCATCCACTGCCCAATGGTGTCTGGTGGTGCCCATTAGGGATGCCTAGTGCCCACTAGTGCCTGCCACCTGGTGCCCACCAGTGCCTGGAGCTCACAAATATTCTGGAAATTTTACTCCCACAATGTCAGGTTCTGTAATAAAAGTTATTACCTAATCAGAAGAAAAGTAACTCTCAGCAGTCTCCAAACGAGAGATCACTATGTCCAGAATGAGCCCTCCATGTGCCAACCAATGCCTACCATTCCACTACATCATCACTTATTTTTCAACCTGAGCTTTGCATAGGGATGCTGGTTCGTATGGCATTATTGTATGCTGCTTGCCTTTTCCCACCATTATTCAATTCATTTTCAAGTACCCCTAAAGATCCTGTCAAGGATGCTAAAGATCCTGTCAAGGATACACATTCCACAGGCTGAAAATCAATGACTAATATAAAAGGAATAAAGACCTTTGATTGGTTTTCTTGATGCTGATCAGTTTTGTGCCGACGGAATGAATTTGATGTTTCAAGTGATTCTGTATGCTTCCTATAAGCCCAGGAACTGTTGTAAAATTCTGTGCTGAAGTCATTCTGAACTTGAACCTGTCAAATACCAGTAAATGAAATAAAAATATTTTAGAGAAGCACAGTTTTCCCCACATAATTTTCCATCCCTCCTCCCACCCAAAAAAAAATTCCTCCCCTAAATTAACCTTATTACCAAAATTTAAGTTTAATTTGGAAGTTATTCTGCAAGCCTTGAATGGCAGGAAATACAGTGGTACCTTGAATAAAGAGCATCTTGAATAAAGAGCATTTTGTATAAAGAGAAAAATTTTCTCAGAAATTTTGACTTGCGTAAAGAGCACTGTCTTGAAGAAAGAGCACTTCTGACGACGTTTGGAACAGGCTTCTATGGCAAGGGAACTCACATGGGGGACAAGGGGACTAGCTTGAGTCACAGTGGGGCCCTGGGCTAAGTTTGGAATAGGCTTCCATGGCCAGGGAACTCATGGGAAGTCTGGGGCAAGGGAGAGCAGCTTGAGCCAGGTTTGTATGTGGGATCTGTGTGTGGCAGTGTGGAAGGTGTGCCTTATCAATATTCTAGTGCTGCTCCCCATCAGCAGCTTGGGAATGTTAAAGTTGCACAAAAAAAGACAAAGATTTCATTGAGCCAATGAATAACAGTGACTGCATTAGTGATTGTGAAAGAGCACAATCCTAAACATGTCTACTCAGATGTAAACCCCATGGTGTCCAATGGATCTTACTCCCAGGAAAACGTCTTTAGGATTGCAGCCAAAGTCATACCCCTCTCTGTAACCCTCACACCAGCCATGAAGATTTTCAAATGTACAGTACAGATCAGTACTGTACAGTATTTTCTTTATTACAGTGTTGTGTGTTACTGTTTTATAGTGTGTTATACTGCAGTGTTTTGTAATCATTTTATAAACCGTTAATATTTTTATATGAATATTTTTGGGGTTGTGGAACCAGTCGTCTGAGTTTACATTATTTCCTATTGGAAAATCTGCTTCACATAAAGAGCATTTCACATAACAAGCATGCTTCCGGAACAAATTAAACTTGTTACGTTAGGCACCACGGTATATGCATATAGAGCACCTCTGCCTGGAAGGGAAGTCCAAGGTGATTCAGCATCAAAAACTCTGTGGCATATCCCTTACCCTCTCCAGTGTGTGCAGTATTGCACATGCTTCCCTCCAGCATTCACTATTGTCCCCGTACCCCCTGGTGCATGCATTCTGTTGCATTACAGCCCTTCTATTTATTTAGATGTATGATGTCTGATATGTTTAACTACACGTGTGTATGGCACTGAATGCCTGCCAGGAGATCAAGATCAAGACCCAGGCCAGTAAAATGAGCTGGACAGATGAAGAGGCCTGGAGGAAAGCCACAGTCAAAACAATCACTCATCCCAGGATCCCAAGATATCTATCAGGATATCTTGAATGAATCCTTGTTTGCT
The DNA here is from genome assembly GCA_030015325.1 of Cryptoblepharus egeriae. Taxonomy (NCBI): domain Eukaryota; kingdom Metazoa; phylum Chordata; class Lepidosauria; order Squamata; family Scincidae; genus Cryptoblepharus; species Cryptoblepharus egeriae. The sequence continues at coordinate 216,069,437 of JAREYC010000002.1, forward strand.
TTTGTTTTTCAGTTGGCAACTTCAATTGGCCTCATGAGCCAGCCCCTGCCAGTGTGTTTTTTAATTTCTTTGTTTTTGTTTGTGTGGGATTGGCTTTCAGGCACCATTATCTATTAATGTTATTATTATTAACAGGATTTATATACCACTTTTCAACTAAAAGTTAACAAAGCAGAGAAAATCATATAACTAATGGCTCCCTGTCCCAAAAGGGCTGAAAAGAAGCAAACAAATATCATCAGACAGCCACTAGAAAAGACACTGCTGGGGTGAAGTTACACTCCCCTTGCCAAGGAATGCACACCTGAAAAAGTGCTTCTCACCTAGTTAGCAGGGATCACTTGTAAATACCTGTATTTATTTACATTTATTAATTTATTAAAGGATTTTTACTTTGCCTTTCTCTTTTGCCTTTAATAAACATCCAGGAAAAAAGCTTCACAACCTATTTTTACTGTATGTATAAATATACTAGCCATGAATGACACCAAAAATTTGCTGAGTTGTGTCCATTCCATGAATCCTGAATATAAACCAAGGAAAAATAATACACAATCCAGAGTAACTACGGGGAGTCCTTGCTCCGGTGTAAGAACAATTTGCTCTGGATTGCAATATGACTTTCCCATAGGTTTTCACTAGGTGAGACAGTAACTACGGGTACACATAATGTCTCTTACATGCTCACGTAGTTATTCTGGATTGTAGGGTTAGTATTATTAAGAAAATCCTAAAAAAATAATATTTGGATGAGATAAAATACACACACCTGGAATGTGTAAGAAAGGATACTGTCACTCAGTCTATAATATTCCCTCTGATCACCACTGAACACCTTTCTGCACTGTCCGCCAAAACTCTTGGTGTGAATGACTTCTCCTTTGCTCTCTCCAGTAAGGATATCAAAGCTGAAACCACGAAAATGTCAGAGATGTGCAGCACAGGATTTAGGAATATCAGGTGACATCACTGATACATTAGCAGACAATATACAAAACTGAATTATGGAAAGAAAGAAAGAAAGAAAGAAAGAAAGAAAGAAAGAAAGAAAGAAAGAAAGAAAGAAAGAAAGAAAGAAAGAAAGCCCCCATTTATTGTATCAACAACAGAGAGTAGTACTTCCTAATTCTAATGCATTTTGTCTGTATGGCAACTGCTCTTGATCAGTTACTTAAAGAAAATTAAAGGAATATGGAAAGCAACAATGGTCCATCTCTCCCAGTTTGTATCTTTGTTCATTCTGTGTTGAAATCATCCTCAAGCCTGGAGGCAGGGCCACCAACCCATGAGGCTTCGTGTATCAGTTGCTTTGAGTGCAGAATGGGTGCCGAATTTATGTATAAGCTAAAGAAGCTATAGCTTGGAGCCCCACTCTCTTGGGAGACCCCAAAAAAATTAAAGGGGGAAAAAACTGGATGTACATTTCCAAAATATAAGATAAAAAACAAATAAAACCTACATACAGCAACAGTGTTTTATGTTTGGCTCCTATGATGGGCCCAGCCCCACTTGCTAGCCTGCTCCCTAAAATATCACTGGTTTGCTCAAGTCTGTATATAGGGTGCCTAAATGTGCTTTAGATACCTATTAGGCCCATAAATTACCATATAGAATATATTCAACAAAAACAGCAACAATTTGTTGTTGACAAAGGACAGCTGGACATATAAAGGGCCCCATTATCTTCAATAGCTTAGGGCCTCATCAAACCTAAATCCAGCCCTGTGGGGAAAGTTGTGAGTCGGTAAGATGGACTTGCATTTTGCACCTGCCCACCATCTCACCCAGCCCCACTTCTCATCCAGCAGCTTCACTCACTGTGCACTCTGTTCTTTTTCTTGTTTATGGAGAACAAGTGAGAAGAGGACTGGAGTAACAATGATGATTCATCTCTTCCTCTGGCAGCACTGCCACAAGCAGATTCCGCTCATGCCAAACCCTTATCGCTCTCATAGATCAAACAATTGTGACAGCAAGTTGGCCCATAGCAGTTATTGGGGTTTACTCCAGGGCAAGGAGACCAGTGCCCCCTTATTATGAGACCTACTGCATCCAAAACGGGATGCAGCCTACCACACCCCATGGGATGCAGTGGAAATTAGATGGATTGAGCTGTGTGAACATGAACCTATGAAGCTGCCTTGGACTGATTCTGACCTGGATTTCCCACCTCAGTGTTGTCTGCATTGGTGGTTTCCTAAGGTTTCAGACAGGTGTATTTTCTTGCCTTGTTTGGAATTGCCAGGAGTTGAACCTGGGAATGTTTCTGTCATGCAAAGCATGTTATGTATCAATGAGCTGTGGCTCCATCCTCACAAGCCTGAAGGTACAGATCCAGTAACTTCTGAATAAACATAGAAAGGCTTGTGCTGTTGGTGACCTCAAGCAAGACATTCGTCTCTCACTCTCAGACTCCCATGTTATTTGCAACATGGAGATAAACCTTCTGGCCCACCTTACAGGTCTGATGGTTTGCTGAGATCACGAGTGCACTGATGTGCAGAAGGTCTCTCTTCTGGTAAGCTTCGATGCTGATGCTCACAGGTGCATGCCAGCATTTCCACTCTGAGACTTCTAAGCCCCCAGACTAAGTTATTGTGTAGCAATCAATTCTCAGTTTTGAACAACCTGTTACATGGTTCAAGACCAAGATCCTCCCAAATTGCCTGTGTATTATATCTGGCTAATCATATCTGATCCTATAAGCCACTGTCTCAGCAACATTCAGTGGTGGTAGGAATAGCATGACATCTTCTGTTGAAGGAACAATGGTACTGTTTGAACCTTTACATCTTTGCTCTCCAATCTCCATGTAAGAGATGTTTTCACTGCTAAGATATCCAGTAGCGATCAATGACCATAAAAGCAGCATCTTCACCTACTAAGCTGTAGAATAGCTCAATCTACAGCTATTATTCAATCTACAGCTATTATTTTGTACAGCTATTACATGATGTACATGGAACATGTGGTATCCTTGATTTGAATTATATAAACACAGAGTATTTTTGTATCATAATCAATAAGTGCAATCTTGACAAATACGAAGGAACTTACCCTGCTCCTGTAAGCTCTATGTTTGGAGGTGGCTTGATGTTTTCACACACTGTCTTGACCTCATCACATCGGTCTTCATCAGCACCATCTTCCTCACAGTCATGATCTCCATTGCATACCAATAATGTGCTAATGCACTGCCCTACAAGAGTAAAGACACATGATAACCCCAGTGAAGAAACACTTGGTCTTGGTTGAAGAACAGGCCCAACCCTGTAAAAATCCATAGGTTTTTCCAATCTTCTTCACAACCTACATTCCCTGTAAGGAGTCCTTGCACTGGCATAGATACCATCTTTTCCTGAACAACACTGTGGCCATCTCCAAAAACTCAGCAATGACATTGTGCATCATCAACAAACATCCAGGTTGCTATGCTCTGTTGATCTTGGCTTTGTGCTGGACAATTTAGTGGGAGCTCTGCTCACAACACACATCTCCGTCAAAAGACCTTATGTACACCACCCAGTACAGAAGACTTGTTCCAAGCAAGCTATCTGCCCCTTGAAATTGCATAAGACAGGGCTGGCTCCAGAGAAAGCCTTATTGACTTTCTAAGGCTGCAATCCTAATCCCCAGTTAGGCCAACACAAGTCATGTGTTGGCCAGAGGGTGTCGCAAACTTCTGCACTACTAACTTGGGGGATTAGGCCACTGTAAAAATATGCACCAGCTTCCCCACACCACCGTGTGAATGGGGAGCAGGTGTGTTGTGCTGACCTAAATTGGTTAGGATTGTGCCCTAAGTATGTAACTATAAGTATGTAACTATGACCTTTCTTTCTAGCAATGCTTCAACATCCAGTTTTGGAAACCTGAAAATATTTCGCTCTGATCTGGCCACGGTGACCCATGCCCTAGTGACATTGAGACTGGATTATTGTAATGCCAATCTATGTGGGGCTGCCTCTGAAGACGGTCCAGAAGCTTCAACTATCTATCTATCTATCTACAGTATTTATATACCGCTTTTCAACTGAAAAGTTCACAAAGCGGTTTACAAAGAAAATGGAAAAATAATAATAACTAATTAAAAGCTAATGGGTCCCTATCCCAAAAGGGCTCACAATCTAAAATGCAAAAAAGAACACCAGCAGAAGCCACTAGAACAGACATTGCTGGGGTGTGTAGGGCCAGTTACTCTCCCCCTGCTAAATAAAAGAGGAACACCCACTGGACCACTAGTCCAGAATGCGGCAGCCTCATTGGTTCGACTCTGTTGGGCCATGGCTTCAGCGACTACACTGGTTGCCCATTCGTTTCCGGGCTGAATCCTGACCTTTAAAGCCCTAAACGACTCAGGTCCAGGGTATCTGAGGGTCCAGGGTCCTTCTTCTGTACAATCCGACCTGTCACCTAAGGTCATCTGAGGGGGCCCTACTGACAGTGCTGCCACTAAGAGATGTGAGAGGTGTGGCGGCCAGAGATAGGGCCTTCTCGGTGGTGGCACCCTGGCTTTGGAACTCCCTCCCTTTAGAACTGAGGAAAGCCCCCTTAATACAGAGCTTCAGGTGGAGCCTTAAAACTTTTTATTTCAAAAAAGCTTTTTAATGGGACACAGGTGGGGGGGGGGCTGTTGTTTTATTGTTTTTGCTGTTTTATTTTTTTAACATGTGTTTTAGCCTGTTGTTTTAATCATTTTAAGTCTTGTATACTCAAATTGTATTTTAATTGTATTTTAATTGTGTTTTAATCTGTACTTATGACCTATTTTTAATGGTGTTTTATTGTTCTTTTAACTGCTGTTAGCCGCCTTGAGCTCCTTTTTGTTAGGGAGGAAAGGTGGGATATAAATAAGTAAGTAAGTAAGTAAGTAAGTAAGTAAGTAAGTAAGTAAATAAATAAATAAATAAATAAATTTCTGCTCTTCCATCTTTTTTCCATCTCTGTGTTCACTACATTAAGATTCCACACAATGGATCCTATTTTGCAATCCTTCTTTTGCGTCTTCACCCAATTGTGTCCTGACCAACATCTTGATTAACTCCTTCTTTCCTAGATCTTCTTCTCCTTTTGCTCGAACTCCATTGGCTTCCACTGAACTGGAAACAGGTTAGTTGTGTTCTTGAATCTTCAGTATACCTGAAGAACATCTAAACCGATTGCCACAGCCCTCCTCTGTTGGGCATCCTCTTGTAGGAACACAAGGACGGGATTCAAATGAGCTGCCAGAACATGGAGATCCTCCAAACTGTCCATAAACAGCTATAGTCCGTCTACGAATCTAAATCCAAAAAAAGTTTTTAGGTAAGGTGACCAGATACAGCATATTTACATGTTTGCTCATCAAACATTGGAAGGATATGCTACCTACTATTTGTCAACTTTCTCAACGTTTGAATATATGGCTTATAACTGCTTGCTAACATTATTTAAAACTATTTTTCAATTGTTTTCTTTATACGCTGATTTTTTTATCCACTGGAGGTTCTGGACCAGAACCCTAGTGGATAACAAAGGACACCTGTACTAATTTGTATTTGAATTACTAGAGATTGGTGATCCCAACTTGCACAGACTCCTTGTCAAAGCCAACGGTGAGGAACCATTGAGGCCCGTCATGGAAGATGAGCCTTTAAAATATATATATATACACACACACACACACACACACACCGTAATTGATCACTATAGAGGATCTTGGTTGTTAAGAAGAGCATCTTTGGATTATAAAGCACTAATACAGTGCTGTATGCAGTTTCCTTTTTAAGTCCATTTCCAACTATGTGCAGACTTTTAGGACTGCTAAAAGCATCCAGGCTGTAGCTACCACAGATACATCATCTGACTGATTTTAGCAACTTTGTCAGTCCAAATGCACTTAACTCACTCTTATGATTTGAGAACATACTGATCACAAAACTAGCTACTACATGGATGGGAAATGTTGATAATATTGTACCTGAGTCTTAGTACAGCCATCACATTCTGACCAAGGACCAAATGGATTCCAGCTGCAGTGAATTGGTGAAGGGCTGTTTTGTATTCAAAGGGAAAAAAGAACACAGTCAAGGTTTGCAGCATTTGTAAGTCCGCAGAAGGCAAGTAAGAGAGATGTGGGGGATAATGTAAGAAAATGTTCTTGCTGAATTTGTAGCAGACTTACAACCCTTTATAACCAATTTTCCATCTTGTGCATGGCTGCATAAGCACGGGAAAGTTGATTAGGACTGAGCTTGATGACCGTCCAGAATTCCTAAAACTCAAGAGGAAACTCTTAGGAAAATTGTGTCTCTACAGGCCGGGTATAAATACAGCAAATAAAATAAATCAGGGGACATCTGAAAGAATCCTGGATATTTTAAAAGGGTTAATTAGTAGTTAAATGGCATTGTAATGTTGCAAACAAATGTTCTCAATGATACTTATCTCTGTGTAAACATGATTCTGGCTATACCTTAGATGTCTCTCCTACACTGCTGAGAAGATGCAGAGGTCAGCCTGCCATCTTTTCCTTTTTTCTTATTGCACTATGCCAGTGTTAAGAACCAAAATGGATGGAGGAGTAGGTTAATGACTTAGAGTACAAACCTAACCATGTCTACTCAAAAGTAACCCCCACTGTGTTTAGTGGGTCTTATTCCCAGTGTCTTTAGGATTGCAACCTTACTGCTGCAATTTCATGGCAATGTAAAGAGTACTACAGCAGCTATTGTGAATACTGAAAACACCTTCCCTGAATTTCACGCTTCTAGGTCCAGGGGTTGGGGCAGAGCATCCATCAGTCACCGATTCTTCAATGTAAAGTATAGGGAGGAAAACGTGTTGCATCCCATTTTACCCCCTTCCGGTTGGAATTTCTGAAAACCGGTTCTTAGTGGGTGCCTCCGTCATGGAAGGAACACCCTTTCTAAATTTCACGCTTCTAGGCCCAGCGGTTTTGGCTGGGCATTGTTGAGTGAGTGAGTGCATCAGTCATTCATTCGTTCCTTCATTCAGTCAGTGACTTTTCAGTTTTATATATACATATACTAGCGAAAGTGTAAAATTCCCCATATGGCATCCCCCCACTGCGCATCAACTGCCCATGAACATCAACTTCCCATGTGCATCATCCCCCCTATGCACATCAACCCCAATCCCATCATTCCTCCATGCGCATCAAACCCCCATGAGCAAAAGTCCCCCATGTGCAACATCCCCCATGCGCAAAATCCCCCATGCGCATCAACCTCCATTGGCATCATTGCCCCATGCACATCATTCCCCCATGCACATAAATTTCCCCACATTGGTTCTTGGTGGGTGTTCATATGACAGAAGGAACTCCCTCCCCGAATTTCATGCTTCTAGGTCCAGGGGTCGTGACAGAGAATTCCTCAGTCAATGCAAAGTACAGTGAGGAAAACGTGTTGCGCCCCATTTTACCCCCTTCTGGATGGAATTTCTGAAAACCAGTTCTCAGTGGGTGCCTCCATCACAGAAGGAACACCTCAAATTTCACAATTCTAGGCCCAGCGGTTTTGGCTGGGCGTTGATGGGTGAGTCAGTGAGTCAGTGAGTGAGTCAGTGACTTTTCTCATTCATATATACATAGATAGATAGATAGATAGATAGATAGATAGATAGATAGATAGATAGATAGATAGATAGATAGATAGATAGATAGATAGATACTACAGAATTGTAATCATTTTTATATGAATATTTTTGGGTTGTGGAACGAATCATCTGAGTTTCCGTTATTTCTTATGGGAAATTCACTTTTATATACAAACATTTGGGATTACAAGCATGCTTCTGGAACAAATTATGCTCTGGAACAAGCAAGGCACCCACTGTAATTCAGTGGCCTTCAGGACCAGAAAACATATGTTGCATGTGTGATCTTATCTTTTATTACTAACACTTTTTTTAGCTGCCCTTGCAGGATTTTGTGTGTTGTCAGGGCAAAAGCAGTGAGGGTGAGGTTGTTGAACCCTTTCATTCTGGATCCTTTTTCTTGAGTTAAATTGCCCCTGAGTTAAATTGCTCAAGCTGATAAAGAAGGGGAAAAAACACATATTTGCACTGTGCTATTTCTAATAGGGATCCATTTGCATTACAAAAAAAGTTATATGAAAAGTGTTAATCAGTGGTGCAGCTCCAAATGGATCTCTCACATCAGATCTGTTGGAGGTTGTAGCCAAATGAAGTAGGGACAACGTGGGAGACACCAACCTTTCTTACTTCTTTTGGTAGTTCACTCAGAGCACATAGCAAACCTTTTTATATCATGGCAGACCATTCCTTGGTCCATCTAGCTCGGTATTGTCAGTGATTGGCTCCAAAGTTTGGCTGCTTACCTAGAAGTGCTGGAATTGAGAAATAAACCTTATATGTGCAGAACCTCTGAACTTCCCCAGAACCTCCCCAGATTGTTTCATGAATCCTCCATGTATTCCTATTCCATGTAAGTGAAAAACACAAGCCCTGGAAAAGCATGAAAAGTATTCCACTGAAACATATACCACCTTTTCTACCCATAAATGTGCCCAAGGGCCGCTCACCTTGACGAAGCACAAAAGGAGCCCAGAATTTCCAGTAAAATGAAAATCTGAAGTGCCTTCAAAAAAGAAGAAAGGGATAGGAGTAAATTCTCAATTCTCTTATGTTAAAGAACATAAGATCATAAGATCCTCACTGGATCCAGCCAAAGGCCCATCTAATCCACCTTCCTAAATTTAAGGAAGATGCATCACATCCTGGTGCCCTCATCTGGTATTTTGAGGTTTCATCCATCCATCTGTCCATTTGTCCCACACGCACACATGCCTTGTGACCTATAATAGTCCTTTCCAATCCCTTCTTAAAGGCATTGAAGCTAGATGCCATCACTACATCCTGTGGCAAGGAGTTCCACAGATTAATTATACACTGGGGAAAGAAATATTTTCTTTTGTCTGTCCTAAGAAAGACAAAAATGTCCTAATGTTTCCAATTCTGTGCCTGGATGAACAGGCTTGAAAAGCATGATTGGGAAAGTACTGGGCAACACAAGCCTCCCAGGACACACCTACTACAAACATGTTTGGCAAACAGATGATCTTCTAAATGTTCAGCAAGATATTAAACTTGTCTGAAGGAAGATGCTGCTATCAGGATCTCTGACTTTAAATTGATGCATCCCATGTATTGCTCCTGACATCACCAAGCTTTATTTGCACCCTGTGCACAGTCCTGCCACTACACTGTAGTTTTCTTTCCCAAAGCTCACCGGTAGGCATTCAGATTCCAATCATCACCTTTGTTTCCTTGGTAGGAATTGGCTCAGACAATTGCCTTACCTTCATATTTGGAGAAATACTCAGTTACACAGCTACCAGCAGCAAAAAACACATTCCTCCTATGGGAGAAAGAGGATGCAGTTCTGAAGCAGCAAGAGCAGTCGTCAGTCAGTCTGTCTCAACACTTCTGGAGTCTGCCTCTGGCCAACTCCTTTGCTTTTTCTTTCACGGAGAGGTTTTAAGCAATGCAGAGGAATTGCCTCTAGAGACACAAACAGCCTGTTCCTGTAACTTCTCAAGTAACATCAAGACTAAAAAACCATGACAAATCAAAGCTGGATCTCATACACTGCTAAGGGCTGAAATGCACCACGAGGAAATGCTTCTTTGTATTTATTTAAGCAAAAGTTCTACTCTGCATATTCTTCTTTGTGGAGATTCAAAGTGGCCTACAGAAAAGAAAGTCAAATGATCATACATACAATAAACAAAAAACAAACGGGAGCAGAAAATAGTTTAACCAAAGCAAACAGAATAAAAACAAAAAAGGCAGCAACTACTGTACTTAAGAAAGACCTGATGTGCCAACTGAAAAAGCCAGGACCTTTATCTATGGCAGCAAGGCACACATCAATGGATAGAGATTCAGAGGTTGGGGGTCATTGCTGCTATTGTGCTGAAGCAGATCTAGGTAGACCCAGAGGGACTGTGGGGTTCCTATAAAGAGTAAGAAAACTGATATTCCAGTGGACGCCTCAAGCTGGCTTGTTGGATATATGGTGCCAGGAGTTAGCAGAATACAACAGCAGCCAGCATAGAACTAGGATGCCCGCTGGTGGAGTTTGTAGCTGAAATACAGTGAAGGAACCAAATACAATAAGTCCACTATGCATCTGGCAAGCATTACAGTTCCTAACACTAGCTACAAGCATAGTCCAAGAAAGCATCAGCCCTGCTCCTACTGGAACATAAATGGATGTGTTGTCCACAACAAAGCCATAGGTTTGTACAACAGAACATAAACTGAACTTCCTTGTGTTTAGACTTCAGTAAAAAAAAGTAAAGGTGTCCCCTATAGGTCATATTGCTAATCATGACCAACTGTAGGGTATGGTGCGGTGCTCATCCCCGTTTCTAGAGCCATAGAGCCAGTGTTGTCCGACATGTGGCTCGCATGCACACAGAATGCTGTTACCTTCCCACAGAATGCTGTACCTATTGATCCACTTGCATTTGCATGCTTTTGAACTGCTAGCTTGGCTAAGGATGGGTGCTCACCCCATCTTGTAGGACCTGGGTATTGAACAGTGGCCTGCTGGTTAACAGGCACAGTGTCTTAACTACTTGCGCCACCACAGCCCTTAGACTTCAGTAATCTAGGATTAACCAAGAAATCTGATTGGAAGAATCCACTCTAACCACTCTGTCCAAATCCCTTCCCCTAGACCAGAGATGTCCAAACATTTTGGCAGGAGGGCCACATCAACTCTCTGACACTGTGTTGGGGAAAGTGGTAGGATTCAAATAAATTAACATCAGGTTCTATGTCCTAATAACCTAAATTAACAACAGGTTCTATGGCCATAGAACAACAGGTACTATGTCCCATTAGTAACTGGTTCTCAGAACCAGGCACTCATTAGTAAAAGGTTCTATAGAACCTGTGAGAACCCCCTGAAGCCAACCACTGGTTGGGGGCTAGAAAAATTATTTACATTTCAAATTTGAATAAATTTACATAAATCTACATATAAGGTTATATTAAAGACAAGTCTTGCCTGCGGGCCAAATGGAGGGGTCTTGCCGAGGTCCACATTGAAGCTTGCCAAAGAATGCATTTGGCTCTAGGGCCAGGGTTTGGACACCCATGCCTTAGGCAGGAAGGTTTGGCTGCCCAAATCAGCAAAGCATAGCAATCTCTAGGCAGCTGAGCTACTCTAAACAGAAGGAATCAAATCCACAAACATGCATGGCCTGGTGCTGGAAATGACATGGCCTGGTCCCATGGTGCTGAGACAAAAGTCTGATGGTGTTTCAAAAGGCTGCAGATGGTTTTTAGACCATTGAGTCAGCATAGACCTTCCAAGGAGTTAAGAGTGGTTCAAAAAGTGTCAAAAAGAGTGGTCAAAAAAGGCAGGGTCCAGTATTGCAAAGCGTCCCATAGGGCTTGACTTGAGTATAAATGTGTCATAATGGGAGCACTCTACAAGTACTCCAGCCCCCCTTTTGCAAGTCTATAGGATATGAGTCAAGGCACTCCAGGGATGCTGCCAAGCTCTGTGTGTTGGAGCTCAAAAACACTTCCACACTGTCCCTACCCATCTGTAAATATAATTTACAGTGCTGCTTTGTGTAACTGGGCAGTTGTCATCTTCGAGGCCCATTAAGTATAGATGCTCCTGGAGACTTAATGGAATCACAACTGCCCAGTTACAAAAAGCAGCACTCCTGGGAACTTCACACATATTGAGATAACGATTCCTTTGTAATTCTTAGTTCCTTGGATAGGAACAGAATCACAATAGAATCAATTCCAGTCAAACACCTGGCGACTGTGAAACAGTACATAATAATAATAATGATAATAGTTGGGTATTAATTGTGAGTCTGCACAGGCTGCTTTATGCCATTAGACACTACCTTTTAGGCAATTTAAGTGGCTCATTTCAGCAAGGAGCCTATAACTCCTTATTGGCTTCTGGTTCTTTTTAATATGAATTATATTAAGACTCTTAAAAAAATTTCAAATGGTCTTGGATTATAAGAATATCATACTCATTAAAACTGAACTTCAGCCATGTATCTTAAAAGGTCATCTGGTCTTGATCTGAAGGCTGATAGCAGAACTTAAAAGCCATACCTTGATGCACCCTTGTGGTTAATGTGCAGTCATCTCATTCCCTATGTTATGTTCCCAGAGACTTACCATTTTTTGGCATTACTTCTGCAGATGGTAAGGATCAAACTGCAGCTGGAGAGGGAAGGAACACCATGTTGTTACATTCTTGTGAAATTGGCTTTCAGTGAGAGTTTCTGGAATTATTTCAATTAGCAAATGTCATCTGCCCATTTCTAATTAGCTGTAATTAGTTCCAAAGCTGCTAAGGTATTGATAACACTTGGGGACTAATATAATGTGCCCGGGGGATGTGCCTCTTGGAAATATGTCAGATGACACTGTTTGGCTGCTATCTCCAAATAGCTTGGATGGAAGACTTTCATATAACAAATCTTCTATGGCACCCAAGCAAAACAGATTTGCATTGTGCATTCACACAGCAGCCTAAATGCCACATTTTGTAACTCCGGAGCATCAGGCTTGTTTTTGTGACAGCTGAGTTCAGATTTCAAAACCCCATGGCCATGAAGTTCATGAGGTGATCTTGAACCACTCTTTCTCTCTTAATTTTCTCCTTGGGCAAAACTAGGTCTGATCCTAAGGCTGCAATCCTAATTCCCATTTAGGCTGATCCTAAGGCTGCATTCCTAATTACAATTTAGACTGGCACAAGTCCCATGCTGGCCTTAGTGTCGTGCAATAGTGCTGTAAGGATCTTCTGGACCACTCCTGGAAGGGGAATTTAGACCAATGCACAGGCAGGCACCGGCAGCCTCCCTAAGCCACCCTAGGAACAATGATCTAAATTTATTGGGATTGTGCACTGAATGTGTCAATATTATGTTACAAACTTAAGTTTATCCTCACACTGAGGTGTTATAGGACCATGATTTGGATCAGGACCACAGCATTTATTTTTAGCATACTGTAACACCTTGAGTTTATTTCCTACCTTGATAATTCAAAAATATTTCATTGTTCTAGTTTTTCCTGATCTCTGCCTTGTAAAGAACCTTTGTTTTTCAGATCTGAGATGTAGGCTGGACATTTTATTTTCAGAAATGTGGAGGTCATCTATTTTTTTCACTACTTTGCCTACACACCACATTGCATATAATGAAATTGTCTCATACCTTTCAGAATCTGATACAAAAACACCACTAAACTCCCCTTTGGGTGTTATAAGCTGCAGACTGTTGGGCTCTTTTTGTCTGCCTGATCAAGAGTTCTGCAGGATTTGCAAGTTTGCTGTTTATAATGTATTCTTTCTGGTTAATCCTAATGTCATTACTGTATTTTTAATTACAGATTTTTTTTTCCTTTTAATGGACCAAAGTGGCCACTTGTGTAACTATGTAATTACAGGAAACAATTGAATGCATTCAATTTTTAAACAAATATTCTTTATATTTACAGTTTATTATTTTGTGAATCAATGTGTTAATCATTATTTCTTGCAGAAATTCATTTTGTTAATATAACACCATAAGACATCTCCCATTTCATGATGGAGTTTAATTGAACTCCATTTTAATATGTATTTCCCCTACTGACATTTTCAGAATTACCTGTACTATCATTAAATAATATTTTTTTCCTTTCTCTGGGCAAATGCAAGTGGTAACTGAAAGGACACTGATCTCTAGTGGCAGGTTTTATTTGTACACTATATATTAGGCCTCCACAACTTCAGATATACAGTATGTCATAGGCACTATTTTTAGTTAGTGCTAATATTTAGTTAGTGCTTAACAGTCTTCCTATTTTAATCGTCCAATGTAGGCAGGAAAACAAAGAGGTATTATCAAGCTTTGGAGAGTCACCAAATATAGGTGGCATAGACTCTGGGTTATCATATGTCTCAACTGCAAAAGAGAATAAAACCCCCAATATGTAGGGCACCCAAGAAAAGTATAGGGCATGACAGAATAAAAGTTAAAAACAATCATATATATTGCTTTACTGTTGTTAAATTAAAACACTGTATTACTTACTACTAAATTTAAATTTAATAATAAGTAATTAAAAAAGCAGGCCTCCGTCAGTCGACTATGGTATTGTGCTTGGCGCTGCATACACTGCATGTGAAGCACGAAAGCCTGGGTTAGATAGTTATGGAGGATAGGCTGTTACCCAAGCAGCAAATCCCCCCTCTCCATGCCACTGAATTAGTCCAATGGAAAGGCAGAGCCCATACGATTGGATCCAGCTGGCGTCCCAGAGCTGGGCTAAGGACAGGAGCTCACCCTGTCTTGTGGGGCCGACCTGGGTCTCGAACCCAGGCCTGCTGGTTAACAGGCACAGGGTCTTAGCCACTTGCGCCACCCACAGTCCCATGTAATACGTAAGTAATAAGTGATACGGTGTTTAAATTAACACCTGGTTTCCTCCCAGGTAAGTGTGGCTAGGAGAGCAGCCTTACAGCCCACCCCTGTGCCTGTCCACTCAGGAGTCAGCCCCTTTCTAGTCAGTGGGGCTCCCTCCCAGGTAAGTGTGGCTAGGAGAGCAGCCTTACAGCCCACCCCTGTGGCTGACCATTCAGGAGTCAGCCCCTTTCTAGGCAGTGGGGCTTCCTCCCAGGTAAGTGTGGCTAGGAGAGCAGCCTTACAGCCCAGACCTGTGCATGTCTACTCAGGAGTCAGCCCCTTTCTAGGCAGTGGGGCTTCCTCCCAGGTAAGTGTGGCTAGGAGAGCAGCCTTACAGCCCAGACCTGTGCATGTCTACTCAGGAGTCAGCCCCTTTCTAGGCAGTGGGGCTTCCTCCCAGGTAAGTGTGGCTAGGAGAGCAGCCTTACAGCCCAGACCTGTGCATGTCTACTCAGGAGTCAGCCCCTTTCTAGGCAGTGGGGCTTCCTCCCAGGTAAGTGTGGCTAGGAGAGCAGCCTTACAGCCCAGACCTGTGCATGTCAACTCCGGAGTCAGTCCCTTTCTAGTCAGTGGGGCTTCCTCCCAGGTAAGTGTGGCTAGGAGAGCAGCCTTACAGCCCAGACCTGTGCATGTCTACTCAGGAGTCAGCCCCTTTCTAGGCAGTGGGGCTTCCTCCCAGGTAAGTGTGGCTAGGAGAGCAGCCTTACAGCCCAGACCTGTGCATGTCTACTCCGGAGTCAGCCCCTTTCTAATCAGTGGGGCTTCCTCCCAGGTAAGTGTGGCTAGGAGAGCAGCCTTACAGCCCAGGCCTGTGCATGTCTACTCAGGAGTCAGCCCCTTTCTAGGCAGTGGGGCTTCCTCCCAGGTAAGTGTGGCTAGGAGAGCATCCTTACAGCCCAGACCTGTGCATGTCTACTCAGGAGTCAGCCCCTTTCAAGGCAGTGGGGCTTCCTCCCAGGTAAGTGTGGTAAGTGTGGCTAGGAGAGCAGCCTTACAGCCCAGACCTGTGCATGTCTACTCAGGAGTCAGCCCCTTTCTAGGCAGTGGGGCTTCCTCCCAGGTAAGTGTGGCTAGGAGAGCATCCTTACAGCCCAGACCTGTGCATGTCTACTCAGGAGTCAGCCCCTTTCAAGGCAGTGGGGCTTCCTCCCAGGTAAGTGTGGCTAGGAGAGCAGCCTTACAGCCCAGCCCTGTGCGTGTCTACTCAGGAGTCAGCCCCTTTCTAGGCAGTGGGGCTTCTTCCCAGGTAAGCGTGGCTAGGAGAGCAGCCTTACAGCCCAGCCCTGTGCGTGTCTACTCAGGAGTCAGCCCCATTCTAGGCAGTGGGGCTTCCAGGTAGGCGTGCCTAGTGTTGCTATTTTAATGAAATGGCTGCTTGTCAGGAGTAGCCTGGTTCAAGCGGTGACGTCACTAGTCCCGCCCCCTCTCCCTTTCCTCCGCCCGGCACTCCTTTTTCTTGCCTGAGGCATCTGCGGGACCCGTTCTAGCGTTGCACAGACCTTGAGCGGAAACGTTGCAAGCCTTATAGCGGAAGTGGGGGGCGGGGCTATCTCTCTTTCTTTCTGGCGGCCGGAGGAAGATGGTGAGTGTCAGGCGGGGGGCCTTGGAGTATCCGTCGGCATCCTCTGCAAGCCGAGGCGGTGGGGCCTGGGCTGTGGGGCGGAAGGGGAGCTTGGAGCCTGCTGGGGATAGCCAGGGGGGTATGGTTGGGGGGGCGAGGCTGGTCACCCCCTCCGGCCTCTCCCCACATCCAGGCCTGTGGAGCCTCAATCAGGGCTGCCTGTTTAGGGCTCCAGAGGCTCTGCTAGGCCCAAGGGCTGTAGGCCCACTCCGACCATGTGTGCATGCCTTTGTTAGGGTTAGAGCCCGATCCCTGTGCGTGTCTACTCAGGAGTAAGTCCCATAATAGTCAGTGAGGCTTACTTACAAGGAATGCATGCATATGCTTGCAGCCTAATGTCATTAAGGTTTTACAGTCCAAACCTGGGCAAATCTACTCAGGAGTAAGCCCCATTATAGTCGGTGAGTCTTACTTCCAAGGTATGCATACATAGGATTGCAACCTAATGGCATTAAGGCTTTACAGTCCAATCCTGGGCAAATCTACTCAAGAGTAAGGCAAATTACTCATGGTCGGTGAAGCTTTCTTCCAGGGTATGCATGCATAAGTTTGAAGCCTAAAGGAATTATGGGCCAAATCCAGAGTAACTGGATTTACGTTTGGAGTAACAGAGTACGGGGAGTCGTTGCTCTGGTGTAAGAACAACTTATTTTGGATTCCAATATGAATTTCTCATAGGTTTTCACTAGGTGGTGCAGTAACTATGGGTGCACGTAAAGTCTCTTACATGCCCCCGTAGTTACTGTGGATTTGGGGGTAAGTCAGGGGTCTTAACAGCCCAATCCTAGGCAGGTCATCTCAGAAGAAAGGCCCATTATAGTAAATGAGGTTTACTTCCCAGGTACATGTGGCATGGGATTTTAGTTTAAAGGAATTAAGGCTTTACAGCACAATCCTAGGCAGGTCTACTCAGGAGAAGCCCCATAATATTTGTTGAGGCTTACTTCCCAGGTACGTGTGGCATAGGGTTGCAGCACAACAGCATTAAGTCAGGCTTAACAGCCCAGTCCTATGCAGGTCTACTCATGGGCAAACTGCAGTATGTTAATGAGACTTTCCACGTGTGCGTGCACAGAATTACAGCCTAAAGCACTGTCTATTCAGAAACAAATCCAATAATAGTCAATGAGGTTTACTCCCAGGAAAGTAAGGATATGGTTGGAGCCTTAAAATGGTTATTTCACCTGGAACAGTGCTTCTTAACCACCAGTGGCACTTGAGATGGTATCTAGTGGTACTCTTGGGACCCCAAATTTATCTATAGTATTGTGTTAAGGAGAAAACTGTAGACTTTTAAGGTCCTGGCTCTGTTACCAGAATTCATTTTCACAGTGAGGGGAATTCTAGTGTTTTTAAAATACACTAGAAGTAACACAGGCTCAGATTTTTGTTGGTGGCCACACATTTAATTAAACACTCCTAGATAAAGGTGTTTCCTTTTCAGATAGGAGTGCAGTAAAGTATCCATTGAGCTTCATTGGCTGCAAAGAGAGACTTGTGAGCACAGTGATATCCAGATATAGTCGATGGGCTAGATGAGGAATACTATACATTTGTTTTCTTTGTGAGACCCCCTTAATTTCACAGTCTGTTTTTTTTAAAAGGTCTAGTGCATTTCTGATTAAACTTGCTTAAAGTTGGTTTGCGTCTCTAGTAACTTGTAGCACAGAAGCCAATCCTTATTGCAACAATTACGCAAACTCATTTTTTCTGTGTTTACAGACGAAAGGAACATCCTCCTTTGGTAAGCGACGCAATAAGACGCACACTCTGTGCCGTCGGTGTGGGTCTAAGGCCTACCATCTCCAAAAGTCCACCTGTGGAAAATGTGGATATCCTGCTAAGCGCAAGAGAAAGTGTAAGTACAGAATTCGCCCAGAATGCAAACACAGATTTGACACTCCACATAAATAGCTCTGAAGTTTGCTTCCCTGGAAGGTATAAAGCATACAGATTTATATTGTTTTACTGAAAAGTGTGTGTGTGCGTGTATGTAGGATGTAACTCAAGAAGTATGGTGCAAGTATTTTATTAAGATTTTGGTTTATTTTGTATGTTATTTATTCAGGCTGTCCCTACCATCTTCTCTTGTGTAATGAAGGGCAAAATCCAGAGCAGTTACAGGTCCATGCAGTTATGTCACTCTCTAGTATTATCTAGAAAGTCACCTTAACTGCTCCATTGCAAAGGGCAATTTTAAGATATGGGATATTTTAGGATATGGGCTGAAGTGTATTTCAGGTTGGAGTTGTGACCACAATGGGGTCAAAAAGCCACATTTGCTTCTTGGAGCAAGTTAGGGAAACCTGCAGGTTGAACCTACAGCAATTTAGGGAGCCAACATGCCTGCAAATCTTACCAAGTAATACTATTGAGTGGCATGGTCCCCAATGGGGCATAGAGTTGCATTTGGGCCAACATTCCACACATGACAGTATATGCACACTGCTTGCATACATTTTTGCTGAGGCATGCTTCACCATTAGACTTTGCTGTCTAGTATATGCCATTCGAAACTACTCTGCAGTAGCCTCTCCACCACTGATATAAAAATCAAGGCGATACATAATCTTGAAGAGCAAAAATGGTTGTACTTAGTTCAGCTGTGGAGGTTGGCCAGTTGGGCCCTGAGAGAGGGGCAGTGTGTTGTCCTAAGCCTTTATTAATTGGGATCATGGCATGAAAAGGTTGAAGACCACTGGTGTAATAATTATCTTTAATTATCTTAATCAATTAATACATAATTATCTTTAGATAATTGGAGTGCCAAAGCCAAAAGGCGCAACACTACTGGAACTGGCCGTATGAGACACCTGAAAAAGGTCTACCGCAGATTCAGGTACAGTAGAAAAAATACAATATTATGATGTGTGTTTACTGAAGTGCATTGTACAGGTCCAGACTACCTATCTGCTTATTTGGGACCTTTGCTTTTATCTGACTATGGATACCAAACCCACAGATTAGCTGGACCTGTTACACACCAAACACAATCGGAGCTTTGCAGTGTACATACCTTCAGATTAATGGTAGTGGCCATGGACTGCAAAACATAGCTTGTTTGGGGCTGCCACACCAGGAACAGAAGCTGATTCGTAAAAGACAGTTTGATCTAATTGCAGTTTATCTAATTGCTCTCTTCCTAAAAGCTGGCAATAAATATTGCTTAACTATGCTAATAAGACATCAATAATCATAAAGTACAATAAATGCAACCATCAGTAGCATTCTAAAATCAGCATGCTTTGTTGTTATAAGCTGTTTGGAAAGCCTCCTGGAAAAGACAGCCAAAAGTGGTTGTCTTGTAAATAAAAATTGTTTTAGCCCCTAATGAGATATTAGAATAGTTCTTCCTAAACTGACCAGTCAAGCAAATTGGCCTGCTTGCTGTTGCCAGTCCCTGAACCTGGAAGTACTTGCAAAAATTGCCATTAAGGGACCAGGGAGACGCAGTGAACAACAGGTGGCTCTCTGCTCAGAGTGGAATCTCTACAATGTGTTACGTTTGCACTGCCAAGCAGCTTGGCCAGCTTGTGATGTCTGGGAGATTTGTCACCTTTGCTCAGTTTGAGAAAGACTGGAATAGAGAACACCTCTGGCGGTTGTGGTCCTCTTCATGTTTATCAAGAGAAAGGCAAATGAAACCAACTCCGATTTAAACTTTTAAAACTCTTCTTACAAAACATCCTGCATGTTACACAGAATTTTAATTCATTTGACTTGGACTAAAATAAAAATTAAATGGTTTTAGCAGCTTGTCTGTGATGTTGCTCTTTTTTCAATAAATGTCTGAACATATGAGTTCATAAGTGATTTCAATGCAAAACTGAGATAAGCTGACCAGAAAAACAAACACCGTATTCAAATTTTATTTCTATTTAAAGTAGTTGTTATCATTCACAGAAAGTCATGACTTTTCTTTGTATTGTTCACACAGGAATGGATTCCGTGAAGGAACAGCGCCAAAACCCAAGAGAGCTGCTGTGGCAGCATCTAGTTCATCTTAAGGACTCAAATGCCTGTTTAAAATAAATGATCTGATATATGGGGAAAAGTCGTCATCTTTTATAAATTCTTCAGTATGCATTCTTCATAACTGGAATTCACTGTTCCTGATGAAGAGCTTAAATAGGAATTTTTGAGAAAAAACATTTCTTAAATCTTTTAAGAAGTTCTTTTGCCTAGCCAGGTTTTCTGTATTCTGTGTTTGCCTCTGATCAACTGTGCACCTCCATGCAGCATTTTACCTATCTTTACTGAACTTCATCTTGGTATGGACCCAATCATTGAACCTGTCAAGATAAGTTTGAATTCTGATTGCCCCGCCATTACTCTTGCAAATTTGATGATGTTTGCTCTAGCGCTTACCAGGAAAGGGTTGTTCAACCATGAAACTGCCTAATAGTACAGGTCCGACCTTGTTATACACTGATTTGACAACACAAATGGCCACTGCAAATCACCGTATTAAAACTGCTTTTCTACTGTTGTAGATAGTCATGCAAACTAATTCTGTTTTTCAGTATTGTAATCAAACACCTGCAGATATTGAGGCACTACCTTACTCAGTTACGTGCAAAAGAGAAGCATGAAACCTGGAAGTGGGTCTTTTAACCTATTTTTCCATTGTTTCCTTTATCCATGGATTTTTAATCCACTGGGGATTCTAAAACAGAACCCTAGTGGATAGTGAGGGACACTAAATGTCCCCCACAGGTTACCGTGCTAGTTGTGACCGACTCTAGGGAACAGTGCTCATCCCTATTTCTTCATCCGAAGATGCCTTCCCACCAAATTGGTATCAATCTACTTCTAGTTACATGCTTTCAAACTGGTAAGTTGGTAGGAGCTGGGCAAGGGACAGGAGCTCACTCCATCTTCTAGCACCCAGGTCTTGGTTAACACTGGCCTGCTGGTTGACAGGTGCAGCACCTTCACCACTTGAGCCACTACAGCTGTAGTACTATCTAGCTCACATTTTATCAACAGGGATATGCTTGGAGAGTTATCAACTGGTTTATGGA
Source organism: Cryptoblepharus egeriae (assembly GCA_030015325.1). Lineage (NCBI taxonomy): Eukaryota > Metazoa > Chordata > Lepidosauria > Squamata > Scincidae > Cryptoblepharus > Cryptoblepharus egeriae. The sequence continues at coordinate 216,090,550 of JAREYC010000002.1, forward strand.
AATCTAGGTGCGCTATGTTGACTGTTTCATGGTCTGCCAAATCAATTGTTCCTAAAACAAATAAGATTAATTGTGCATTACAAGTTCTGGACACATTTGTTCTGGCTCGGGGGGGGGGGGGGCGTCTAAAATTCTGCCAGAAAGCCATGTCAAACACCTGGCATGGTGCTGAGGGCCAGAAAAAATATAAAATTTAAATACATTAAAAATATATCCTGCTTTTTTCTGGGAGGGACTCAAGGTGGGTTACAAAACAATCCACAAAAACATCAACAATAAAATCCAATTTGTTAAAACCGGCCTCTTAAAAAACAATGAATATAAAACATTACATTAAAACACTGATTAAAACCACAATAAAGAGTTGTGCAATAGAAGTAGCCAGACTAAAAACAACCAGCAGACTAAAAAGCTTACAAGGCCAAGGCTAAATGTTTTTAGGCCAAGCTGAAAAGCTTTGAGGGAGGGAGCCATTTTTTGGTCAAGAGGGAGTGAATTCCAGCGGGTTGGTGCCACTGCTGAGAAGGCCCTATCTGCTGCCCCATGTACCTTCCTAGGCTGTGGTACTGGAAGCAGGGCCTTCTCTGATGACCTGAGGGAATTAGCCAGATTTTATGGAAGCAGATAGTTCTTAAAATAATCTGGGCCCAAGCAGTAGAGGGCTTTATAAGTCAAGACTAGCACCTTGAAATGGGCCTGGATATGAATGGACAGACAGTAGTCGCTGGAGGAGCAGTCGAATTGTCTCACTCCAGCAACCACACGGGCCGCAGCATTTTGAACTGATTGCAGTTTCTGAACCATTTTCAAGGGCCGCCCCACAATACCGCACATTACAGTAATCCATTCTTACTGTCACTGGCATGGACCACTGTGGCCAGGTCTACACAATCCAGGTACGGCCACAACTGGCGCACCAGATGAAGTTGGGAAAAGGCACCTCTGGCCATAGCCATTACCTGGGAATCGAGGAGTAGCTTTGAATTCAGAAGAACCCCAAAAGCTACAAACCTGCTTTTTCCCCAGCACCACCATCTGGGACCTATCAGCCAAGTAGGAGCAGAACCATTGCAGAACCCAGCTTACTGACCCAGAAGGACACCATGGTTGATGGTGTTGAAAGCCACTAAGTGGTCCAACAGGGACGCACTCCCCCTGTCCAATCCTCAGCGCAGGACATCTAGCAAGGCAACCAAGGCTGTTTCGGTCCCAAAGCCCGACCTGAAGCCTGATTGAAAAGGATCCAGATAATCCATTTCATCCAGGACTCTCTGGAACTGTGATGCCACCACTCAATCAGATGTGGAACTTAGATGAAAGAATAAAGGATGAATGAGTTCAAGTTTCTAAGATTTCTCCCAAGCACCAATACATAGAAATAAAGCACCTACTCCAATGGATCCCCATTTTCCCACCTCCCAAGTGCCCTCTAAGGCCATGATAGAGCATTTCAGCCCGGGACCGCTTTCTGAGAATGACAATCCGTCCGGGACCCCTGGAAGTGATATGATGGCTGGAAGTGTCATTAAAAGTGCCCAGTGCTAGATTCCAAGATAGCTGCATCCAGATTTTCATGACCCCCCCTGAAGTGTGTCCCGACCCCCACTACAAAGATCACTGTTTTAAGACCTTCAGAGGACATAAGTTATATCTGGTTTTGGGGAAAACTTGGAAGTGATTTTTTAGGCCCTCAGAACACCCTCCAGACATAACCAGAGTATAGCTCCAGTTGTGTTTGGTAAAGAGGGCCAGAAGTCTAGGGGACCAGACCATCTGCTCCCCAGGCCTGGGTTTGAAGACACCTGTTCTAACTTGTATAACTTGTATCAACCTATGTAATTGATAACCTGTTCCATGATCTCTCCTGGTTATGTCATGCTGTAGTTCCGCAGACCCTCCCCCCACTTTTTAAAGCTAGGGATAACATTGACTCATCACTGATTCTTTTGACACCTAACTGGATTTATTCACAGAAGCTTAAAGCTGCCAAGTTTGCTTCAATGCTGGGATGAGCTGTGGCCAAAACATGAGTTGTATGAACTGGGAATCTAGTTCTTTTTAAATTCATCTTGCTTTTTAAATTCTTGCTTTTTAAAATTCATCTTGTATGAAATGCACTGAGAAGCAACCAGTTAATACTAATTCACTGTAAACTATTCACTCATAATCTGCTTTTTCCAGAAAGTTGCCTTGTCTGTGGAATGAACGCTGCCCTTTTCACATCCGACATACAACTGGCATGTCATTGCTGTCATTGCTTTTCTGGTCCATAGTCTGGCCACAGCTCATCCGTGCAATAAGGTTCTAAAAATTACATACCAGGTTCTAAGTTAAAAATTAGATACAGTGGTGCCTCAAATAAAGAGCTTAATTCATTCTGGAGCAATGCTATTCATGTGAAACGCTCTTTAAGTGAAGCAGATTTTTCCATAGGAAATAATGGAAACTCAGACGATTGGTTCCACAACTGGATGTAAAAATGATGACAAAACACTGTAACTGAATTCAAAACATGCATTCAATGTGCATGATCCTATGAAGTCTACAGGAGAGCACAATCCTAACCATGTCTACTCCAAAGTATGCATCATTGTGTTCAATGGGTCTTACTCCCAGGAGAGTGTCTTTAGGATTGCAGGCTTAGGCTCAGGCTGCAATCCTAAAGACACTTTCCTGGGAGTAAGCCCCATTTAACACAATGGGGCTTACTTCTGGGTAAACATGGTTAGGAGGCTGCAATCAAAGACACTTTCCTGGGGGGCTTACCTGGGCTGCTGCTGGAGGTTCAAGGTGGTCAGTGGGGGCAGTTAGGGGCAGCTGCCTCTGGCACCTCCGGGCAACTGCCCCCAAGTTGGGGGCAGTTAGAGGCAGGAGCCCTTTGAAAGAGCCTTCATGTGGAGCATCAGAGCTGCATAGCACGCGTGCCCTTAGTGTGCTTGCTTGTTAAGTGAAGCGGAACTTGTTATGTGAAGCGAGATTTCTTGGAAATTTTTGCTCTTTATGTGAAATGCTTGTTAAGTGAGGTGCTTGTTAAACGTGGTACCACTGTACTAGGTTCAGATAAAGTTCTAAGTATCAGTTAATAATACAGAACACAAACAAAATGGGGAAATGTCGTTTTGTAGTTCTATAGTTCTTGAGCATTTCAGCCCAGGACCCCTTTCTGTTAATGATAATCGGTCTGGGACCACCCCACCCCCAGAAATGATGTCATCAACACAGCAGTGATGTTATGGTTGGAAGTGACATCACTGTGTTGCTAGCACTCCACATATTCTTAACAGTAAGTCTGATTGTGAAAGTCAGCTCCCATTTGGCAGCCCTACTTAGATGAGCCTGCTGCAGGCCAGAAATACTGTAGATAAACACTGTAGATAGAAATACCTTAGATCTTACATTCTGCTGCAGTGGTTCTCTTTGCTGTGGACAGCTCAGCTGAAGAAGACACTGGTTCCCGGTAGCAGCACTGATAGGCAGCCATCCAGAGCAAGACAGCTACACACCATAAGCTGTGTTGTCATGTGCTGTGCCGATACTCCATGACAAGCTGCCTCTTCACTTGGCATTCTTCTGGGACTTGCAAAGTGCTTTTGACTTCTTCGGAGCAAATCCCATCATGATCTTCATTTGGGTTTTGATGCTTACAGCCTGATTGGGGCACACAGCACCACAATGAGATGTTCAGCACCCTGCTTTGGACCACAAGCTTCTCCGCTGCTACACAAGCTTCACAGAAGTGAGCTTCTCTGCTGCTACAATCATGGTGAATGGCAACTGTGGCCTCTGCTGTCTTTCTCCTGCTGCCGCTTCTGTCACCCACTCTCTTTGACCTGGGCCCCTGGGCAGGCCACCACCACCCTACAAGCAATGCCACTGAAAGAGGAGGCTTGTGAAACTGCTGGGGCCCTAGTATTTCCTACATTCACTAGTATTAATCTGTCCCTGCTCCTGTACACCCATCCAGGTAGTGGTGGGCTTGAGGGGATTCTCACAGGTTCTATAGAACCCTTCTTTAATGAGAGCCTGGTTCTGAGAACTGGTTACTAATGGGACATAGAACCTGTTGTTAATTTAGGTTATTAGGACATGGAACCTTTTGTTAATTTATTTGAATCCCACCACTGCATCCAGGGCACACACTGCAGAATGCCAGGCCATTACTGAGAACAAGAGGACCCTGTGACCGTCCTGTACATCCATCCATGGCATACAATGTTGCATACCAAGCCATTAACAGGAACATGAAATCTCTCTACAACCATTCATGTACAACCATCCACTGCAGCATGAAGACCACAACGTGCCCTTTAAAATCTGCCTCTGGGTTGAGGATTGAGGATAGCATCACATCAAAGGAAGGAGAGGACCCAAAAAACTATAGGCCACTCATCCTAAGATCTGTTGCAGGTAAAATGATGGAAAACCCCATCAGAGATAAAATCTTAAAAACATAGAAAAAGAAGCCTTGCTGAGGGAGAATCAGCATGGTTTATATAAGGGTGAAATAGGAATCTTTTAGAAATCTTTGAAAAGCTGAAGAAGCAAGTGGATGTTAGCCAATCCATGAATTTAATATATATGGATTTTCAGAAGGGTTCATGATGACACTGTCCCTTTTCAGAGATTACTCAAAACATTCTGCAATCAGGGTATTAAAAGGCAGATTCTCTCATAGGTTTGGAACTGGCTGAGGACCAGGATAAAGAGTGGGTATCAGTGGGCAATTTTCCCAGTTGAAAGAAGTGTAAGGGGTATGTCCCAAAGATCTGTTCTTTGTCTTATGCTTTACTCCTTGTTGGTAAATGGTCAAAGAAAAATAAGCAGCTGAAAAGAAGGGGAAGAAATGGAAGTTGTGACAAACAGCACAATCCAGAGCAACTAATCTGTCCACATAAGAGCGCTTGGGTTGCCCTATCTATCACTAGGTTGGAGCAACTGCAAGATGCTCCACCCTAGTTACTCTGGAAGAGGCTTAGGGCAGAGCAAGGCAAGATAGGGTGCCCTAAGAGAGGTGGACCTGCTCTGCCCTAACTGGGGCAGCCTAAGCAGCTCAGGAGAGGCATGTTGAGGGCATGTTTAGCATTGCCTTGGGCAGAGCAGTTAGTCTGTATCCAGAGCCTGTTTCCAAAGCAGAAATGCTCTCTTCCAGCCCTCAGAGTTATATCACCTCAGGAGCAGGTATAGTAATGAGTAGACCAATAGGGGTCCATGATAAAGCCTGAGTAAGAATGGCAGTGTTGACCAAAAATCTGAGTTCTTGGCCAGCCTAGCTGCAACCGCTGCCTCTCAACCTCAGGATATGGAACAACTACGGCTGCCCACAAACCTCAGGATACAGCAGGCCACTCCAAGAAGCCCCTTCTATTCACTGTAGAATGTACTGGCATCTCTTCAGGGATTCCTTATAAGGCAGGCACCCAGTGGCATCACCAGACTGGTGCAGCTGGTGTGGGCTGCATTGGGTGATGCGCTTCGTATGGGGTGATGCGCCGGAGGAGTTTGACTGTCCTTTGGTAGGCCCCAGGCATTAGCACACCCATTCAGGCCTGCTCCAAGGCGGAGCAGCAGCCAAAAGCTGCCACTTGTCCTCAGAGCTGGCCCAAACGGCCAGCTGAGGTGCACTGTGCAGAAACACGCTGAACATGCCGAACAGCTTCAGAGGAGACTTCCTTTGAGTGGAGGAAGTCTGCGCCTCTGCACAGCCATTCGGCCTCACTCAGGAGGCGAACGGCAGCCGAATGGCTTCAGAAAGAGTACCGCACAGGCACCAACTCTGACGCCTGCTCAGTCCCCTCTGAAGCCGAAAGACTTCAGAAAAGTACTGCACAGGCATCAGAGATGGTGCCTGTGCAGTACTCTTTCTGAAGCCAGTTGGCTTCAGAAACAACTGTGCAGGTGCCAACTTTGACAACTGCGCAGTCCCGGTGGGGGGGCACACATCCCAGGGGTGACGCACAGACTACCACACCGGGTGATGCGCAGAGTCATTTCACCACTGTAGGCACCACAGCTGTTCCTTGTTCAGTGTGATCTGAGGAGTGTCTCTTCAGGAGCAAGTCCTCCCCATGGGTCAATTACTTAGCATGCTCTGGAGCAGTTAGGGCAGCCCAGGCTTCCTGACTGGATGCAGCATAACTTTCTGCTCTGGATACAGAATAGTTAGGACAGAGCAGTTAGGGCAGAGCAGGCTGAACTTGCTCTGGATTGTGCCCAAAGTTTATTTGGGGGGGCTCTAAGATCACTGCATATGGTGATTGCAGCCATGCACCTGCTTTTGGGGAGGAAAGCTATGGCAGGTGTAGACAATTTAATTAAAAGTCTAGACATCACCTTGCCAACAAAGATCCATTTAGTTAAAGCTATGGTTTTCCCTGTGGAAATGTATGGCTGTGAGAGCTGGATCATAAGGAGGGATGAGCACTGAAGAATAGATGCCTTTGAATTATGTTGCTGGAGAAGACTCTTGAGAATCCCTTGGACTTCAAGGAGATCAAATTAGTCCATCCTGCAGGAAATCAAACCTGATCATTCATTGAATTTTTATAAGGTTTTTATTAATTTCAGATACAGGGATAAGACAGATTTATCATATAAAGGCAGGAGATACATAAGGTACAAACATGATTGTTCACTGGAAGGACAAATACTGAAGATACTGAATATTTTGGGCATATCACGAGAAGGGAGGATTCTTGACCCTGATGCTGGGGAAAACTGACAGTGAAAGGAGAAGGTGACAGCAGATGGTTAGATAGTCTCACCTAGGCAAGGAACGTGAATTTGGATAAACTTGGGAAGTTAGTGGGGAATAGGGTGGCCTGGTGTGCTGCAGTCCATGGGGTCACAAAGAGTTGGACACAATGACTAAACAACAATAACCAAAAGTGATGTTTTTATGTAGGGGAGTTATACACTGCCCTTATTGGAACATTGGGATATTAATGCCAAAGTAGTGTAGTGCAGATCCTGTTTGTTTAAAGAGGAGACTTAGTTCTAAGAAAGATGATTATTTTATTTAAAAAGACAAAAATAATTAAAATAACACATGGGTATGTAATGGAGAAATAGTTTCTTGGTTCTAACAATTCAGTATATGAATTCAGAATTCATGAATTGCTTTCATGGTGGTTGCATGTGAAGTGTTTTTGGTACACCAAGAGAAATCAGAAAAAGGGAGTTTTAGTGAAGGAAATTAGGGATTCCTGTTCTTCTTCCAACCTGCTAGTCACTGAAGGTGAGTGAGTGGGAGAAATATAAGGGTTTCCAAGCAAAATATACTTACTTGTCCTGAAGTGGTTTAGAGAGAGAAAGAGTCTAGTGGAGGATCTAAAAGACATTTCTTTATATGGGTCAACAATACTAAAAGCAATGCTGGTTCATGGATCTGCTCTAAAGTAACCCAGTCATTTTCCTGGCATTTTTTCTGGCATTTTGATGTAGTGTACTTTAAGACCAGGATGTTGCACAAACCCAAATTCAATTCCTTGCTTCCTTTATGCCAGGGGTCTCCAAACCCAGGGCAGGGGCAAAGATGTGGCCTGTGGCAATCCTCTATCTGGTCCCCTGCCAGCCTTTGGTCCACCGAGAGCTTCTGGCCCACTCAGCAAACCACAACCAGATTGTGCTCTGTTTGAATCCAGAAGGTTCAGATGGCCTTCTGTCTTCTGAGCACCTCAGAATTTGAGTTCTATTTCTAGAGTATTTAAATTTTATATTTAAATTTTTTTCAGCCCTCAATAATGTTATTTAATGCAGACATTTGATGCAGGCCTTTGGCTAAAATGTTTGGAGACCCCTGCATTATGTTATGCATAGAGGGAATCTCCATGACAGATTCTGGAGAGCTACTTTCAGGTGTCAAGAAACTGTGCTGAGCTAGACACAACAATAGTTTTGATTCCCATCGACAGCAGCTTCATGTTGTGTAGCCACTGAATCCAAGTTCTCTGATCCAAAAGGCTTTAATAATCCACCTTAAAGAGGGTGTGGTGCTGACGTATCTCAGTAGGGATACCTGGAATATGGTTGCTTTTTATGCGCGCCCATGTAATTGTTAAATACAATGTGGTAGATTGGATCAAAGCAACTGGTGGATTGAAACCAGTAATGTGCAATAATACAAAGAAAGTTGCTAAGTAAGTACTCACAACTTTATACAGGTTTATACCAATGCTATTTAAAATATCCTGTGAATATATTGTTTCTGTGACATGTACGTTAGAGTACTTCTAAGTTAATTTAAACAATTGGCAATTGTGGCTACTGCCATCTTTCTCCTGCTGTGCACTTGGATGTCTCTTGAGACACCTCCACCCATTGTCGTGGTCCACCCATATTCAGAAGGGCAGTCCACCACCCCAATACTAGCAATGTCGCTCAATGAGGAAGCCTGTGAAAATGCAAGGCACCTTATATTTGCTACATTCACTAGTACTAATCTGACCCTACTCCTGAGCACTCATCCAGAGTGAACACTGCAGCATGCAAGGCTGCATGTGGGAACAGGAAGCCTTTGCACACATCCTGTTCATCCATCTATGACGCACGGAACAGCATGCCAGGCCATAACTGGGAAAATTAGATCAGTACATACTTTCTGTATGTCTATCCATAGCATACAATTATGTAGCATGCCAGAACATTAATGGGAAGAGGAAGTCTCTGTACATCTGTATATCCCTCCAGGGAATCCACTGCATCATGCCAAACCACAACTTGCAAGACTTTTAAAAACTGCCACTGTACCAGAGGATTGGAGAATAGCAAGTGTCACTCCATTATAAAGGAGAAGGGACTTTGGAAACTACAGGCTTTGCAGTCTAGCATTTGTTCCAGGTAAGATGGTGGAAAGCCTCATCAGATATAAAATCTTAAAACACATAGAAGAACAAGCCTTTTTCTGAAGGAGGATCAGCATGGCTTTTATAAGGGTTAAGTGTTGCCTCAGGAACCTTTTAGAATTCTTTGAAAAGGTCAACAGACAGGTGGATGTGAGCAAATCCATGGGTATCATGTAACTTGATTTTCAGCAGATGACATACAAGTAAGTGTAAGTGATGCACACTGATGCAAAACCAGAAAACTGCACATATAGGCTAATGGGGTTTGAGTTCTGCAAGGATAGGAGAGAGACGTTGTGGTGCTGGTGGACAGCTCAATGTGGACAGGATTATGCTGTATGCCAGCGTAGAAACTGAAGGTAAGTTCACATCTGGAGTACTGCGTCCAGTTCTGATCACCACATAGTGGATGTGAAGAAGGGGCAGAAGAGAGTGATCAAAATGTTTAGTGCACTTCTGCTCTTCTCCTTTAATGACAGACTACAGCCTTTGGGGCTTTTCAGTCTCAGAAAAAGACACATCAGTTGGAACATGATTGAGACATACAAAATTATGCAGGGATGGATAGAGTGGATAGAGATGCTCTTTTAACTTTTACCTGCTGTCACAGCTGTGGGTCATTTTGGAGCATGTCCACAAGCAGCATATCTTTTAGTACTCTTGACCTGTGTCCCATATAAGGAAACATCTTCTAATTCTAAACTTATGCACTGATGCAGTTTGCAAAATATGGATGGTGAATAACTTAGAAAGATTTCTAGAGATGGAACAGGGCAGGACCAACAATGCTCAAATTAGTATCAACATTTGCCTTTTGTAACTGCCCCCTTAAATACTAGTTTAAGGAACCTATTTAGGGGTTTTGATTGACTAAAATTAAAGGGGTCAGAATGTAAGTCTTCCAGTAGGCTTCCCCTTCCTTTTTCTCCCTGATGAGATTGATTCTGAGCAAAGCATTGATTCACTCCTATGCTGCACCTTTGAGAAGACAGAATTGGAGCCAATTATATATGACTTTGGATACAGTATCATTATGATAGTAATGGAGTTGTTTTTATAGTAAAAAAAAGCAATGGGGACTCTAAGCCAGACTGAGACCACAGCATGAGAAGACAATACATTTATGCTAGTGGGAATTTTCCTTATAATGCAGATAGTAGCTGCTTATACACTGATTGAAGAATACTCATCTGTAGGGATGAGGCACCAGCTAATGCAATGTCTCTTCTTTGTCAGGGTCCTGTTCTAGAAGGAAATCTAGGATGAAGTTACTGGATGTGGTGGCTGTCAGTGTGGTGCTACTCAACACCTTTTCTCTTCCTGATGGTAAGAGACTTATGGAGAGGGTCCAGTTAGTCTATGAATATGTTTTCACCTCTGGGGGGGGGGGATTAATATGATCATATTTGTATAGCATGTGCATAATCGTAGAGGTTTGCCAGCAGCCTGGCTTAGGAGGGGTTAATGGTAAAGTAACCATTTCTAATGTCATCATTAGAAAAAGAGAACAAAAATCCCTGAAACTGTAGGACATCCAAGAAAATGTCATACACTTATAAACATTTGTACATTTATTTTGTGATTACTTTAAACAGTATAATACTCACAATTCAATCAGAATTACCCTGTTTCCCCAATAATACGACCTACCCTGACTTTTGCTCTGCTGTCTAAATTAAGACCACCCCCGAAAAGAAGACCTATTAAAATCCCACTTCTGCATAGCAGCCTCAAAGCCCAAAACCTATGCAGGTCTACTTAGAAGTAAGCCTCATTATAGTGGGGCTTATTCCCAGGCTAGTGTGGATGGGATAGCAGCCTCAAAGCTTCCACCCTTTATTCTGGGGGAAAGCTCCTCCCCCAGCCTCATGGCCGCCTGAGGAACAGAGGGTGAGGGCAGCATGCTGGTGCTGTTGCTGCTCTGTCTCTGCCGCCTGGCATTGTTCTTTTGCTGCAGCTGCTGCTGATCATGAGAGGAACCAGTAATTATTAAAGAAGCACAAGCAGAGAAACCCCTCCCTTCCTGCCTCCTCATGGACCCTCTCCCCGGTCAATGAGGCATTGCTACTCAGAAGTAAGCACCATTATAGTCAGTGGGACTTACTCTCATGAAAGTGTGGATGGGATAGCAGCCTCAGAGCCTGAGCCATGCATTGCTACTCAGAAGTAAGCCCCATTATAGTCAGTGGGACTTACTCCCAAGAAAGTGTGGATGGGATAGCAGCCTCTAACCCCACCCTTCTGTGCAGACACACATAGAATAGGGATCTTTCTGGGATCACTGTTAATCAATAATTAATTAGCTAATTATAGAGATTATAGCATTAATCATTTATTAAACTCAGATTAAAAAAATATTCATACAAAGCAGTATAAAATGATAAGTGATTGGCTGCAAGATGCTAAAGTAGGTAGATTTCATATGATCCTGCAGGAACCTGTTTTTAATGTATGCATGCTAAAAAATATTATTTCACCAAATAGATTTTAAACCAGTCTGGATAACATCTCTCTCTCTCTCTCTCTCTCTCTCTCTCTCTCTCTCTCTCTCTCTCTCACACACACACACACACAGACACAAATACAAACCCTGATACTTAAAAATGGAGATATAGTTTTTAGGATGGCACAATCAGTGGCATAGCTAATGATCACGTAGCCTGGTGCAAAGCTCAAAATATTGCCCAAAGTGATGTCATAACCAGAAATGAGGAAAACCCTGAAGCCGACTCCTCAGCAGTTCACCACCCATTTGCTTTGCTAGTGGCAAAGTCAGCACCTGTTTGCAATCTGGAGTCGAAGAAGAGTCTGTTGCTCCTCCTGCTAACAACAAAAGGGAGGAAAACGCTTTGTGCCCCTTTTCACCCTCTTCCGGTTGGAATTTCCAAAAACTGCTTCTTACTGGGTGCCCCCATCACAGAAGGATCATCCTCCCTGAATTTCACACTTCCAGGTCCAGCAGTTTTGGATGGGAGTGAGTGAGTCAGTGACTAATTCATATTAAGCAGATTCATAAGAACTGATTCATATTAACACCTTACTGGTTCCCTACAGATTAGAATTACATCTCATTGGCTCTCAGAGCAATCAATATCATGGGAAAGTTTGTCAGTATGTTATACAGAATTTTAATTCATTTGACTTGGATTAAATAAAAATTTAATGGTTTCACCAGCTTGTCTGTGATGTTTCTCTTTTTTCAATAAATGTCTGAACATACAAGTTCATAAGTGATTTCAATGAAAAACTGAGATAAGCTGGCAAAAAAACCCACCGCATTCAAATTTTATTTCTATTTAAAGTAGTTGTTATCATTCACAGAAAGTCATGACTTTCCTTTGTATTGTTCACACAGGAATGGATTCCGTGAAGGAACAGCACCAAACCCAAGAAAGCTGCTATGGCAGCATCTAGTTCAGGGGTCCACAAACTAAGGCCCGTGGGCTGGATCCAGCCTGCCAGGGGCCTCAATCTGGCCTGCCGGCCTTTTGGGGAGTTTGGGAGGTGCTTTGTGGGCACTGGGGGGCAGTTGCAGGCTGCAGCAGCGAAGATCCGGGCAGCTGCAGGCAGCCATTTCCGAAGGGAAGACTGTGTGCATGCGCGCACAGTCTCCCTTATCCTTTGAGCTCCACCGGAGAGCTGCAGGGCTTCTCCGTGGGCGGAGCTGACAATCCTCAGCTGACCCCAGGAAGGCACTTCTTTGGGTCAGCTGAGGATAGTCAGCTCCGCCCACAGAGCTGCCCACACTTACACAAACACACACATACACACACACAAACACACACACCAGCTCACCTGCAGAGGCGCTGGCATGCATGCTGGCCAGGGAGACCCTAGCACCGCAGACAAGTGGCTGGAGGCAGATGCGCCAGCCAGAGCTCCTCTGAGCCCCCCCGGCCAGCCGGGAAGAGGCTGCTGCCTCCCCAGTCTTTATGGGCACTGGGGGGCAGTTGAAGGCTGCAGTGGCAAAGATCCACCAGCCGCGGGCAGCCATAACTGATCCAGAAGGACACCATGGTCAATGGTGTTGAAAGTCACAGAGAGGTCCAGCAGGACCAATAGGGACACACTCCCCCTGTCCAATCCTCAGCACAGGTCATCTAGCAAGCCAACCAAGGCTTTTTCGGTTCCAAAGCCTGACCTGAAGCCTGATTGAAAAGGATCCAGATAAACCGTTTCATCCAGAACTCTCTGGAACGGTGATGCCACCACTTACTCAATCAGAGGTGGAACTTAGATGAAAGAATAAAGGATGAATTGTTATTGAAATTGGAGTGAAAATATCCAGAAGGAACCCAGAAGAGGCTTATGCAAGCAAGAGATTTCTTTATTGGAGCTCCAGACTTCAGTCGGACAGAGTTTCGTCCCTCAAAAGACTGAGTGTCTAGCACATCTTGCACATACATTTTTTATCTTTTCTGTCACATAGGAAACCTTTACATAAAGAGATTATTTCTTTGTAACAAGAGAAATTCATACAGGTTAAAAGATTTTATCTCTAGAGCTTCCTGGCTCGGAAAGAAACAGAATGGGGAAGGACACATAGGGCGCAATCCAGAGTAACTACGGGAAGACCTTGCTCCGGTGTAAGAACAATTTGCTCTGGATTGCAATATGAATTTCCCATAGGTTTTCACTAGGTGGTGCAGTAACTACGGGTGCACGTAATGTCTCTTACATGCTCCCATAGTTACACAATTCACAATGGAAAACATTCACTGTTACCCAGCACCTATAGGTTTTACATTTACTGATCCATCCGGGCTTCCGTTTACACAAAGGGGAGAGAATTAAAATACTATTTTCATTTTATAATCTTTAGGCTTCAAATAAGTCCTTCCGTCTTGCCTGACAATTAATATTTCCATTACATTGCTTTCTTTCCCTCCGCGAAGCTGTTTCTATTCTGTTTCATAATAGCGCTCTTGTCTAGCGCTGCAGGGTTAGCTGAGGACAAACGGGGAATCCCCTACTAGTTCGGCTGAGATAAGCAGACTTTACAAGTTTCAAGTGGGCTAATTTCCTCTGACCGCAACAATGTCTGGACTGGCAGCACTCAATGAGGCAGTGTATTGTGATGTCATAATCCTCTCTCCGGGGGAGCTAGTGAAAGCTCATTGAGGCAAAGCGAGCCTCCAGCCAGCATCTGCAATGCCTGTCTTATAGGCAATGAATGATTCCAAGGGTTTCAAATAATTCTAATAAATTCTAATAAAAATCTAATATCTAGCTTCTTCCATTATAGAATGAGTTCAAGTTTCTAAGATTTCTCCCAAGCACCAATACATAAAAATAAAGCACCTACTCCAATGGATCCCCATTTTCCCACCTCCCAAGGAACCTCTAAGGCCGTGATAGAGCATTTTAGCCAGGGACCCCTTTCTGAGAATAACAATCCATCCGGGACCCCTGGAAGTGATATCTTGGCTGGAAGTGTCATTAAAAGTGCCCAGTGCTAGATTCTAAGATAGCTGCATCCAGATTTTCATGACCCCCCCACCCAGAAGTGTGTCCCGACCCCCACTACGATGATCGCTGTTTTAAGCCTTTCAGAGGACATAAGTTATATCTGGTTTTGGGGAAAACTTGGAAGTGATTTTTTTAGGCCCTCAGAACACCCTCTACCATAACCAGAGTATAGCTCCAGACGTGTTTGGTGAAGAGGGCCAGAAGTCTAGGGGACCAGATCATCTGCTCCCCAGGCCTGGTTTTGAAGACCCCTGTTCTAACTTGTATAACTTGTATCAACCTGTGTAATTGATAATCTGTTCCATGATCAATCCTGGTTATGTCAGGCTGTAGTTCCCCAGACCCCCCCAACCCACTTTTTAAAGCTAGGGACAACACTGGCTCATCACTGATTCTTTTGACACCTAACTGGATTTAAAGCTTAAAGCTGCCAAGTTTGCTTCAATGCTGGAATGAGCTGTGATCAAACCATGAGGAGTTGTATTAAATTAAGTCAGCAGTACTCTAATGTACATTCTACAGAAACAATACATTCACAGGATATTTTATATAAGCATCAATCAGTCTTGAGAGACTATGGTATCATGCTCAGTGCGGCATACGTTGCATGCAAAGCATGAAGGCCTGGGTTAGATTGTTATGGAGGATAGGCTGTTACCCAAGCAGCAAATCCCCCCTCTCCATGCCACTGAATTAGTCCAATGGAAAGGCAGAGCCAATATGATTGGATCCAGCTGGTGTCGCAGAGCTGGGCTAAGGACAGGAGCTCACCCTGTCTTGTGGGGACCGACCTGAGTCTCAAACCCTGGCCTGCTGGTTAACACGCAGTGTCTTAACCACCTGCACCACCCATAGCCCAGTGGATATTTTATATAGCATTTGGTATAAACCTGTATAAAGTTGTGACTACATACTTGGCAAGTTCCTTTGTAATGTTGCACATTACTGGTTTCAATCCACCAGTTGCTTTGATCCAATCTACCACATTGTATTTAACAACTACATGGGCGTGCATAAAAAACAACCATATTCCAGGTATCCCTACTGAGATACATCAGCACCACACCCTCTTTAAGGTGGATTATTAAAGCCTTTTGGATCAGAGAACTTGGATTCAGTGGCTACACAACATGAAGCTGCTGTCGATGGGAATCAAAACTATTGTTGTGTCTAGCTCAGCACAGTTTCTTGACACCTGAAAGTAGCTCTCCAGAATCTGTCATGGAGATTCCCTCTATGCATATCTTGGAATGCCCAAGAATCAGAAGGGTCTTCTCCGTGGCCCATTGTAACTCCATTCTATCCGCTGTTCTCTGGGGCAGATTTAATGGTACAGTGGTGCTTCACATAAAGAGCTTAATTTGTTCCAGAGACAAGCTCTTTTAGTGAAATGCTCTTTAAATGAAGCAAATTTTCCCATAGGAAACAATGAAAACCCCTACAACCCCCAAAATATTCATATAAAAATATTAATTGGATGTAAAAATGATGACAAAATACTGGAATTGAATTCAAAACATGCATTCAATATGCATGATCCTATGAAGTCTACTTAGGCTGCAATCCTAAAGACACTTTCCTGGGAGTAAGCCCCATTTTACACAATGGGGCTTCTGGGTAGACCTGTTTAGGAGGCTGCAATCAAAGACACCTTCCTGGGAGTAAGCCCCTTTTAACACAATAGGGCTTACTTCTTGGTAGACATGGTTAGGAGGCTGCAAGACACTTGCCTGGGAGGCTTTCCTGGGCTGCTGCTGGAGATTCAAGGTGGCCATTGGGGGTACTTGGAGGCAGTTAGGGGCAGCTGCCTCTGGCACCCCCAGGCAACTGCTTCCAAGTTGGGGGCAGTTAGATGCAACAGCGCTGGCCAGCAGCCCTTTTAAAATAGTCTCAGCATGGAGTGCAAGGGCTGCATAGCATGCATGCCCATAGCACGCATGCTTGCCAAGTGAAGCGGAACTTATTATGTGAAGCAAGATTTCTTGGAAGTTTATACTTGTTATATGAAACGCTTGTTATGTGAGGCGCCTGTTTTGAGAGGTACCACTGTATTCCTCTTCAGGAAAGAATCTGCCCCTGTCCCCATCGAGCTGTAGAACTGCTAGTCCGCCTTCTTTTTCATTGTCTGCTCCACAATGAGGCCAGGAGGAAATGTTTAGCCCTCCAACCCCATCTTGAATTCCCTTCTGAGGTCCACATTATGTTGCAGTCCTTAATAGCTACACCTGACCCTAACATCATTCTCCAGATAGCTACTTTTATCTTACAAATTGTGGCGTCCAACCAGAAATGTGTTCCTAGCTCCTGAAGTCTCTGGTCTCTTGGAGTTAACTGTTTGTATGTTTATGTATGAAACGTTTTTTAATGTTTACTGTAATATTATGCCAAGAAAGGTACTGAAACTGAATCTGAAAACTGAAATATATTAGAAACAGAACTCTAATTCTGAGGTGCTCAGAAGGCCCTCTGAACACCTTCTGGATGCAAACAGAGCACAATCTGGTTGTGTTTTCTTGAGTGGGCCAGAAGCTCTTAGTGGACCAGAGGCTGGCCTGGGACCAGATAGAGGATTGCCACGGGCCGCATCTTTTCTCCCAGCCAGGGTTTGGAGACCCCTGGCATAAAGGAAGCAGGGAATTGAATCTAGGACAGATTTCTGGTAGCTGTGATGGGATTGTGCAACATCCTGGTCTTAGAAGTACACTACATCAAAATGCCAGAAAAAAGCCAGAAAATTGCCTGGGTTACTTTAGAGCAGATCTACCAACCAGCATTTCTTTTAGTACTGTTGACCCATATAAAAAATGTATTTCAATTCTAGACTTAAAAACTGATGCAGAGTATGAACTGAGAGTGCAACCATCATGCCCATCCATCATTTATATCATATCCAATCCAGCTTGGCTCTATGAGCCATTAGTGTCTATGTACCGGTTCAGATGATGGCTTTTTCATTCTTCCAAGCCTTGTGTTTCAGAGAATATGACCTATGACACTGTGGGTGCATTCCTAACCAATTTAGGTCAGTGCAATTCATGCTTCTCCCCATTCTCATGGTGGTGCAGGGAGGGGCATGTCCTCAAGGAGTGGTGCAGAAGTGCCAAATGGCACATTTGCAACAGGATTGCATGCTCAGCTGCGTGCATTGGCCTAATTCCCCCAGGAGTGGGGCAGAAGTATCTTATTGCACTTTTGTGACATCTCTAGGTCAGCATAGGACTTATGCTGGGACTTAGGCCAGACTAAATGGAGGTTAGGATTGCAGCCTTAGTAAAAAAAAAAAGAATTATCCCATCCTGAAAAGGGGTGGGGTGGGAGAAAAGGATGATCCAAGGGGAGATCTCCAGAAAAAGTGATGGTTTGTTGTTTGGTGCAGCCCATTCATACCGGCCAAACATTCACCTGGTTGTAAAAAGAGGAAAGAGACACACGCAGGGAAGAGGATCATGATTTGGGCAATTCTACTATGACTTTGATGTTAGTGGTAGGAATTGCAATTATCAACATATGGTAGCATTGAAACTTATATGAGTTTGGGTAGAAGAGCTTAAGTGGATAGCTGCTATTGGTAGTCTCTGTAGGATCGCCAGGTGAGAGAAATATAAAAGTGGCTAGAAATGTCTACATGCAGGCGTCACTTAACAACATTC
Organism: Cryptoblepharus egeriae; assembly: GCA_030015325.1. NCBI lineage: Eukaryota > Metazoa > Chordata > Lepidosauria > Squamata > Scincidae > Cryptoblepharus > Cryptoblepharus egeriae. The sequence goes on from JAREYC010000002.1 coordinate 216,108,509, forward strand.
CACTTATTGACAAACTGTACACATGTCTGTGGTCAAAACACAACAAAGAGGCTCTTAATGAGGCAATCAGGTTTCCCAAAGCTTGCACAAGAGTGTCTTTTAAAGTGCAATCCTATGCCTTTCTACTCAGAAGTAAGTTCCATTATATTCAATGGAACTTACTCCCAGGAAAAGGTATATTGGATTGTGGCTTTAGTGCAATGTAGAGGCAATTTGTTGCCAATATCCTGAGCAGCCAGCTAGTCTGGCAGGGAGTGTCTGTTTAACAAAAAGGCTCTAGATTGGATCAAGTGTTCAATTAACAACCTAACTGCATAATAATGGAATAGAAAAATGTATCTCTGTTAAGTGTTGCACACCTGGATTGGGGACAGCAGGGTGTGTGTGTGTTTGCGCGAGAGAAATGATTCAGGCTGGCTATTTAACAAAATTTAAAGTCTATTTGGTAAAATGATTCTTTTAGCATTCGTACATTATAACTGGGTTTCGATCTCTCTGTTTCTGTCTGTGACAGATAAATCTACCTACCGTTATGTAGCCAATCACAATTATATGTTGCTTTATGTTAGTAATCTATATTTTTAAAATCTGCATTTAATCAATTTAATTAATGATGTAATCACTATAAGTAGCTACGGTAATTAATTATTAATTGAATTCATCATTTGGAGCACCATAGCTTTGTGTGCCCCTAGACCCCAGATGGTTTAGGTGTGTCACTGCAAGACTGTATCCATGTGCAAACAGTCAGAAACATTCACAGTGTTTAGCAGAAAAATTTTTCAGTACACGGAAGACTCTTTCACCATCACCATCTTCATAAAATGAAACTGACCCCAGAGCAGAAGGTCTGCAGCATGATGGCCTGAAGTCTGTCTTTTTTACTTTTTTGTTTCTGAGCAAATTCTGCAAATTGAGGTCATACTGGTGTATAGTTTTGTCGCACGAACCAGTACAGTATCGGAAAACCACCCGTTCTTGACTGACGTATGGTAAACCTAAGTCATTCAGGGTTACAGACTTTTGAACTAATTTACATTCCTTTGTGAGCTCTCTCCGTTCCATCCTGCTGGCAAGACTATTGGTGTTTTTTGTGGCTGTTTCAAAAAGATAAAAAGAAAAGGATTGGTCAGATGATTATTTATCCTAATAAAAACATTTTCATATATTCAAATATTAAATTGCCCCATTGTCAAGTCATCAGATATCCATTATATGCATGATCAGTACAACCTAATGCATGTTTTTTGCAGTGGTAAGAATCACTTGTGTGCTCAGACTTGCAGCACTTTCATTGCAAAATTCAGTCTTTCTATTAAATGTATCCTTTAACGTTTCAGTTCACACCAACTTAATACATGCTACTAATTTTCAACATTTATAACCAGACTCTGAACCACTGTAAGAGCACAATCCTAACCATGTCTACTCAGAAGTAAGCCCCCTGTATTCAATGGGTCTTTCTCCCAGGAAAGTGTCTTTAGAATTGCAACCTAAGGCTCTACCATGTCAGTGGTGAGCATGCCTCAGTGCCAGGAGGTGTGACTGGAGCAGAGGGCAGTGTGCAGAGGAGGGCAGGGTAAAGGTGGTGAATCTGAGTGAGGGCAGGCCAAAGGACAGGTAGAGTGAGGAGGATGGTGGAGACTGAGGCTGCCACTGAATCCTATGACCAGGGTGACCAGTTGGCCTGTTTTTCCGGGACATGTCCTCCTATTTAGCTTTGTCTCCTGGAAAAGAACTTATATGTCCTTCTTTTCCCTGTGAGCAAACCCAGAAGGCAACTCATAAACCTTCTTGTTATGAATAAATTGCATGTAATAAATAATATGAATTATACATTTTAACTTAATAGCTGAATGTCTTTAAGGTGACCACCCATGGGACTGGAGGAAATTGGTCAAGATAGGGAGGATAGGGAAAGGCCTCCTCAGTTATGCATACACTATGTGATCAGGTTACTTTCCCCAGAGGTAAGAAAATATTCATTGATTGACTGGACCCTCTCTGAAGGTTTCTTACCGGCAGGAAGATAAAAGCCATTAAGTAGCACCACGCAGACAGCCATCACATCCCATAACTTCATCCTAGATTTCTTTTCAACACAGGACCTTGACACACAAGAGATATGGCATTAGCAGATGCCTCTTCCCTACAACACTCCATCCATACAATGGATGTGGTGACTTTGGCCTCCCTCCCAGCCTTGTCTCTCAACCAGCTCTTGTCAACAGCACACTATCAGGGCTAGAAAGTATTGCCACTTTTGTGTACTCTACAATAACTAACACAGTGCCTGACATTAATACTATTTAGTTTAATCACAATATATAGCTGGTCTCAGTGCCACTCTTTTGTGACTATGGGTGCAATCTTAAACTAGGCCAGCACAACTCATTGGTCTTCCCATTCCTTTGGTGATATAAGGAAGCAAGCGCATGTCCGTACACTGGCCTAAACCTCCCCCAGGAGTGGCACAGATGTGTCTTATGTCACTTCTGTGACACCCCCAAGTCAGCACAGGACTTATGCCAAGGCTTAGGCTGGCCTAACTGGAGCCTAGGATTGCAGCCTTAGTTGATAGGGTACCACAAAGGGAGCTGAGTCATTAAACATGGAGAAGACAACAAAGGGGATAATTTCATAGGACACTTAACATATTAAAATTTAACACATTTAACATCTATCCACTCTGTTGATGCTTAACACACCCCTTAACACTCTATGAATCATCTGCTTAATAATTTTCAATCCTGTCCCCCCTCCAGTGCCAGTTAGCATCAAAATGTTCAGTTTTTCTTGAGTTGATAGCAACTGTTTGCATGTGACAAGTGGCAGGACTGTGGCATGGTGGAATCAGGATAAGTCTACTCTTTCAACCTTTTATCCCTATTGCCATCTCAGTGTTGGAACACACCTATGTCTCAGCTGGTATCTACTGTCCGGTCAACAGACATGGTCTCTTTAACCCCTGAGCCACCACATTTATCCTTATCCACTCTATTCTTCCCCTAAATTTTGCATTTCTCCATCAGGTACTTTTTTCTTAGACTTTTAGATCCTCCACGAGACTCTCTCTCTCTAACCCACTTCATGACAAGTAAGTATATTTCGCTTGGAAACCCTTGACTTTCTCCCACTCACCCACCTTCCCACTTTCTCTGCTTTCAGTGACTAGCAGCTGGGAAGAAGAACGGGGACCCCTAATTTCCTTCCCTACAATTCCCTTTTTGTGATTTCTCCTGGTGCACCAAATACACTTCACATGCAACCACCATGAAAGCAAGGTATACTGAATTCAATTGTTAGAACCAAGAAACATTTCTCCATTACATATCCATGCGTGATAGTTAATTTTTTTGTCTTTTAAAATAAAATAATCATCTTTCTTAGAACCAAGTCTCCTCTGCACCACACTATTTTTATATCCAGCCTAATACCCCAATGTTCCAGTAAGGACAGTGTATAATTCCCCTTCATAAAAACATTGCTTTTGGTTATTGTTGTTTAGTCGTTGTGTCCAACTCTTTGTGACCCCATGGACTGCAGCACATCAGGCCACTCTATTCTCCACTAACTTCCCAAGTTTATCCAAATTCACATTCCTTGCCTAGGTGACACTATGTAACTATCTGCTGTACCCTTCTCCTTTTACCTTCAGTTTTCCCATACATCAGGGTCAAGAGTCCTCCCTTCTCAGGATGTGCCCAAAATATTTGATCTTCAGTATCTGTCCTTCCAGTGATTTACTGTATCTGTTCTTCAGGGCTGATTTACTGGAGGAGGGACTGATTTGATCTTTTTGCAGTCTTAGGGACTCTCAGGAGCCTTCTCCGGCAACATAATTTAAAGGCATCTATTCTTCAGTGCTCAGCCTTCCTTATGATCCAGCTCTCACAGCCACACATTTCCACAGGGAAAACCATAGCTTTAACTAAATGGATCTTTGTTGGCAAGTGATGTCTTGACTTTTAATTAAATTGTCTGTACCTGCCATATCTTTCCTCCCCAGAAGCAGGTGCATGGCTGCAATCACCATATGCAGTAATCTTAGTGACCCCCCCCCCCAAAAAAATAAACTTTGTCACAACTTCCATTTCTTCCCCTTCTTTTCAGCTGCTTATTGCTCTTTTATCATTCATCAACAAGGAGAAAAGCATAAGACAAAGGACAGACCTTCGGGGCACTCTCCTTACACTTCTCTCAATTGGGAAAATTGCCCACTGATACCCACTCTTTTTCCTGGTCCTCAGCCAGATCCAAACCTATGGGAGGATCTGCCCTTTAATTCCCTGTTTGCTGAATGTTTTGAGTAATCTCTGAAAAGGGACCATGTCATCATGAACCCTTCCGAAAAGGCATATACAGTGGTGCCTCATGTAACAAATTTAATTCGTTTTGGAGGCATGTTTTTTTACGTGAAATGTTCTTTACATGAAGTGGATTTTCCCATAGGAAATAATGGAAATTCAGACAATTGGTTCCAGAACCCAAAAAATATTCATATAAAAATATTAACTGGATGTAAAAATGTTGAGAAAACACTGGAAATTAATTCAATACATGCATTCAATGTGCATGATCCTATGAAGTCTACTTAGCCTGCAGTCCTAAGACACTTTCCTGGGAGATTCTTTCCTAACACAGTGGGGCTTTCTTCTGGGTAGGAGCCTCCTAACATGGTTAGGAGGCTGCAATCCAAGACACCTTCAAAGTGGTCTCCCCACTTTCTCCTTCTCTCCATCCTGAGCCTCTCTCTCCCCTGCTCCCTTCTGGCTAGCCCTGAGCTTCTTCCCTCTTCTTCACTGCTCTTCTCTCCCTCTGCCCTGCGGTCGCTGAGCCACAGGACGACCAGTACAGAAGTGTTGCTTTCGCTATGGGCAGGTGTGCTAGGCAGCCCTGACACTTATGAAAAGGGCTGCCGGCTAGCACGTCTGCCCCAACTGCCAATGAGTTTGTTTGTTATGTGAAGCACAGTTTGTTACGTGAAGAAGAATGCTAGAGAAATTTTTGTTTGTTATATGGGAGAATCAGCCTTGTTTTTCTATTTGTTTGGGATTTTACCTCTTTGAGGTTTTCTATCTTACCTACAAAAGATCTTAGGATGAATGGCCTGTAGTTTTCTGGGTCCCCTCTCCTTCCTTTGATATGATGCCTATCCTCAATCCTCTGACACAGAGGCAGATTTTAAAGGACATGTTGTGGTTTGGTGTGCTGCAGTGGATAGTTGTACAGAGACTTTATGTTCCTGTTAACGGCTTGGCATGCAACATTGTATGCCATGGATACATGGCCATGTACCTGATGTGTTCAGGGTCTTCTTGTTCTCAGTAATGGCCTGGCATTCTGCTGTGTGCGTCTTGGATGGGTGAACAGCAGCAAGGCCAGATTAATACTAGTGAATGCAAATACTAGGGGCCCAGCAATTTCACAAGCCTCCTAATTCAGTGGTATTGCTAGTAGGCTGGTGATGGCCTGCCCAGGGGCCCACGTCAAAGTGAGTGGGTGACACTAGAGGCAGCAGAAGAAAGATGGCAGAGGCCACAGTTGCCATTCACCATGATTGTAGCAGCAGAGAAGCTTTCTTCTGTGTAGCAGTAGAGAAGTTTGCTTCTGTGAAGCTTGTGTAGCAGTGGAGAAGCTTGTGGTCCAAAGCAGGATGGTCCAAAGCTGGGTGCTGAACATCTCATTGTGGTGCTGTGTGCCTCGATCAGGCTGTAAGCATCACAACCAAAAAGAAGATCATGATGGAATTTGCTCCAAGGAAATCAAAAACACTTTGCAAGTCCCAGCTGGATGCCAACAGGCAGCTTGTCATGGTGTATTGACACAGAACATGACAACACATCTTATGGTTGTAAGACGCTTCCAACTCCCCTAGAATATAATCAAGCTAATCACAGCACCCCTTGAGCATAACAGAGTTAATCAATAATATATCTTATGGGCCTATGAGGAGTGTGCCCAACATGTGTTGAATAAAGATCCTGTATCTGATAACTCAAGTTGACTGAGGGTTTGTAAAACGTACCACATGGTGTGTATCTGTCTTGCTCTGGATGGCTGCCTATCAGTGCTGCTACCGGGAACCAGTGTCTTCTTCAGCTGAGCTGCCCACAGCAAAGAGAACCACTGCAGCAGAATGTAAGATCTAAGGTATTTCTATCTACAGTATTTATCTACAGTATTTCTGGCCTGCAGCAGGCTCATCTAAGTAGGGCTGCCAAATGGGAGCTGACTTTCACAATCAGACTTACTGTTAAGAATATGTGGAGTGCTAGCAACACAGTGATGTCACTTCCAACCATTACATCACTGCTGTGTTGATGACATCATTCCTGGGGGTGGGGTGGTCCCAGACCGATTATCATTAACAGAAAGGGGTCCTGGGCTGAAATGCTCAAGAACTATAGAACTACAAAAGAACATTTCCACATTTTGTTTGTGTTCTGTATTATTACTGCTTAGAACTAGTATCAGAACTTTATCTGGACCTAGTACTGTATCTAATTTTTAACTTAGAACCTGGTATGTAATTTTTAGAACTTTATTGCAGGGATGAGCTGTGGCCAGACTATGGACCAGAAAAGCAATGACAGCAATGACATGCCAGTTGTACGTTGGATTTGAAAAGGGCAGAGTTCATTCCACAGATTAGGCAGTTTTCTGGAAAAAGCAGACTGTGAGTGAATAGTTTACAGTGAATTAGTGTTAACTGGTTGCTTCTCAGTGCACTTCATGCAAGATGAATTTTAAAAAGCAAGATTTTAAAAAGCAAGATGAATTTAAACAGAACTAGATCCCCAGTTAAACAATTGGCAATTGTGGCTACTGCCATCTTTCTCCTACTGTGCACTTGGATGTCTCTTGAGACACCTCCTCTTTTTGTCATGTTCCACCCATATTCAGCAGGGCAGTCCACCACCCCAATACTAGCAATGAGGAAGCCTGTGAAAATGCAAGGCACCTTATATTTGCTACATTCACTAGTACTAATCTGACCCTACACCTGAGCACTCATCCAGAGTGAACACTGCAGCATGCAAGGCCCTTATTGAGAACAGGAGGTCTTTGCACGCATCCTGTTCATCCATCCATGATGCACGGAACAGCATGCCAGGCCGTAACTGGGAAAATTAGATCAGTACACACTTTCTGTACGTCTATCCACAGCATACAATTATGTAGCATGCCAGAACATTAATGGGAAGAGGAAGTCTCTGTACATCTGTATATCCCTCCAGGGAATCCACTGCATCATTCCAAACCACAACTTGCAAGACTTTTAAAAACTGCCACTGTACCAGAGGATTGGAGAATAGCAAGTGTCACTCCAAATAAAGGAGAAGGGACTTTGGAAACTACAGGCTTTGCAGTCTAGCATTTGTTCCAGGTAAGATGGTGGAAAGCCTCATCAGATATAAAATCTTAAAACACATAGAAGAACAAGCCTTTTTCTGAAGGAGGATCAGCATGGCTTTTATAAGGGTTAAGTGTTGCCTCAGGAACCTTTTAGAATTCTTTGAAAAGGTCAACAGACAGGTGGATGTGAGCAAATCCATGGATAGCATGTATTTTGATTTTCAGCAAGATGACAGATGCGTTTCAATATAAATAAGTGTAAGAGCACAATCCTAACCATGTCTACTCAAAAGAAAGCCCCCTTGTATTCAATGAGTCTTACTCCCAGGAAAGTGTTTAGTACACTGCTGCTCTTCTTCTTTGAAGAAAGACTACAGCAGTTGGGGCTTTTCAGTCTCAGAAAAAGGCATCTCAGTTGGAACATGATTGAGACATACAAAATTATGAAGGGTTGGATAGAGTGGATAGAAAGATGTTCTTTTACCTGCTGTCACAGCTGTGGGTCATTTTGGAGCATGTCCACAAACAGCATATCGTTTAGTACTCTTGACCTGTGTCCCATATAAGGAAACATCTTCTAATTCTAAACTTATGCACTGATGCAGTTTGCAAAATATGGATGGTGAATACCTAAGAAAGATTTCTAGAGATGGAACAGGGCAGGATAAACAAAATTAGTATCAACCTTTGCCTTTTGTAATTTCCCCCTTAAATACTAGTTTAAGGAAGTTATTTAGGGGTTTTGAATGCAGGGTGACCATATAGAAGGGAGGATAGAGTGCCTCTACTTTTAACCATTGGATTAAAGAGGGAATTGAGGCAGGTTTAGCACATTATAGAAGAGTTTCAAAAGCAACACCTGTCTCAATTCCCTCTTTAATGCAATGGTTAAAGGTAGAGGCACTCTGTTCTTCATTTTATATGGTCAGCCTGAAATTGGTTAAAATTAAAAGTGTCAGAATGTAAGTCTTCCAGTAGGCTTCCCCCTCCTTTTTCTCCCTGATGCGAACTTGATTCTGAGCAAAGAATTGTCTTTACTCCTTTGAGAAGACAGAATTGGAGCCAATTATATATGACTTTGGATACAGTATCATTATGATGGTAATGGGGTTGTTTTTAAAGTAAAAACAACAATGGGGACTCTAAGCCAGACTGAGACCACAGCATGAGAAGACAATCCATTTATGCTAGTGGGAATTTTCCTTATAATGCAGATAGTAGCTGCTTGAAGAATACTCATCTGTAGGGATGAGGCACCAGCTAATGCAATGTCTCTTCTTTGTCAGGGTCCTGTTCTAGAAGGAAATCTAGGATGAAGTTGCTGGATGTGGTGGCTGTCAGTGTGGTGCTACTCAACACCTTTTCTCTTCCTGATGGTATGACACCTATGGAGAGGTTCCAGTTAGTCTATGAATAAGTTTTCACCTCTGGGCAGGGAAATGAATATGATCATATATGTATAGAATATGCATAATTGTAGAGGTTTGCCAGCAGCCTGACTTAGGATGGGTCAATGGTAAGTAACCAGGTGTCATCATCACAAAAAGAGGATAAGAAACCCTGAAACTGTAGGACATCCAAGAAAATGTCATACACTTATAAACATTTGTCCATTTATTTTGTGTGATTAATTTAAACAGTATATTGCAATTCAATTAGAACTATATATAATACTAGCTGAATTTACGTATCATTGCTGGAATAGAACATTAGTGAATATTTAAAGAATATTTGTGGGCAACATGCATGGTTGGGAACCTATAGGCACTGCTGGGCATCAGCAGGCACTGGTGGGCACCAGTGGGTATCTGTGACTGGCACCGGGCACAGTTGACACTGGGCGTCAGGCACTAGGCGCAGGAACCATGTGCCCCCAGCCACTAGCAATAAGTGGGCAATCAGTGGGAATTGGGGGATACCCTGGGGACAATGGTGGGCAGCAGGAAATGGTGGACACCAGCAGGTATCACCGGGCACCAGTGGGCAGTGGGTACCACCGGGCAACAGCTAGTACTGCAGGGCACCAGCAGGTAACATCATACACCAGTGGGTAGTGGATACCACTGGGCATCACCAGGCACCAGGAGGCAGTGGACACCACTGGGTACTACCAGGCAGCACCAAGCAGTGGGCAGTAGGCACCACCAGGCACCACCAGGCAGTGGGCATCACTAGGCACTGGGCACCAGGGGACAGTGGTCATCACTGGGCACCAGCAAGAAGAGGACAGTAGATACCACTGGGCATCTCTACCAGGCACTGGGCACCTCTGGGCTCCAAGCATCTCCACCAGATACTACTGGCAGCAGGCACCACTGAGCACCACTAGCAGGCCTCCGTCAGTCTTGAAAGACTATGATATCGTGCGCTCTGCATATGCTGGGTTAGATTGTTATGGAGGATAGGCTGTTACCCAAGCAGCAAATCCCCCCTCTCCACGCCACTGAATTAGTCCAATGGAAAGGCAGAGCCGATATGATTGGATTCAGCTGGTACTATTGGCAGCAGGCACCACTGGGCAATGGACACTGGGCACCACTGGGCACTGTTCATCCCTACTGGGTGTTGGACACCACTGGACTGTAGATTTGGGCCCCTTGTGCTAATTCAGTTTGACACACCTGTAAACTGGAAAGAAAAACCTTTTTGATCTAAATGTAGAGCTGCTTGCAAATGTTGAAAATAGATCTTGTAGACAGGGCCATAGATCAGGGGCAGGAGGGGTTGGAAACCCCCAAAGCAATCAGCTGCCCCCCTCAGAATTTTTTCCTGATCTGCCCTCATTTTTCCCCAGCCATTATCTTTCTAATCATGATCTAATGGGTGTGCTTAAGGTTCCCTTTGTTCACCTCTCCATGCAGACAATGGAGGGGGACAGGGAGACAGATCAGGGGGTCAAAATCAGAATTTGAAGCTCAGGAGGCCTTCAGTATGCACAGCCTACTTCTGTCTCAGCAGAACATTTTTTTCTATTCTGGATCATACAAATTACTACAAAACTATTGTGTTTGGGGGAGAAATGCTACTCTTTGGATAAATCATAGAAGAGTTTATGTTTTAAATATATTTTTCAATTTAATGCTTGCTGGGCCGGACAGGAAAATCCTACTTGTTGAGGGACCACATGGGAAATGGAGCCCTTTCTTGACTTTAGAATTGAATGCAGGACTTCTTCACTGCCCTTCTTTTCGCTTGTGAGCCTTAATAAATTGCATGTAATAAATTAGGGTTTAAATTAACCACATGAGAGCAAAATACCTGAGTATTTTTGGCTTTCATCTTGTCATGTCCTACATTTTTCTGGGTTATCCTCTACTGGAGGGGTTTTTGCTTATGAGCTTTCTTGTAATTAATAAATTGAATGTAATAAATTATATGTAGCAATAATAAGTAATATAGTGTTTAACCAAAATGAAAACAGAATACCTGAGTGTGTTTTGGTTTTATTTTGTCATGTCCTACACTTTCCTGAGATGTCCTATGTTTTTTTTTTTTTTGGGGGGGGGGCTTATTGCTTGTGAGCATTCTTGTAATAAATTTTATGTAGCAATATTAAATTTAATATGTAATATACGCTACAATCCTGAAGACTCTGAGCTGGGATGAACACCCATTGAACACAATGGGACTTACTTTTGAGTAGACATGGTTAGGATTGTGCTCATGGTGATTAAATAAACCACATGAGAGCATGTAGTTAAACACAGTATTGCCTATTCTTAAATTTCAAACTATTACATAGGATTTATATGTATTGCATATTTGTGTATTGCAAAACAGCTTCATGCTGCTGGCTTACAAGGAAAAGGGGGACATTGAAGTTTTTCAGGACTAATATCTAGGACATGTCTAGGATATGCCTTGGGTCCTGGAAAAAATCTTCATTGCCCTTCTTTTCCTTGTGAGCAGGCAGCATTTAGACTTCTTGTAATTCAAATATATATCGTATTTCCCTGCTTATTACACACACCGGATCATGAGACGCACCAAAGTTTAGAGAAGCAAAACAAGAAAAAAATATTCTGAACCAAATGGTGTACTAATATATTTAATAAAATATAGCAGAATAATATTTCAACCATGTAAAGTCAACAGTGGTATTAAGAACCATTATCACTGTCTTTAACAAATGAGGAAAGACTTTAAGCTTCAAGCACTCTTCTAATTTTCTGGAAACCCCAAAAACTCATCATCTCTAGTGTCAGTGATTTGTGACTTTTGCACCAATCTCATTGCAAATGATCAGACACCAGCATTTTGCACCAATCTCATTGCAAAATGGTCCAGGAAGGCAGGTAAGTTGGGGGGGGGTTCTTTTGGGGGAGGGGGGATCCAGGTAGGTAGGGAAAGGTGAGGGGATCTAGATCGATAGGGAAGAGTGAGGGAGGCACAGGCATGGAACAGCAATGACCAGGTCTTGTGCATATCTACTTTGGAGCAAGTCTCCAAGCCAGGGAAGGCTGCTTAGGATTGCAACTGTGCCAGGGTGACCAGATGTCAAACCCAAAACTCCTGAACCCCAAGGCCAAAATTCCTACCTGCAAAAAAAAATGGCCAAAAAATGCATTTTTTGTTTTTATATTTTTGATTTTTTACTTTTTGGCCATAACGTTTGATAGGAAGGAGATATCTCAAAACTGATTTTTGCATTGGATTCTGCTCTTCCATACAAATCCAACAACATATGACATGATGGGATAAGGTGCTCCAGGATTGGCCCTATCACTCTATAAGACGCACAGACATTTCCCCCCTATGGGGAGAAAAAAAAGTGCATTTTATAATCCGGGAAATACGGTATATGTGCCATATGACTATATTTGCTCTTTTTCCACGACATGTTCTGAACTTTAGTCTTGGGTCCCGGAAAAAAAAATCTTAATTGTCCTCTTTTTTCCTTGAGAGCAGGCCACATACAGCCTTCTTGTAATTCATAAATTATATGCAGTAAATTATGTGCAATAGTTTTAAATTAATAGTGTATAAATTTATATGTGCATTATATTGCACTAATGTATAGTGCAATATGATGTTTAAATTAAACACTTGAAAGCAATATATATGTGTGTTTTCAACTTTTATTTTATCATGTCTTACATTTTTCTTAGCCGTCCTACATTTGGAAGAGGCTTGTCATCTTTTTTGTTTATGATGTATGGTTACCCTGCTCCCTCCCAAATATAGGACAACCAAGAAAACTGTAGGACATGACAAAATAAATGCTAAAAACACTCATATATTGCTTTAATGTGGTTAATTTAAACACTATCAGTGCAATTCTATTCATGTCTACATAGAAATAAGTTCCATTGACTTCAGTGGGGCTTATTCCCAGGAAGGTGCTCATAAGACAGCAGCCTAACCCTTCAATCCAGAGTAACTACAGGAGCACATAAGAGACATTACGTGTACCCGTAGTTACTGCACCATCTAATGAAAACCTATGGGAAATTCATACTGCAATCCACAGCAAATTGTTCTTACACCAGAGCAAGGACTCCCCGTAGTTACTCTGGATTGTGCCCTAAGGCTGCAATCCTAAAATCACTTTCCTGGGAGTAAGACCCATTGAACACAATGGGGCTTACTTTTGAGTAGACATGGTTAGGATTGTGCTCTCTGTTACTTATTATTAAATCTAAAAGTATTACATATAGGTGCCAATCCTAAACAGCAGGGGTGTCCAAACTTTCAACTTGAGGGTTCCTGGACCTTTAACCATTATCTCACATATCACAAGCTATACCTGCAGAAATTTTCTTGTCTACATTTTCTCTGGACCTCTCATTGTTGAAGGTCCAAGATCCCTAAAGTCGAATGTCTGGAGTCCTCTGCTATATACTTTGTAATAGGTTTGGAGACCCCTGCTATATACTTATATCTATTTTCTTTGTAAACCGCTTTGTGAACTTGTTAGTTGAAAAGTGGTATATAAATACTGTAGATAGGTAGATATACCCTTATCCAGGGGCTCTTGGACCTGTGTACAACAATTGTGTAAAGGAGGGAATTTCAGCAGGTGCTGCTTCTCATCTCACTTATCAAAACTTGAGTTAAAGCAACATTTCATAGGAGGATTGATTTGGCAACAAAATGGCTGCAAGTCTGAGCACAGGTTCTGGGACTAGGCTTCATTGTGAGTCTCCATCCTAACCATGTCTACTCAAAAGTAAGCACCATTGTGTTCAATGTGTCTAACTCCCAGGAAAGTGTCTTTAGGATTGCAGCCTTACTGCTAAATAAACATGCATAGGGTGTGTATAATGGTCAGCTGATGACTCGACGGTGTTCAAAATTTGAATTGAGGAAAGTGTTTTTTATTGGGATAAAGAATCATCTGACAAATTCTTTTCATTTTTATGTTTTCCAAACTGCAGCAAGAAACACAAATAATCTCAGCAACAGGATGGCACAGAGACAGGCTGATCAGGATTGTGGCATAGCTCAAAATGCCATTGAAAGTGGCTGACTTGGGTCTGGAATACACCTCTCCTGAAATTGTAGTTTTCCGATACTGTATTGGTACATGCACGCCAACTGTAAGCACGCATGGCCGTGTTTTGAACGACTTGATCCAAGATGGAAAAGTCAGCAAAGAGACTTGCTGCTCGCCTTCTGAGTTTGAGGATGTTGCATTTTATGAGGATTCTGTAGATTTCCGTGTACTGAAAAATTTTAACGCTAAAAAATGTGACTGCTTCTGACTCTGTGGTCGTGGCTGTGGTCTTGCAGTGGCAGATGTAGGAAACCTGATGCCAAGCATGAAAATCTATGTTGCCCTAAATGATGAAATTCAATTAGGCTGCTATCCTAACCACACTTTCCTGGGAGTAAGTACTGTTGAACACAATGGGACATACTTCTGGGTAAACATGCTTAGGATTGCACTGTTAATCAATAATTAGCTAATTATAGAGGTTATAGCATTAATCATTTATTAAACGCAGATTAAAAAATTATTCATACAAAGCAATATATAATGGTAAGTGACTGGCTGCAAGATGCTAAAGTAGGTAGATTTCATATGACCCAGAACCTGCATGCTAAAAAAAATTATTTCACCAAATTTTAAACCAGTATGGATAATCTCTCTCTCTCTCTCACTCTGTCACACACACACACACACCCTGTGTGGTTTCCAATCCAAAATGTACATACTTAAAAATGGGGATACAGTTTCTGACCCCTTTGTTATGCAATTAAAGGCACAATCCTAACCAATTTAGGATGACACAATCCTGGTGCAAAGCTCAAAATGTTGCCCCAAAGTGAAGTCACAACTGGAAGAGGGGAAAACCCTGAAGTCGACTCCTCAGCTCTGCTAGTGGCTAGTGGCAAAGCTAGCACCTATTTGCAATCTGGAGTTGAAGAAGAGTTTATTGCTCCCCCTTCCAAACAACAAAATCAAATTTAATTAAGTAAAAAAATGAAAATTGTGTCCCTATTTAATTAGGGAAACTGTGGTGGAGCAAAGAGGTTATTCTTTCCCTGCTAAGGAGCACCACTTAGAAGTGTCTGTATAACCAGTGAGCATGTATTATGTATTATATGTATATGTATTATGATACATGTACTGTATATGATATACTAGTGAAATGTATCTGTATTGAGAGTAAAATAATGTCTGTGTGCCATCACCCTATTGTGCAACTCCCCCATGCGCATCATCCCCCATGTGCAATACACCTCCCCTGCACAACACCCATTGTGCGCATCATCCCCCATGCGAATCAACCCCCCACAACCGTGGACATCTCTCCTACTGGACACGTGCAAGATTTGGGGCAGAGTGTTGATAAGTCTTCCATGTTAACTTTAGGTCAAAAAAACTTTCTACCTATTTTCAGCCCCTTATGGGTTAAATTTATAGGAATTCATTCTTAGTGGTTGCTCCCATCACATAAGGAATACACTTTCCAAATTTTAGGTTTCTAGGTCCAGCAGTTGAGGCAGAGCATCCACCAATCAGCGATTCTTCAATGTAAAGTGTAGGGAGAAAAACACTTTGTGCCTCTTTTCATGCCCTCCGGTTGGAATTTCCAAAAACTGGTTCTTAGTGGGTCCCTCTGTGTGATGAAGCTAAGGTCCCAGTGGACGACTTTACTAGAGAGAGAGTTGAGAGGAGTGATGTCTGGAAGGAGGTCTTAGAATCCATAGAAAGGGAGAGAGTACATTAGAGTGAGAGCTATTGGTTTGCTGTCAAGATGTACACTGCAGGATGCTCTGGGGTTCGCCCCGGAAGAGCCATCTCCGCCAAACCCGGCACCAGTTCACCCAGGACTAGAGGACCTATCCTGGGGACTGACACCAAGAGGAAGGGGAGGGGTGGCGGGCAAAGGGAATAAAAGGGGAAGAAGAGCAGGAGACTGGCAGTGACGCATTGGCAAGGGATGTAGGTGGTCATTGAAGAGTGTGCTGGACACCTCACTTCATCCTCAACTCAAAGAGAATCTGCAAACGGAAAAGGACAGTTAGTTATTATGGACATTGTTTGGATACTTACCTGTTTCAGGGGACTCAGTTGAAGATGATGATGTGCGGGTGGAAGGACTTCCTTGGCGGTGATGTTAACTTGTCAAGAGAAGGGGACATGAATCTGAGTGTGTGTGTGTGTGTGACTGTGCTTAATCTCAAGAAAAGGCAAATAAATAATCTTAATCTGAACTGAAGAACAATAATAATATATTTACCTTTGAACCAACTCACCTGTGTGTCTGGTGTATCTTCCTTGTCTTCCGGTTGGATCCATGGCTGTAGGGAGGTAGGAGGAGGATAACTTGGTGGAGGGGAGTTTGGATGAGGGAACCATTCCTGACACCCTGTCATGGAAGGAACATCCTCCCTGAATTTCACACTTCCAAGTCCAGCAGTTTTGGATAGGCTTGAGTGAGTGAGTCAGTCAGTGACTTCATTTATATCAGGGATGTCCAACACGAGGCCCGGGGGCTGCATGCGGCACAGGACGAGGGTGGATGCGGCCCTCCTGCAAAGCTGGCCACCACCATTGGAAAAACCGGCTTTGTGGCAGCAGCCATTTTCAAACTTCACGTGCTTCTCTGCGCACTGCCCTGGATGGCCACCACAAAGCTGGTCGGAGCTGCCTGGCTCCTCCACCTACCTGCCTCCTGGCACTCAAAGAGCTTCAGACCCTTGCAGACGTTGTAGCACTTGCCCACACTCATCCCTCGAAAGCAGCCTCAGCCTCTATCTCAGTCGCTGCCTGCTGATCTTGAGACATACTCAGAAGCCCCATTAAAATCAATGAGGCTTAGTCCCAAGTTGCAGTCTAAGGGACCAATGATGCATAGGATGGGCTGTGATCCTCTCCAAGCTTAACCTTGGAGATAGCTGCAACCCTAACCATGTCTACTCAGAAGTAAGGACCATTGTACCCAGTGGGTCTTACGCCCAGGAAATTGTATTCAGGATTGCAGCATATCTCCAAGGTTAAGCTTGGAGAGGATCACAGCCCTTCCTATGCATCATGCTTCCTCAGAGGTAAGCCCCACTAAAGTCAATGAGGCTTACTCCCAAGTTGCAGTCTGAGAGCCCAATCCTATGCATGGCTACTCAGCAGAAAACCCCATGATAATCAATGAGACTTACCCCAAGGTTTAGCTTGGAGAGGATTGCTGCCCACCCTATGCATCGTGCCTACTCAGAAGTAAGCCCCATTAAAATCAATGAGACTCGGTTTAAAAAATGTAGGACATCTTAAAGAAAAGTTGTTAGTGTTTATGTGTGGCCCAAACCAACTCCTCTTCTTCCATTGCGGCCCAGGGAAGCTAAAAGGGTGGACACCCCTGACCTAAATTGAGTGAATGTTCCACAGCTGCGTGTTGTGCGTGAGGGAAAAAGAAGCCTGTCTGAGCTGGTGGCAGGGAGTTCCATAGAGTAACACTGGTCTGTTGTGACTCTCCCAGCACCCAGACTGAGTGAATGTCCCACACCTGGGTGTTGTGTGTGAGGGGAAAAGAAGCCTGTCTGAGCTGGTGGCAGGGAGTTCCATAGAGTAACACTGGTCAGTTGTGACTCTCCCAGCACCCAGACTGAGTGAATGTCCCACACCTGGGGTGTTATGTGTGAGGGGAAAAGAAGCCTGTCTGAGCTGGTGGCAGGGAGTTCCATAGAGTAACACTGGTCAGTTGTGACTCTCCCAGCACCCAGACTGAGTGAATGTCCCACACCTGGGGTGTTATGTGTGAGGGGAAAAGAAGCCTGTCTGAGCTGGTGGCAGGGAGTTCCATAGAGTAACACTGGTCAGTTGTGACTCTCCCAGCACCCAGACTGAGTGAATGTCCCACACCTGGGGTGTTATGTGTGAGGGGAAAAGAAGCCTGTCTGAGTTGGTGGCAGGGAGTTCCACAGAGTAACACACGCTGGAAAGGCAATGCGTTCCTCAGCGCCTGTGGGGTTGTGTTAGTGTCTCCCAGCCTGCCCTGTGGTTGTGGGTGGTGGTTGGGGTGCACAGAAGAGCAGAGGGATTTTGAGGCGGGAGGGCGCTTGAAGCAGTCCTTCCCTTCCCTCTGCTCTGCTTCCCCCATAGGGGAGAGGGAGACGCCTTCCTCCTGCCTTCCACTGCGCATGCTCAGCTGCGGGAGCAAGATGGCGGCGGCGGATAAACAGAAACATGAGCACGGGCGGGTGAAGATCGGGCACTACATCTTGGGGGACACGCTGGGCGTGGGCACCTTCGGCAAAGTCAAGGGTGAGCCCGCGTTGAGGGAGGGGCGGCCTCTCCTCCTCCCTGAGGGGGGCCTGAGGGGTCTCCTCCCTCACCCTTGGGGGGTGCTGGAGGGAGAGCCTCCCCCAGACCCTGCAGCAGGGGAGCCTTTGTCTGGCTGGAGGGGGGGTGGCTCTCTCATGGGGGGTCCTTCTGGTCAAGCAATGGGGGGTGGCTGACTATTGTTTCCTCACTTCCCCTTCCTCAAACCCCTTCCTTTAAGGGCTTGCCAGCCCAATCCCAGGCATGTCTACTCAGGAGTAAGGAGTAAGCAGGTCTACTCAGGAGTAAGTATCAAATCCCATTATAGTCAATGAGGCTTACTCCCAGGTAAATGTGGCGTAGGGTTGCAGCCTAATGCATTGGGATAGGGATTGTACAGCACCAAGGCCATGTATGTCTACTCAGAAGTAAGCCCCATTATAGTCAGTGAGGCTTGCTCCCAGGTAAACGCGGCATGGGATTGCAGCCTAAGAGTACAATCCTAACCATATCTACTCAAAACTAAGCCCCATTTTGTACAATGAAACTTACTCCCAGATAAATGTGACATGGGATTGCAGCCTAAGAGCACAAGCCTAACTATGTCTACTCAAAAGTAAGCTCCATTGTGTACAGTGGGTCTTACTCCCAGGAAAGTGTCTTTAGGATTGCAACCTAAGGCATTGATTGACAGGGGTTGTACAGACCAATCCTATGCATGTCTACTCAGAAGTAAGGCCTATTATGGTCAGTAAGGCTTACTCCAAGGTAAATGTGGCATAGGATTGCAGCCTGAGGCATTGAGACAGGTGCTTTAGAGCTTAAGCCCCATGATTTTCTAATCGAAGTTAGCTCCATTATAGTCAGGCTTACTCCCAGGTAAATGTGGCATAGTTTTGCAGCCCAACCCTATGCATCTCTACTCTGAAGTAAGCCCCATTATAGTCTGAGGTTTATTCACATGTAATTGTAGATTAGGTTTGTAGCCATAGGCATTGAGTTGGGGGCTTTGCAGCCCACCCCTATGATGTCTACTCAAGTAAATCCCATTATAGTCAGTGAGGCTTGCTCCCAGGTAATTGTGGCATAGGATTGTAGCCCTAGGCATAGAGTCAGGGATCTATAGTGCAAACCCAAGCATATCTACACAGAAGTAATCACCGACAGTGAGGCTTACACCAGGTAATTGTTGCATAGGATTGTAGCCTGAGGCTTCGAAGTCCAGTTCTAGGAGTGTCTACTCAGAAGTCCCATTATAGTCAGGCTTACTCCCAGGTAAGTGTGGCATAGGATTGCTGTCTGAAGTGTTATGTCCAGCCTGGCCATAATCACATTTTCCTTAGGAAGAGTACATCCCTCATGGGGAATAAATCTGCTTGCTTGATTCTTGCAGCTTTATCATTAGCATGGCTACTTGAAAGTAAACCCTCACTGAGTCCTATGCTTGTCCATTCAATAATGAATAGAACCCCATAATCTTCAGTGAGGCGTACCCAAGAAACCATGCACAGGACTTGTAGCCTTACAGCCTAATCCTGTGCATATCTGAAGGAAAACCCATTAAGGGCTGCCATCCTAAAGATACTTTCCTGGGAGTAAGACCCATTGAACACAATTTGTAGACATGTTAGGATTGTGCTCTAAGTTCAGTGACACTTACTCCCAGAAAAGCATGCATAGGGTTGTAACTAGGCTGCAATTCTATCCCAACTTACATGTGAATAAGCCCCATATATTATAATGAGACTTAGGGCGCAATCCTGAGTAACTACAGGGAGTCCTTGCTCCGGTGTAAGAACCATTTGCTCTGGATTGCAATATGAATTTCCCATAGGTTTTCAGTAGGTGGTGCAGTAACTACGGGTGCACGTAAAGTCTCTTACATGCTCCCGTAGTTACTCTGGATTGTAGGGTTATTTCTGAGTAGACAGAGGGCTTTTAATCAGCTGAAAGCGTGTAATAGGGGCTGTGTTAAGTATTTTGTGGGATGGTAATTGGTTAGTGCAGGCTTGTCAATGTGGAGCAAAAGTATTCAGTCTTTACAAATTCACCTTCAGACTTGCCCTTATGCAGCACCTTGCAGCCTCCTTTTTTTTCCTCCAGTTGGAGCTAAGATTCCTGGTCTTGCCCCATCCAGTTTCAGCCAGTCTAAGACTGCATTTTTTTGTAGTTCTCCTTCCCTATCTCCCCCCTCTCTGAACATTGCCTCTAACTAATATGTTGAAATGGAAGCTGCAACAGAGAGATCAGGGCCTTTTTGTAGGGCTTTCTGTCTGGAAAACATTGAAGCAGTAATTGACAGTTTAAGCCCACATGCCCTACAGGCAGCCCCTATACATTGAGAGTGCACACCCATGGCCACAGATGGGTTTTAAATTGTCTCCAAAAGAAGCAAACTAGTTACAAACAGGAAGCCTGGTTGGTCTGTATGTGTCAGTGTATGCATGTCATCTTAAGTTCATTGTGCTAAGTGATTTTTCTTCTTGGAATCTGGACTGCGTTTGAAGAGAAGAACTTGTCTCCGCTTACTTTCTTACAACAAAATTACTAAATGGCATCGGTGGCATTAATGAAAGCATTTTCTGCATGTGCTGTATTGTAAACAGAATTTGAAAAGTTATGGACATAATATTCACTTGTGTGTGTAGGCTATTTAAAACATTTCTCAGCTGCCTTGCTACAGAAATGGCACTTGTGGACATGTACACCCTGTAACAACATAACTAATAAATGTTGCACAATAACATCATTACCCTGAGAAAAACACAAATTGCTCATTAAATTATGTTTATTGAAAGATGTTTATATCATTCAATAAATTATGTTTATTGAAAGTTTTCGAGCAGATGCAGGATGGTGCTTGTCAGGGATACTATAACTCATGGTTTCTCAACCTCTGGGTTGGGGACCACTGGAGGTTGTTGGTGACTGCCCCGCAGGTTCACGAGAGGAGCCTCTGCCCCTCTCCCAGCAGGGGACCAGTGGCTGTCCTCATCATCTGCCTGAGCAGTCCACAAGATGACTTGGCTGGCCTCAAGGTCTGTGTCCAGCCCCACTAAATGCTTTTCCCCTTCTCTTAGCAGGTGGGCTCTGTCAGAGGAAACTTCCATGCATGTGTAGAGTTTTCCGCCAGACGGGGTGAAGAGAGGAAAGAGAATGAAGCAATTGGGGTTGAAGAGAGGCGGGGGAGAGAGAGAAACCCCAAAGATCTTAGCAGAGATGGGGGGAGCTGAAGAGGAGGGGGTAGGAGACAGATGGACTGAGGCTGCAATCCTAAAGACAGTTTCCTGGGAGTAAGACCCATTGAACATAATGGAGCTTACATTTGAGTAGACATGTTTAGGATTTCACCCTGAGAGATTGACAGAAACCCCAGTGATCCAAGCCTTTGGTGACCATCTATCCTCTTTTTCCAGGACATGTCCTTTTTTTTTAGCCCTGTGTTCTGTAAAAGAAATCTTTTTTTCTCCTATTTCTTCCGTGCAGACACCTTGTAGCCTTCTTGTAATTGATAAATTATATATAAGAAATTATGGCTGCAATCCTGACAACATTTCCTGGGAGTAAGCCCCATTGAACTCAGTATGGCTTACTTAAGAGTAGACATCCATAGGATTACAGCCTAAGTGCAACAATTTTAAATTTGCTAATAAGTAACATACAGTAGTGCTTAAATTAGCCACATGAAAGCAATATGCATGTGTGTTTTTAGCTTTTATTTGTCATATCCTACATTTTTCTTGGTGTCTTGTATGGGGGAGAAGTGTTGTCCTCTTTTTAGGTTATGACTTATGGGTACCCTGAACTCTGCCAAGATACTTCTTGTCACTCGCTCTCAACCTTCGAGACATTGGGTTCTCACCTGCAGTGCTATCCACAGTAACCTAGCAATAGCTCTACTTATTAACTAGCGAAAAGTGTACCCCGGTTGCAGGAATAAAATTACCCTGTACACCATCCCCCCAAGGCGCATCAACAAACCCCTGTGAGCAACAACCCCCCAAGCGCATCATCTGCCCCATGAGCCTCAACCCCCCCAAAGTGCATCATTTCCCCATGTGCAACATCCCTCCATGCACAGCATCCTCCCCAGTGCAACCCCTCCCTCCGAACGACATCCCTCCCACTGCACCAGGCACTGAGCACCAAATTGGCTGGATGTTGGTCAGTCTTCCCTGTTAAGTATAGGACAAAAACATGTTGCACCCCTCTTCAGCCCCTTTAGGGTTAAATTGGTTCTTGGTGGGTGTTCATGTGACAGAAGGAACACCCTCCCCAGATTTCATGCTTCTAGGTCTGGGGGTTGGGCAGAGCATCCCTCTGTCACTGATTCTTCAATGCAAAGTATAGGGAGGAAAATGCTTTGTGCCCCATTTTGCCCCTTTCTGGCTGGAATTTCCAAAATCTGGTTCTTAGTTACTCCCTCAGTCATGGAAGGAACACCCACCCCAAATTTCACGCTTCTAGGCCCAGTGGTTTTGGCAGGGCCTTGATGAGTCAGTGAGTCTGTCAGTGAGTGACTTTTCTCTTTTATATAGATTAAGATTTATATAGATTCTTTTTATATGGATTTATTATTATAATGGGATTTTACAGCTGGAGGCAGCTATACTCTGGAAAGGGAAGCCCTCCCTTCAGGTTGCCAAAGGGAGAATTCTTTCCCCCATCCTGCTGGTTCTTGGAAAATTTTTTCCCATAGAACTGGTCTCTGGGGCCAAGGAGGTTGAGGACCACTGCTATAACTGACATACACTATGAGGACAATCCTAACCATGTCTACTCAAAAGTAAGCCCCAATGTGTTCAAGGGGTCTTACTCCCAGGATGGTGCCTTTGGGATTGCAGTCTTTGTCAGGGATAAATTTCACACATGAAGTCCAGGGTGTTACACTTCAAGACACATAGAGCACAATCCTAACCATTTCTACTCAAGGCCATTTTGTTTAATGGGTCTTACTCCCAAGAAAGTGTCTTTAGGATTGCAGCCCTAATGTCTGTTCCACCAAGATTTCATAATCCTACATCAGGGCCTGCTAAAATAAATGAGATTTTGCTTTCCTTCTAAATTCTGATAGATTTGTATTCTAGCAAGCCTGGTTTTGGCACATACCATATTTATTTGAATTTAATACGCACCCTATACAGTGGCGCCTCACATAACAAGTTTAATTTGTTCCGGAGGTATGCTTGTTATGTGAAACGCTCTTTATATGAAGCGGATTTTCCCATAGGAAATAATGGAAACTCAGACGATTGGTTCCAGAACCCTAAAAATATTCATTTGAAAATATTAACTGTATGTAAAAATGATGACAAAACACTGGAATTGAATTCGAAACATGCATTCAATGTGCATGATCCTATGAAGTCTGCAGTCCTAAAGACACTTTCCTGGGAGTGTCTTTAGTGGGGCTTACTTCTGGGTAGACATTACTTTACTTTACTTTACATTACTTTAGGCTGCAGTCCTAAAGACACTTTCCTGGGAGTGTCTTTAGTGGGGCTTACTTCTGGGTAGACATGGTTAGGAGGCAGCAATCAAACTTTTTTCTGCAATCAAAGACACTTTCAAAGCTCCCCACTTGAGCCTCTCTTTCCCCTGCTCCCTTCTGGCTAGCCCTGAGCTGCTTCCCTCTTCTCCATTACTGTTCTCTCCCTCTGCCCAGTGGACACCTAGCTACAGTAGGAACAGCATGGAAGTGTTGCTTTCGCTATGGGCAGGTGCACTAGGCAGCCCTGACACTTTTTAAAAGGGCTGCTGGCCAGCACGTTTGCCCCAAATGCCAACGAGTGTGCTTGTTCAGTGAAGCAACACTTGTTATGTCAGGCAGAATCTTAGAGAAATTTTTGCTTGTTATGTGGTTCACTAGTTAAGCGAGGCACTTGTTAAGCAAGTAACCACTGTACTTATAATCAAAGTGGAATTGAATTCATGTAGAATTCGTGAATTCGAAGAGACAATTGAATTCAAAAGTGGAATTGAATTAGTGGAATTGATCAAATTCCACTATAATCAAAGTGGAATTGAATTCGTGAATTCAAAGAGACATTATGTGTACCCGTAGTTAATGCATCAACTAGTGAAAACCTATGGGAAATTCATATTGCAATCCAGAGCAAATTGTTCTTACACCAGAGCAAGGACTCCCCGTAGTTACTCTGGATTGAGCCCTAAATTTGGTAGGAAAAGGTGAGCATTAGATTTTAGTAAATTCAGTATTCTACAGTTGTGTTTCTATAATAGAGAGAGCATCAGGCTCATTGATTTGGTTTTCATATAATGTCCATTCCATGGTTGAGCTGATAAGGTTCATGTTCACACACAAGCTTCAGATTTCTCGCTCCTTGTTTCAGGCTAACCTGTAACCAGCTGTGACTTACCCCATTGTTTCTCAGTCAGTGTTATTCGTATCACCAGTGGTATTAAGGTGGTATCTGATGGTATTTGCAAGACTTTGCCTAGCAGTGAGATCAGGAATGTGATATAAAAAGTAGTAGGAGACTCAGCTTACCAGAACCAGCAAATACAGTACATTTCAAAGCATAGTTTAACACCAAACCATGATTTGCCTGGTATGTGTTAACTTTGTCGCAAGCAGTGTTAGTGTCTTGGAAAAATTGCTGCTGCTGATCCTCTCAACATCTTTTGTGTGAGAGGTGGGGGAGGAAGATTGCATTCCTTTCTTGGGGATTTTCTGATTATAGTTCTTTTTTCTTATTCATCAGTGAATAGATGAGAACTTTGCCTTTGAGAAAATTGTATACTTATGTGTGGGAGAACACTCTTGACCATATTCAGTTGCTACAAAGTTTGTTGGTGGTTGATATGCACCCTCCAAAGAAAATCATTTTGATTTTCTTACCCAGCCTTTTCAATTTGTCTTTTTGGATTAACCTTTTGCATTTGATTTTCTTAGCCACATTTACCTTCCTATATGGGTAGTATCTGGAATACAGTTCCTCCAGAATTTTAGTATATGTGGGAGTGGGGTAGAGGCACAGTGTTCACTTAGATGTGTTGACCCTGGAAATAACCAGAGTCATGAACTTGCAGTGGGCAAAACAAAAATTGTGTGTGTTCTGTATAAGTGGTTCAGTAAATAGGGAATAAAATTTCTGTAGCAGTTGAAATCTCTGAACTGTAGACAAGAACCTCCCGTTACATAGAGCATTAGATTTACCATTTTTAGAAGTAACAAAAGCAGAAGTATTTGTGTCAAATTCCTTCTGGGAATTTCGAAGTTGTCTTCTGATGCAGTTGGTTAAAAAAACTGTATGTGCACCATTGGAACTTCTTGGAAGATGAGTGGGAAATAAAAGTAACAAGATCCTGCATTGGGGATTGATTTTCATTAGTACCGTATCTACTCAAATATAATGCACACTTATATTCAAAATGCTTACACTTAAATAAATGAAATACTTACAGTATATTCAAAATACTGTACTTACTCAATTCTAATTAACATTGAATATAATGCACACTCTGACTTTGGAGACTGAATTCAGCCGAAAAAGGTGAGCGTTATATTTGAGTAAATACAGTAAATTATAATACTGTCTCTAGCATCCCAACAAGAATAGTGTTCTCAGTGTTCAACTAGTGACCTCAGTGGTACTGAACTGGAAAATCTTTTGAGCAGGAAGGTTGTATCTCTGGGTATGGTGTAGTGGAAGATCCACTGTTTATTCTCTGTATTTACATTACAGAGAATTCTCTGATTATTCTCTGTATTTACATTATAATGTAAATACTTGAATCAACTACTTATTGTTCTTTGACTGTGGCTAATGTTCTATTGAACAGAATTCCATAACATTGGAAGTTATTCTTTATTTTGTAAGGCCTTGACAGTGAACTTTGACCCAGATCTGGTTTATAACAAAGAGTTTCAGATTGTCTGATAAAAGTTATTTCTAACTTTAAAATTTTTTCCACCAGAGCACAATGGCCAAATAAATAGTGTGGCCTTGTCTAATAATTTGGGGCTTGGTGTTCAGGTTGGATCTTCCATAATCAAAGCCTCTAAAAATCTACTACATACAAAAAATTGATTCATAGAAAAGGGAGAGGGAGAGTGGAAGTTAAAAATCTGTGGTTAATAATTCCCTGGGACATTAGACTTGCACCAAAGATGAATGTGAAACAGAGACTCCATCCCAGTTTGCTCTTTTCTTAATCAGCACTTCAACAGTTTGTGTGTTATTGTGTTGCTGAGTGACTACAGTGTGTTTTTATGTTACTCTGACCAGCATAGTGTAAATATTTGCATTGCACATTCACTCAAAAGTCCTAAGGGCCTTATTGAGGCTTAGGCTGCAATCCTAAACACACTTTCCTGGGAGTAAGCCCCATTGAATATAATGGCACTTCTGAGCAGAAAGGCTTAGGATTTCACCCTTATTTTCAAGAAGCAAGGGTACTTAGGTTTACAGGTTTAGAATAGCGTTTTGAGAACACGCTTCCTTCATTTTGCAAAGTTAAGTGATCTAGATGCCTTGTTTTTTAAAAGCGGGTGTGTGTTTAAGATCCTGATGTGTGCATGTGAGATGGAGGCAATTGCTTTTGATAGCATTAATAAGTCAGAAAATCAACATTCTTGTTCAAAAACAAAGAGAATGAGAATGCTGTCACCAACATGATTGCCTAGTAATCTCTTGAGGGATTTTGTTAGCACAAATCTGTTTTGAAATCTTCTCCACTGCTACCACTGCTTTTGGCAATTGTAGTTTAAAATCATATATATATATATAAAACTGAAAAGTCACTGACTGACTCACTGACCAACTCATCAGCGCCCAGCCAAAACCATTGGGCTGAGAAGTGTGAGATTTGAGGAGGGTGTTTCTTCCGTGATGGAGGCACCCACTAAGAACCGATTTATGGAAATTCTAACAGGAAGGGGGTGAAAAAGGATTTACCTCCCTATACTTTACATTGAGATTCCTTGATTGAGAGGATGCTTTTGCCTGAACCCCTGGACCTACAAGCATGGAATTTGGTGAGGCTTATGTGACATGAACATCCACCAAGAACCAGTGGTGAAAAATTTAACCCTAAAGGGGTGCAGTGTGTTTTTGTCCTATACTTAACATTGAAGACTGATCAACATCCAGCCAATTTGGTGCCTGGTGCCTGATGCACTAGGAGGGACGGTGCGCATGGGGGTGGTTGGTGCACATGGGGATGTTGGTGCACATGGGGGATGTTGAGCATGAGAGGTGATGTGCATGGGAGGGTGAAGTGCATGGGGATGATGCATAAAGGAGGGAGATGTGCAAGGGGGTTTGATCTGCAATAAGGGGATGTTGCACAATGGGGCAGATGTTTTGCATTTGGGGTTGATGTGCATGAGGGATGATGTGCAATGGGCGGTATGGGACAGGGTGGATGGTGCACAGGAGGGTATTTTACTCCCATAATGCAGGCACATCTCTGTCTGTCTGTCTGTCTGTCTCTCCCTCTATCTAAAGCAGTGATTCTCAATCTTCCCAATGCCGTGACCCCGTTATAAGTTCCTCATATTGTGGGGACCCCCGCCCATAAAATTATTTTCGTTGCTATTTTATAACTTTAATTTTGCTACTGTTACGAATCGTAATGTAAATATCCAATATGCAGGATGTATTTTCATTGTTACAAATGAAATGTGTGTTCTATGCACACATTGAACACAATGGGATTTATTTCAGAGTAGGCATGCATTGGACTGGGCCCTGAGGCTGCAATCCTATCCACATTTACATGGGAGTAAAGGCCCCCCTGACTATAATGGGATTTATTTCAGAGAAGGCATGCATAGGATTGGGCCCTGAGGCTGTCAGTCAGCCCCAGTGCGAGCGCAGCTACAGCCGGAGGTCTGGTAAGCCTGACCTGGCCCCCTGCACCAGGGGTCTCTCGGCGACCCCCAGGAAAGCTCTAGGCGACCCCTAAAGGGGTCCCGACCCCCACTTTGAGAAACGCTGATCTAAAGCATCTGCTGTTGTGTTTTGAACTGGATTTTGAATTGGATGAGTCACTAAGTGTATGAACTGATGTGTCAATTTCTAGTTCTCTTCCAGCATCTCTGACTAATACCAGCCAAACTGAATTGGCATAAGGAAAGGAGCATGTTGGTGTGATTACATCTGAGTCAGTTGTTAGTACCCTTGTTTGTCATTACTGTTGGGACTTCTGAACTGTAAGCAAGTGTTGAAGTAACTACACATAGGTAAAACATTTACACCTTCCTTTTCCAACATTTGTGTTCTGGATTATAGGCTTCAGCTATTGATAGAACTGTAGTGTGAATATTTGAGCAGAATGTAGCAGATGGTTTTCTTCCTTCCTGTGCATCTTCACAGGAAATTGCAGCTGAATTATTACTGGGTGAGCTCTATTTGGTTTTGCAACACGATACCATCCTTTGGCAAGAAAATAATGTTCTTTCACATTGCCGAACCTTCTCAATAATTCAGTTCTTGGTGAAAATCCCATTGTCAACCCAGTCACTGCTCAGCAAATATTTCTATTCTTAGGGGCTATCAGTGAATCTGTGGGAACACTGAGCAATCAGGTGGCAGGGAATGATGGACTATGCATAACAACTCTATTGTACTACATTTATTTAACAATATTTAAGCAAGTAAAATCTTGTTCCTGTTGGAGTTTGTGGTTTAGCATCCTTGGAACATAGTCAGCAGTGTGCTTTAAACTGAAGTCACTTTTCTTTCAGTTCTGGTGCTGTGATGTAAGCTACCAGTGTGTTTTATCTGAAATGGCTGGCTGGCATCATGGATGCCAAATCTGGCCGTGAAACAATTTTTTTTTCTGTTCTCCAGCTACCCTTCCCAGATTGTAATCAAGGTGTGGTTAAATTGTACTGTTGTTTGCAGCTTCTGAGAAAAAAGGAGCAGCAACTTTCTGTTTAGTAGCTCATTTGTTGTATTACTGGACAAAAGACCACTTCCTTCAAATTTTTGGTTAGTAATGAGTTCTCGGTGTTTTGGTGTGGGTGATGTCTTCTGCCAAGAACTGCATGTAGCCAAAACCTATACAGGTGTCCCCCACTTATAAGGTGTCATCCATTTATAGAGGTGAACCCCCACAGTTCTGTTTTCTGATAGTCTGCTTTTCTAATACCTTTCAATTATATCCAGAATTCTTTCAGTCATTGCATGTTCTCCCATGGTGATTTACCTATGACATGGTGATTCAGACTGTTTTGGGGTGTGTGTGTGTGTGTGTGTGTGTGTGTGTGTGTGTGTGAGAGAGAGAGAGAGAGAGAGAGAGAGAACACACATATGGTCCTTTTATCTCCTGGTCTAACCTATCTACAGTATTTATATACCGCTTTTCAACTAAAAAATTCACAAGTGGTTTACAAAGAAAATGAAAAAAATAATAGCTGATTAATAGCTAATGGGTCCCTGTAACAAAAAGGCTCACAATCTAAAATGCAAAAAGAATACCAGCAGAAGCCACTTGAACAGACATTGCTGGGCTGTTTAGGGCCAGTTACTCTCCCCCTGCTAAATAAAGGAGGAACACCCATTTGAAAGAGTGCCTCTTGCCCAGTTAGCAGGGACTCCTTTCAGAATGGGAATACTGAGAATCCATTTGCAGAAAACGTTGTGTGACATCAGGAATTTGCAAGATAAATTTGCAAGATAATTTACAATGTGCCAGCTAAAAATGCATCAAAAGCAACATTTGTATACTAAGGCTGCAATACTAAAGACACTTTCCTGGGAGTAAGACCCATTGAACACAATGGGGATTACCTTTGAGTAGACATGTTTAGGATTGTGCTCTTTAAAAAAAGACCAGGTTCCACTTTTCATCACAGCTCTGATCCGCTTACCTGTCAGGTAAGTGGGGGGGGGGGGCTGGCCGTTACAAGTAGATGCAGTGGTCAGACCCTCTTTAATTAAATGAGTTTACTCCCAGGGTAAATGTGCACATGAATGGAGCCTTCAATAAAAACCTAGAATCCTGTTACTACTTCCAGGTTGCAGCTTGTGAAAGGCTCTTGGAAGTTGATAATGCAGAAGACATAAATCTGATTGCTTTCTTGACCTAATCTATCACTATTTTATCTTCCTCAGTAAACTGAATTGCTGTAGAAATACTCTTTATGTGGTCAAAGATGTTCCTTTGCATTGCTCTTGCAGATAAGAGCACATGGCTGCTCCTGGATATGGTACTGTGGTCTTGGGATGTCCTCCCTAGCGAAGTCCCTTGAGTTTGGAGAAATAACCATGTTCTATTAGGTCTTCGGAAATTTAAAGTATCTTTTTGTGGTTAGTTTTAATGGGGTGGATGGGTGTATAATGGCGGTTCTAAGTGGTTTTTCTTTAGAACATATGTGCTTATAGTATGCACAATGCCCTGGACAGCTGTATAAGTAGAAGTGTGATTTATATACTTGGAAGGTATAGCCTTATGGTGTTAAAGATCCCCAGTTGGCAGACCTCTTTTCCCCCCTTGAGCTCCATGCTGTTCTCCTTTGCAACATGCTGAGTTGTACACTAATGTTTCACAAAAGGGCAAGATCTGACTTTGGTAAGGCTGCTCCTTTGACCTGTCAGCTGAACTGCTGAGTTTTGTGTATCTTGAATCAGATTCTGCCTGCACTTTGTTGTTAGAAACAATACTGGTGCTCTGGTGTTACTGTTTTCTCTGCTTGTTGTTCTACGCAGGTTTTCAACTTTTGTCAAAACAGATCTTGGTTGTGCAGGTCATGTGCCAGGCTAAACATATTACCAAAAACTTCAGAATCGGGTTTTGTTCATGTGTTTTTCTGAGGCTTGCTAGCAATATGGAAAGAAGGAATAATATGAGCAGACTTAAGAGGGATGGCTTTTTCCCACTTAAATGCAGAGACGTTGTGCTGCTGAATCTGGAAATAGATCTGGGTTCAGTGTACCTTAATCTCCTTTTCAAATCTATTTGTGTCTAGGAAGGATGGTTTAATAAAATAAAAATGTGGATTTTTTTTCTATATTGGTTGAATTTCGCATGTGCTCTGGTTCTAGAAAAGATGCTTCCCCCCATGCACTATGTGCTGGGAATAACTTGCTGAGAGAAGGAACAAAAACCTTTTTCCCACAAACTCCAAGGCAATGGCATGAACTCTTCCAACTTGCTTTGAACTGCACAGTTCCGTTGGTGGGAGTAAAGCAGCCAACAATCTGTCACTTAATGAACTTTGTGTCAGGTGGTTAGAACGATTTCTGCTTAGCTGAGGTTCTTGTACTTTTTGGATTAAAAGGTTGCAATGTAGCGGATTAGCTTGGTTGACTTGTTTAGAGATCTAGGAAGAGAAAATCATTCAGCATGAGGAATTATAAAGAGCCATGTCTACAGTGATGAGAATTTTTTTATGGTAACTAAAAAGTGATTTAGTCCAGATTGACTCTTTATTGCTTATTAAATGCAGGAAGCCAGACTTATGGGTTTTGACTGGCCTTGGGGGAAAAAACTTCCTAATCACTGATAAATTGATTTCTTTTCTTATCGGTAAACATTTGGCCATCTCCTGGGGAGTTGCATAGTTCACTAATCAGAGAAGTAGCACAAATGTAGGCAGTGTAGCTGGGTGAGTTACAACAGGATCTCGTTAATAAGGTATAGCTCACTGTGTGAACTTGTCTGTGGATTTGGCTGTGCTCAGAATCCAGTCTGGTGGCACCCTTGTTGAAGTTAAACATGTCTGGTTGTGGTTAAACATGTTCTGGTTGTGGAAGTTAAACATGTTTGGATGGAAGACTCACCTGAGAATCCATCTATTATGCTACCTTGCGAATGGAAAAAAGGTAGAGTGCAAATATAATAAAACAGCATAAACCAGAGAGCCAGCTTGAGCATGGTGGGCAAGTTTACACATGCATCTGTGCTAGTTTTGAAGTGGAACACCAACTGACATGGGTATATCAATCTATACCAATAGATGCCATAGTTTGCCCAAGAGTCATCAACTGTATATGTTACTTTCTCATGCTTGTCTGATATCTTTTCATTGGAGATGTTGAGGATTATCTTCCAGATCTACTGCATGCAAACCTCATTTTCTGTCATTGAGCTACAACCTCTTGATTCTGGTCTGAGTACTTCAGTATCTTTAGTTTTTTGTCCACTGAGTTGTATTTAGAGCAAATGCTAGTTGAATGTTGGTATCTTAGAGACTGAGTAGCAAAACAGACTGTACTGACCAAAATTGGTTAAAATGTAACTTGAAGAATGTGCTGTGTGGGGGAAGATATATTCTGGGTTGCTAGAGATGTGTCTTCATTGTTTGACTTACCATCCTAATGCACTGAGGGAAGGGGGGCTAGGAATGAACACAACCAGAATCTCTACACAAGTACAATATTTATTTATTTATTTATTTATTTATTTATTTATTTATACATACATACATACATACATACATACCCCGCCTCTCCTCCCCTACAAGAGGGAGCCCAAGGCGGCTAATAGAAGAATAAAACACCATTAAAATAATAATAAATAGAAGTTAAAACATAATTAAAATACACTTAAAATACAATTAGATTTAAAATTGAAACGATTAAAACAGACTAAAAACTTTGTTAAAACAATAATATATAAAAACACAATAAAACTACCCGCAACCCCTGCCCCATTTAAAAGCTTTTTTTAAAATAAAAGTTTTTTAGGCTCCTCCTGAAGCTCTGTATTGAGGGAGCTTTCCTCAGTTCTATGGGGAGGGAGTTCCACAGCCGGGGTGCCACCACCGAGAAGGCCCTATCTCTGGCCACCACACCTCTCACGTCTCTTAGTGGCGGCACAGTCAGTAGGGCCCCCTCAGATGACCTTAGGTGACGGGTCGGATTGTAGAGAAGAAAGCGGTCCCTTAGGTACCCTGGACCCGAGCCGTTTAGGGCTTTAAAGATCAGGACCAGCACTTTGAATTCAGCCCGGAAATGAATGGGCAGCCAGTGTAGTCGCTGAAGCAGTGGCCCGACAGAGTCGAACTGACAAGCCCCAGCAACCACAAGGGCCGCCGCATTCTGGACTAGTTGCAGCTTCTGGACTGTCTTCAGAGGCAGCCCCACGTAGAGCGTGTTACAATAATCTAGTCTAGATGTCACTAGGGCATGGTTCACCGTGGCCAGATCCGAGCAACTCAGGTATGGTTGCAGCTGGCGGATCAGCCGAAGCTGAGCAAAGTCTCCCCTGGCCACAGCCGCCTCCTGGGACTCCAGGAGCAGCTGCGAATCCAGGAGAACCCCAAAGCTGCGGACCTGCTCCTTCAGAGGGAGTGCAACCCCATCCAGAACAGGATGATATTCCAATACCCGAGTCGAGGACTTCTGGACCAGGAGTACCTCTGTCTTGTCAGGATTTAATTTCAGCTTGTTCACCCTCATCCAGTCCCCCACTGCCTCCAGACAACGATTCAGGACTTCTTCCGCCTCCTTGGACTCAGGAGGAAAGGAGAGATAGAGCTGGGTGTCATCAGTGTACTGATGACACCTCACTCCAAACCTCCGGATGACCTCTCCCAGTGGCTTCATGTAGATGTTAAATAGCATGGGGGATAGAATGGAACCTTGCGGCACCCCACACTGAAGAGGCCAGGGTGCCGAGCAAGCATCCCCCAGCACCACCTTCTGGGACCTGTCAGCCAGGAAGGAGCGGAACCACTGCAAAACAGTGCCTCCAATCCCCAACCCAGCCAACCGACCCAGAAGGACACCATGGTCGCTGGTGTCGAAGGCCGCTGAGAGGTCCAGCAGGACCAACAGGGACGCACTCCCCCTGTCCATTCCCCGGTGTATGTCATCCACCAAGGCGACCAAGGGAGTCTCTGTTCCAAATCCCAGCCTGAAACCAGATTGGAAGGGATCCAGATAATCAGCTTCATCCAGGACCCTCTGAAGCTGGGACGCCACCACCTGCTCGACCACTTTGCCCAGAAATGGGATGTTTGAGACTGGCCAATAGTTGTTTAGGTTTTTAGGGTCCAGGGAGGGTTTCTTCAGGAGGGGGCGAACCACCGCCTGCTTTAATGCAGAAGGCAACACCCCCTCCGTCAGAGAGGAGTTCACCACCCTCCCTGTCCATTTGGCCAGTCCATCCCGGGCCAGTCTGATTAGCCAGGCTGGGCACAGCGGATGGTCTCACACTACAGAGAATATTGTCCTTTCTTGCACCATGTGCTAGTAACATGTGCTAAAATATGTCACTTCTAAGCAAGATAAAGCCAAATTGTGCATTGTAGTGAGATTACAATGTTTGGCTCTTATTTTTATTATTCTCTCTTTTAATACAGCAGAAAAGGGGAAGGGCATGTGAAACACCACAAACTGCAGTATAGAAATAGGAATCTTTAATACTGAAATTTTTTCCTGCTGCAATTGCACTTTTCTCTATCCTTCTGCCACCTCCCCCCACCAGTATTTGCAGAGGAAAGAAAGCTTCACTTGACTACCTATTGAAGCTTTATTTTCCTCTTCGGTAAATAGACTGCACTCTCTGTGTGTGTGGGGGAGGGTGGAAGGGTACAAAATACTAAACCTTCCCTACTTCCCTACTCCCCTGCCACAGTTACATAACATTTTGCACAGATCCATGCTGTATTACACAAAAGATAAAGGGTCAAATATTCTTATTAAATTAATGTATCAATCTGCCGTAGATGTTTATCATACTGGAAAAAATAACCCACCTTTACATAGATTTCTATATGTTGGTGTAATATTTGCACCAGGGGTCATTATCACCACAGTACATTCTCCACAGTGTTTCATTTTTTCATTTATATCATTTGTTTTGATTTGGAAGTGGTTTTTAGTTAACATTCGATGGTTCAATAATCCCCAAGCCTTTTGTATGCATTTGACCTCTTAGCTGTACCTTTTTGCTTCTTATCTGTTTCAATTTACTCTCATTTAATTTTGATTGGGTATATCAAAACATTTGGACGTTTGATTAGGATATTTCGTCCCATTTCAACGGCTTGAAGTGGGTAACAATGTATTAACCTATTCTATCTTTAAATAGAAGATGGACTTGTCCTACATGAATTTCCATTAGATTATCCTACTAAGTCGTCTCCTCCTTCCACAAGATGAACTGTCTTGACCTTTACTGAGTCTCCAGAGAAGTTGAGAGGCAAAGTGGACCTTCTGTGTGTCCTTGCTATCTTGATATACATGTCCAACCTTTTTATACACTGATTTTTTTATCCATGGATCAGACTCAGCGTTGATGACTATTGCTGATAAGAGGAATCCTAATCCCTGGAGAACAAGGAGAGGTGTCTCTTTATAATCCCCATTCTAAAAACTACTTTTCTAGTGGCAGCCCACCAGCTTGTGTAATGCTCCCCCAGTTAAGGGACTCAGGAAGAAACAAAATAATCCTCATGATTGTGTCACTGTGTATGAGAGATATTTTATTTGATTTGTGAGGGCTGCTGCAACCTGTAGGAAGTATGGGGAGCCTCTCCAGTCCTCATCAAGACTTAAAATATTCAAAAGAAGCAGTCACAGTGCGCTTCTGAAAATAATTATTAGGGTCTTAAAAATGAGCTTTAAGCTACTGTGATAATTTAGTTCTGAAAAGCAATTTTCAATAATAATTTAAAGCAAGCTTAGCCTTCTTTTTGTTAAAATCAAGTCTATACAAACATGAACAATATAAAAAGAAGTAATGTTCTGCTGAATAATCTCTGAAGATTTCCTGATGTTTGCTTTTGATCATTCAAAGTTAGCCAGGGTTGGATGGGTAGGAGAATAATATTGATACACTTTCATACTTTTAATGGCAAAATACTTCATCGTTATTGCCTCCATGGAAGATTTTGTGAGTGTTGCCCCTCTGTTTTTTATATGACTAAATTCTCCCTCCCCCTTTCTTTGTAGTTGGGAAACATGAGTTGACAGGACACAAAGTAGCAGTGAAGATCCTGAACAGACAGAAGATTCGCAGCCTTGATGTGGTGGGGAAAATCCGCCGAGAGATTCAGAATCTGAAGCTTTTTCGGCATCCGCACATAATTAAACTGTAAGTTCACAGAGGTTTCTGTTCAACACTGAGCTCTCTTAATTTGTGGGTATTCCTTGAGACACAGAGTTTTCCTGTTTGCTTGGCATAAGAAATGTTGGCAGCTTTTCTCCTGTGATCCTTTGTGTTCTAAACCAATAATGGCAAGCAACCATTTATTACTTGTTAAAAGTACCGGAAGGCACTTGTCTAAAGTGTAGCTTTTCAGTGTTGGAAAATGGATGGAAAACAACTCTCCAGAGGTTTGGGGAATGCATGGGAAAATTGAAAGCAAAACTATGAAGCATGTTTTGAGTCATGGACAAGCATCTGAGTGGCAAGCTGCACATGTATTAACCTTCTGTCATTGCCACCGTTAAATACTTATGTTGCAAGTGTCATGACTTGTTTGAGCCTGACATTGTAGGCCAGCACCTTTTGTATTCTTCCTGACTGAAAATGCTGTGATGGCTCTACTTGTAATGGGTGCATCGTTCTTCTTTGTCATAGCAAGAGATTTGGGTACTCATGCAGTCACTGCAGGGCTGTTCTTACATGGGGGATTAGGAAGAATAAATGTGTGGTTGAAAATGATTTGCAGTGTTAAATTTTGAAATTTGTTGGTTATTTTGCTAGCTTGATGTACACTTGGTATACAGTATACAGTCTGCCATCCAGACATACATAGCAAGTTGAATAATATATTATCCTTCTCAGGTACCAAGTCATCAGCACACCATCTGACATTTTCATGGTGATGGAATATGTTTCAGGGGGTGAACTGTTTGATTACATCTGCAAAAACGGAAGGGTAAGACTCTGGTGGTAACAGTATTATGCATCTTTGGATGGTCTGCTTAGACTTTGTTTTGATGGCTGACTTGTACAAACAAAGTTGTTTTATGAGCTTGCAGAAACAGCACTTCCCCCTACTTTTCATGATCTAAAAAAATCTCAGTTGCAAGATTGTCAGAAGGCAGCAGGCAAACCTGTGTGAGTTTATTGCTCCTCTGTTAAGCTGTTCATGTTAATAGCCTGTGGGCCTGTTGCATGCAATAATGATATTTAGTCATGTGTTTAGGACTTTTTCAGTATACATTATTTTGTATGATGACAATATAGTTGCCTATAGTAAAGAAACTGAAATACAGGCTATTAATTACGATTTACTCATAGGTAGCTTTTCGTTTCAAAGTTGCAGACTGGACAGGATTTCAGTCGCATATGTGCTTTGGAACTCTGGCAAGAGCAAGGGTTTTCCTGTTTGGTTTTATTTTGGGAGGAAGCTCTGAGTATCCCTCTCTATTGACTTGTGACTCATTGAACTTAAATATAGAACGTAAATAAACGCAACACTGTAATTTTTTGTTTAGTAAGAAAATAGCATTTTCCCTTGTTAGAATAATTGAAATTATCCAATGGATTCCATTTGAAAAAAAGCTTATAAAGTTTTGTGAATGTGTTCATTTTTGTAAAAAGCACTGATCATTTAAATTTGATTAAATAACTTCCAGAGGAAAGTTGACCAAGCATTTAAGAGTTAGAGCAGAAATCTCTTTAAAGCATTTAAGAGGTTTCTGAATTATGAGACATCCTGACCGCTGTATACTCTGCAGACAGTGCTGATTTTGCCAGCCAGATAATTCTTTGCATATCTTTTTACCATTGTTAAGTAGGCAATAAAATATGGTGATGCCTTGCCTCTAGAATTCTTTTCTCAGGGAGGGACATAGATTCCAATTCTATGAAATCAACTTGAGCCAGTCCCTGTATAGTTAGTGGGGCTTACCCCCAGGAAACCATGGATAGGATTGCAACCTCGGTTGGCAGCGGGTAGACCTTCTTATTTATCCAGGCTTTTAAATTGTCCTTGCTGAAATAGAACATGTGCTGCTTGCTCTGCTGTTCTACCATGTTAGGGTAAATTTTCTGATATATCTTATTTTATTATTGATTTTTTTTGTTTGCTTTAGCACAAACATGAAAAAGTGAAGGTCTGGCTATAAATGACAAAACATAAAAATGTGTTTAAGTTTTCTCACTGGATTTCATCATTCATGGAAAGGGCTATATTTGACACTAGAATATGATGCTTTTCTTGCTGTGTCACAAGAATATTTGAAGTAACTGGATGTCTTGAGTATATACATGTTTAAATGTGCTTTGTTTTGATTGTCAGCTTGATGAAAAGGAGAGTAGACGGCTCTTCCAGCAGATCCTTTCTGGTGTGGATTATTGCCACAGGCACATGGTAGTCCACAGAGATTTGAAACCTGAAAATGTACTCCTTGATGCGCACATGAATGCCAAGATTGCTGACTTTGGTACGTTTCTCTGAAATGTGACTTTTTTTGAAAAACTTTGGTCTTTTAGGTTCTTGTGCTGTTAAACAATTACTTTGTAGTGCATTGTAGTTCGATTATTCATCTTCCTGTATGCAAAACTTAAACGTAAAATACTATTATCATGAGCTGTTGGACTAAAATACCGTATAAAATTAAAGGTGTCCCTGCAGGTTGCCCTCCTAGTTGTGATCTACTCTAGGGTGCTGTGCTCTTTCCTGTTTTAAAGCCAAAGACCTTGGTCATGTAGCCAGCATGACTATATGTGGAGGTGCATAGAACACTGTTTCCTTTCCACTGAGGGGGTACCTATTTATCTACTTGCATTTTCATGCTTTCAATCTGCTAGGATGGCAGGAGCTGGACTGAGGACGGGAGCTCGCTCTCTTGTAGTACTAGGGTCTTGAATCACTGACCTGCTGCTAAGCCAAAAGCACCCCTGGATTAAAATATAGCCCCGTTGCTATTTTTCAGAGGGCTGAGGGACTTTTAGCTTTATCAACATTTGAGGGAATGGCTTGTAGAAAGCAACATAAGAATATATTTTTGAACATTTGGAAGCTTTGTTAGAGATTGCTTACAGATCAGTTTTGTAATCTATATGATTTTGTTTTTGTTTTATTTTTATTCAAAAATTAAAAAGGAAGAAAAACCAAACCACTTCAGTACACTCTGTATTTCCTTGTAAAACTGAATGGAATGCAAAGTGTTCTAGTGTGGATTAAGAAAATAATTTCATGTGTACTTGGAAAATAATCACCAAAATGAAAGTAAATGACTTACTAAAGTCTGCTTCTTACTTTATACTGAATAAAAGGTGATATTGCTATGGTTGGATCCCATGCATGTGCACTTTGAAATTTTATTGAGTGGGATTTTCTTTAAAATAACTGCATACAGTAGGTTACAGTTTGGGACTTCATAGAGAGATAAAATCTCTTAATACGCACACATGCACACGTGCGCGCGCGCGCACACACACACACACACAAACCTGATACAGCTGCAGTGTGGTCCTAAGAAAAATGTTCCTTTATCTTGAGGGGTCCCCTATTACTGTCTCCCCACCGCAAGATGCATTGGCATGGATGCATTGATGCTGAGAAGTTAGCTAGGATTGGGCCCTCAGACTTAACAGATACTTGGCCTAACTGTTGAGATGTCCTAACTTGGCCTAACGGATGAGATGTCCTACCAAGGCAATACTACACAAAGTTACGGCATGACCAGGAGATATCATCTCAAGGCTACACCCCTCTCTTGTTCTGCATGTATCCTGGGCAAAGCACTACTGTGCATTCTTAGCGGAGTTATACATTTTGATTATTTAGACTTGTGTAATATTACATGTCTTGGTGTTGTGAAGGGTGAAACATGGTCTCTTCCATATAAGATTTAAAATTTGGACATGTAAAAGGGCCTGTCATTGGGAATCAACAAAGTTGTGAGGAAATGTTAAACATCTTAATTAAGTGTAAAGGAGCACTATCTTCCATTCTCTGTTAGAGCATTAACTATATGTATG
This sequence comes from Cryptoblepharus egeriae, assembly GCA_030015325.1. NCBI lineage: Eukaryota > Metazoa > Chordata > Lepidosauria > Squamata > Scincidae > Cryptoblepharus > Cryptoblepharus egeriae. The sequence goes on from JAREYC010000002.1 coordinate 216,148,434, forward strand.
GTATATTTGGAGAGGCGAATTATTCTGTGTTCAGCCTCTTTGAAAGATCTGTTGCAAAATACTTTGTTTTTTCCCATTTTTCTGCTATTGATCACTCAAAATAGCCATTCTGTTCAGTTTATGACTCAAAAATCATGCTGCTTCTCAGGGTGATTATTGAAATGTATTCTGTGCAGGGCTAGTTCTCCTCATTTGTTTTTGTGCATTTTCAGGCCTCTCAAATATGATGTCAGATGGTGAATTTTTAAGAACAAGCTGTGGTTCTCCTAACTATGCTGCTCCAGAAGTAATTTCAGGAAGGTAGTTTCTCTTCTTGGATAAATGTATATATGTATTCTCAAAAACAAAAAGCCCTGCTCTTCAGTATTAAAGCTGCAAGGTAGAGTGCTAGACTTCCAGGTTTGGACTTTTGAAATTCCTGGTTTTGATAGCTTCTTTCATTAGTCTTTCTATGTAAATATCAGCAATAACTTGCCGAAATGGTGGTAAAACAGTAATTAAAATTACTGTGCAAATTATTGGCTTTAAATAAGGTGATAAACTCCTTTTTTGGAGTATGCTGAACAAATGTTTTCAATAACCAAGAACTAATGTCGTCAGCTGGTAAACCAGGTCTTGAGGATGACTCCACTCCAGATTCAGCTTTCTGGCTTTATTACATCACTAGCTAAAAGCGTACCCACGTTGTGGGAGTCAAATCCCCCCATGCACAGCATCCTCCTCAGTGCAACCCCTTCCTCCAAACAATATCCCCCCCACTGCACCGGGCACGGAGCACCAAATCAGCTGGAGGTTGGTCAAGCTTCCATGTTAAGTATAGAACAAAAACATGTTGGATCCCTTTTCAGCCCTTTAAGGGTTAAATTTCTCCACATCGGTTCTTGGAACACATAAGGAACACCCTCATAAGGAACACCCTCCCCGAATTTCATGCTTCTAGGTCTGAGAGTTGGGGCAGAGCATCCCGATTCTTCAATGCAAAGTATAGGGAGAAAAACGCATTGCGCCACATTTCACCCCCTTCCAGTTGGAATTACCGAAAACCGGTTCTTAGTGCACCCCTCAGTCACGGAAGGAACACCCACCTCAAATTTCACGCTTCTAGGCCCAGTGGTTTTGGCAGGGCGTTGATGACTTAGTGAGTCAGTGAGTGATTTTTCTCTTACACACACACACACATATATACTAGCAAAAATCCTACCCGTGTTGTGGGAGTAACATTTCCCCATACGACATCCCCCACAAGGCGCAACATTCCCCCCATGCGCAACATTCCCCCCATGCGCAACATTCCCCCCATGTGCAACATTCCCCCCCTGCGCATCATCCGCCTGCGCATCATCTCTCATGCGCAACTCCCCCAAGCACATCATCCCCCCATGCACATCATCCCCCCATGCGCATGATTCCCCCCCTGCGCAACTTCCCCCCCTGCGCAACTTCCCCCCCTGCGCAACATCCCCCCCTGCGCATCATCCCCCCATGCGCATCGGTGCCCCATGTGCAGCATCCTAGCCAGTGCAATCTCTTCCTCCGAACAACATTCCCACTGCACCAGGCAGAGAGCCCCAAATTGGCTGGATGTTGTTCAGTCTCCCACATTAAGTATAGGACAAAAACACGTTAACCCCTTTTCAGGCCCTGAAGGGTTAAATTCTCCACATGGGTTCTTGGTGGGAGTTCAGGTGACAGAAGGAACTCCCTCCCAGAATTCCATGCTTCAGGCCCAGCAGTTGGGGCGGAATGTTGCTGAGTCAGCAATTCTCAATGCAAAGTATAGGGAGGAAAACGCGTTGTGTGCCCCTTTTCACCCCCTTCCGGTTGGAATTTCCGAAAACTGGTTCTTAGTGCACCCCTCCGTCACGGAAGGAACACCCACCCCAAATTTCACGCTTATAGGCCCAGCAGTTTTGGCAGGGCAGTGATGAGTGAGTCAGTCGGTCACTCAGTGAGTCAGTCAGTCAATGACTTTTCTCTTTTATATATATAGATAGAAGATAGACTAGCAGAATTTACGTAGCACTATTTACATTGAATTTACACTGCAGAAAGTGTAGCCTGCATGGTAATTGAAAATATAATCAAGATTTGCTTATTTTTTCTTACATCATCTGCAGCAGCTAGTGAGTTCCTAAGTGAGAATGTGGGCATTCAGGTATTCTGGCCTCAAGCCATTAAGGACTTTTAAAGGTTAAAATCAGCAAGGTGAAGTTTAAACCTTTAAAGCCCTAAAAGCAAGTTTTAACCTTTAAAGCCTTCAGTAGCTTGAGACCAGAATACATAAAGCCCACATTCTCACCTAGGAACTCATTAGCTGCTTTAAATGATGGAACGGAGTCTGGAAATGAACTAGCAACCAGTGCAGCTGTGAGAGACCACCTGTATCATGTCACCAATCTCCCAAGACGGCACAGGATGCCGTGTTCTGTACCAGCTGGAATTTCTTTAAGGGCAGCCCCACTTACAACACACTGCACTAATTGAAATTGTGGATCTGCTTGTGCAGAAGGGAGTGCAACCCCTTTCTCAGCAGTTTGATTCTCTGCACATCCAACAAAATTTTCATAACTAAGAGGATATTGTCCAAATCTTGTTAGCCCACGTCCAGTTTTCAGTTGCTTCCAGGCAACTCTCAAGGGCCTTGACTGCCACCATAGAAGATGGAGCAAAAGAGCAATAGAGCTAGGAACGATTCCAACACTATTTGTAGCAACCAACACTAAATTCCGGATGACTTCTCTCAACAGGTTCATGTAGATACTAAAGAGTATGGGAGATAAAATTGGACTTTGCAGCACCCCATCAGTCAAAGATTATAATGACAAATAGCCCCCCCTCCAGACACCACTATCTGTGGAGTCTCTGCTAGCCAAGATGGAGTGAAACGGTGAGGGCAAAATGGTATCTTCAATCTCCAACTTAGAAGTGCCATTGTGGTGTTGGACCTGTTGGACTTTTCAGTAGTATTCAACAGCACCTATTCCAGGTGTCTGAAATATTCCCCCTATTTCCCCTTATTGTGCAGTGCCATATGGTGACAGAGTGGATGTTGCTGTTGCCATCTGGAGTGCTCAACTATGGCATTGTTGCTGAGCTCTGGAGTATTGAGTTGAAAAGTGAAGGGAAAAAACCTGAATTTTTGGGGGGCTAGGGAAAGGGGGCTCAAACGCTGCCGCTGCCTCCTACAAAGTTTGGCCTGACAAAGCCTCAGCTCAACCGTTCCTGGTCACAGAATTGTGGGCAAACTAAAAAAATGCTTCCATTGCTACCTTTTGGCACTAGGCTACCATCACCTGCTTGATCACCTTGCCCAGAATGGGATGGCACGATGCAGCCAGAAATGTCCTAAAACTGTAGGATTAAAAGATTTTTTTGTAGGAAGCGTATACCATCTCTGCTTTCAGTGAAACAGACAAATCTCCCCTTTATTTTCCACTCCACCCATTCAGCTAATCCCCCTACTTTAGCTGATCTATAAAGCTTTGCTGGGCAAAGATCCAGTGGGCACTACAAGAAACTGGTTATGTCTGTTGGTGCAGATATTATGATTCAGTTTGTAATTAAGGAAGAGGAAGAATTTGGTGTTGGTGGGGAAGCTGTGGGAGGGAATGCCAATGACTTGCTTCTGATCTCTTAACCAGCAAGCAGCACTTATTTATGTCAAGGCCAATGAAGGTGCAATCCTAACCAATTTAGGCTGGCACAATCCACTGTTTCCCTGTTCCTATGGTAGTGTGGGGAGGCCGGTACATGTCTATATACTGGCCTAACCACCCAGGAGTACTGCAGAAGTGTCTTATGTCACTTTTGTGATACTCCCAGGCCAGCATAGGACTTGTGCTGGGACTTACGCCAGCCTAATGGGGGGTGGGTGCATTAGGGTTGCAGCCAGAGTAAACTTCCTGGCTGACTCCGGATCTCTGGCTTAGTTCCTAGTCTGATTCTAGTGCCCAGCACACTACAATGATGGGGGAGGGGGAAGTCTGCAAATTATGTGTTTTGTGTATTCCATTTTAGTTTAAGATGGGATTGTGAAGAATTTTGTTAACTGAACAAAGCTATTTGTCAATTCTCTTTTGCAGGTTATATGCAGGACCAGAAGTGGATATCTGGAGCAGTGGAGTAATTCTCTATGCTTTATTATGTGGAACCCTTCCGTTTGATGATGATCATGTGCCAACTCTTTTTAAGAAGATATGTGATGGCATCTTTTATACTCCTCAGTACCTAAATACAGCAGTAATTAGCCTTCTGAAACACATGCTGCAGGTGGATCCTATGAAGAGAGCAACAATCAGAGACATAAGGTATCTCTCACTTAATAGTGATGATGGCAGAACTGACTAAATAGATATGTTGGCATATTGCACTCCATAGTTACCTTATATGCCTTTTCTGCAGGCTTGGGGGCACACTGTAACTGATACTTCCCATCATAATATGTATTGCTAGTGCAGCAGATTGTTGGCTCATAGCACTTATTGCAGTGCCTACTATTCACACTTTGTTTACCTTAAAGTTTAATATTCTAGTTTATAGTTTTATATTACAAAACCCAGTTTTGAAGGATTTTGTTTTCCTCTTAATCTTACTGTTTTAAAAATACCTTAATCATTCTGTTTTAAAAATACCTTAATCATGCTGCTTTAAAAATAGGAATTCTTTTTGCTTTCTCATCAGTTTCATAGCTCCTATGGTACATTTATAATATATTTTTATAATTTTATATTGGATTTTAGTGCAAATTTGAATATTGAACAATTAAAGTACATTAAGATTATAACAAAGTTTTAAAAGTTTGAGTGCTGGAATGGATTGTTACCACTAGAATGAATTATTAATAAACACTGCAATCCTAATGACAACTTTCTGGGAGTAAGACCTATTGAACACAATGGGGCTTAATTTGGATGAGACCTGGTTAGGATTGTGCTCAAAATGATGACATACAAAGCTGTACTGTACTACATCAGACTACTGGTCTGTTTGGCTCAGTATTGTACACACGGATAGTCAGAGGGACAAATCTTCTCCAAGGTTTCAGAAGAAGAACCTTCCCAGTCTTTCCTTGAAATGCCAAGGAGTGATCTTGCTTACAAATGCAAGTGTGCCATCACTAAGCTACTGCCCTATTGCTTAACTACTCTATTTCTGAATCTCTTCGCTTGGTGTTAACAGTCACTGATTGCAACAGTTTACTCCAAAACAGAATGGAACTTTTTTTGCTATCATGCCTGTGGAGCAAAACTGTAATTTAGATAAAATCCTTAAGACAAAATTATGCATGTAGTATTTGTGAGTACAGCCAAAGGGCTTTTTAGGTTATGGAAGAGCTAATTTCTAAACTGACTAGATTTTTTCCCTCTCATTTAGAGAACATGATTGGTTCAAGCAAGATCTCCCCAAGTATCTCTTTCCTGAAGATCCATCTTACAGTTCAACAATGATTGATGACGAAGCCTTAAAAGAAGTCTGTGATAAGTTTGAGTGCACAGAGGAGGAAGTGCTAAGCTGCCTATATAGTAGAAATCACCAGGATCCTTTAGCAGTTGCCTATCACTTGATTATTGATAACAGAAGAATAATGAATGAAGCTAAAGACTTCTACTTGGCTACCAGCCCACCAGATTCCTTTCTTGATGATCACTTTTCCCGTCCTCACCCTGAAAGAGTGCCATTTTTAGTCGCTGAAGTACCAAGGCAGCGCCATAAGCTTGATGAGCTAAACCCACAGAAATCCAAACATCAGGGGGTCAGAAGGGCTAAATGGCATTTAGGAATCCGGAGTCAAAGTCGACCAAATGACATCATGGCAGAAGTTTGTCGAGCAATCAAACAACTGGATTATGAATGGAAGGTGAGATTGCTTGAGATTGGTTTTTCCCCCCTCCACAGATTATGTAAAAGTCCTGAGAAAAATAACAATGAAAATGTCTCAAATTATGATATATGTATTAAATAAAAAATAGGTGGAAATTGACTTTCAGCTGTCCTCTTTAGGTTGTAAATCCATACTACTTGCGCGTTCGAAGGAAGAATCCCGTGACTGGAACATATTCCAAAATGAGCTTGCAGTTGTACCAAGTTGACAGTAGGACTTACCTTCTTGATTTTCGAAGCATTGATGGTATGTGGATATTAAAAGAAAATAGGGCAATCCATTTAAAGCAGTTGTGTGGATCGTGTACAGCCCCCAGATTTTAGAGAGATACAATGACAGATACAACATCTTATATAGTGAATAGGGAGCACATAAGTACTGTAAGCACTGATTGGCCCTTCTGCCTTGCCATGGGAGCCAATCTGAACAGTGCCATAGTGTCTCACTTTATCCGCTGATCCAAATTAGATTATCCAGGGTGATCTGTCAGAACAATCCTTTTGTGCCCTTTACAGTAGCAGTTGCTTTAATAGTTTTGGGATTTTTTTGCCATCGTACAGTATTATTAGTATGTCTTAAGTAATGCTCTGTTTCCTTTCACTAGATGAAATTACTGAAGGAAAATCAGGGACCACCACACCCCAAAGGTCAGGCTCTGTGACGAACTACAGATCTTGTCAGAAGGATTTGGACTCTGAAGCTCAAGGAAAATCCTCTGATATGTCTCTTACCTCATCGGTGACCTCTTCGCTTGACTCTTCTGCAGCTGAGTTAACCCCGAGATCAGGGAGCCACACAATAGAATTTTTTGAGATGTGTGCAAATCTTATTAAAATACTTGCACAATGATTTGTAAGGTTAGCTTTTTTTACAGCAATAAGCATGCCTAAAGAAAAGAAATCATAGTCAAATGCTTCCAATTATAATCAAGTTACAGTCTGGCGCTGAGAAGACTAGCCATGTTGCAATTTGCACAGGAATTGAACACATTTAAAAGCAGTCTAGACCTCTTAATGTAAAGAAGGAAATTATGATTAGACAGTCCACTGGTATGATACAGGTACAAGAAACAACAGCCTTTTATCCAGCAGTTTTTTCCCAATATGTACACATTGGAGCTTCACAGAGTATTACATTTAACCAATAAGGATCTTCTTGTTGTTTGTCTTTACATTACCCATGATATAATCCTGTAACAGTATAAGTGGTTACTTGTTAGATCAGGGTCCATGAAGGTGACTCTTTGGTCTGTCATCTTTGGTTGCACCCTGCTCTATTGGTATATGTGTTCTTGTCAAACAGCACTTCAGACTACTGACACTTGTCTCATGTTAAGTCACAGCCGGTAATGAAATTAGTTTGGGTGAGAAAGCTAAAGCCAACCCCCTATCTTGCTTAATATACCAATTCATATATTGGCAGATCCAAAGTAAAAGTCTTCATGTGCTTAAATTCTGCATACAAGCATAGGAGTTCATGTTGTAAGGCCAAAGACAGTCCACAGAAGCAGTGTTTGGACTTGACTCTGTGAAAAGGATAATTAAATGAACAGGAAGAATCCAATAACTTGACCTGTGAGCCCAAGGGAACACAATCTTGTGTACAATTGCCAGGGAGTAAGCCATACAGAGTGTTGTGAGTCTTACTTCTGTGTCCATGCTACATGGCAAACCACTTCTGAGTGAGAGGAGTTAGAACGACTTTGTTCTGTTCTCCTGGGCTCTGACGGGATTACTTAAAGAACTTCTCAGGCTGTAGCACAGCAGTTTTCTAAAAATGAGAATGTTCAATATTTGTAGAATCAGCAACCCATATGACATACTGATAGCTAGTAAGCAGCGTTTTTGTTTGCTGCTGCAGGATGTGGATCCCTGTGCCTGAATCAGATGAGCGTGGTGACTGTCGAGATAGCCCAGGTGGATTGGTGCATGCGGTTTGGGAATCTTGCACTGAGAGCTCAGTGATGCCTATCTCATATGGCTCAGCAGATCATTATTCTAGTAACTGACAATTGGATCTTGCCTGTGTTGCATAAGCACTCTTACCACTTTTGATATTTCATTCAGTAATGGAACATAAACGGCTCTTGTGCAGTTTTGAAATATAGACCACATTGATTAGGAAAGTGAGAGAGCAGGCATTATTGCTAGAAAAGCATGCTAGCTTAACGGTTACTTATTGGAAGTGTTGCTGTAATGCCCCATGAAGACCAACGTGTATGATTGGAGGCATGACAAAGACCTGCTGAGAGGCAGGGATAGCTTCCTTAACTATGGTTTGTTGCGAATTTGCAGTTAACCATGGCTAATGGAAAGCACTTAATACAATGGCTTTGATTTCTAGTTTGTGGCAAATCCTTAGTCCTTATTTAGATATTCAGATGAACTGCTTAGTTAAGAAATACATAACTGTATTAAGTGCTATATCTGTGTTTGGGTCTACAGAGTGTGCGGATGCCAGGAAACACGGAGAGTGTTCCTGCTTTCAGTAGGGATCTGTACTAGAAGAGATTTTCAGGAGATTGGCCAGCTTCAAATGGAGAACAGCCTGTGAAAGAATGTTCCTGTGTATCAAAGTACTGTAACCTAGATCTGCTGAGTGCGCTAACGCCAACAGCTAAATGTGCACTGAGTTGAGACATGCAGCTTCAGCCCAGGGGGGTGCATGGATTCTTGGATTGCACTGTTGCCTCTTGGTGTCTTCACTAGATAGAAGCTGGATCTTCAACTTTGCACAGACTTCAGAGACCCATAAACTCCAAAGCCCCTTTTGGGATCTTGTCAGGCACTTGTCTTGCAGAGACAGATACATATAGTGGTCTGCTCACACCACATTTTTCCTTCTCTTCAAACAATTACATTGGTGTCCTGAATGTATCAGTGTTGACGACCAGTGTTCTTAGAATGGGACTTGAATAGCAATGCTGGATGTGTACTCCAAAAAGGAAACTATCAGGGCGAGGAGCGTTTAAAGGAAACATTGGAATATGCAGTATTGCTGTAACACCTTAATAGAAAGACATTGTCATGAGGGACCAAGTTATAGTCCTACCTTTTTAATTTAGGAGAAAATTACTTGTTTGTCTAGTTCTGCTGCACCTATTAAATAATTGTGATTTTTTTTAGTTATGCTGTGTTAATTTTGAAATTGTTAATATTGCACTTGGCAAAAGGTATAAACGCACAGTTTTTTCTTTTTAAAATGCTGGGTGGCCTCCAAGGTTGGGTTTAGTAATTTTTAAGGTAATGGGACTGTAATGGGCACATGTCATAATAGCTTTTGCTGCACATGTTCTGTTCATTTCTGCGGGACATGCAGGCTGACAATATGCATGTTTACATAAAAATAAGTACCATTGAATACAGTAGGACTTATTTCAAAATATGCATGTGTTGAAAGGCAGCTTTGATGTAATTCCTACACAAATCACGCTGAAAAGAATGGAAATAGTGTGTTGGCAGCATTTGTCGGATTATGTTCAGTGTCTTCTCACTGGGAAATGTCATGATGCAACAGGCTTTAATTTTTATATACTTTTCCAGTCATATTTTTCTAAATTGACCAGAATTTAACTCTATCGTAGCATACAGAGGCTAAAGTAAATGACAGGATGGTACAAAATACCTACCATGAAACAGTTGGTTTTAATTTTTAATAGTTTTGGCCATTAATTGTTCCCTTTTTTATTGAGCTTTTTATATTTTTTTCATAGCAGGGACTGTCTGATGTGTATTAAGCAAGCAAAAAAAATTCACTTTTCATAACTTTTTTACTTACAGCAAAATACTGATGTTGAAATTTTTCCTTTTTTTCTACTGGGCTTTGTGTGGTAATGCAATGGAGGGTTTAGAGTTGAATTTTCTTAGTGTTATGTTAGAACATGGCAGTAGATGGTCTTGCAACAAGCGGAATTTTTTTGCAAAAGAGATGCTGTGGAACTGTGAAGTAAAAGGGCTTGCTTAATTGCTTCTCCAAAACGTCAAATCTAAGAGCATTGTATAATGGGCCAAGTACCTCTTTTCAAGTTTTTTTTCCAGTGGGAAGGCCCTTGCAATGATCTATTTTTAATGTGTTTCATAATTGACCAGGGCGGGATAGGGTGGGGGTTAAATCTGTCCACGTGCAATGTAACTTAACACTGGTAAGAGGATAGAAAGTCCATCTTTGTGGTGCAATATTTTCAAAGACCAATTTTCATAAACGTTCTGACATTTTAAGTGTTTCAGTACAAGCTTTGAGATATTTACTTTGTCAAATGACTCTACCGTTGTACGTATGTATAGCTTAAGGAATGGATGACCACCTTTCTCTTACAAACAAGACGTGCCTACTTCTATTGCAGAATTTTTTTTTTGCAAAATACTGAATGAAACACTGCTTGTGATAGCTGTAAGACTTGTTACTTTTAACAAAAATTAAATTGTATGCAAATAAATTTGTGTAATGTTTCTCTGACTTCTGTCATTTATACATTTCTGTCATTTATACATTGCTAAATCCTATTTCAGATTTAGTAAAGTGGTAACAGTGTTTTCTACAACCGTTTGTTCCTAGAAACCTCTGGCTTTCTTCAAAAGATTCTTCAGGTATTCCTTATTGGGCAATATCAATAAAGGCGTGCAAGCCTCCTGAAAGAACTTTCATGGGAAAGGCATCCTACAAGCAAGATCTAAAAGATCTGCCTGATGTCTTGTGAAGTGAACGCATCTTGGGTCTTGTCCTATAATGCTCTGAAACTTAATGGTTCCTCAGCTGAAGGGTGGCACTGAATGTTTCCTTGTACATAAATAGTTTTTTACCATGTTGTGCTGTTGATCCAGCCAGCCTATATGTGCCCAGTTTACTCCGGAATGAATTTACTCTTGGAATGAATTAGGCATGCGCAGCCTAGTCGCTGGGCTGCACATGCCTAGTTTGTTCCAGGCCAGCAGGACATGACTGGCTGGAGGCAGCAGGGATCTGGCCTCCAGTCCAGGTGTGGCTTCACCTGGCCGCTAAGGTGCTATAGACTGAGGGTTGACCCTGTTTTAAACTGTATCCCTAGGATGACTACATATGCCATAACCAAAAAAATGGATAAGGTACCCAAAAATGTAGGACACGACCATATAAAAGCTAAAAACATATTGCTTTCATGTGATCAATTGAAACACAATACAGGTCCAACCTGTACACAACCTTTTTACACCCAAGATGGCACCATGAACGACAGCCTCGGCTTGTGCTCTGTAACATACTTTTTCTTTTTTATGGTTTTAATAAAGTTGCCAGTTTGCTTTTAAGACTGTTTTTATGGCTGTTTTCTATCGTTTATGAGTTAGTGCTAGTATTTATGTTAGCTGAAATCAAATTCCATGTACAGTGATTCCTCACGTAACAAATTTAATTCGTTCTGGAGGTATGTTTGTTACATGAAACGTTCTTTACGTGAAGCGGATTTTCCCATAGGAAATAATGGAAACTCAGACAATTGGTTCCACAACCCCCAAAATATTCATATAAAAATATTAACTGGATGTAAAAATGATGACAAAACACTGGAATTGAATTCAAAACATGCATTCAATGTGCATGATCCTATGAAGTCTACTTAGGCTGCAGTCCTAAAGACACTTTCCTGGGAGTAAGACCCATTTAACACAATGGGGCTTACTCCTGGGTAGACATGGTTAGGAGGCTGCAATCCAAGACACCTTCAAAGTGTCTCCCCACTTTCTCCTTCTCTCCATCCTGAGCCTCTCTCTCCCCTGCTCCCTTCTGGGCAGCATTGAGCTGCTTCCCTCTTCTCCACTGCTCTTCTCTCCCTCTGCCCAGCAGACACCCGGCCACAGGAGGAACAGCATGGAAGTGTTGCTTTCACTATGGGCAGGTGCGCTAGGCAGCCCTGATGCTTTATAAACAGGCTGCTGGCCAGCGCGTCTGTTCCAACTGCCAACAAATGTGTTCTTTACGTGAAGCACTTTCTTTACGTGAAGCAGAATCCTAGAGAAATTTTTGTTACGTGAAACATACTTTACGTGAGGCGTTCTTTACGTGAGGCGCCACTGTATGGTATTCATACTTGGCCAATAAGTATTTGTGTATTTCTATGTCTGTATGTACCTTGTTATACACTGTTTTTCTAGTGTTGTAGAGAGGCAGTCATGCAAGCAATCATTCCATTTTTTCAGCCCCAGAATTTAACTCCAGCAGATATTGAGGCACTACCTTATTCTATAAGGCACAACAGAGGAGCTGGGAACCTGGAAGTGGGTCTTTAAACCTATTTTGTACATTCTTTTCTTTTTCACCTGATTTTTTTTAACCCATGGGAGCTTTTGGAACAAGCCTCCTAGTGGGTAACAAGGAACATATATATTATTTATGATTAAATTTATTTTTTTTACATATAATTTATATTACAAGAAGGTCATGTGCTTACACTTACAAGGAAAAAGGGGACATTCGAGTTTTTTTAAAATTTATTTATTTCTCAGAACAGAAGGCTAAAATCTTTGCCCTGGAAAAGAGAGCACAGGTCTACTCAAAAGTAAGCCACATTGTGTTCAATGGGTCTTACTCCCAAGAATTGAGTATCAAGATTTGGGGGGAAAAAAACAACCAAACGTGTAAATTTTATTTTCTGACATGGTAAAAGACACTTTGTAAGGCCCAGCAGTGCTTCCAGCATCAGGGCTGAGAAGTCTGACTCTTTTACAGCTCTTTCCATGCATTATAGCAGAGGTTTTCAAAGTGGGGTGTCATGACCCCCTTGGAGGGGGTCATGAAAAGCTGGACGCTGCCATCTTGGAAAGGCCCTGTACAGGCTGAGCTGCTGCTGCTGTCATCACTCTGCGACCTGTGATGACGTAATCACAGAGCACCGACAAGAGGGCCTGGAAAGAGCTATCAAAAGCTCAGGGATAGGATTTCAAACTACAACCCCCAGAATGCCCTTGGGTTGCCTTTTGCCTGAGGAACCTTCAGAGTTGCTCTCTGGTACATCGGGATTTGTAGTTTTTACGTACCTTGGCGTCGTAACTAGAAAAGGGTGCTCAGTGTCGCTCTAGGCATTGGCGGAGTTTGATCTCGCCGGAAGTGTCTACAAGGAGTGAGGTGAGAGGGTTGGACTACCGGTGTGCTGCTTCCGGAGGGCGGGGCCTACTCCTGAAGTGGGAATAAGGCTGAAGAGAGGCAGCAGGTGAGGGGGGGGAGTCTAGATAATGGTTCCCTGTCTCTGCCTGTGGAGATGGGTTCAGCCCAGTCTGTTGAACTCCCTGCCACTGGGTGTGGGGATGGGTTGGGTTTAACCTGAGGAACTCCCTGCCACTGGGTGTGGGGATGGGTTGGCTTTAACCTGTGGAACTCCCTGCCACTGGGTGTGGGGATGGGTTGGCTTTAACCTGTGGAACTCCCTGCCACTGGGTGTGGGGATGGGTTGGCTTTAACCTGTGGAACTCCCTGCCACTGGGTGTGGGGATGGGTTGGCTTTAACCTGAGGAACTCCCTGCCACTGGGTGTGGGGATGGGTTGGCTTTAACCTGAGGAACTCCCTGCCACTGGGTGTGGGGATGGGTTGGCTTTAACCTTGGAACTCCCTGCCACTGGGTGTGGGGATGGGTTGGCTTTAACCTGAGGAACTCCCTGCCACTGGGTGTGGGGATGGGTTGGCTTTAACCTGAGGAACTCCCTGCCACTGGGTGTGGGGAAGGGTTGGGTTTAACTTGTGGAACTCCCCACCTTCTGGCTATGGTGATAGGTATGATCCAGCCTGTGGAACTCCCTGCCACTGGTCTTGTTTGAGCCTGTGGAACTGCTTGCCACAGGACCAGGTCAAATGTTTATTCTCAACCCTTAAAAGTGCCAAGTTAATACTTGTATGCAAATGATTCCTACTAATCCTAACTTATTTTGTTCTCTCTTCAAAGCAGCCCTTGTTCTGTGGCAAGGCAGAGCAAAATCTGTCAAAACCACAAAGCCTGTTAATTCCTTCATGCCGTTTCCACTGCAAAAAATTAACCTTGCCATAGTAGTTGTTTGTTCCTCAAAGTGACTGTGATGGAGAAAATCATTTGATAATCACTGGCTAGAGCAACCTTTTTCTAACTCTGTGGTCTTTTGCAAGGGGAAAGACGGATTGGGGGGAATATAAACCCTTCTTTGATAGAAGGTGTGATTATTGTTAAATTGTTGCTAACTTCAACTATAGATAGAATCATAGAATCATAGAGTTGGAAGGGACTGATCATTCCCACTGACCATTCTTGTCGCTCTCCTCTGGACTTGCTCCAGTTTGGCTGCATCTTTCTTAAAGTGAGGTCCCCAGAACTGAACACAGTACTCAAGGTGAGGTCTGACCAATGCTGAATAAAGAGGAACTAGAACTTCTCGCGACTTGGAAGCTACAGTCCTCTTAATGCAACCTAAAATGGCATTTGCCTTCTTTGCAGACACATCACACTGCTGACTCATGTTCAGCTTGTGATCCACGGCTACGCCAAGATCCCGCTCACATGTTGGGCTGCCAAGCCAAGTATCCCCCATTTTATACCTGTATTTTTGGTTTTTATTGCCCAAGTGCAGAACTTTGCACTTCTCCCTGTTGAAATTCATTCTATTTGTTACAGCCCAGTATTCTAGTGTATCCAGATCCTCCTGGAGGTTTTTCTTGTCTTCTGTTGTGTTTGCTACTCCTCCTAGCTTTGTGTTTGCTACTCCTCATCCGCAAATTTGATCAGGCTCCCCTGTATCCCTTCCTCTAAGTCATTAATGAAAATGTTAAAGAGAACCGGTCCCAAGACAGAACCTTGGGGTACCCCACTTGAAACCGACCTCTAGGTTGACGCAGAACCATTTACTAAAACCCTTAGTTTTAGTTTTGAGTGCGGCCATCGAGCCAGTTGCGGATCCTAACGATTGCCCCTAACCATGTCTACTCAAAAGTAAGCCCCATTGTGTTCAATAGCTCTTACTCCAAGGAAAGTGTCTTTAGGATTGCAGCTTAATCCTACAATCCAGAGTTACTATGGGACCTTTTACATCGACGTAGTTATGGTGTCACCTATGGGAAATGCATAGAGCAATCCAGAAATCCAGAGTAAGTGCCTCTTATGTCTTGCCATAGTTACTCCAGATTCTAGGATTAAGCTGCAATCCTAAAGACACTTTCCTTGGAGTAAGACCTACTGAACACAATTGAACACAATGGGGCTTACTTTTAAGTAGACATGGTTAGGATTGTGCTTTAAAGCTGCTATCCTCAACACATTTTCCTGTGAGTAGGCCCCATTGGGATACAATATGACTTACTTCTGAGGGGACAGACTTGGCATTGCACAGTGTCGTTCTGTTCCAGAACCTACTGTGCAAGAAAAATCAGGAGGTTTGAAGACCTCCTTCCAGGTTTCATGTTCTTCTATTGCACCTAATGGAATAAGGTAATGTCTCATTATCTACAAGGGTTTGATTCTGATACTGAAAAATGGAATGAGTGCTTGCATGACTGCCTTTCTACAACAGTAGAAAAGCAGTTTTTAAAACTTATTTGCAGTGGCCATTCGTGTTGAGTCATAATAATCTGTGTCCATGTATAACAAGGTTGGACCTGTATATCACAAGCTGTTGCCTGTGATTTATGACAGATAAATTTCCTTTACCACATCCTAATAAAGCCCCAACAGTCTCTTCTATTATGTGCTCTGTGACTCATAATAAAATTTGGAAGAAAAATATTCTTTTCTTCTGCATGCTCCAAGTTACACATTTAGAAATATTTTTCACTATGTATTTGGTACTTTAGCAACGTGTATACATGTTGGAATAATTCAGACAGCCAAAAGTCATGCAATAACCACTTAAAGTCTTAGGTTTTATTGACTTTTATGTATGGTATGATATCTGGGGGGATAGCTGTTCAGATTTTAGTCATATATTTAAATTTCCATTAAGGTCTTAGCAGAAGAAGAAGAAGGTCTCATCCTTTGTTTCTGGGTATCAGAATTCTTGGTTTGATCCTTTGCCATAGTCATAAATGAGTAGATGAAAGGTACACAGAGTCAACTTTGGGTTGAAAGTATAAGGCCTACTTTCAACTGTAATCTGTTATTACATTTAAAATTAAAATGGTGTAAATGTTTGGAAATACATTATTTTCAGTTTCCTGGAATGGCTTCCTTTGGATGGAAGAGGAAGATTGGTGAGAAGGTATCCAAAGTTACATCCCAGCAGTTTGAAGCCCAGGCAGCTGATGAGCAGGGCCTTGTTGACAATGATGATGTCGATTGGGTTCATGAGGCTAAAAGGAAGAAAGGGCTTCTCCTGGAAGACTGTGTGTCCAAAAGTCAACATCTGAAAGATGAAGGTGCAGTTTTGGCTGAAAATGAAAGGTACGAATGCTTTATTTCTCACTAGCAAAAAGCGTACTCGCGTTGCAGGTGTAACATTTTCCCCTATGCCATCCCCCCATGGCGCAGAAACACCCCATGCGCATCATCCCCCATGCGCATCATACCCCCATGCGCATCATACCCCCATGCGCATCATACCCCCATGCGCATCATCCGCCAATGCGCAACTTCCCCAATGCGCAACTTTCCCCCGCGAAACTTCCCCTCATGCGCAACTTTCCCCATACGCATCATCCGCCGATGCGCAACTTTCCCCCATGCGCAACTTTCCCCCATGCACATCATCCCCCCATATGCATCATCCCCACATGCGCAACTTCCACCCATGCGCAACTTTCCCCCATGCACATCATCCCCCCATATGCATCATCCCCACATGCGCAACTTCCACCCATGCGCAACTTCCCCCATGTGCATCATCCCCTCAAGCGCATCATCCCCTCAAGCGCAACTTCTCCCCATGCGCAACTTCTCCCCCATGCGCAACTTCTCCCCCATGCGCAACTTCTCCCCCATGCGCAACTTCTCCCCCATGCGCAACTTTCCCCCATGCACAACTTCCCCCATGCACATCATCCCCTCATGCGCAACTTTCCCCACGCGCGTCATCCGCTGATGCACAACATCCTCGCCAATGGAACCTCTTCCTCTGAACAACATCCCCCCACTGCACCAGGCACTGAGCACCAAATTGGCTGGAGGTTGGTCAGTCTCCCATGTTAAGTATAGGACAGAAACACGTTGCCCCCTTTTCAGCCCCTGAAGGGTTAAATTTCTCCAGGTGGTTCTTGGTGGGTGTTCAGGTGACAGAAGGAACTCCCAGAATTCCATGCTTCAGGCCCAGCAGTTGGGGAGGAATGTTGCTGAGTCAGCAATTCTCAATGCAAAGTATAGGGAGGAAAACGCGTTGCGCCCCTTTTCACCCCCTTCCAGTTGGAATTTCTGGAAACCGGTTCTTAGTGCACCCCTCCGCCACAGAAGGAACACCCACCCCAATTTTCATGCTTCTAGGCCCAGCAGTTTTGGCAGGGCGGTGATGAGTCAGTCAGTGAGTCAGTCAGTGAGTCAGTCTACTACTATGCTAGTAGCATAATAAAAGCAATAGCTTTTGAAATGCTGTTGTCTTTACACACACAAATTAAGGGTGCAATTCTAAGCATGTCTACTCTGAAGTAAGTCCCATTTTGTTCAAAATTACTTACACCTAGGAAAGTGTGGTGAGGTTTGCAGCATTACTCTCGGGAAAGTGTGTTTAGGATTGGCATCTACATGACTGAAAAAAAAATCAGATTGACTGTGAGTACAATCCTAACCATGTCTACTAAGAAGTAAGATCCATTGTGTTCAATGGGTCTTGCTCCCAGGAAAGTGTGTTTAAGAATGCAGCCTGTATTTCTTCAGTAAAGGTGATAAGGCCATTCCATACATTCCACAACAGAAATACAAGTTTGTTCCCTAATGGTTGCCCTGCATGGAATTGCAACCAATTGCATATCTGTCGAGAGTGCAGAATAAGTTGCATGTGCATATCATATTCACAATTAATATTTGTATATGCACTCTTGACATCTTAAATATACAATTAATAATTAAATGTTTGTGAAATCTCCTTTGACCTAAAGAGGGTTCCAGTCAAAAACAGGCAACAAATCTACATTATGCATGGTTCTGTAGTTGGCTGGACTCTCCACTAGATGGTGCAATTGGTTACTTTTAATGCTGTGTAAGAGAGTATGGAATTTAAGACTATTTAGGTTTTAAGTGCTTGACTTAATAAAAGAAAGTGTATGGCAGAATGAAAAGATAGTTAAGAGCTTAAGAAAATAGTGATTTTTATTCTGAGAGATTTCAGTTACATACATTGAGATCCAAACTGTGTTGCTATTTGCAGTCACTGTCATGTTGAATTAGTGCTCATTGATTAGTGTTCATATCTACTTTGTTATGAATAATATAATATAATTATATAATGAATTAGTGAATATAATACTATATTTAATATTAAATACTATATTTAATAATATAATTCATGAATTAATGAATGTAATACTTTGTTATGAATATAATAATAATAATAATAATAATAATAATAATAATAATAATAATAATAATAATAATAAACTTCATATCCCGCCTTTTTCCTGGAGGGACTCAAGGTGGCTTACAAAACATTCATAAAAACACCAACAATAAAATCCTGCAGAGGTTGAAGGAACTTCATTTGTGATCTTTAGTGGTCTTGTTTACGTCCAAGTTAGGAGGTTTGCAGGACATGACCTTGTTTACAGGTTTAACTTTTGCTGACAAAGCAAGATGTGGCTGGTCATGGAATTTTCCAAAGGTATAGCTTCTCCTAAGCCAGCCAGTGGCAGGTTGCTCTAATGAACCAAAGTTCACCTTTTCCCTCAAGACCTGTAGGTCCTTGCTTGTCAGCCCATGCAAAATACCACAAGAATGATCTGGGTCATGCTTATCTGTTGCAGACCCAGCATCCTCATGAACATATGTGCGCAGACCTATTGGGCCACATGGTTTTCTAAAACACCTATCTTCTAGACCAGGGTGGTCCAACTTTTAACAGCACAGCTCTGGCATCACCCTTTCATACAAATGGAAGTAATTACCAGTGACATAATGATATCATTGGTAGTTCTAGGTAATGAGAAACTGAAGAACTTAATAAGTGTAGTAGAATTTTTCAGTCTCCCTTCTTCACTGTTCTGAATTATTTGCCTTCTTCACTGTTCTGAATTATTTGCCAAAAAGTTTTTATCTTTTGAGTATCTTATTTTAACTGTCTTATTTCTTGTAGATATAAGTAAGCCACACAATAAATGCATGGTGAAGGATTAAGTATTGAGAGGATTGAGTAATGATGAGTGATAGTATACATTTTTATTTATTTTATGTACTGTATATGAAGTTCATGATGGTGCATCTGAATACTGTAGGTAGATGTATCTTGTGCAATGACAAAGTGTCTGTGTGTCTGTCAGGATAGAGAATGTACTGCATTATTGATAAACTAGCGAAAAGCATATCCGCGTTGCAGGACTAATATTTCCCCATACGCCATCCCCCCATAGCACATCAACACCCCATGCCATCAGTCCCCCATGTGCATAAGTCCCCCATGTGTCTCAGTCCCCGACGTGCAACTTCCCCCACGTGCATCAGTCCCCAATGCGCAACTTCCCCCATGCGCATCACTCCCCATGTGCAACTTCCTCCCATGCGAATCAGTCCCACATGTGCAACATCCCCCATTGCGCGTCAGTCCCCCATGCGCGTCAGTCCCCCCATGCGTGTCAGTCCCCCCATTGCGCATCAGTCCCCCATGCGCAACTTCCCCCACGCGCATCAGTCCCCCATGTGCAACATCTCCCCATGCGCAACATTTCCCCATGCGCATCAAACCCCATGCGCAACATCCTCCCCAGTGCAACCCCTCCCTCCAAACAATATCCCCCCCCAATGCACCAGGCACCTAGCACCAAATAGGCTGGAGGTTGGTCAGTCTTCCATGTTAAGTATAGGACAAAAACACGTTGCCCCCTTTTCAGCCTCTGAAGGGTTAAATTTCTCCAGATGGTTCTTGGTGGGTGTTCAGGTGACAGAAGGATCCCTTCCAGAATTCCATGCGTCAGGCCCAGCAGTTGGGATGGAATGTTGATGAGTCATCAATTCTTCAATGCAAAGTATAGGGAGGAAAACACGTTGCGCCCCTTTTCACCCCCTTCCAGTTGGAATTTCCAAGAACCGGTTCTTAATGCACCCCTCTGTCATGGAAGGAACACCCACCCCAAACTTCACACTTCTAGGCACAGCAGTTTTGGCAGGGTGGTGATGAGTCAGTCAGTGAGTCAGTGAGTGAGTCAGTCAGTCAGTCAGTGACTTTTTTATATATTTAGATATGCAAGCCCCTAACAGCTTTGCTATATGATCAATGTACAGTATTTTTCCTTTGGTTTACTAGTATATTGTGGACAAAATCATGAGTAACTACGGGGCATCCTTGCTCCAGTGTAAGAACTTACTCTGGATTCCAATATGAATTTCCCATAGGTTTTCACTAGGTGGTGCAGTATGTACGGGTGCACGTAAAGTCTTTTACATGCACCCGTAGTTACTCTGGATTTGGGGATATGACAGAAGAGACATCCAAAGTAACTAGGGAAGCACGTAAGAAACTTTACGTGCACCCGTAGTTGCTGCACCACCTAATGAAAACCTATGGAAAATTCATATTGCAATCCAGAGTAAATTGTTCTTACACCGAAGCAAGGACTCCCTGTAGTTACTCTGGATTTTGCCCATAAACTGTTTATTAGCTTTTTTTTGCAGAGTGGAAGCATTAAGAAGGCATCTTGAAAATTACCACCAGCCTAGTTTCTATAAAAAATTTAAGCACACTCTTTCTCCTTCTCTGAAGTTGTATAATATGAAAAAGTTCAGTAGTAATAGCTTAGATACTACAGTGGATCAAGGAAGGTATACAAGCAGCTACATCACATTCTTTCCAAGCTACCATTTACTTCTGCATTTGGGAAATGTTGACAGAGGACAAGGCTGTTGCAATTGCTTCAGGAAGTTGGCACTTGTTGCTTAAACATAATATCAAAATATGATATATTTAATGAGTCAAGTAATCTCAGGGGAAGTGTAGCAGCTGCTTAATAGCCTACAATAATGTTATACAATGGGCAAGGAAATGAAGAATATGTCCCACAGTTGTAACAACAAATGAATGTGACTTGGACATTTGCTATGAGATTTCTTTAGGATTAGTGAAGGCTCTGCAATTGCCCTTCCTTTCACAGTGCAGGTTAGAATCCTTGTTTCCGTCCCAAATATGCACTGAAAGATTAGAATTATCCCTCTTTTTAATTATTCTGGGACCAGAAAGGTGAATACAGTGTTAATTGATCTTATGTGTGGATCTGATTTAAATAACCAAGTCTTCTTTTTCTCAGTCAAGTGATGCCTCCACTAGTGGGCAGGTTTCTCAGAATCGAATCACAATTTATTACCAATAAATTTATTACCAATAAATAATATAATAAGCAATTGTGACTCAAAGAGAAGAGTTACCAGCTAAGTCTCCGCTTGGCTCCATCAGGATGTGACAAGTATTGCTTAGCTATTGCTCTGCATCTCCAGAACACTCATTTACCAATGTGTACAATTAATGTCCAATTAAAAAGATAGGAATCTTTCAATTCTAAGAAAACTTACATCTTGCTCCTGTGGTGTGTCTATTTTTTTATAGAAGGAAATCTGGCTCCATGTGTGTTTTTTTAAAATAGGAGAATAAAAACCCAGAAGTTTCAGCACAAAAGCGAACCACATCTCCCCCCCCCCCCCCGCCTACTAGTTGTAAAGGATGTGGCTTGGTTTTATAGGGAAATCCATCCCCTTACTTTTAGGATATTGGTTGTTAAAATCTAGGTATGAACCAAGGACAGTTTCCTTGGGTGTTTTGTATACATATCAAGAGAACGATTAAAAAAACATCCAGATGTCAGGGCTGATTTATAAGGGCTTGACATCTCCAAAGTTCAGGTGATTTATAAGGGCTGCATAAATAATTACTGAGTAGATCTGTTTTGTAGAGATTAATATTACTTTTCTTATCAAGTCAGGACGGTTAAAACAGGATATTTTTTATCAAGCTACGGATATTATGACGCATTTGTGAGTTGCAAACTTTGCACACTGTTCCTTGTACTGGTTGTCTGTTTTATTTGTTTGTCATACATGTGAGAATTGATTGGGGTGATTATAGTGGCTTGGATACAAAGAAAATTACTACTATTTCTAGAATTCTTGTTTATGGACTCATGGGAGGCTCAACTCAGTGTAGATCCATAAAGTATCAGGGATCACCTTTGCTGTACAAGAAAAGTGATATAAAGAATACACTATCGCACGTAAACTGGAGGTGGGCCATTAAACAGGTTTGGAAAAAAAAATGTGCAAAAATTACCTGTGGGATTGGGATTAAAACTGAACAAGGAAAAAATTCAAGGAAAACAAAATGAGATCAGGAAGATTTTCCTGAGACCAAGAAGCAATGCTCAAAATGAAGACAGTCGTAACTTAAAGCATGCAGTTCAGCGTCATATTGGGAGAGCCATTTATAATGGGGCCCTTCAGGCCTTATGTTTGATACCCCTTGATTTGTCTTGTTTGTTTTAGGAGTAACAGAGTTTATTTAGGAGTTTGTAGGAGTAGTAGAAGGTGGTGGGTAATAGATTCTAGCACTTTTATTCCTCTGTCTACTGCCTCAGTAGCTGCACCACTTCAGGCTGGGATGTATTACTGCATTTATCCTCTCTCATCTGCCCAGTAGTAAGATATGGTGTTGAGCTTCGGGTGAGTATGTCTCCTCAATGTTCTGTCCCCTCCTTGGGCCATCATCTCCTTTTGGGCTTTTGTAAGCATGTGTCTCTCTCCTTTTCTCCTTCTGGAGCTTCTCTTCACTTCGGCCATCCCTGCTCTTCAGTCCTTTCTGTCCCATTTCTGCTCTGCTGGTTCTCTTCTACTATCCTTGCAGGCTTCCTTCCCCTTCTTCCCTGCTTCTCCTTCCTTCTCTTTATCATCTTTCATCTCCTTCCTTTCCTCCTGTTTTTTCTTCCTCATCCTCCCTGTCACTCTCTCTACTCCACTTCTTGACAGTAGCCCTTACTGTATTTACTCGAATCTAACGCTAACACTTTTGAGCCAAATTTAGACTCAAAAATCTGGGTGCGCATTAGATTTGATGGTTAATTATGTTTGAGTAAATACATTTTATTATAGGCATAGGGCATGCATTAGATTCGATGGTGCATTAGATTCAAGTAAATATGGTATTTCTCCTGTCTGCTGAATTGTCAGCTGCATAGGTCACAGTGTTCCTTTGATGAATGGCACTGGCAGTGTCGTCACTGACGGGCATCATCAGAGCAGGCTGATCTTTATGGCTGTGCTCATCTGGCCCTGTGGCGTGTTGGGCAGGATGATGCACCCATCACCCTGGCAGGCAGCAATAATGAAAGTCACTGAAGTGAGCAGTTCATGTTTTCTCCTGACCTTCCCACCTTCCTCATTGGTGTTTCCCTGATGCAGTTTGTTTGCTGGAGAATGCGGAAGGCAGCTGCTATCCTTGCATGTCCCTCCCTTAGTATCTGTACAGTCCTGAGGGAGGAGCATGAAGATACACCTTTACCTTTCCACTGTTCTGCAGCACTGACAAAGAGCAGCCAATCTGTTCCCTTTTTTCTTTTACTTCACTTTTCCAATCTGTGAAGGTCAAAGGGTCAAAGGACTGGCCATTGGAAATCAGTTTTCATTTGATTTAGAATTGAGTTTCCTGGTAGTATGTTAATATAGGTTGGGCATCAAACTTTATCAAAGTGTTTGGGACCAGAATTGTTTTGGTTTTCATTTTTTCCCATAATTTGGAATACAGGTGGTGCCTCCATATCCACACATTATGCATCTGCAGATCCAGGTTAATGCAGGTCCCCTGGACCCATGTGAAGCCAGACTTGTTCCTGTATCAATCATCTGGAATCAACTAGAGCTCTGCTTTGGTTTGGCCATAGTCATTTGGACATATTAGGCATTCTAAGGCCCTCCAGAAAGTCCATGACAGTGTATCTTTGTGCCATGTGTGACCAGTTGGGCAAGAACAGAAATGTATATAGTGGCTTATTTGTTTGCAGCTGTTCACTGGACTACTCACCAGTATATAAACTTGAGCATATTTCATAACTGTTGCCAGTAACAGAACTGTTACTGTTTGGCTTGCTTTGCCAGACTGGGGTTAGCTGACAGGAGAGGAAATTGTCCTTCAGCAACCTCATCTCCATCTTTGGGTAGCCCCAGATCGCTCTGGAACTGTGGTTGAGAGGAAGCTTACCCATTTCCGCATTCTGTTTTTCTGCAAGTTGCCAGACTTAAACATGTTTAATGATATAATGTATGTAACCTGTCATTTGGCCCCCAAGCATTCACTCCATTCATAGATTTTAATGGTCAGTGACTAACTGAAAAGTTTATACAGGTGCATGAAATTGGCCTTTAGAAACCTTTCATATATATCATTTTATAACCCAATGTACCTGTGGAGGTGGTAATTGGTTTTTTATTCACAAGGAAATGTTAATTTCCATGTTACCCGTTATGTTGGAGTGAAGCCAATTAATGTTCTTTCCATAATTTTCTTGTCCCGTATCTTACAAAAGGTTTGAGAGTCTCAGAGCCCCAATTTCATGTTACCTTTGTGGCACAATAGCTCTTCCAGTGTGGTTTCTTCCAGTGCTACAATTGTAATATAAGCACTCCTATGTAGCCTGGGATGGAGCTCATGGTGTGACTTCTCAGGAGGGGTGTTACTTTTATGGAGAACATCTTTAGGTATGGTCCATCTTGCCTTCAGATATGACCTCTGTGACATGGGAAGGAATTCTACAGAACTATGATGAGGGACTAACATAGCTGCGTTGGCTTTTAAAAGCAATAACATAGAATGAAAAATACTTTTCCAATTCAGAAAAAGGTCTAAAGGGTATTTAGTACCTATATACAGTGATACCTTGGTTTACAAGCATAATTTGTTCCAGAAGTACACTTGTAATCCTAAACGCTTGTATATCAAAGTGAATTTTCCCTTAAGAAATAATGGAAACTCAGACAATTAGTTCCATAACCCAAATAGTCATCAGTCTATTAAAACTGAAGAGCCATCAACACCCAGTCAAAACACGAAAGCATGAAATTTGGGAAAATTTGGGAATACATTGTCATTTGTATCTCACTGTGAGGACTTGACTACACTACCAGATCTCATTGATTCTTATGATCTTGTACAAAGGCATTCTCCTATGTGAATTCTCATAGTTTGTTGCAAAACTTTCCTGTTAAAACCATGTATAAGCTGGGCTCTCAATATGGAAAATCAAATGAAAATTTAAACATAAACAGTGTTTTAAAAAAATCAATAATAGAATCTTTATGTACGAAACTGAAGAGTTTCACTGACTCATCAACACCCAGCTGAAATCACAGGACCTAGAAATGTGAAATTTGGAGTGGGTGTTCCTTTCGTGATGGAGGCACCCACTAAGAACTGGTTTTTTGAAATTCCTGCTGGAAGGGGTGAAAAGGGATGCAATGCATTTTTGTCTATATGCTTTACATTGAAAACTCCCTGACTAATCAATGCCCTGCCCCAACCCCTGGACCTAAAAGCGTGAAATTTGGAGAGGGTATTCCTTATATGATGTGAGCACCCATTAGGAACTGATTTTTAGAAATTTAACCCTAAGCGGGTGAAAAGGGGTGCAATGCATTTGTCCTAGACTTAACATTCAAGACTGATTAACAGACAACCCCAACCCCTGGATCTAGAAGCATGAAATTTGGGGAGCATATTCCTTCTGTGATGTAAGGACCCACTAAGGATTTGGTGCCTGTTGGGACCTGCAGCCTGGTGTTGCTTGCTGATGTCCTGTGCCTGCTGGTACCCAGTGCTTTGTGCCAGGTAGAGATGCCCAGTGGTGCCTGGTGCTCAGTAGGGGTGCTTGGTGACTGGTTGTGCCCAGTGGAGCCTGCTGCCCACTCTGTGTTGGTGCATGGTGCCCATAGAGATGCTCAGTTCCTCTAATAGCTGGAAGGACAGGAATAGAAAGAGTATGGACATCTTAAAAATAGGAAAACAAAGTACAGAGTTCTGTGTTCACATCCAGTAGTTTAACTTTGGGTGCAATCCTAATCAAGGCTGTCAGAACTCAACTACTATATAGGGTGCAATCCTAATCTCAGCCAACGCAACTCATTGGTTTTCCCATTCCAGTACTGATGTAGGGAGACCAGTAGATGTTTCTGCACTGGCTTAATCCTCCCCCCAGATGTAGTGCAGAAGTTCCTTACGGCACAGGACTTATGCCGGGGGCTTAGGCTGGTTTATCTGGAGATTAGTATTGTAACCTAAGAAAAGAAAAGCTACCTGTAAATCTTCTGAACAATGTTATGTTCATAAATTAATTTTCAATTTTAAGAATAAATACAGTGTTCCAAAAGTAAAATGAGTGGTGTTTAAGTTAATGTCACAGCACACAAGAAAACAGCCTAACCTGTCACCTTTAATGTGCATACATGTGTTTAATGACCCCCTTATTTAGGTCGGAAATTAATCCGTGGCTCTGAAACTGGTTGCTACACCAAGAGGATCTAGATAATTGGTTTGGCGTTTTATCCTGACATGTAACATCAGTACATGTATAGAGATAACCTCACTGTGTGCTTTGTAATTGGCCACATCAGCTGTTTCAAGGCTTCAAAAGTTTTAGCCTTTTCCCCCCAAGGTAAAAGCTAGTTTTTTCACATAAATTTGGCTGCCAGAAATTTGATACCAAGTATACCAAGGAACAAGAAATTTGATACCAAGAAATTTGATACCAGAATTTGATACCAAGTATACCAAGGAACATCAAGATTTGTATACCAAGTATACCAAGTATACCAAGTATACCAAGATACCAAGTATACCAAGGAACATCAAGACAAGTATAACATTTCTTAGGTAACCGGGTAATTTCAAGTGCTTTACAGTTACACTTGGAGTCTTAGGGACATAGGAAGACACTTGCAAGATAGCCACAGACCTGCCTGTTGTTTCCCATAGTAGCTAATTGGATGACTCCACATGCAGGCAATGAAGGCAATACTCAATTCACGTTAACTGCTCCCTAGTAGATAATATTCATACATGCTGCTTATGAGTCCTGAGTTAGTGTATAGGCATTACAACTAGCCATAGATACAACTTTCCATTTGCTTTTATGTTTAAAAGTTCCACACCCCTAATTTTACCAACTGTAAAAGAAATTGGTTCTTTTACACATTTTTTGGGCTACAAAAATCCTTTTGAGATGTGGCAACAACGTTTCCACTGATCCAAAGGGTGCCATAACATTGATGTGTATAAGGGCATTATAATGTTGGCAATTTTATTTTTAGCTTGCTTCATACTGATTTCTAGCAATTAATTTTTTTTCTTTCACAGATGCTGCAGAGTGTCAAAATATATGATCACACAAGGGTACAATTCACAGAATACTTTTAAGTTTCTGTCTTTATGGGTTCCAATCAATCTGCTAAAACTAATAGCCAATGGCTATTTTTACACCAATAAGTGGCTAAAACTGCAGTCTTATGCAGATACTTGAAAAGATGGCCCACTGATCCAGCAAGACTTAACTTCTGAATAAACTGGCATGGTGTTGGGTTATATAGCATTAATTTGAAGGTGAAGTGATTTGGTTCAAAAGAAACGCGAGGCACTTAGAATGTAATTGGTTCAGTTTTTGTGAATCTGTTGCATCTTGTAGAATTGGGACAGTTGAACCCTATTTATTTGGTTGTCTAAAGCCCCATTCATGACAAACTTGGGGAGTGCCATGACCCCTCTGTCTCTGAAAGCGGTTTGCATTCCCTCCAATGAGAAGCACAAGGACTACTTCTCAGAAAGTCAGGCAAGTTTATAGAGGCCAATCTCTTGTATCACTAGACTTTTCTGTTGTGGCACCTGCACTGTGGATCATCTTATCTCAGAAAACCTAGTTGGGTCTTTCTCCGTAATGATATAATAGTGGATAAAGTCAGTTTTATCTCTGTGGGCTGATGGCCTGACCGGTATCTGATCTTTTATCCTGAGTTTTATTTTCATTTGTCATCCTGGTTTACTTACTTGCTGTAAGAATTATAAATGGAGTGATGATGGCCATCTTAGACATTTTGTGAAACAAAACAGAGAGGCAGAATATAATATTTTAATTGACACAAGTTAATTAATATGCTATTTTGAGAAAGTTGTCTTAACTCTTTGATGAAACTGGTAATAAAACATTTGACACCCACAAACCTAGTGAGCAATGTGCTATTGTTTTAACAAACTGCAGGTATCGGGAGGCTGTTCAGAAATGGGATGAAGCGCTTCAGTTAACTCCAGAAGATGCTACTCTCTATGAGATGAAATCACAGGTAATGCATGATGAGCAGTGCCTTAGTGTTTTAAAACATACAAATAGTTACTGTCTGTATATTGGCCATCGGACATGCTGCAATCAAAGGAAGTATGAGTGGATATCACTAGAAAATTATGATAAAGGGCTGGGACTGCGTAGTGTAATGTTATCACCAGGACAGCACAGCCAGTAAAAACATTAAAACGGAAGTATCCATAAAACACCTTGATAGTTAATCTGTCGCTGCACAAAGTCTAATTCTGTCAGCAACTGAAAGTATGGCATTCATTTTGTAATAGAATGTTTCTCTTGGTACAACCATTTTGATCTGTAATCATACTTTTGTGACATCTTATACAAGAATAGCAAATTTGCACAGCTTCAGTGCCAGGTTCATGATGACAGAAGCTTAGCTATGGTTTGGTGTACTGTATCTGTTGACAAACCATAATTATGATGGTTGCTCCTCTAGAGTTAATTGCCGGAGTGTTGATAATAAAGAGAGAGAAGCAATTTTTTAGTTGTCTGGGTATTTGGAAGCTCAGCCATGACTTCAGTTCTAAATGGTTGATTATGCAAACCATGTTACGTTGGAATAGAGCCACTGCAGATAATTAGATATTTGGATAAATTGCTGTGCAGTTTATATAATGATTGGGACACACAGTGAAGTCGGCTAATAAAAAAATGTAGATGAAGTTTAGAGAAAATAGGTTCTGATGATATCAAAAAAGCATGGTTTTCTTACTGAAACAGGATTAGGCTATTCTACTAGAAAAATGCCAAAACACAAGAATCTAGTACACAAGAATCTAGAAGGATTTTATTCTTCACTTTGAAACTGAATTCTTTAGGGAGCAGCATAGCAGCTCATTTTGGAACATGTCTGCATGTTGTAAAAAATGGAATTACAGTTGTTTCGTGGGCTCTTGGCCATAAAAATCCAAAAAATGAATCACTTATGCAATACAAAATGTAATTTGTGCAAAGAAACAGCCATAATCATTCTACTCTGTAACTGTATCATATGTGCCTAGGTGAAGCCATGTTGTTGTGAATTTCTTCTCTGATTAATATAAGTAGGTTTGAATCTCCCTTAAAGCTATGCCTTATTGGGATCTGAGATTTGACAACTAAGTGTAAATTTCCTTAATGGTCAGTATACATTCCTAATGGAATTTATCTGATTTCTGGGTGCAAGCATCTATTTAGAATGGAGAATGTTATCAAAATATGGGGAAATTGATAATATCCTATTGGGTCTCCAGCAGGGGGACATAAGGCTGCTGTCAGAAAAGAAAATTGCTGGTTGACAGAGTCAAACAGAAAGAACAGTGAGCTGGCAGAGCTGGGGCTGAAAGCGTCTTGTGGAGTACAGATGCTCTCCTTGGCAGTCTGATCTAAGGCTGCAAATGTACTGTCTGACCACACAATCCTAACTTGTGCTGGATTAGGCAGGTTGACTTGCCTGTGCTGAATCCAGTGTAAGTATTGGGTCTGCTGCTGTACTACTCTGGGGAGGCTCCAAGCTCGTCGAAGCCCTGGCCCCTCACCATCATCCTCTCCCTGCCCCTGAATGCCCCCTCCCCATCATCCTCTCCCTGCCCCTGAATGCCCCCTCCCCATCTTCACTCTGCTCTCTCCAGATCCTGTTCTGACCGAGAAAGGCCAATGCAGGTCCACTTCCATTCATGGTCCCTAGAGGTGAGGGCCAGCAGAGGAAGGTCTGTGCACAGATGTGCACTTACCTAACCTTCCCTACCATAGCACAGATATGCATACAGCATATTTGCTTACAGCATATTTGCTTACATATATGCTTACAGCATATTTGCAACACCCTTAGTTGGAGAAAGGGACTTCTGCCGATGTAAGGAGTTTTCTGGATTGCAGCAGTGACATTCTTGATTTGTAGATCTACAGATTGATTTGATAATACTGTACTAAAATTCCAGAAGTGTCTATGGCTTTCTCTTTGAAAAAAAGTCAAACCTAAGTAGTGCTATCCCTGGAATTTCTCTTGACAGAGAAGTGGGAGATGCAACTATCATTTAAATATATATTATTCTAATAAAGTTAATAATTTAAAAGCACTTTGCTCATCCAAAGCCACTGTAAACTCAGACATTATGGCCCCAGTCCAAAGAACCAAATGGCTCCCTTCACATAGCTGTCAGGGCTTCTTTCTACGTATCTAACATACACCTCTGCAATCTGTTCGAGCTTCTGACAATTTTATGCTGTTCTATAGAAATGAAAAGGGTTGTCAAGTTTTTTGTGGACCCAGCTGTAAATAACAAACCATTTCAAGAACTTGATGTCCTCCTCTGAGTTTCGAAGCATGTCTCCACTTTCTTTCTACTCAACAGTTTGCGTAGCTTTCTTAGGGAAGGTCCCCTGTGGGTGAGGTGAACAAATAAAAAGAATTTGATAAGAAAAGTAACCTTGCCTGAAGCTGGGTTCACGTCTCTCTACACTTTGTAATATAGCCAAAGTACACAGGAAGTTATCTTATACTGAATCAAACCCCTGGTTCATCTAGGCCAGCATTGTTAGATAGATAGATTTGTTTATTGGCCAAGTATGATCTCCAAACCCGAATTTGGCTTCGGCAACAGCTGCGTACATACAAACACCAACTCATAAATAACAAACAATAAAAGGTATACAGTATTTGTTTCCTTGCTACCTGTGGATGCTGGGGATTGAAAATGAGACTTTCTGCAAGTGAAGTCGATATAGTAGCGCTATAGCACTTTGTCCAATTTTTCTTGATGGCAAAGGTCAATGGACAACCCTACCAAGAGGAGCAATTGGTAATTTCATGTGCATCAATTGTATTATGTGGCAACACATCCAGACCGGACTGTCTGTCCCAAATAACGTGTAGCAGTATCAAATGTTAAGTTTGTTTTGTATCATCATTTTGGATTGGCAAACATAACGGTGGCTGGGGAAAGATTAAATAAATGTTCAGTGTGTCAAAGGCATCTGTCACTCAAGATAGAACTTGAAGGCAAAGGTGAAGGACGGTGGAGGCTTAATTGTGGCAGGCAATAAATGGTTGATGGTTTCCAGTTTTGTTTCTAAAATGAGATTCCAGACAAGGGAGAAGTTCTGAAGTTATTGTTCTGATCTAGATGATGTACAAACTAGGCCCATAAAGCTTCCCATATTGCATTTTTACAACCCAGCAATTTCCTCTAATTGTTCCCATTTGCTCCCATTTCCCAATGTCATATGGGAAGAATTAATGCTCATTAGTGGTTCCGAAAAAGACTCTGATCTTGCCAAGCAGCTGCCATACATTCTAGCATGGATGTAACTTCCTCTGAGAGGAAGCTATGGCTTGGTATAGTTTTTCTCTGCAAGCCCTCTTTTGATGAGATGAGCACCTGCTGTGGAAGTGGCTGCACATCAGACTGAGTGATTTCATCCTCTTCGAAACTACTTTAAGTGATTTGAGCCTTCCAGAATTCAGGTCTAGTGGTTACTGGGTAGATCAAGACTATGCTTTGTTTTGCAAAATGCATAAATTAAATTGTATATAGTAGGTTTGTAGCCTAAGATTCCAGTCTTCTCTAAAGACTAAGATATCTTTTATAAGAAGGAAACCTGAGAATATATTAGTAATGAGAGTCCTAAATATTTGACAACTGAGTACTCTGTAGTGCTTGGAAAGATGGGTATTATATTCAGTAGTATGAGATCACACATAAGCAAGCTTAGTGTATGGTCCTGTTAAGAAAATATGATGGTGCTGACTAGAACCAAGGACTGGATCCCAGTGTGATCTGCCTGTACCCAGACCCAAAAAATCATCATAATAAAAATAATACATGATTGATAGCTGTAACTGTAGACATGGATGAATACTTTCACTCAAGGTTAATTTTTTTACATAGCCAAATTTGTAAAGAGCAGCTTTAAAATATCAGAGAAGCTGCAAGTATGTGTGGTTGAAGTTTCTGGATTCTGTTTTGGAAATAGTGTAAACTTGGAAGCATCGGGGCAGATCCAGTAGTTAGAAGAACATTACAGGCTTCCACCTCAATGGACAGGTTAAGGACCAAAGCACTATCAAAATGTTAAAACAGTTGAATTGTTTTAACTTTATAAGAAAAGTCTAACTTACAGTTTTTTCAGTTTATAAATGTTGCTTCTAAATTGCAAATGCCCCTTTTATCTCCCAAATTCTTCTTGCCACACAAAGATTTCTACATGTGTATTTTTATTAACTCCTTTGGAATTTGACCAGGAGCTACAACATTGGGGAGGGCAATTTTGGCCTTTAGAACAGCAGAAAGAGAGGTTGAAAGAGCAGAAGATGCATTGAATGAATGAGTTCTGGGTATAATTGAAAGGTGTTGAAAGAATGGATTGTTAGAAAATGAACCATTAGAAAGTGAGGATGTTCGCACAATATTTGATCTTTCTTGCCTTTCAATCCAGAGTAACTACAGGAGCATGTAAGAGAAATACTGCACCACCTAGTGAAAACCTATGGGAAATTCACATTGCAATCCAGAGTAAATTGTTCTTACACTGGAGCAAGGACTCCCTGTAGTTACTCTGGATTGCACCCTTAGTTGCTGAATAATAGGCAAAAGAAGTATGTAAAGGAAGTGATGATTTAGGGCTTGTTGGCAATCCATATCGAGGGATGGAGGAATTACAGTGGTTAGGTTCCTGGAAAACTTGGCTATTTTTATAAGGTGTGGGCTACCAATGACATGCAAAATGGTAAAAGCTGATGCACCTGGAATATCTGTACTCTACTACATTGTCTCCAATTGATTATCTCACCGATATAGTGTCAACTGCCACTGCCAGGGATTCATATCTTACAATACGTTGATATCTTATGTGCTTTCAAATGAAGCTTCTGCCTCTTCTCCCTGGGAAGTCCATTCACACTGTGAACCATCTCTCCCCCCAAAGTCGGCCACGGACTATCTCTTGGTGTGATATCCTTGACTTACAATTGGGATGTTGTATGATTTCACTACCTAGTGAAGCAGAATTTAAACTGCTTCACTGCTCTCATAAATTAATGTAGCAAACACTTTTTGTTTTCTCCTTTGAACGGGAAGATTTTTTAAATTTAAATTAGTTAAGTCGCTTGTTCTTTATTTTTTTCCATTTAGGTCTTGATGTCTCTGCATGAAATGTTCCCAGCAGTACATGCCGCAGAAATGGCTGTCCGGAGAGATCCCCATTCTTGGGAGGGATGGCAAACTTTGGGACGTGCCCAACTAGGATTAGGAGAAATCACACTGGTAGGTGTTAAAAGAAAAAGCATGCTAACTTCCCATTCATGAGAAATCTCCCCCTTTGCCTGACTCATGCTGCAATCCTAAAGATACTTTCCTGGGAGCCTACTGAATTCAATGGGGCTTACTTTTGAGTAGATACAGGATTGTGCTCTTAGCTGAAGATTGGAATGATTGCTTGCATGACCGCCTCACTACAACAGTAGAAAAGCCATTTTAAAAACTGATTTGCAGGGGCCATTCATGTTAAGGCAAGTCCATGTGTAAAAAATCTGTATATTACAAGGTTGGTCCTATAATTTAGTTTATAGGACATAAATGAATCTTTTAGAATATTTCAAATAAAGTACAGATCTCTGGAACATAACTTGTGCTTAAGTAGTGGATATTGCCTTCCTAACTAATTGTCATTGATTCAAAATTGACCACAACCAATTTTGCAATTATGTTAGCAAAATGTCAGAACAATTCACCTGAGAAAAAGGGTAATTTAAAGGGAAAGAATCTGATCTGAATTCTTTAACTTTGTTTAACTATCGAGTCTGAATTTGCCCTCAGTGATATCTCTCTATAGTGAATATGGCTCATTCAGTGGCCTTCACAAAACACAAAATCACATTTGACTTCCTTAAATCCATCTATCAGACATCTACATGCAACTCCCTTGAATCATTTGGTTCAAGAACAAGCAATATTCAGAAAGAGCCTTGAGAATTGTAGGTTACTATCTCTACTACTCAGCCTTAGGTTATGGTGGAAAGAACTTGTGATGTTTTCTGTGAAACATTGTATTTTTTTTTAAGGAACCTGAAACTCTCTGAGCCATATCAGGATTAATGAGATAGCTACTAAAACAAGGAAAAGCCCCAAGTTGTTCTGATGATTTTCAATTAGAAAAATTCGTTCTGTGTGTTTCAAGAAAGTGCTTTTCCTTCAGGGCAACTTGTATACTACTGAAATGAATGCTTTTTGTATCTGTTTCACGTGTCAGGAAAACAGAGCAAAAAAATTTTCTGAAGCACAGAAATGATCCAAATCAAAACACTTCTCTAAGTTTCATCAGCAACCCTCTGGATTTTCTTGGAACAGATTGCAATGGGCAAAAACACCTTGGGATTTTCATTGAAGAATTACTTCATCCAACCCAAGAATTACTTCAACACCCAACTCAAACCCACAGATCTTGAAGCATGAAATTTGGGAGGCATTTTCTTCTGTGATGTAAAGATTACTAAGAACTGATTTGGTGCCGAGTGGTGCCCAATGCTCAGGGCCTGGTGCCTGGCAGGAATGCCTAGTACTTGGTAGGGATGCCCAATAGTTCATGATGCCCAGTGGTGACTGATGTCCCCTGCCTGGTGCCCAGTAGGGATGCCCAGTGCTTGGTGCTGTCCAGTGCTGCTGGTAGAGATGCCTGGTGGTGCCCTGTGCCCACTGTCCAGTGGTGCCTGTTAATGTCCTATGACCACTGGCCAGTGGTCCCTGGTGCCCTGCAGAGGTGTCCAGTGGTGCCTGCTACCCAATGGTTCTCACTGCCTGGTGCTGACCACTGGTGCCCAGTAGGGATGCCCAATGCCCAGTGGTTCCTACTATGCAGCAAGACCTGGTGGGGCCTGATATGCTGTGGTGCCCTGTGGTGCATGCTGTCCATTGCATGATAGTGCCTGATACTGTCCACTGCCCGATGGTGTTTGGTGCCTGGTAGGGATGCCTAACGGTAGGGTTGGTAGGGATGCCCAGTGCCTGCTGCCACCCCCCTGCTACTGTCTGTTGCTGCCCTGACCTGTCTGAAGCAAGGATTATATTTAAGTGGCTATGGTGACATAGTTTGTTTCAGTGCCAATGTTACATTTCACTATCTTTGTACGTCTCCTGCCTAACCATGGCATTCTTTCTTTATCCAGCAGCAAGCACTGATCTAGAGATACCAAAGAACTTAATAGTACAATTTTGTGGGCTCATAAAAGCAAAAGGTATTTTTATTGACAGAGTTGTATAGTGACAAATCTGTTCTCTGAAAAGCTTTACAAACACAAAACATCAAAGTAATGTTCAGTGGTGTTTTGTAATGCTCTGGATGTTTTTCATGTTTACTCACATTCTAAACAGCCTCTTTATGCTAGCAGCTGTTAACAGATGCCTTGCTAAAGGAATTAGGCTGCCATATTCTGAAGGTTCAGTGCCAGTAGTTGGAGTTAAAAAAACAAGATGTGATTCCCCCCCCCCACTTGGAAACCAGTGGCGGTTGATCAAGGCCATAAACAAACACTAACCATTCTCTGCAATTTCAGCATTTCTTCACAGAAACCACAACATTCGTTTGTTACTCTTTTCTGCTGGGACCGACGTATTTCCATACGGAATGCATATTGTCACATGACAACAGCGATAGGAATGTGTTGGCCATTCTCCTATTATCCCACAGGCAGAGAAGATTTATTTATAATAGTTCTTATGCACAGCTCACCAGATGTTGGTGGCTGGATTTGACTCACTGATTAACAGGTCCTTCCCAAGGATAAGGGAGAGTCACAGATATTTATGTGTGCTGTTCTAAGACAGATGGTTTTCTGTAGGTGGTGTGTAATGATTCCCTTACACATAGGATAAATAGTGAGTTCATTTCATTCTTTAGTGAACAGCCTTCTGAATCCTTCTGCACCAACACACAGACAAGCAAGAGCAGATATCCAGAACAGAACCGGAATCAGTGGGAATTACCAATGAACTAGTTCGGAATTACTTGTACTACTGTTGATATGATGCCGTGAGTGCCTCACATTGTTCCTTTTTTGAGTCCTGTGACTGTATTTCACCTTAAGAAACTGTGCTCATCTTTCTAGGCAATCCGGAGTTTCCAAATTGCCCTGCACATCTGTCCAGCAAGCCCAGAGCTTTGGAATGAAGACCTGCGTTGGGCAAGAAAGTTGCATGAACAGCAGAAGAAAGCAGTCAAGACAGACAATAACAAACAAAAGGAAACAGCTCATGGAGAGACTTCAGAAGAACCAATCCCAGATTATGATTTTGAAAGCGAAGAGATTTTAGCTGTGTGTGCCGCCATTGCTGAGAAGGAAAAAGTAACAGTGCCCTCCAAAACTGTAGTGATCATGTCTGCTTCAGGGACCGTCGAAACTTTGACTGAAAAGGAAGAGTGTGCAACAGTCCCTGATGGGTCTCTTTTTATCAAAGCACGATAAAGTAGTTCTGGTTCTGGTTCATCCATTTCTTTTAGTGCATCTTTGCCCTCAAATGTTCCTTGTGCTGCAGCCTTCTCTTGGATCAAGTAATGGGGTTGCTCTATACCGTCTAAGTTAAGCCTCAGTGTGTTACTGCATATAGTTTTTTGATCTACCAACTATCAACATGTCCAAGAAATGAGGAAAATCTTAGCGAGGAAATCAGATATTTACAGGGGTCTTGTGCAATTGGTTGGTCACAACTTGAATGCTATCAAATATGTGATAATCACATCCAGCGCTGAGCACCACAGCAACATGGAAATAGAGCAACCTTTAGCCATGATGGGCTCCTGGTTGGTGAATGGTTGAAGAATGGGAAGTTTGGTGCTCTGTCATCACATTAACCTTATAGGAGGAGTTTCAGCACTGATCTCATAGGCAGTTTTTATTACATGTTCTTAGCCTGCTTTATCTGTTCTCATCCTTGCTCTTCATGGATACCACATGCAAGTGTAGAGAAATGTTAGTCAGTTCTGCATCCTAAGACACTGCTCCCTTTGGTCTCTCCACTCCCCACATTTTGCTATGGCTGATCATAGCTGCAAACAGGAAGCGGGGGCTGCAACAAAGAGGAGAAAATATAAATAATTGGAGATGGGGGAAACAAAGTTTCAGAGTGATAGTGTGTGTGTGTGTGTGCGTGTGTGTGTGTGTGTGTGTGTGGTATGTAATATGTCAAAATGTAATATGCCATTTCAGTTTATAGATAGACTGTATGCTATATGGTCTTGGATAGGAATGCTACTTTTTCATTTTTTTAAGCAGCCATAGAGGCTGAATCCAGAGAGGAAGCAAATTTGTAGTCTGTGGGTTGAATTCTTCAACCAGTGTTTGTTTCATTAGAAGAAATTTGCAAGGAAGGTTAACCCAGGCTTAAATTGACTCAAGGGCAAAGGGTTCAAATTGTCTTCAGTGGCAACAATAGCATTCTATTTCCTTGGCTGATTTCAACAATACACTTATAGTGTAATCTTAACATGTCTCGTGCAGCTGTCCCTGCGTGGGCTCAGAGTGTTGAAATATTTGGTAGGCATGTCTACAAAGGCCCACACTGGTCTGGCAGCACCAGATTCCAACCCTGTGCCATCCTATACAAGTAAGTTGTACTGAGAGATGGCAGGAGGAGAGTTTGGAGGGGATGCAGGGAGAGGACAGAAAGGAGATGGGGTGTGGGTGAGGGGAAGGCATCAGCCATATCCTATCCATAGGTTCCAGGCTGGACAGACAGACAGGCTGTCCATGTTTATGCCAGCTATCTAGCTGGTGTGGATTCAGAAACTTATGATAGTGGCTGGGATTTTACTTGGGGTAAAGTGAAAAATATTCTGCTAACCCAAGGAAACCTCGATCCTGCTCCTAAACTGCATTTGATGCAGCTGTGCTGCAACAGCACAGTTTAGAATTGGGCTGCTTGAGAATTTTTATTAGAAAAAATACAGCATGACCCTTTTGCTGTAAGCTAGTAGGATGAGATATTGTTAAACTGTTTCATTTCCAGCTAACATTACAGGTGGCCCATATTACCCGCAGGGGTTCTGGTCTCAGAATCCCCGTAGCTAAGGAAATCCATAGATGTTCAAGATGATTCAAGATGGCCACTTTGGCCCCAAAATCACTTTCTTTTTTTTTCATAAAACCGCAAATAATGTTTTTGTGCCTTAATAGGCAATTTGAGTCCTGCAGAGGCAGCAGGCGACCATGCAGTGCCTCTCAGGAACTCAGAACACCCACTGGAGGTGAGGGTCTCCCATCACCTTTGGAGGGGCCAGGTCAACATCCTGGGTTTGATGGGACTTGTGGATAAGGAAATCCATGGGTTCCAAATCTGCCCAGACTTGTACAAGCTGAAATGTTTTGGACATAATACAGACTACCTGAACTTTCTCTTGAGCTTCATTTTTAAAGCTTTGCCCCATTTCTTTTAACTGATTGTGGCCTTTATTCGGTCTCTCTAATCTTAACTTGCATATGTTTTGCAGTTTTGGCAGCACTTTTGTAGCTGGTTCTTATATTTTAAAATCCATTTCTAAAAAGGGTTTCTGCATGAAGAGTAGAAGGTGTAAATTACTCTCTTTTTCTCTTAGAATACTCAGGTTTATATGTTTGTAAAGGAACTTAAATAGTTTCAATTTTGAAAGAACAGTGGGGAATGATTGTGTGACATAAAAACCAAAGATCCAGATATTATATCACAGATGTTTTTGTGTCATCACCAGTGGTGATTTGGAGGGAAATTGTTGTTCAGATTATTTGTTCCCAGGTAAGAAAATCATCCAATTCTCTCTTTCCAAGATAACCTGGACTGTCAAATAAGTAACCAACTGGAGCCATCACTTTTGGGAAATCAGTATTTATCCACCATTACATTTTTTTAAACACTGAATTTGGAGGCTTGAAAACATGGGAGAGAATGCTCTGCCTTCACAAGTCTTGTCCTCCTGATAATTTCCTGTGTCTGAGTCATTTGTTGTCAGAGTTGAAGAAATTCTAATATAATAAATGTTCACTTAATGGTTTGTGTGTGTAATTATGCAGATTTTTTATAAATTCCATGTAATTGTAGTCTTTGTGAACAGCCCTGCTCCTGATAGTATCTCATATACTGAACATCCACCTGTCAAATATTGATTGCCGCAGTCAAAATTTCTTAAAGACAGTAGGAAGACTCTCCACCAAACGTGTGGAACAAACTTATCAGTTATAAAGAGAAGTGTGCAGTATAGTACTTGGTGCCAACATGAAAGTAGTTTAAAGAAATCTCAAATTATTTCCATATAAAAATGGTTTTAATAAAATAATTTAATAATATTGACAAAGGGCAAATTATCCTTATGGACATGCTATTGATTAGATCATGTCATTCTCCCATAAGATTTTCTAAATATTGATATATTGTAGACATTTACATTCCCTATCCTATACCTTTTAACACAGATCAAATCATTCAAAATTCCCAATAAAATGGGTGAACAAACGGTATAGAATTGCAGCTTATGAGGAATAAAGGAACTAGCATAGTTTTTCCTAAGCATTCTTAATAGGAATCCAAGCCTTCACCCTAAATGTGGATAATATCCTGAGTACCTTTAAGCAAAGTATGACTGTCCTATTTTGGTTTGTATTTCATGTGCCTCCAGAGAATGGGATACAGGAAGAAAAGCTTTCAGGGATTCTTAACACTATCCTTAACTTTATTAGGTAGTTTCATAAGAAGTATAATTCAGTCGCTACAATGTTTTTGCTTATTAATATTCTACCCCCAAAACAGCTGATAGTGATTTTATGGTACTTTTGTTTCTTCCATTGGTTTGTTTTGCATTCTTAAAATATTTTCCTTCATGTTAGTGTTGTAAAGTTTGCTTTCTGTTTGAACATAGTATTGGTTTAAAATCTGGCCAGGTTTAGAAATATGGTCTTGCATCACTGAAAACTCTGGACATCTCCTTTTAACTGCCATTGCAGAGGTTCCAGCAGACACTGTTGAATCCTAACTTGCAAGCGTATCTCTATGGCTCCAAGGACTAGACGCTTGCTTTTCTGAGGGCGCCATCCAGAGTAACTCCAGGGGTACAAGAAAACTAAAATTTTCTTGCTCCAGTGTAAGAACAATTTGCTCTGGATTGTAATGTGAATTTCCCAGAGGTTTCCACTAGGTGGTGCAGTAACTATGGGTGCATGTAATGTCTTTTTCGTGCTCTTGTAGTTACTCTGGATTGTAGGGAAAGTACAAATAATATTCTGGGAACTAAGTCATCTACCCAGTATATAAGATTCTACGTTTTTCCCAGCTACTGCCTTCTTTTGATAACTCACCCTTGGATCAGCAACTTGAAGCTGATATCGGCACTGGGAAGTTGCATAGGATTTGGCCTTAATATTGTCAGTACCAACTAGCATAGCATCGCTATTGGTTTGGTCAGGAGACTAGTCCTACCTGGTGATTTCAAGGACTGACTCTTGAAGCATCCATCAGCAATGCACATGCTCTTCCACTACTGCAAGGTTGAGATATTTGAATGGTGAGGTCTGCAAATGAATCCACACACACACACACGCAATGACACCTGAACTTCAGCGGCATGTCTGCATTTAATTTTGATTTCCAAAAGTGATTTGTGTCAGTACAAACGGTTTCTTAGAACATATTACTGACATTCAGGCTCAGAACTGAATCCCAACATAAAGCGATTCACACAAAACACGTTAAGCAATGTAACATGCTTAAAATTTTCTTTGACAAAAACCAGACCTCCAAAGATCTGGATAGCATAACATCGACACAAAATTGAACCCTTCGGACACGGCACACATGTTAAGAATTCCCTCTGGTTTCTGGCTAGCTGTTATTTGGAGTGAGGTTGAAGTCTTAAGGCAAACCATCCCTGGTATCCTGTTATTACTTATACTGAAGCAATCTGTTTTGTTGGAGGTCCAAAAGCAAATGCTATATTAGTCTTTCTTTTAGCCCATGTGCTTTAGTGCAAATTGTACCTAATTTATCATATCAACAGTACCAACTGAGCTAAGCGTTTAATTAGTGGAAGGGGCTGTACAGGTCACAAGTAGGACTGCACCTGGATTAAAGATTTCAATTGATTAATGAATTAATTAAATCTGCAAGCATTTGCATGTCAGAAAAAAGGCGATTGTACAATAACCTGAATTTGCATACTTAGATATGCCTGCAAGAGGAAGGCAGTTTTTGCAATTCTTCCCCCCTTTGGTAGCCCCTCCAAAAATTGCATTCCACATTTAAGCAGAGGTTTAATGTGGTCCCCTCCTGTACTTCCCCAGGAATGGATTTTGAGAGATCGTTGGGAGAAACTATTGTATAGTAAACTCCTTTTGTATGATTTACAACACAATCCTATGCATGCCTAGTCAGAAGTAAATCCCAGTGAGCTCAATGGGCTTTATTGCCAGGAAAGTGTGCATAAGACACACTTTTAAATGTAGCATTGGTTGTATGCTTGGACATGATCACATCCTTCAACTGATTTTTTTTCAACTGATCCTTCAACTGATTTTTTTTACTGTTCAAACTACTGAATCCCAAATAATGGCCATACCTGTGTTCAATCACAAATACTCTGCTGGTAAGCATGCACTGAAACAATTCTGATCTAGCTTCTAAGTTGTGGAGCTAGATACTCCACAACCTGTGCCTGATAATCTCTTGCACATATATAAGCCTTAATTGTTTCTATCTATGGGAAATAGAAAGTTGTTGCTCAGTGTAAATGATTGGCAGTTGAATAGAGAAGCACAATTTGCACAATGAAAAACACTGAAAAAAAATCTAAAGATTCCATTTGGATTCCTTAAAACTGGCAGCAACTCTGCAATGATCATCTCCATACAGCAAGGGAGAGAAATGGGAGGCTTATGGCTTAGCTTAGGAATCCTTGCCTCCAAAGTTTATGCCATTGCAGTCACCCTTTTCTGAGGCTCGACAAATGCACAGGTTGCAAATGGAAGTGGTTGCGTGCAGACCTACCTTGATAGGTGCCTCCTTGCAATCCTGCATTATGAGTCTACTGACAGCTGTGCAGGGAAATAGTGATCTGCATAGACTGGTCCTATAATGACTACCCTATGCATATTCCTTAAATTCCACTGCTCTTGCAGAGACTTACTTCCGAACAACCATAGTTCAGGCTGGATTGCAAAGTGATCATTAGTTTCATGCTTAGATGTGCAAGAATTTACACTGCATCACCAAGGTTGCAACTCTATATACGATCATCTGTGAGTAAGCCACATCGAACACAGTGGACTTAACATGTAAATATGCATAGGAACAGGCTGTATGAATATATCAAATGTTCACTTGACTGTTAACCAAGTAGACACCATCACATTCCAAAGACATTCACAGCATGCAGACTCAGCTTTCCTTGATATGGATGCTCACACACAATATGGGGTGCATGTGTAACCCACTTTCCTTGGTTTCCTACCAATGGGATCCTAAAATGTTCCCACTGAGTCCTCCAGTGCCGTCTCAAGCAATAGCTCTGCTTTGGCCCACTGAGTGGTGTGTCTGAA
The DNA here is from genome assembly GCA_030015325.1 of Cryptoblepharus egeriae. Taxonomy (NCBI): domain Eukaryota; kingdom Metazoa; phylum Chordata; class Lepidosauria; order Squamata; family Scincidae; genus Cryptoblepharus; species Cryptoblepharus egeriae. Next base: position 216,191,277 of record JAREYC010000002.1, read on the forward strand.
AGAGGAGTCAACTGGAAAGTTAGCTATCAGCAGGCATTCAAAGGAAGAGAAGAGGGTTGGCAACATTATTTTTCCCTATATGTTGTATGAAGAATTAACCTTCTCACAGAGAAGAATATAGAATTTTTAAATACATTCAGTCACAAAATATATACAGCCAGAGAAATTCACATTTTTCACAACAAGGGGAGATTATTTAATTGTGTTTTTTGTCGGTGCACTTGTAGAAGTTGTTCTACACAGTCACTAGGAGCCTGCTTTAGGCTTTAGTGGTCTCTTGTCAATCCTATGAAGTAATAAGGGAGGGAAGCAGACAAAAATATGCTTCCATCCTATCTGGAGGGGAGAAAAATGGAAATTCTTTCCAACTCTGGATTTCAGGGAAGCAGTCCTATATCACAGGGCAAGGCAAGGCAAGGCAAGGCATACAGCAGCAGTAATTCTCACCCCATTACATTCATCTGTTATACTGGCGGGTCTGGTGGCTGTTGATGGGTCTGTTGGGCAATCCTTAGTTGTTTGCAATAGATGTGACAAACAAGCACTGCCTTGGGTCCCAGTCCCATCATTATTTTCCTCTTTACAGAATATATGGTAGATCTAGGAGCCCAGAAGCTAGGGTGCTAAATGTCACCCCATGGCCACCATTTTGCACCTCGCATGCAAAACTACCTCTCTCGGTAGCTTCTCATTTTCAATCCACTTTATCCCATTAGACCGGGCAAGTAAAAAAGGTATGGAAGCCTTGGGCATACCTCAAGAGGATATACCATAATCTGATACATCTACTGTACCAGCTCCTCCCAGATTTTCTGAAGGATCACCTATGACTAAGTTCCTTCCATGGCTTATATACACTTCTCGGACAAGTTCAGTGTCTCACAGGGGAAGGTGACCTGAAGACAGTTGCTCTTGTTTGCAGTGCTGACCCCACCAACAGGCCTGAGTTCATTCACTGAAAATGTACTCTCGGAGTCCTGCCCCTGAGAAGACTCTGAGGTGTTGGAGCTCCTCAGTGTCCTTATGGACGTAGTGTCTGAACAGGCCAGGTGGCTGTTGGCTCCTGGCAACAGCCGACTGCCCCCGGCACTGCCTTCGCTGGGCTCCAGCGGATATAAGAGAGTCTGAGAAGTGCTGCTGATCTCCCTCAGCTCTCGGGAAAGGAACGAGGGAGAATGGCTTTCAATGGCTGAAGAGGCCCGGCGGACATCTGCGCAGTTGTTGCCCGAGTGCTGCCAATGGGCCCCTCCGATGCGGCAGAAGAGGCACTTGACCTTCTCGATGGCTTTGCTGAGCACCGTCTTGCGGAGCAGGATGTACACCCACGGGTCCAGGATGGGGTTCACCGAGGCAATGCGGATGGCCTGAAGATCAGGATTTTGCTGAATGTCCTTTACTAAAGGTGGCTGGTACAGTTGGTTCACAAAGACACGTACCTGCAAAAGATGAGGGGGAAAGTAAGGTTATCTGTGTAACTTGGTGACAGAAGGCCAGGGTGACATTTCAAACCCAAAGGATGACTTAGCAACTGCATGCGACAATGGAAAGACAGTGGGCGCAGACTGGCTTGCTGTGATGTCAGAAAAAGCTATTTTCAGGGTGGGAAACATTTCCAGCAAGTTGATCTCACCTGGAAATCAAAGCCCTTTTCTCCTGTTATCTGAACCAGAGCTAGATTTGTGGCGTAGAGCACAATCCTAACTATGTCTACACAAAACTAAGCCCCATTGTGTTCAATGGGTTTATTCCCAGGAAAATGTCTTTAGAATTGCAGCTTTAGTAACCTTTTAAAGGACTGCAGATACAGTGGTTAAAGACGCTATGCTTGTCAATCTAATGGTTGGTAGCTCAAGACTCAGGGTGACCATATTTCCTCTTTTTCCAGGACATGTCCTCTTTTTAGCCTTGTATCCTGGAAAAAAAATCTTCATCATCCTCTTTTTCCGTATGAGCAGGCAGCACATAGCCTTCTTGTAATTTATATGTTCTATGTAATAAATTATATGTAATTCAATAATAAGTAATATACAGTGCAATCCTAAACATAACTACTCAGAAGTAAGTCCCATTATGTTCAATAGTAATTACTCCCAGGAAACTGTGGTTAGTATTACAGCCATAGTGTTTAAATTAACCACACGAAAGCAATATATAGGAGAATTTTTAGCTTTTATTTTGTCATGTTCAACATTTTTCTTGGGTGTTCTACATTTTTTGGGGGGGCCTTGTCCTCTTTTGTGGTTATGACATATGGTCACCCTGTGAATGACAGAGTGAGCTCCTGTTACTTGCCCAGCTCCTGCCAACCAAGCAGTCTGAAAGCACATAAATACAAGAAGATAAATAGGTACCATTTCGGTGGGAAGGTAACGGTGTTACCCGTTACCTTCCCATGTCATTATATATCTTCCCGTTATCATAATGGGAAGGTAACGGTGTTATCTTTGGTGTTGAGCCTTGCTGGCCACGTGACCAGAGACTACTTTGGAAAGCCTGGTTCTTCATTCTTGTAAAGGGGATGAGTTCTTCGATTCGATCATGAATAGCAGGGGGACACCTATACCTTTATTCCTTTCATGAATTGTTTCTGATGCGCCTGAGTCCCATTTGGACTTTGCACCCGCTTTTAGAACATTCAACTGGGCATCATAGAGATTTTCCAAGATGCTTTTGGTCTATTTTATTTTTAAAATAAGCAATTCCTCTGTTTCTCGTCCAACCACATCTGCTATTAACTTTTGGGTGTGTTTGAGGTACAGAATGTGGCCTTGAGTCATTCGGGGAGATCTAGCCAATTGCTGTACACTTCCCTGCAGCCAGGCTCTCATAAAGATACATTTCAAAACAAAATTGGACCCGACTTTCACCCTCCCAGGCAAACTCTCTTACAGGAACAAGCCTGGAATTGCAGGCTCTTTGAGGTTAGAGGGAACTTTTGCTGGTATCTTCCAAGCCTTGAGTAGTCAAGGAAATGCTTTAATACCTACCATGTTTTACCTGTAGTAGCTTGCTAGCACTTATTTTGCTTAAAGACAGTTTGTCTGGCATGAATCTTTGAATTTTTTAAATAAATAAATAAAACTTGGAATGATGAATGGCTGTGAATCATCCTGTTGACATCTTCGATGTGAATCTGGCATGTCCTATTTATACTGCATTACACAAATGCTGGCTGGGCTCCCACAAACAGTAAAGTTGTACAGGCATCGCAAATGTGCAGTAACTTAGAGGTGTTCACAGGACTTTAGGGCTCAAACCCAACTTATTTCTGATAACTAGCCACAGTATTGTGCTGCAAAAAAGGGGACATGGAATTCTGTAAGACCACAACTGAGCAAATCACAAGTCCCTTTGGGCTGAAGGTGAGAGGCTTGCAATCCTAAATACACTTTCCTGGGAGTAAGACCCACTGAGCACAATGGGGCTTACTTCTTAGTAGACATGGTTAGGAATGTGCTTAGAGACTACTATGGAAACATGGGAGTGTCAGTCTAACACTTCATTTGAAATCAAAGAGGCTTTAACATGCTAAATTGGGCTAGACTGCACACTAGGCAGTTGCCATCCTGGCTTTTGGTACACGATGCAGAAGCTTTGAATCATAATTATCATAAACTCTGAATGTTAGAACCCATCCTCTGCCACGAACTCACTTTGGAGAGAAGTTCTCATTGGCTGAGTCCAAATTAGCCTGCAGAAGGTCCTAGACTGAATTGCTGGTATATCTCCAGGAAGGCATGGAGAAGACATCTCTCTGAATCACTGGAGAATCACTGCCAAGTACTAAAGGTAGACAAATGGCTAAACCAATGGTTTGCCTTGGTATAAGACAACTTCTGCCTGTTTATGAGAAGCAAACTACTTAGGATCCTAATTATGTCCAGCTTTCCAGCTCTGGTGTAGCCATAACGCATACCTTAACTGTCCCTCCATCACAGGAGAGAGCACACACCCACTGGTACAGCAGCACCAGCACTGGAAAATTGGATAAAATTGAGTCATCAATCCCTACTGGCTACAGCCTTCACTCTGCAATATGGGGATGATAATCCTGGCCCACTTTCCAGGACTGTTGTTAGGGTTTAGAACAGGGCTGTCCAACCTTTCAGCTTGAGGGTTCCGGGACCTTTAACAATTGTATAGAGAAGGGAATTTCAACAGGTGAAGCTTCTCATCTCACAGATCACAAGCTACACCTGCAGAAATTTCCTCTTCTACAGAGTTGTTAAAGGTCCAGGAACCCTCAAGTTGAAAGGTTGGACAGCCCTGGTTTAGAAGATGATGGATATGAAAAATTTTGAACATACACAAAGGGGTATGCAATAGCTTAATAGTATTATATTAAGTCATTGTTAAAAAGGTAGGACTGCAAGCTTTGTCTGGACATCTGTAAGGTCTTAGAGCACCAAACTATACAGATCTACTGAGAAGTACATCTCAAGTAAGAACATAAGAGCTTCCACTGGATCAGGCCAAAGGCCCATCTAGTTCAACTTCCTGTGTCACACAGCTACCCACCAGTGGTTCACTACAGTCAATGGGACTAACTCCCCAGAAAGTATAGATAGGATTGCTGCCTGGGTTGATTACTCAATGTTTATCAAGCTATGGGGCCGTAACAAGCCGTGGTACCAAATAAATGATAGGCTTTGGATTGTTCAAGGCTATTTTGGATGCCATCTATGACTGTTATACATAAATGGAAAAGAACAGATGGTCAATCTAACAATGTCATGTAGCTTTTGTTTATGGCATTGTAGATTATCATATGCTTCCTCGAATATGTCAAAAAGACATCACACACCAGTCTCTCTCTCTCTCTCTCTCTCTGATTCTGTGAGTCAACTACCATATAGAAGATATAGAAGGCCAGAGAGTAATCTATTTGGATTAGATAAATTGAATGCCATTGGTTTTCTGATCACTAGATGGCACTGCAAATACGTTTCAGACTCTCCTTGTCTCTTGTTTATTTATGTCAATTTTAGGAACCAAGCTGGAAAAGAGAGAGGTTAGTTGCTATGGGACTGAATAGCTTTGGCCAAAACTGAAAGTTGGCCTAAAGCAGCAACAAAAGAAAAACAAAATGGGGAAGACTTTGAACTGCCAACTTCAGGGTTCCAAAGTCAAATGGGATGCGTTAAACAGCATCAAAAAACCATTAACAATTTAGGAGTTTTAAACCTTTGTTTATCCCCCAACCTTTCTCATAGGGTTTTTCATCTCCCAACAATTCTTTGAGATAGAAACTGGTCCAGGAGTATTCATGAACTTCCAGTCTTAGAGGGGATTTGAATCTGGTATTCTCTGTCCATCATGCAAAACTCTTACCAATTTTATTTGATAAACTTACTCCACCAATTTTATTGATGGAGAGCTCACGATATTTGTAATGGTGGCCTAGGTAAGTGGTGATCAATGACTGGAAGTTCCATATCAGGAGTTCCACAATGAGCTGATAACAACAACAACCAGGTTTTCCTGGTGGTCAGCTTGATTAACCCCACTGTTCTACAGTAGTGTGATTTCATGTTACAGGAGGGATCAGGTGTATTTCTAAGGAGCACACAGAATCCATAGGGGATGATGAAGCAGCCTACCAGGCCAGTGGTTCCCCCCATGAGCAGAGGTCTGCTATATCTCGCAGAATCTTTTAAAATGAACTGATTCCAGGGTATCAGATGTTCAGCAATTCCTAGTATGGCATGTTGAGATATGAAAAGGCAGAAAGTTATATGCAAAGTTTAGCAGTCCAAAGCCAGAGTCAAAATGTGCATTGTATAGGGTAAAATAAAGTGTTGTGAACATGTGGAGTAGCTGCAGGGTGGTTATGAAATGTGTTGGTGCACAAAATGCGGCATAGAACTTTTTCCATGTCCCGTCTTCCACTTCATCTTTAAATAACCAACCTCCCACCCCATAATACATATTCTTATTTTGAAATGGTGTGTCAAAGTCTGTTCTGATCACTCCCTGAAAGCACGGCATCAGGAAGGCTTGCAATACACAAAAAATGTTGGGCAACTAGTTATTTTCTCTGCCCCTTCAGGCTGTTCCTGTCATGGCTGTTCAGGCCCCCAAGCACATGTACCTTTTTGGAAACATTAATTTCACCTCCACGTGTTATATATTTAGATGGATGTGTACAACATGTACACCATGATGAACAGTCCTGAGATATCATGGTGTTACTCCTGAGCCCTGTTCTTGAATTCCAGCACAGTTTTGAATTTGACAGTACAGATGGGGGACATTCCCCACCCCCAACAACTGCATCAATGAGGTCAGTCCTTTAAGCCCCTTGACTTAATAGGGCTACTTTCAGAGATATGCAGTCATGGTTGATATTCCATGCCCAAGAGAACAGCATGTCCATTTCACCTAAAGGGGTACAGATGCAGGAAAATATTCAGCTGTTGTTAAAATTCCAAAGAAACTGGCACAGAACACCAAAAACCAGCTAACAAAAACAGCAACAACCGATGTGGCTATCTCACTTCCTCTTTCATTTTATTTTTAAGAGACAGGATGTTGTAGTGGTTAGGGAGTTGGAATAAGACCTGGAAAATCAAGATTTGAATCCTTCTCCAGCCATCAAGCTTCCTGGGTGACTTTGGGCCAGTCACTAACTCTCAGCCCTTACCTACCTCACAGGATTGTTGTGAGGACAAGGAAGGAACTAAAGCTTTCTAAGCTGCCTTGGACATTTGCTTTGGCATGGGAAAGGTGGGGTATAAGTCCTTAAATAAATAAACTTAATCATAAACCCAATTAACATTTGTTTACTGCATCTTTTGCAGTTTGTGTTTCTGTTGCCTGCAGTTCAAGGGTGCCTTTGACAGCACCATGGCTGTTAATTTAAGTCCCATTAAATTAAACAGGACTTATTCACTGGTACGTATATATAGACTTCTTGGATGGAAGTTTTGTGTCCCTGGAATAAGCAAAGGCTTTAGCTGCTCCAAAGACAACTATATAACAAATAGTTTGTTATAAATCTTTATGACAGTGATGTTCAACAAATTCTGCACTATATATTCCTTTGGATTCATAATTTGGATGCAACATCATGCCATTATAATATCTGGCATGCAGTGACATTTAATTCAAAAATCTAGCTTCTGTTTTGCTATATGCCATAACCCCCATAAAGGACAAGGCCTTCCAAAATGTAGGACACCCAAGAAAAATGTAGGACATGACAAAATAAAAGCACATGCACAGAGTTAAGAAGATCTCTGGTTACTGTGTGGACTTTTAGGTTACTATAGTAGCTCCATGCAATGAGAGGGCACTCCCAGCTGCACTCCTAGCTGCATAGCTATACGGAGGAGGCAGGGTAAATATGGCAGGTGCCACAATGTGTCATGTAAGCGCAGCCCCTCTCACTTGCCTTTGGAATCATTTTGGGCAGCCAAAATGGCTCTGATGGTGACTAGGAGGGACAATTTACACAGGGTGACCATATAGAATGGAGGATAGAGTGCCTGTACCTTTAAGCATTGCATAGAAGAGGGAATTTAGGCAGGTTCAGCTTAACATGGAAGGGTTTAAAAAGCAACACCTGCCTAAATTGTCTCTTCTATGCAATCCTTAAAACTACAGGCACTCTGTGCTCCATTCTATATGGTCACCCTGCTCTAACACAGAGTTGCACAGTCTGTACCACCTTACCATACTGCCCCCACAGCTATATTACTGGGGACCCTATATAAGTTCACTGTTTGACTCTGCCGATTCATATACCATGTGAGCTCCATACATATGTAAGAGAACATGCCTCAGTACATTTCAAAATCTCCCTGTGATGGAACGTCTGCATAACTGGAGAAGGTTCATAGCATGCCAAGATGATACAATGCCATGAGAAGGCAGGCATCATGGGCCAACCCTGACGTGAAAGGTTATTTTTTAACTTCTGACTAACTGTAAACATAAAATGAGCCTTCTCAAAAATTATACGTTTATAACGGCTCTATCCCAAAACAAACAAAGGAGTAGCCTTCCATCAAGTCTTTGCCTGCCCTCATAAATTTCCTTTTATCACATACCAATACACTGCTATATATAACCAGCCAATTAGTATTAAGCAAGAGCCGGAATCCCCCAAGTGACCTTTTCCCGGGAAAATGGCCTATAGCTTACTGTAACCCACTGAGCGGGTGACCGAATTTTTCCAGATTTGTCCTCTTTTTTTAGCCTATGTCCTCCGAAAGGGCTTCATTGTCCTCAATTTTGGCTTCATTTTGGAACTTTGCAATGGTGCACAGTAGCCCATCATGTCACAGGTTCTTGGATTTATGTGGAAGAGTAGGATCCAATGCAAAAATTGGTTTTGAAAAATCTTCCTTTCAAACGTTATGACCAGAAAACTAAAAATAAAAAATATGCATTGAGCTCTATGGGAAAGTGAAAGTGCCCAATATTGAGGCTTTACTCGTGAGTAGGCAAACTTGCCACTGTCCACCAGAAAGTTCAGGCTGAGAGGAATCCAAGACCTTGTCCTCCTTTTGAGGTTTGGGCATCTGGTCACCCTGCCACTGAGCATGTTGGCGGGGCTAAAAAGGAACATGTACAGGGAAGGAAAACAACAGGGGAGTAGGATCCTTCCCTGACCTGCACACGTTTGTTGCATCTCCAAGATGATACCTGGAATATATACAGCCTCCACTCACCGATACCAGAGTGGTATCTCTGTGCACCTTGCAATGGTAGCACAGGAAAAGCAGGGTATAAATCCCATGGATGGATGGATGGATGGATGGGAGGGAAAGTGGGTGGGTGGAAGGAAGAAAGGGGTGTCTGCAGCAACAATGTCAACTCCCCAACCCTATACATCCATATGGTGCTGGCTTCTTCTGACCATTGGTGGTTCATCAAAGTTAGTACTGCCTCCATTGATTGATAGTGGCTGCCTAGGGTTTTTTTTTTTTTGGGGGGGGGGGGGGGGGTGGGTTGGTATTTCTGAGCCCAGCCTGGAGATGTGAAAGACTGAACCTCCTGCATTGGAGGGATGCATCAAGGAGCTCTTACAGCCAAAACAGGTGTTGTAGGTAACACCTGTGTTCATTAACACCTGGAAAAGACATCACTGCAGGGCTCAGAAAGCTGTCCTGCTTTTTTTCCTCAGTGCCAGGTGGAATCTGAGTGCCAGCTGTGTGCCCCAGTTTAATTCATCCACTAGCCTTTGCATGGAAACATACACAGGAAGAAAGAACTCAACCCATCTACTGAACTACAAGCACACTGTTCTTGTACTAGGTGGGATAAACTGCCACTGAGTTCAATTAATCTTACTCCTAAATGTGTACAGCAGCACTTCATGTTAGGCTGGCACAAGTCCTGTGCTGTCCTGGGGGGTGTCACAAAAGTGTGATAAGGCACTTCTGCGCCACTTCTAAGGGGGAGGTTTAGGCCAGTCCTAGGAGAGGTTATGGCAGGGTGACAATATGTGATAATCAAAAAAAGAGGACACGGAAGCCCAAAATGTAGGACATCCAAGAAAAATGCAGGACATGACAAAATAAAGGCTAAATCCTTTCCCTATCTACTCAGAAGTAATGGAGCTTACTCCCAAGTCAATGGAGTCAATGGAGCTTACTCCCAAGTAAGTGAGGTTAGGACTGCAGTCTAAATTTAAATCAATTACATAAAATTTATAACATAAAGAGCACAATCCTAACCATGTCTACTCAAAAGTAACCCCCATTGTGTTCAATGGGTTTTACTCCCAGGAAAGTGTCTTTAGGATTGCAGCCATAGTCACTCTGGGTTATGGAGCCTAGGCCTCATGCGCTAGCCTCCCCACACTCCATGAGAATGGGGAAAAGGTGAGTCATGCCAGCCTAAATTGGCAGAAATTGTACCCCAAAAGAGGGTCTCTTGGCAGGGCGTCATGAGGTAAAAGATTACAGCATTCATAAAGAAGAGATAAAGCATTCATAGAGCACTATTTGAACAAATCCTTCTGTCAACCAGACCTTATTTTGAGCCTGAGGTAAAGGTAGTCTGTCTAAACACACCTGCCTTGACAGAACAAAAGCTCATTGAGTGAGACTTTCCTCCGACTCCATTTTCCATCCTGCAAAAAGTGGCACCTCATATTTGTGCCATGCAACATTTCATGGCTCCAGGATTACTTTGCTTCTTTGTGTGGTGGCGGCTCTGAGAATAACAGGCATTGCTTTTGAGCCCTTCCACCCTCACCAGTGCAGAACCCCCATCACACCGCATGCATCGCAGCAATTCAGAGTAATGGCTTCTGGGTTCAAGGCCAAGATTTCTGGCAGGCTCCATCCACATCTCTCAGACATTCAGCATCAATATCAAGGAACAGTCAATAGCCCTTCAAAGGGAAAATAAGCAGTGTAAATCACAGAGCCACGGCATGAGGAATAGCTTGGCAGATCTTCGGATGGGAGATCCAGTTGTATTCAGTATTCAGTATACAATTCAGTAATTGTATTCACAATTACTGTTCACTTCTCCGGTGAACTATGGTTAATTCACCCACTACATAATCCTAAACCCTGGTTAGGCAGCACAAGTCCCGTGCTGGCCTTGGGGTGCTGTACAAATGCCTTAAGGCACTTCTGTGCTTCTCCGGCCAGTACAAAGTCTGGCCTGGATTTGGCCAGTACACAGACATGCGCCTGCCTCTCCACAACAGGAATGGGGAGATGTATATGTTGCGCTGGTCTAAACTGGTTCAGATTGCATCCACAGCATATAGGTTAGAGGGACCTAAATTAAAATTCTTGTAAAGTTTACTGGATTACTTAGAAATGGTCACCACCTTTCATCTTAACTTACTTTATAAAGTTGTTGGTACTATAAACACTAAAGTGTTTGTGTGTGAGAGAGAGGTGAGAGAACCCATGTCTGTAGGGCTGTTTAGAGGAAGGATATAATACTATAATATAAATCACATTTTTTAAATGTAGGAGGCTTGGCCTCCCATAGCAAAGGACTCAAAAAAGGTGACTTCTGTATATTTGTTCTCACCTTGTTAAATCTGCCACTTTAATTTTACTATTTGCCACTTCACTCTTAAAGATTGTTTCAACATCTTCACTCAATATTTGACAACTATGAACATTTAAAACACACCTGTATAAAGGAAATGCTTTTGTTTGACCATGTGATCTTTTTTATTGCCATTACATTGCATGTGGTTTAATCCTAAAGAAGTCCCACCACATTCAATAGGGCTGTACACTGAATTTTAGTTTGTTCCAATCCTCTGTCATAACTGAGTGAGCTTGCAATCCTAACCACACTTTCCTGGGAGTAAGTATTAATGACTGCAATAGGTAGTTTTGAGTAGAAATGCTTAGGACTGTACTGTAAAATTAATTTGACTCCTTAATTACTTAAATAATTCTAGACTAACCACGTCTAGAATACTGGATGCTGAATTGCTGATGTCCCCTCACTAATTAAATAGACTTACAAGTGAACTTAGATTCATATGCATGATCCAGTTTTAACATCAAGGTATATCTTGGGGTGATAAGTTTTAGAGCACAGTCCTAACCATGTTTACTCAAACGTAAGCCCCATTGTGTTCAATGAGTCTTACTCCCAAGGAAATAGTGTTTAGGATTGCAGCCTATTTTCCATCTATTTTCTAGCTATTTTCCATGGACTAAAAAAAGTTTGGATTTATGGCTGCAATCCTAAAGACACTTTCCTGGGAGTAAGATCCATTGAACACAGTGGGGCTTACTTTTGAGTAGACAAGGTTAGGACTGTGCTCTAAGTGAAGTTCACTAGGATTTCTTTGACTATCCTTGTGAAAACAAAGCAGACTTTTCTGTGATAAAGATCCCACAACGCCTGCTTCACTCATTAGCATAATCATACTAACTTAAACAGCATTTGAAAAACACAAAGTAGATTTGATGCACTAAGGCTACAATCCAGAGTAACTATGGGTGCACATAAGAGACATTACATGCAGCCATAGTTACTGCACCACCTGGTGAAAACCTATGGGAAATTCATATTGCAATCCAGAGTAACTTGTTCTTACTCCGGAGCAAGGACACCCTGTAGTTTCTCTGGATTGCACTGCTAGTCAGGTGGTGCATTTGGATGATGAGTACTTATTCAAGACACTTTATTTTGACTAACCTCCAAATCCAGAGTAACTACGGGAGCATGTAAGAGACATTACGTGTACCCATAGTTACTGCACGACCTAGTGAAAACCTATGGGAAATTCATATTGCAATCCAGAGCAAATTGTTCTTACACCGGAGCAAGGACTCCCCATAGTTACTCTGGATTGCACCCTTAGCCAACCTTGCAGTGTTGTTGTGAGGACAAAACAGACAGATACCAGTACATATTGGATGCCACTGTAATTCATAAATACGCAATGAAGTAAATTCAGCTCTAAGCAAATTTTTTTTTTGCAATGGTTGCATAATTTTATTGTTGAAGTCCTCAGCATATTTACAAGTAGTAAATCATATCATTTAATTGTTTTGGGGCCCACTGGTAACTCCCCTCAACATATCCATGTGTGTGTTCATTTGTAATACTCATACTTATCACAAAGTGCTTTATGGAAGTTTTGCAACATCATGAAAGTCTGCACATAGAGCATGTGCATTCCACCAGCACACCTCTTATTTCCTGCAAGACTAACAGTTATTACTGCAGAAGTTTTCAGGCCCTTTATATCATGTGATTTTACATGGTTTTCTTTGAGGCCACTTTTGTTCCAACAATCTGGATGATGATCTATTTCAATTTCAAAAGCTCAGATGGACTTAAAATGTTCCATCTTGCACAGATCTTGATTCCCACAGTAGCCAGCCTCCCACAGTAGCCAGCTACAACTGATGTAATGCTACCTGAGTATCCTGGTAAAGAACCATTCTATGGGAGCAATCCAGAGTAACTACGGGGAGTCCTTGCTCCGGTGTAAGAACAATTTACTCTGGATTGCAATATGAATTTCCCATAGGTTTTCACTAAATGGTGCAGCAACTATGGGTGCACGTAATGTCTCTTACATGCTCCGTAGTTACTCTGGATTGTAGGGTCTTTCAACTAAGGCTGCAATCCTAAAGACACTTTCCTGTGAGTAAGACCCATTGAACACAATAGGGCTTACTTTTGAGTACACATGGTTAGGATTGTGCTCTAACTTACACTTCAGACTCAGAACCTCCAATGCTGCCTGTAAATTTAAGTTAGTAATGTAGTTCTCTTTATGGAACTATCCCTACAATCCAGAGTAACTATGGGAGCACGTACGTGACATTTATGTCGATGTAGTTACGGCACCACCTAGTGAAAACCTATGGGAAATTCATATTACAATCTAGAATACATTGTTCTCACATCGGAGCAAGGACTCCCCGTAGTTACTCTGGATTGTGCCCTACGTCATTCTTTCTAGGTAACTGATGTACAGTTCTTGATTCTTGGGCAACAAAATATCTGCATTCTAAATAGCTAACCATGAAATTTTTTGAAAATAGTTTGTCAGAAGGCTTGGTTTATGAGCTGTTTGAAAGTTTATGCAGCACAGGGTATACTGTACTGCTTCTGACAAATGAGGGGCTAAGGTGACAAACCTAAAGAGGACTTTCCTGAGAGCAACAGCCATTGAACACAATGGGGCTTACTTTTGAGTAGACATGGTTAGGAGTATGCTCTTAATCCCATATTTGCCTCCAAGTATACACAAAAGTTTGTACTCTATAAAGTAAACCAGCACATCAGAGAAAGAACATCTAGCATCCAATTTTATTTCACAAAGACAGGTTTAATGTTCTGAAGGTTTCAAGACTTCTCTCCACCAGCAAATTAAAAGTTAGACAGTTCAGGATTCTGCCCCCTCCCTCTGCAGGTGTCCTCTTACAATGGAAAAATTTACCTGCTAGAATTACTGACTTGAGTTTAGACTACGTTCAAAAGGGGAAACAGGGATTTCAATTGACATCTACCTATATATGAGCAGCAATACCTAAATATTTAGGTTCTTATTTTGGTGACTTGATTTATGGGACTTGATTTATTTTCAGACTAATAATACAATAAATAATAACATATAAAGTTCGCTATGCTTTCATCCAAGAATACATAACTTTTAATGTTATTCCTCTCTTTCTCTCTGCTACATGGTGACACTTATATCCACAATCCCTCATTAGCAAAGGCGCCTTAGGCTGCAATCCTAAAGACACTTTCGTGGGAGTAAGACCCACTGAACATAATGGGGCTTACTTTTGAGTAGACATGGTTAGGATTGTGCCCTTAGTCTTAATGAGCTCAAAGATTCAGGGGTGTCTGAATGGGGACTATATGGAGCTAAAAATATATGCAGCAAAAACTTAAATAGGGAAGTTACTCAATATCTTTCACATTTGACAATTCATAAATTTACTACCAACAGTAAGTGGTGAGGATTTCCATGTTGAAATAAAATCATGTGCAAGACTCACTCCACTGCGGTCTCTGTATGCAGCAGGAAGGTGTACAGTCACACCCTGCAAAGCTCAAGCTGGACACCTTTAAGGTGCATTTTTGCCTTGGTTCAGGCACACGCCAATGGATTATGCTAGTTATGTCGAAAAACTGGCCTGACTTGTAGAATTATCCCATTTAACTGAATAGCTCTTCATTTATGAGGTTCTGGTTTGGTACACCCTTTATAGGAAGCTGTTTCAAAATGACCCTCGCCTACATTAACCTCTGCTGTGCAAAGCTGGATTCTCAACCCATCTCTCTAACAGCAATTGTTCAGCTCCCAAGACGAAAGGGTGCGGTGATGGCAAGCACGTGCCATGTTATTTGCTCAATATCTCAAGAAAAAAGCCAATTGCCATGTTTTATTGGTAAGTTTACAACAAGGAGCAAGTCCCTGCAAAGCTGACAATTTTCCTTTCTCCTTCCCTGGAGTCAAATGGGGAAAAAGAAGTTGTATTAAATGCAGGACATTTATTAAAGGTTGCTTTTATGGTGAGTGAAGGTGGGCCCTGTACCTCCTGCGATTGAGCACAAGTTCTGCAAAGGAAAACAAGATTCACTAATATTTAAGCAATGAGTGAAACAATAATGCTCTCTGTAGATTTTTTAGACCTTGTTCTCCTTGGAATGTAGAGAAGCTGTTTGAAAAATCAGAAGCAGCTCTTGTTGTGTCCTAATGAGTGTGATGACAACTCAGCTGGAAATGTTTCAGCTGGAAAAGTCTATATTCTCCATCCAAAAGTATTCAAACAACATTAAAGAGCATGGAGTGATTTTTTTAAAAAGTAAAACTACAGCCTTTTATTCTCCAGTGCTTGAGGATCTTTGCAAACTTCACACTCGTTCTATAAACACCTAGGAATGCATTGAATGTTTCTGGTGCAAAACCTCGCAAAGTTTCAGTGGGTTTTAGGTTAGCAGCACTATCTTGACTGACCTGCATTTGTGTCTGTGAAATCTGACAAAAAGCAACAAGGTGACATTTTTGAAGAGTGATCAGCATCTATCTATGTACCTATCTACAGTATTTATATACCGCTTTTCAACTGAAAAGTTCACAAAGCAGCTTACAAGAAGATGAAAAAATTAATAGCTAATTAATAGCTAATGGATCCCTGTCCCAAAAGGGCTCACAATCTAAAGTGCAAAAAGAACACCTGCAGAAGCCACTAGAACAGACATTGCTGGGGTGTGTAGGGCCAGTTACTCTCCCCCTGCTAAATAAAAGAGGAACACCCACTTGAAAGAGTGTCTCTTACCCAGTAAGCATGTCCACAACCCAGTTAAAACTGCTGTCTGATATGCACTTGCCTGGAGAATAAACTTTACTGAACAAAGCAGAGTTCACTTCCAAGAAACACACGCGATCATGCTATGTCCAAACATCTAAGGTAATTTTATGCACACTTACCTAGGACTAAACATGCAAAAGACCATCTTCTGAAAATTGGTCAAAGTGCACAATTTTAAATACGCCTAAAAGAATCAATGGGTGTTGCTCATATACATTTGGGGAGTTACTGGCATTTAATGGGACACTTTTGCATAGTAGCTTTTTTGGTGTTTCATGAATATCACCAGTAGGGCGAATGTCATATCTGAATTGTCTGTTAGATCCCTCTTCTGCATCACATGCTGAGTTTTTACAGCATTAATATGTGGCACAAATAGCAAGAGGGTGGTTCAAAGTTCTTAGTTTCTTGTGTGCAAACAATCATAGCCTTATCTGTCTAGTAATAAAACAATGTAAAGAAAAAAGAAGGCTGGGATAGTCTCTCTTTCTGAAAAAAGAATCACATGCATGGAATTTATATTGACAGAAGCCTCACTTTCCAACCAAAAGAGCAGTTTTGTGATTTGTACAGAGGAAAATCAGCATTACTCACCACCAGAGGAATGGAGCAGATCAGCACCACCAAGGAGGTGGCTATGAGCAGGATGACCATCTGGATCTCTGCCCCAGCCATGCGTCGGAAGCTCCTGCGCCGGCGAAAGTCTGACAAGCGACTGGTGGCAGTGTCTGTCCCTAAGGAGGTGCGGCGCATGAACTGGCGGTGCATGCGGATCAGGGCCATGCACACCAAGATATTGGAGACCACGGTCACCATAATTAAAAAGGAGCTGAAACCAGCGTACATGTATGAGTAGGCAGCATGGGTGGAATCATTAGTCCTCCAGTCTATGAAGCACCATGTCTGGGGGTATTGCAGGGTGGTGCTACCCAGACCCATACTGGGAAGGGCACAGAAGAGGACATTGGAAACATAGATGGCAAAGAGGGTGAGTCCTGCCAGCTTCTTATCCACATAATGGTTATAGAAGTAGGCATGGTTGATGGCCAGGTACCTCTCTATGGACATAGCACAGATGATGCTGAGTCCAGAGAGACCAAAGAAGAGCAGGATGAAGGAGCTGTACTCACACAACTCATGACCTCCTGGCCACTGGTTCTTCAGATAGGTGGCAATTGTAACCGGACTCACCAGGCAGGTGCCCAGGAGATCTGTGACAGCCAGTCCACACACCAGTGTGTAGAAGGTGGTCTCTTTCTGTTCCTTCCTGGACTTGCACAGCACCACGATGGCAATTAGATTGCCTACCACCCCAAAGATGAACATGATGGCGGGGATAGTGGGGGGCTTACCACTCAGGGCAGGACCCCCAGTCCCATTGGAGGAGCCAGTGACCGAAGGGATCATCATAGTCTGGTCAAAGGACATGGCAAGGAGGAAAAAGAAGGAATGTGTCTTTTAAAGTCAAAGGTGCCACAAATCAACAAAATTCAAGCAGAAAAAAGAAATCCAAATGAGGAGAGAATAAAAATATCTGCATTTCACATCTCCAGCAGGGTGAGATGGAGGGAAGGCAGGAACAAGTGTCTGTGGTGGGAACATGCAAAAGAGCCCCTAAATCACAGCACACCCCCTAGGATATAGATGTTCCAAGTAGCCAGATTTGGAGTTCAGGATGGGCTTCCTCTAACTTTTCAGTACTGGCTTACATTAAATTAGTCTTGTACCTTTCAAAGTTCAGCTGGGAAGTGGATCCTGATCTTTGCTTCAGTGGCACTACTCATCTCTTATGCTGGCAAAATCCTGGTCCTTCTCATCAGAGTGAAAAAAGTTCTCCCTCTCCAGTGATGCCCCCCAGTAGTAATCTTGTGGCTGATGGAGCTGCTGATCCAGCTGGAGGGCTGATGCTGGTCCAGGAGGCTGAAGATCAGGGAGACTCCTGGGTGCTGAGCTGAGCTTCTCCAATGCAGCTGAGGAGGAAGGTGATTGCTGCCTGCACACCATGTGCTGCTGCTGTTGCTGCTGCTGCTGCTGCCTGGGGATGAGTCACTCCCCTCTGCAAGTTCTCTCCTTCAAGTTTCTTGGGCTGGGGAGGCAGCAAGGCTTGACTCCGCCCCCGGCCTCTGATTGGTTCCGACGCAGCAGGACCAGCCAGCCCAGCAGAGTGGAGCGCGTGCCCCAGGCAGAGGGCGCTCAGAGTGGTACCCAGGGATGCTCACAGAACTTGCATGCAGGGATGCTCTGCCCCTTCAGCCTAAAGAGCCTGGCTTTCCCTGCAGGGGGCGCTTTCCAGGGTGCTTCTCCAGCTCCCTGCATATAGAAATCCAGCCTGCCAGGGTGTACAAAGGCTCCATCTGTTCATCATCCAGGGTGACCATATAACCAAAAAAGACAACAAAGCTCCCCCACAAAGTATAGGACACCCAAGAAAAATATAAGAGACTACAAAATAAAAGTTTAAAACATTCATATTTATTACTTTCCTATGGTTAATTTAAAGACTTTATTAAATTTATATTATATATTATATAATATATATTATCATATAGAAGAAAAATTATTATAAATTTATAAAGAAGAAAAATATAAGTTATAAGATATTTTTCTTCTATTATATAGAAGAAAAATATAAGACACTACAAAATAAAAGTTTAAAACATTCATATTTATTACTTTCCTGTGGTTATTTTAAACACTTTATTAAATTTAAAACTATTGTATAGAAAAAAATATAAGACACTGCAAAATAAAAGTTAAAAACATTCATACAGTATTTATCACTTTTCTATGGTTAGGGCTGTGGGTGGCGCAAGCGGTTAAGACGCTGTGCCTGTTAACCAGCAGGCCAGGGTTCGAGACCCGGGTCGGCCACACAAGACAGGGTGAGCTCCTGTCCTTAGCCCAGTTCTGCAACGCCAGCTGGATCCAATCATATTGGCTCTGCCTTTCCATTGGACTAATTCAGTGGCGTGGAGAGGGGGGATTTGCTGCTTGGGTAACAGCCTATCCTCCATAACAGTCCAACCCAGGCTTTTGTGCTTCGTATGCAGCACTGAGCACAAGACTGACGGAGGCCTGCTCTATGGTTAATTTAAACTCTTTATTAAATTTAACTATTATATAGAAGAAAAATATAAGACACTACAAAATTAAACTTTAAAAAAATCATATTTATTACTTTCCTATGGATAATTTTGGCTGCAATCCTAACCACACATTCCTGGGAGTAAATGCTATTGAACACAATGGGACTTGTGTCTTCTGAGAAGACATGCTTAGGATTGCACTGTTAAACACTTTATTAAATTTAAACTATTATATAGAGTTTATTGTATGGAATTTATCAATTACAAGAAGACTAGGCTATCTGCTGCCTGCTCACAAGGAAAAATAGGATGATGAAGGGTTTTTTCCCCCAGGACACAAGGCTATAAAAGATGACATGTCCTGGAAAAAGAGGACATAAAGTCACCATGCTATATGTCCTCTTTTTCTAGGACGTCCTCTATTTTTGGGGGCTACTATATGTCATAACTGAAAAAGAGGGCACAGTCCCTCCATGTGGTTAATTTAAATACTATGGCTGCAATCCTAACCACACTTTCCTGGGAGTAAGTACTGTTGATCACAATGGGACTTAGATCTGAGTAGACATGCTTAGGATGGTACTGTATGTAGCTTATCATTAAATTTAAAACTATTATATTTAATTTATTACATATAATTTGTTAATTACAAGAAGGCTACATGCTGCCTGCTCACAAAGAAAAAGGAGGACAACGAAGATATTTTTCCACAAGGCACAAGGCTAAAAAAGAGAGCATGTCCAGCAAAAAGAGGATGCTAAAACCTCAAAAAGAGGACAAGGCCCCCAAAATGTAGGACATCAAAAAATGTAGGACATGACAAAATAAACACTCTCTGTCTGTGTGCTTATTTTAAACACTGTATTACTCATTAACTTTAAACTATTATATGTAATTTATTACATATAATTTATTGATTATAGAAGGATACATTCTGTCTTTTCACAAGAACAACAATGATTTTTTTCCAGGGCACATGCTGAAAAAGAGGACATGTTCTGGGAAAAAGGGGACAAGAGAAAAAGAGCCCAATCCTATGCATGTCTACACTGAAGGAAGCCCCATTATAGTCAATGGGGCTCACTCCCAGAAACATATGGATAGGATTGGAGCCATAGTCACCCTGCTTCCTGGGGAGAAAGCCCCACTGACTCCATTGGGATTGATTTCCGAGTAAGGCTGCAGACCTGTCCACACTAACCTGGGAGTAAGAATGGGACTTCCTTCCTAGTAGGTGTACATAGGATTGGGCTGTAAAGCATTGCAGAGATGATTTGAGCTTTGGGTTGGGTGGGCTGCTTGGCACAGCCTGTCACTCCAGCAGCGGACACATCTGGCAGCAAGTAGGGTCCATCTTTTCCCTGGACTCTAATGCTTCAGGCCTCAGTCAGTGGTTTGCACCGAAAAATAGCAGATACAAAGACTCTGCTGTTTTAAAATGATGCCACCCAGTGGCGTAGCTGGGAGGGGGGCAAATAACTGAGTTTTGTAAGGAGCCTCATCATAGCATTCCAGGGGCACCTCCTCCTCCCTATCACATTCAGCTAAATATCTCCCCCACCAGTGGTTCCAAAGCAGGGTGACTGTATGTCCTCCTTTTCCAGGGCATATCCTTTTTTTAAGCATTGTATCCCAGGGAAAAAAATGTCAATATCGTCCATTTTCCTATGAGCAGGCAGCATGTAGCTTTCTTGTAATTAATAATTTAGATGTAATACATTATATGTAATAGTGTAAAATGTAATAATAAGTTCTATTTAAATTAACTACCTGAAAGCAACGTACAAGAATGTTTTTAGCTTTTATTTTATCATGTCCTATATTTTTATTGGGTGTCCTATATTTTAGTTCAAGTCCTGAGTTCCGCATGACTCAGTGTGATCATATGTCATCTTTTTCCAGAAAGGACCATATTTGTCCTTTGGTTTACCTAGACAAAAAAAAATCTTCATCCATCTCCTTTTCCTTGTGAGCAGGCAGCACATAGCCTAATTGTAATTTATAAATTACATTTAATGGTTAAAATTCAACAATAGTGTTTTACTTAACCATCAGAAAGCAATATATGTGTTTTCAGCTGTCCTACATTTTGGGTGGCCTCTGTCTGTCTGTGTGTCTGTCTGCATTATTTATATACTGCTTTTCAACTAAAAAGTTCAAAAGCAGTTTACAAAGAAAATGAAAAAAATAATGGCTAATTGGCCCCTGCCCCAAAAAGGGCTCACAACCTAAAATACAAAAGAACAACAGTAGAAACCACTATAAAAGACATTGCTGCAGTGAAGACGTCTAGTAACTCTTCCTCTGCAAAATAAGAGGAACACCCACTTGAAAGAGAGCCTCTTGCCCAGTTAGTGGGGTAACTGGGACCTTTTATGGGGTTTATTCATTTATCAAAAAGATGTATATACCACCTTTTCTACACTCAAAGCAATGTACAATAAAAATAATAATACAAGGAATAAAAACATGAGATATTAAAAACAACTTAGAGAATCATACAAGATTATGGACGAAATCCAGAGTAACTATGTCCTTGCTCCGGTGTAAGAACAATTTATTCTGGATTGCAATATGAATTTCCCATAGGTTTTCACTAGGTGGTGCAGTAACTATGGGTGCATGTAATGTCTCTTATGTGCTCACGTAGTTACTCTGGATTTGGCTGTAAGACTTCAATTCTAATCTCCAGTTAGGCTGGCATAAGCCCCAGGCACCTGGCATAAGTCCTATGCTGACCTGGGGGTGTCACAAAGTGCTAAAAGGCCTTTCTGCCTCACCCTGGGCGAGGGCACAGGCATGTGCCGACCTTCCCACACCACTTTGGGAAGATATGCCAAGTGAATTAGGCCAGCCTAAATCGGTTAGGATTTGTGCCTTAAATGAGACAGATAAAAATATAAAAACAACCACCACCTTAAAAGCCATGCACTCCATACAGTACTCCATGCACTCAAGTCTCAGCTTTCCTGCTATAGAGTGGGTGTAATAATGCCTCATACAAAAAAGGTAGCAGTGGTGTTCAAATGTTTTAGTGCCGGGATTCACTTTTTCAAATGACAATTTTTTGGCACGCACCAGATGTGATGACATTACCTTGGAATTAGAAGTGATGTCATGGCCAGGAGGAAGCACATCACAAGCAGGAAAATTTTTAACATCATATGACAAAATCAAATAAAGTAATCAATTATGTAAATTAAAAATATACAATAACTTAATTTTTTTTTAAAATGAACTTTCCTAACACTTCCAATAAGTCCCTGATTTTTTTTTAAACCAAACATCCCAAAGGCTACAATCCCATCCCAGAGTAAGGGCACAATCCAGAGTAACTACAGGGAGTCCTTGCTCTGGTGTAGGAACAATTTGCTCTGGACTGCAATATGAATTTCCCATAGGTTTTCACTAGGTGGTGCAGTAACTATGGGTGCACGTAATGTCTCTTATGTGCTCCCATAGTTACTCTGGATTGTAGGGTAAATCCCACTGACTATCTTTGTTAAAAGCAGATACTGTAATAGTGGCCTGTTAAAAGTTCAGATCTGTAACGTTTCCCCAAATCACATACCATCAAATCTATTAGATTTGGCATCAAATCTAATATATTAAAATACACATTGGAATGAAAGGGGACGAACCTGAAACTGTCTCACACAACCCTCCTTGTGGGTGCTGAGACAATTTGAGAAATGTTGCCTTATTGGGTTACTGCTTAAGGCTGTAGAGACTATATTCAAATAAGGGATTTCCTGATTGTTAGCCTTTAGAGTGTCTATTCAGAAATAAGACCAATTGTGTTCAATGAGACTTGCTTCCAGGAAAGTGGAAAGTGGATGCGATCAGTGGTGGGCTCCAGCAGGTTCGCACCTACTCTATAGAACCGGTTGTTAACAAGAGATAGTACATATAAAGTTTAAAAATAGCCATTTAAAAGTGGCTGCCAGATGGACAGAGAACCGGTTCTTAATTTCTTTGATGCCCATCACTGGATGCGATCCTATGGACGCTTGCTTTAAAAGCCCAGATAAATTTAGTGGGATTATACCAACTCACTCCAGCGGGGCTGTGCCTGACACAGGTGTCAAAGATGGAACTTTTGGAAGATGTCCCACCATCCTCCTCGAGGGCAATCTGTGAAGTTATAGGTGTGTGCAGGGAGTGCTAATGACATTCCTTGCAATTATAGATGGGAGGTGGAGGATGCCATATTTGTACACCATAAAAGGAACGTATGGGCATGCAAGAACTCATGACTAACTGAAAGCCAAAAATGTGATCTCAGTCTTCTAAGAAATGGAGAGAAACATGAGTACTAGGAAAGTTGCAGAATGCATTTGACAAACTGCCACAGCCTCAAGGGATCAGTTTTGGCACTTGAGCAATAAGGTGAATATTGCTGTAGTTGTGAGTGCCACACAGCCATTGCAGTATGAGAGATCCAGTGGTGTAGCTAAAGAGGGTGCAATGCATTAACTTTTGCATGGTTCATCACCACGGCATCCCCCTCAACAAGAGCTCTGGGCATTTTTTAATATGATAAGGCAAATTGTTCTGTGGATGAATACCCTGTTCAATAGCAAAGTGCTTTATTTTAAGTCCTGGGGTGAACATATACTTAGTAAAGATGCTATTGTGGATTAAGAGCCTTCATTTTTCAAAGTAACACATTTGCAACTCTGTGTTACGTTTTGATAAGAGGTGCTGTGGGATGCTGAGAGCAGATATGGAATGAGCCTAACTGGCTGTAGATTCAAAGAGAAGTACTTCTTCACATGTGCATGGAGGATGGTGCACATGGGGCATAGTGCATATGGAGGGATGTTGCGCATGAGGGGATGGTGCACATGGGGGGTTGATGAGCATGGGGAGTTGATGAGCAAGGGGGTTGATGGGCATAGGGGATGTTGTGCATTCAGAGTTGATGAGCATGTGGGGTTGATGCACATGGGAGGTTGATGTGCATGGGGGAAGTTGCACATGGGGAGATGATGTGCATGGGGCTTGTTGTGCAATGGGGGATGTTGCGCAATGGGGGAGGTTGTGCAATGGGGGGATGTTGTGCTTTCAGGATTGATGCGCATAGGAATGTTGCACATTCAGAATTGATGCCCATGGGTAGATGTTGCCCATGGGTGCTGATCAGTGATGGGCTTCAAAAAATTTAAGAACCAGTTCTCTGCCCATCTGGCAGCCACTTTTAAATGGCTATTTTTAAACTTTATATGTCCTATCTCTTGTTAAGAACCGGTTCTATAGAGTAGGTGCGAACCTGCTAGAGCCCACCACTGGTGCTGATGCACAAGGGTGGTTGATGTGCATGGGGTTGTTGCACAATGGGGGATGTGCACAAGGGTATTTTACTCCCGCAAAGCGGGCACATTTTGCTAGTAGGAAATAATTCTCCCAGACAGTGTTAATGGTGGTATCTGTTCATCTCTTGTGCTAATAATGTTCCAATGATCCCGCACAGTATCACCTTGTTCTGGAAAGAGGTATGTAACTTGAAAGCCCACCTGCTTTCAAAATGCTGCTCTGCTATTTTGAAAGCCATTATTATAAAAATAGGTATAAAAAGAGATTAGGAGATTTGATAGTGGATAAAGGATGGAGACTCTTTTGTGACATTTATGACCCTAAGTTATTGCATTTGTTAAAAATAAAGTAAAATACAGTACAAAATAGCAAACATTGATCAGTTTGTATTATTCAAACAAAGGATTCCTCTTTGCATGAACTAATGGACAGCTTAACAGTTGTCATCCTCTTTCTTCCATTCATTACCCCATTGGTGGCAACATATATGCATAGGACAAATTGTGACTCTGATGGAACGTGGCTGTAAACATACTCCATTTTCTCTACACACAGATGGAACAGGAAAGGGCAGTGTGTGGGGAGGGTTAGCAACTGAGTCACGAACTTCAGTTAGCAACTGAGTTGCAACTTCTGCTTTTCTTCTCTTGTCTCGTTGAAAACCACAGTTCTTGCACCTCCAAAACATTCGTGCATCCTTTGTGGTTGATGATGAGCATCTTCCATTTGTGTGGTTTAAATGGTCTTTAAGCACTATTTAAACTAAAACATTCTGTGTAGTACAGTGTTTTTCAAACTGTGGATCAAGACCCACTAGGTGGGTCACAAGCCAATTTCAGGTGGATCCCCATTCATTTCAAATTGTATTTTATTTTCAATATGTTAGACTTGGGTGACTACATCCCATTGAACATAATGACTCATCTTTTTTAACCAGTGTCCCAATTTAGCTAGCAGCAGATTAAAAAAAAAAGTTTCTATAAGAATGTATAGAATGCATGTATGAGAATGTTTAAAAACCGCAGAAGGCATCTTTGCTTTTCTTTGACAGTGAAGGAAATGCTCCCACAATTCATGCTGTACCACATCTGTGCATCATTTAAAAGCAATAAACCTTTGCTTTTTGCAGCAAGTCTAGCTTTTCTCCTTGTATGTGAATGTACACAATTTTCTTTTGTGTACATTTTCTTAATATTTTTAGCACCATTTAGCACCCTCATTAGCACCAAACAGGTTTTATAAGGCTACTAGTGAAAATGTACCCACATTGCAGGAGTAAAATTCCTCTCATACGCCATCCCTCCACTGCGCATCAACCCCCCACTGCACATCAACCTCCCATGCACAACATCCCCCACTGCACATCATCCCCCATTGCGCATCAACCCCCTATGCACATGAACCCTGAATGAGTAACATCCCCCATGTGCATCAACCCCAAATGCGCAACATCCCCCAAGCGCATCAATCCTAAATGCACAACATCCCCATATGCAACATTCCTGAATGCATAACATCCCCCATGTGCAACATCCCTGAATGATTAACATCCCCCATGCTCATCAGCCCCGAATGAGCAACATCCCCATGCACATCAACCCCAAATGCACAACGCCGAATCCCCCATGTGCATCAACCCCATGCACATCAACCCCGAATGTACAACCCCGAATCCCCCATGTGCATCAACCCCAAATGCGTACCATCCCCCAAGCGCATCAATCCCAAATGCACAACATCCCCCATGTGCAAAATCCCCCATGCACATCAACACCCTGGACAACCACCCCCATGCATATCCAACCCCATTGCGCATCCACCCCCATGTGCAACATCTCCCCATGCACCTCAACCCCAAATGTGCAACATCACCCCATGCACAACATCCCCCTTGCACATCGACCCCCCGTGCACATCAACCCCCCTGCACATCAACCCCCCTGAACAACTTTTCCCCATGTGCAACTTCTTCCCATGCGCAACTTCCCCCCAAACACATCATTCCCCCATGTGCAACAACCTCACACGTGCAACATCCCCTCACCTCCTGCACATCCCTCCACAATCATGGGCACCCCTTCTGGGCCGGTGCAGGGTTTGAGGATGGGTGTTGATCAGTCTTCAGTGTACAGGCCTAAAATGTGTTGCACCCCTTTTCAGGCTCTTGAGGTTTAAATTTCTCAACATTGATTCTTGGTGTGTGTTGATGTCACAGAAAGAACACTCTCCCTGAATTCATGCTTCTAGGTCCAGGGGTTGGGGCTGAGTGTCCCTCAGTAAGGGATTCTTCAATGTAAAGTATAGGGAGGAAAACACATTGTGCCCCTTTTCACTTCTTTCTGGTGGGAATTTCTGAAAACTGGTTCTTACTGGGTGCCTCCATCACAGAAGAAACACCCACCCCAAATTTCACATTTCTAGGCCCAGCGGTTTTGGCTGGATGTTGATGAGTCAGTGAGTCAGTCAGTGACTTTTCAGTTATATACATCAGTTATATATATTCATATAAATAGATAGATTAATCATCAAATTAAATGCACACATTAGGAATCATCCTCCAAGGACTCCAAGGCCATTTTATCACCTCAGTCCTGTGAAGTATGTTAGAAAAATGCTGCAATCCTAAAAAATACTTTTCTAAACTGATTGAACACAATGGGGCTTCCTTTGAGTAGATCGGGGGGGGGGGTTGATGTGCAGGGGGGTTGATGTGCACGGGGGGTCGATGTGCAAGGGGGATGTTGTGCATGGGGTGATGTTGCACATTTGGGGTTGAGGTGCATGGGGAGATGTTGCACATGGGGTGGATGCGTAATGGGGTTGGATATGGTTAGGATTGTGCCCTAAAAGATAGTGACTTGCCTAAGCAGGGCTGGCCTTAGGAGCTGTTGGTCCTGTGCTTGGGTCACCCAGTGAGCTTTGTGATCAAGCAGGATTTTTTAACAGAAACTGGGATTCCCCAATCTAAATTTTACACTCTTACAACTGGATTGTATAAGCTACTCATAGTCCAGTCTTCATTCAGTTTGTTTTTCAAACAGACATATCCTTAATTGACCAAGGTGTGTTTTTTGGAGGGTGGGGGGTGCAGGGGTGGTGTCGGCTCTGTCTGTGTTTATAAGCTATACCAGTCACTAAGTAGCACTCAAGACAACATACAATATGAGCAAAAGGAAAATTATGAAAATGTGTAACAAACATCATCTTTGTATACTGCACATATCAGTGAAAATAACAGTCTCAATAATGCCCTGTGCCAGGAGAAATTAATTAGTCATACTTTAATGAAGCATTCTTAGAATTAAGAAGTTACACAATGGAAAGAGATAAACTTTCCTAAGGGGAAAGGCACATACTGTGTATGTGTATCTGCATCTTTATCTACTGTAAAGACACCTACTACTGTGTCTTCCTTTCAGTAGATTTAGGTTTTGATACATCTGCCCTTCACCAGTTATACCCAACAGTGGTATAGCTAGAGGAGGGTGGAGAGTCAGCCTCAGAGGGAGGCATGCTAGGGAAACTTCCCCTTTGAAATCATTCAAGGTGGGGGCAGCAAAACAGAGTGGTACAACTGGAATGACTCTGAAGGGAAGGCATGATGCTTCCCTCCCAAGGTTGACTGCTCCATCCCCTCTAGCTACTCCACCAATACCCAAAACATCAATAGCATTTCTAGCCATTGCTCAGTGTTGACCTTGGAAAATGAAGCCATGTCAATGCTTTTGTCCCTTTGTCTTAGGATGGGGGGATCCTGTGCAAGGTTGACCCCATGATTACTCAGCTAATTTATGAGCAGACTCCATCCAACAGGACAGTTAGAGGCAGGAGTCAAAACTAGAGAACAGGCTGATGGAAATGACCCAAATGAGTGTGGGTGCCCAAGCAAAATAGCAGACTGAACGGGAAGTCTGTAGTATGCAGTTCTTTCAGTTGAGCAGGAGCAGTGCCTAGCATGAGTGGGTAGAGTTACTCAAGTACCTGGAATCCTTTATTGCCTAGGAAGATACCGACAACTGTAGACTCCATGGACTCCACGGAGGGAGGTGCAGATCCTGGTTCTAACTTCATCCATTTTTGACTGCGAGTCACTGGGATCCCCTGCCATGATGGGAAATGAGGACAAATGAAACAAGTTAGGATGAGGCTAATAGTGCATCATACTGTATTACTGCACTCGCAATGTGCGTGGTGTTGGAATTTGGATGTCATGCCAAGTGATAGACTCTGTATTGTACCATCCAGACACTGGAGATACTTTCCCTGCTCTCTGTTACTCTGGAGGTACTGATGTCATCTCCGCTCTGCCATTTCTCCACACCCTTTGACAAAATGCAGGGAGATTTTGCTATCAGAATTTAGAGGCCATGTTGGTCAATAGAAGTTGAATGCATAGAGGCATCCATCTTTTATGGCTCCAAGCTTGCAATTCAAATTGCTGGTATGATAAGCACACTAGAATGTGAAAAGCAGACATGACCCCAGTGTGCTGACAGGTGTGCATGCTTGTGTAGTGTGTGTGTGTGTGTGTGTGTGTGTGTGTGTGTGTGTGTGCGTGTGGAGAGGGACAGTTCTCTGGCATTCCTAGTGTGATAATATGAAAATGAATGAAATATTTCTCTCCCAGACTATCAAAGGGGGCCAACTGTCTGAGCTCTGTCTCTATAATCAATCAGTCCATCCATCCATCCATCCATCCGTCCGTCAATCAATCAATCAATCAATCAATCAATCAATCAATCAATCAGTCAATCAATCAATCAATCAATCAATCAATCAATCAATCAATCAATCAATCAATCAATCTTCAATTATTACAGACAGCATCCATGCACACAAAGAGAACAGTTGATCTCTGCTCCACAAGTATTAGAAAACTCTCATTTAGAAGATATGGATGGTCTTCCTCCCAAGAAAACCATATAGGGAAACTGAGTAAATTCTTTTGAAACCTTAACAGCCAGTATGTATGTTTATTATTGACAACCATTAACTAGCTGGGTAGTGGAATTCCCCCTAGGGAAAGGGTCCTTCTGCTCACTGCTCTGCTCTGCTAAAACGGTGTGAAAGCATTACTTTGCCTCATGCACTCATGTTCATTTATTACTCAGAAACCGAATGCAGGATGTTGCTGTGGAGAACTTCCTGTTCATACTGCAGCTTAGGGTTGGGGATTTCACATTACAACAGAGAGTGAAAGTCTAATCAGATTAATCTTAATTCTCAGATGAACTCTGGCGTCCTGGAACCACAGAACTGCTGTGGTTTTCCAGCAGAAGAAAGATGAGTCACTCTTGTTGGCCCAGGGAGAAAGCGGAGGCTGATGCCATGCTGAAGGGTTGCAGGGATTTCAACATTTCTCTTCCTTACCCATTGTATGCAAGGTTTTCATTCAGGCTAAAGGCACATTAGAGCAGCTTTAATGGATGAAGCCAAACCCAGCACTCTGCTTTCTGTGGTCAGCTAATTGCATCTGGAAGCTTCCGAGCAGAGCGTGAAGTCCACAGCCTTATGTGCACATCAGAAATAGCCGTTTGCCATTGATCTTTGGCTGGCAGGGCCTTTCAAGGGCCTACTTTCAAGTCTTAACTAACATGTAGGGAAAGGGAATGGTGGAGAGGCCATAAACTGTATGTTGTGGCCATGATTGTGGAGAGGCCATAATGGGAATGATGGAGAGGCCATAAATTTTCTGGATGTTGGGTTACCAGCCTTCCGGGACCTCCAGGAATCTCCAGGTATCAGCAACAATCTCTGATGACTAATGAAAGCAGTCCTAGAGATTTCAACAGATCTTCCTTGGTATAGTAACATAGGGAGGACAATCCAGAGCAACTAATCTGTCCACATAAGAGCCCTTAGGTTGCCCTATCTAACACTAGGTTGGAGCAACTGCAAGATGCTCCAGCCCAGTTACTCTGAAGGAGGCTTAGGGCAGAGCAAGGCAAGATAGGGTGCCCTAAGAGAGGTGGACCTGCTCTGCCCTAACTGGGGCAGCCTAAGCAGCTCAGGAGAGGCAAGTGGAGGGCATGTTTAGCATTGCCTAGGGCAGAGCAGTTACTCTGTATCCAAAGCCTGTTTCCAAGGCAGAAATGGCCTCTTCCAGCCCTCAGAGTTATACCACCTCAGGAGCAGGTATAGTAATGAGTAGACCCATAGGGGTCCATGATAAGGCCCGAGTAAGAATGGCAGTGTTGACCAAAAATCTGAGTTCTTGGCCAGCCTAGCTGCAAGCCCTGCCTCTCAACCTCAGGATATGGAACAAACTACGGCTGCCCACAAACCTCAGGATACAGCAGGCCACTCCAAGAAGCCCCTTGTATTCACTGTAGAATGTACTGGCATCTCATCAGGGACTCCTTATAAGGCAGGCACCCAGTGGCGTCACCAGACTGGTGCGGCTGGTGTGGGCTGCATTGGGGATGCGCTCTGTATGGGGTGATGTGCCGGAGGAGTTTGACTGTCCTTTGGCAGGCCCCGGGCGTCAGCACCCCCATTCAGGCATGCTCCAAGGCCGAGCAGCAGCCAGAAGCTGCCACTTGTCTGAGGAGCTGGCCTGAACGGCCATCTGAGGTGCACTGCGCAGAAACACACTGAGCATGCCGAACAGCTTCAGAGGAGACTTCCTTAGAGCAGAGAAAGTCCGCGCCTCTGCACAGCCATTCAGCCTCACTCAGGAGGCAGAGCGGCAGCCGAATGGCTTCAGAAAGAGTACTGCACAGGCACCAACTCTGAGGCCTGCACAGTCTCCCCCAAAGCCAAAAGGCTTCAGAAAAGTACTGCGCAGGTGTCAGAGATGGTGCCTGCGCAGTACTCTTTCTGAAGCCAGTTGGCTTCAGAAACAACTGCACAGGCGCCAACTTTGGTGACTGCGCAGTCCAGGTAGGGGGGGCGCGCATCCCAGGGATGACGCACAGACTTCCGCACCAGGTGATGTGCAGAGTCATGTCACCACTGTAGGCACCACAGCTGTTCCTTGTTCAGTGTGATCTGAGGGGTGTCTCCTCAGGAGCAAGTCTTCCCCTTGTGTCAATTACTTAGCATGCTCTGGAGCAGTTAGGGCAGCCCAGGCTTCCTGACTCTCTGGATTCAGCATAACTTTCTGCTCTGGATACAGAATAGTTAGGAGAGTGCAGTTAGGTCAGAGCAGGCTGAATTTGCTCTGGATTGTGTCCTTAGTCACATCTGGGGGAAAAATGTTTCAAGAATAGCTTTTGCCAGAGCTGGCTTTTTTGTGTTTGCATGCAGAGCATGCACTCTGCCTTGGACCACATCCCTTCCCCAGCATCTCCAGTATCTTGTACCTACACCAGATGTTCAGTGCTTTTGAACATTGGGGGATCCCATTTTGCAGTCATGACTGACCATTGTTGACAGATTTTCTTGCATGACCCTGTTTAATTCTTTTTAAAGCCATCTAAGCTCATGGCCTTAGCTCAGCTTTTTGATCATATCATAGCACATTGAAAAACTTTCTGGTATTTTTTAATCCTTTAAAAGAAGGGTTTGTTCTTCTTCAGCCACCATCTGATAAAATGCTGTTTTTAAAGGGTGGGGAGGACAGGAAAGAAAGAGGGAAAACAATAAATGTGAATGTACTAAGGGATTGATTGCTGTTGACTATTACTGTTTGGAAACCTTTGTGCTGAAAAAGTATGGTTTATAGGTGAGGCTTCAGTATTTTCAGGAGATCCCTTCCCAGAACCCTGGCAGATACAGGGTGACCACATAAAATGCAGGACATCCCTGTACCTTTAACCATTGCATAGAAGAGGGAATTTGGGTGGGTGCTGCTTTTTAAACCCTTCTATGTTGAACTAAACCTGCCTCAATTCCCTCTTCTATGCAGTGGTTAAAGGTACAGGAACTCTGTCCTCTATTCTATATAGTCACCCTGTGCATGTATCAAAATCCATATATAATCAAATCTACAGACCTGTATAAATACTCTCTATGCAGATGCTGCAAGAAAAAGTTTATTTTAAAATGTAAAGTTTTCTCTCCCTAACCCTTGATTGCAGTTATTTCTTGGCTTTTTTGGTTGTTATTTTGCTTCGTATCTCTTGAAGTTTATGAATCCAATGTTTTAAATAGCCCCCGAATCAGAAGGCCAGCATGGTGCTCACAGCAAGGTATATGTTTGCACTTATTTTCTTTGGAGTGTGACTCAGGTAGTGAGGTGAGTCATTCACCTTTCACCAAGATGATGGAGCCAACCTTAGCATTATTTATGCTGCAGGAGGAGCTGGAGGTGGAAAATTGGCTCAAGAGCAAATCCTCTTGATTAAAGTTACCTTTTTGTGTGTTTTTGTATTATACATGCCCAAAGGTACATACAGTGTTTAGAAACTTGCTGAATAGTACTGAATACAGATATGCCCTGCAGGGAAATCCAGACTGACTGCAGACTTCCTTATCATGGCTTGTGAGGACCATTTTGTGATATTTTCTGTACTAGTTCTAAGGCAGTGTTTTCAGAGTTTCACTTTTATGGGAACCCTTCCCACAATTCATTTGCTGCACCTAACTTGTACCCTCAAGCTGAAAAGAGGGGCACATTTATGCTTTAATAATGACATAAGTTAATGGCACTTCAAAGGCGTGTATTGTTTTGTTGTTTTGGAATCCACAGATCATCATATGCATGAACATATGCATGAACATGGCAGTTGTCCACACGTAGAGGGGGAAAAGATAAATGATCACAAAATTGCAAATTTTATAGGAAAAAATGGATCTTGAAAGATGGATCTCATGTGTAGAGATGGACAATCTCAAAATGCCAGATGCAGGGGTTGGAGAACAGCTGGCTGCAGGTGTCATATGTGCTCTCTGAAGCATTTGGTGGGCTGCTGTGTGATACAGGAAGCTGGACTAGATGGGCCTTTGGCTTGATCCAGTGGAGGCTCTTCTTATGTTCTTACCATGAGAAGGCAGCTTCCCATTACATACCGTAAGTGCCACTAGCCCCAGGCAGAGAAACTGTTGATTAATACTGACACTTCTGGGTACACAAGAAGAGAGAATCAGATTGCCCATCTAGTCTGTCTGTCTGTCTGTCTCTCTCTCTCTCTCTCTCTATCTATCTATCTACAGTATTTATATACCGCTTTTCAACTGAAAAGTTCAGAAAGCGGTTTACAAGAAAATGAAAATATTAATAGCTAATTAATAGCTAATGTGTCCCTGTCCCAAAAGGGCTCACAATCTAAAGTGCAAAAAGAACACCAGCAGAAGCCACTAGAACAGACATTGCTGGGGTGTGCAGGGCTTCCTGAATCTCACAGGGCTGCAATGGTTTAATGGTTAAAGATGCTTTGTTTGTCAACCTGAAGGTCAATAGGTCAGCAGTTCAAGACCCAAGTACTGCAATGGAGTGAGCTCTGATAAGTTGGATGCCCAGTAGCAAGCTGATCCCCTTCCTGGAACTCTTCACTTTGCAATTTGGAAAATGTAAAATACCTGCAGTGGGTCTCATCTTCTCTATCTTCCCATGTCAACGAGTGCCACCAGTGCCATCTGTTTGCAATATAGGGCAATATATTTAAGATGAGATCCCTTCTGCATTCCAATCTGCGAAACGAAATGCCTTATTAATTTTTGTAATGTTATTCAGTTAAATTCACAGATGCACTTAATTGAAATGAATAAATAAACAATTATTTCTAATGCTATTTTCTTTTCCACCCATAGAATCTCAGGCTGGTAAAATCTCTGGCAGAGAAAAAAAAAGATTTGTTTGACATCTGGGAGGTAATGTTTATGCAATTATAATCAGAATGGCAGACATAGTTTAAACACTTGCAAAAGATGAATTTTCACATCTTGAAAAGAATTCAATTTTTTCCCTAATGAGCACCTACTGCATCTGTGTTGGTAGGTTCCCTTCCTTTTTCTTTATTATCAATACTTTTATGAAATAATAAAATTGTGCCCTGATTTGACAGATTTCTGTCATCACCTATCCCTGGCAAAGTGCTTAAAGGGATGGAGCTACTGCATATAGCTGTTAACAGTGTGGGAACTGTGTTGAAGTCTTAAATTACTTTCAGTAAAAACAGAGGTTTCGGCTTGCATTGCACAATAAGTGCCACAGACTGGTTTAGGATCAGAAGTAGCTTGTCGGTTCGGCAAACAACTCAGGTGTTTGGATCTATTATCTTAAATCTAGGTCGATCCAGATGCACAATTCTTCCCAGAAAATGGAATTATTAAATTATTAAATTTTATATAAGCAGAAAGATCCATCCCTGCCACGTACAGGTTCTGAGAACTGTCGGCCTTGAGCAAAGGTTGGGGAAATGTGGGAAGGTATGATTACACTGATAAGGTATGGATTGCAAGGCCTTTTGTTTCCATGTTTGCCCACAGACAAAGTAAAGCTTATTGTTTTTGGGTATTATTATGGTGCTTCCCTGTTCCTCAAGCAGTGGGAAGTTCCAGGCCCTGTAATACTAGTAGAATTTGTTCCATAGAAATGACAGAGAGTGCAATGGAGCCTTGTGGTATATTTCAAATATTTGCTTTTTTATTCATACAAATGTAAAAGCAAAGCCTGAGATTAGGCAAAGAGTTACCTCGCAGTGGAACAGCAACTGGAAGCCACGGTACAGTGTTGATTCCCCCAGAAATAGCATTTTGTGGCTGCTGATTCTTTGATTTTCAGATCTGTTTCCTGTTGAGCAACAATTGGTCCCATACCCCAAACTGTTCATTCCTGAGTATCTTTGCAGGGTCCATTAGAGGGGATGCTGGATAAATTGCAAGTGCACTCAGGGTCTAAAAGGGAGCCCAGAAGTCAAAGGAGGCCCCCCAAATTTTCCTTGGGTTTTACGTTTTCCAATCTCACCAGAGCCCATAAAGAAGGACGCATGAGGTACATGATACCGAGGCATGGGGTCAAAAAAGGCCTAGGGAACAAAGCCTGCAATCCTAAACTCCAGTTAGGCCAGCCTAAGCCCCGGCATAAGTCCTGTGCTGACTTGGGGGTGTCACAAAAATGTGTAAGACTCTTCTGTACCACTTCTGGTACAGTGCACAGACATGTGTTTGCCTCCCTACATCAGTATGGTAATGGGAAGACCAATGAGTTGTGCCAGCCTAAATTAGGCTTGCATCCAAAGGAAAGTACTTGGAAATTTCCTGGGATCCCAAAAAGTGTTTGCACATACTGTTTGAAGACAGCATACACATTCTGTAGAAGCCTTACAGCTACAATCCAGAGTAACTACAGAACCTTTTCCACTGACGTAGTTATGATGCCACCCATGGGAAACCTATTGGAAATGCATAGAGCAATCCAGAGTAAGTTTCCCATTACGTTTTTCTGTCATTACTCTGGATTGGAGGGTAAGTTTTATATACAGTATCATATTAGGTAGAAATTATAATCCAATGATAGTATAGGATCACCAGTAAAAGTCCACAGCTGTTGCCTGTGGAGGTAGAATATAACAACATTCATCAGTACAAAACCATCCCCCTTTTCAGCATCTTTTCAACTGCCCCAATCTTTCTCCAAGGCTCCAAGAAGAGAACATGTGTTAATCCATCATGTGTCATGATGCCTCGATCATCCCTTCAGTCAGCATTCTTCAAAACTATTATCCATCACCAACTAAATATTTTATGAAGTAGCATGGTTATTTGTGGCACCACACTTATGCAACAATAATTATCATGGCCTTGAGTCATCAGATGCAAACATTTCAAAAGCTTAGGAAATAAGTAGTCAAAGTTTATGTAATCATAGCCAAAGAGTTGCTATTGTTTATTATTATGACACAAACACCAAGGTCACATCACACCCTTTGTATAGGAACATCATCTTATGTAAAAGAAACTTATGCTCACTTGGTGTGCCAGTCAACAAATATGCAGTTTATTGCTGGAATAATATTGGCAGAAACTGCAAAGATCCAGGAAGGAAAGTCTGCAGATTGTTGGTGGTAGTTATAAAATAAGAATTTTGAAATTTAACTCCATAAAGGTCAGATTATTATAACACTGACAAATAATTTTATCTGGTGCCAAAACATTTGCACCTCCCAAAGTGATTATGATGACAGCAGAATTGCCAAAACCAGATGCGTTCAATCGTCCTAGGCGTGCTGTGGGCACCAATGTGACCTATAGGTGTTAATGTTAACATCAGCTTGCAAGGAGCGCTTTGCTAAAATATTCTGAAGGTTAACAGGGACTAAACTGTTTGGGTGTTGGTTTCCGCATTACAGTCTTTTGCTGGTGTTTTATGACCTTCCAAATGGATACTTGTTTTGTTAAAAAAATATATCCCAGGAGTCAAAGAATGTAGGACTCCTTTTTATGATGTTCTTATAAAAGATGTTTTTTTTTTAAGGACGAAATGTTGAGCACAGTTTGTCACCAGGATAGAGTTTAAACCAGGAAACCAATGGAGCTTGAAGTGTGGTCTCCATATGAAGCTCTCAAGAATGGAGAGGAGATCAGAAGGGAAGATTTTATTTATTTAATTAAGGGATTTATACCCCGCCTTTCCCATGCTAACACAAATTCCCAAGGCAGCTTACATAGTTCTTTTAATCCTTTTTTGGCTACAATCCAGAGTAACTACAGGACCTTTTGCACCGATGTCGTTACGGTGCCACCTATGGGAAACCTATGGGAAATGCATAGAGCAATCCAGAGTAAGTGCCTCTTACGTCAATCCCTTACTCTGGATTGTAGGGTTCATCTCACAACAACCCTGTGAGGTAGGTAATTGTTCTATGAGCAGCTTGTAGAACTGTTATCTCCCAGATAACAGATGTGATAATCACATCTGGCATCAGGGAATGCCTTCTGAGTTTCTAGCAGGAGCCATTTCTGGTAGGCAAGCTGTCCCCTCCGGCTCGAATCATGACAGCTTTATCAGTTTTCAGGTCTCCCATCCAAGAGTTATCCAAGTCACTGCTTTTTGCACCATTTAAACCATTTTAGTCATGCTTGGCGGGACCACAGGGATGTAACTTGAGTTGGAACTCGATTGCCATGCAGAGAACCCCAAGGTTACATTGAAGATAAATTATTTTCAGTGTTTTTTTCTTTTTACACCACACCAACCATCCATGGCCGTTGCCTCTTGTGGTGTCCCTTCCAATTTATGGGAGACTCATCCAAGTTCTGCAGCTGTTTCTAGGGCAACT
Source organism: Cryptoblepharus egeriae (assembly GCA_030015325.1). NCBI lineage: Eukaryota > Metazoa > Chordata > Lepidosauria > Squamata > Scincidae > Cryptoblepharus > Cryptoblepharus egeriae. The sequence continues at coordinate 216,228,621 of JAREYC010000002.1, forward strand.
ATCTGTAGCAACAAATTGTATGTCTGTAGTAACAAATGGTAGTAACAAATATCTGTAGTAACAAATTGTTTATCCTTCACCAACAGAGAGAAGAGAATAGGAGCGTGGTGGCTATCCATGTCCCAATTTTGATGAGCCTGCTTGCCATTCCCCCAGGAACCTCCCATGTTCCTCATTGAACATTGTGAACAATACTGAACACAGGAAGAGCTCTTTTATGCAGTATGGAGGTCTGGTGGTTAAGGGGTCCACTTTGTGTGGAGGAAATTTCTACACCTTCTGTGACAATCTCCAAACATGAACATGTTCAGTGAGATCATTAGCCAAGACCATCCTATCTGTCCACCTACTTGCCTCCACCTCATCTATTTCCAATCCTTTATTGGAAAATGAAGAGATAAGCTGGGAGAACATGAACTATGGAGGAAAAGAGAGAGTTCTGAGCCTGAATACTGACGAGAGAGAGGAGAAGAGGAGAAGAGGCATCATCAGGTCAGGAGGACAACGTTGGGTTGGTGCTGCTGGTGCCTGGAGGTCTCCCGGTATCAACATATGGAGTATCCAGCCTGCTTCTGTGTGCCTCATCCATCCAGGTCCTTATCAGATTCTCATTCAAGCCCAGTATTAACCATGCCTACTTAGGCTACCATCCTAAAGACACTTTCCTGGGAGTAAGACCCATTGAACACAATGGGGCTAACTTTTAAGTAGACATGGTTAGGATTGTGCTCTTAGGCTAGATTTGGGCCAACTGGGTTGTTCAAGCAGAAGTGAGATTTGCTGGTCATCAGCAGTTTATAATGCAGCTGTGACCTGAATTATTTCAGTTCCTCTATGGGGATGTTTGTTTTAGTGTCTGACTAAAACCAGAGGCACTGGAATAAGCTGCTATTTGTTCAGCTGTTGCAAACCAAACAAACTTGCTACTACTACTCTTTCTCTAGCCTCCTTTCTGGATCTCCCAGCATTACACAAGTCGTAGTCAGGGGTTGTGGGGTGGGGAACCCCCATCACTGGGCTCAGTGCTTACATTCCATTTCTCAGTTCAGTAATGCAAAGAAAATGGTTTGCAAATACTGATCCAGGAGGTATCGACAAACAATCATAAAGCAGGAGTCATATGTTGAATTGTTTTATTTGTCATCAAAAATGTCCCCAACCTCCAACTGTTAGTGGTGTAAGCAAGACATTTCCAACAAGGAGAGGCTTTACTGGACTACAAGAACTTCCAGGTCTTGTAGGAGTTATGTTTTTCCTGTTGCTATATGCTGACTGTGCAGATAAAACACATACAAGCTAAGCATATGATATGTAGGATGTATCATGGTAGCTTTCTTTTTTCTCCTCCTTTTTTCAAATTCCAGTCTAGGACATTTTAAATATTTTCTTTCTTTTTGGATTGCAACACATGCAGTACATCAACAGCTGTGACACACAATGAAAAAAATCATTTCAGATCATTTTTGTTACATTGTTTGGAAGCTCAAGTTTTTGGATCATGTCAACAATGTGCTTTATTTCATATCCAATTTGGATGTTTTCTTTCCCTTTTGATTCATTTTTAAATTGTTTCCATTGATTCAGTGTGGTAAATTCCTATTAATACGCGTACTGCAACTTTTTAAAAATTCTTTCCAGAACTGTTAAAATGTACTCGGATGAAATCCCTCCCTAAGAGGATAATTTAACCTAAACAGATACTAGGATTTTCATTTGAGGACTAGAATTCTGCTAGTCATGCTCTATGTTTACAGGGCTAATTTGAATGAATGTGATATAATTTTTTTTAATTTTTAATTTTTATCCCTCTTCCAGACAGCTACTGTGCAAGTTGGTAGCCACAGCTCCACTTCCACAGCAGGCCATATGTGGTATATGTGGTGCCATCTTTGCAAGACAATGTGGGGCATTATCTTGGGGGGTGGTGTCCTTCATCCTCAGGGGTAAAGTCTCTGGAAGCATTGAGGATGCTGTTGCAGATGGCATCCAGCAGCCAGGATCATATTTTCTCAGCAGGCCCTATCCAATACCATCATTGCCAAGGGTAGTGTTCTAGGCTCTCTGGAGTCTTACGCTAACCTCCTCAGGGGTGAAGTTGCTTTCAGGGCACTGAAGCAGCTTTGGAGGCATTGAAGAAGCCATTGAACATGGCAGCTAGCAGCCAAGCTCACACTTCCTCAGCCGGACATATCATTGCCATCTTTGCCTGGGGCAAGCAATATCCTATGCCTTCTTTGCCAGGGATGGTGTTCTTTGTTCTCTGCAGACCTCTGCTGACCTCGTCAGGAGTGAAATTTTTTTTTAGTGCATTGAGGATGCCATTAAAGTTATTAGCCAGGGTTACACTTCCTCAGCAGGCCATATATAATTCCACCTTTGCTAGTGGTGGAGTTTTTGCCTGTCCGGAGTTCTGTGCTGATTTCTCTTTGGAGGCATTGAAGATGCTACTGGAGATAATAACCAGCAAATTCTTCCTCAGCAGGCTGTATATGATGCCATCTTTGCCAGGGAGGTCTTGGCAATCTGGAAGCTGGTATTGACCTCTCCTCAAGGATGAAGTCCATTTTGAGGCACTGAAGATGCCAGCTAGGATCATGGTTCCTCAGCAGACCTTATCTGATGCCATCTTTGCCGATGTTCTTGGCTCTCTGGAGTCTTGTTTAGTATCAGGGATGAAGTCCTTTCCAAGGCATAGAAGACGCCAGCCAGGGTAACACTTACTCAGCAGGCCATTCCCATATCTTGGCTATCTGAAGTCTTGCAGTGACTCTTCATGTTGAGCCCAAGAGGTGTTAATGGCATCTTTCAAGGCACTGAGGATGGCAACCATCACCAGCAGCAGTTCTGCCTCCTCAGCAGGGTGCATCCTTCTCTGAAGGGCATCTGATGTCCTTTGATTCCTCTGTGGAAAGTTTAAAATGTTCCGAAAATGTTCTCCAGCAGGTCAGTTTCATGACTGGCGTCCTTAGGTCCTCATTTGCATAACTCCACCTGTTTCCTAGTGCCTTGCAACTTTCATTGTTCCATAAGAACATAAAAACAACCATGATGGATCAGGCCAAAGGTCCATCCAGTATAGCATTCTGTATAGCACAGGGGCCTCAGGGGACATACAAAGCAACAGATGCCTGCCCTGCTCCCCCCTGCATCTGGGGTGTTGCTAAGTGGTGTAAGTCTACACCAGTGATGTGCCCAGGGGAGTGAAGCACACTGGGGTTCCCCCGTAATGCAACTCGCAATTGTTTGTCAAACCATCATGTCACATACTATTGGATTCATATTGAAGAACAGAATCCAATGCAAAAATCCATTTTGAAATAGCACCTTCCTATCAAAAGTTGTGGCCAAAAAACACACACAACTAAAATATGCATTGAACTCTATGGAACGTTAAAGTAACCCATATCATGACTTTAGCCACAAGTAGACAAATGTGCCATAGTTCACTGGAAAGGGCAGACTGAGATGAATCCAAAGCCACCAGGATTGTCCTGATCCAATGAACACAGCCCCCACAAATCACCCCAGAAGAAAGTCCCTCATGATTGCTTTGAAATTCACTGAAAATGGATGTGAACTACACAGCTGTGTATACTGGCGAGTAAACAAGCATGTCTTGGCTGGAGTGGAAGGTCAGTCCACGAGAGTACAAGATTTCCAAAATGGTCCTTTTGCGGGATGTCACTGTTGCAAAGGTGGCATCCTTGAGGGCTGTGACAACCCTTGTGACCTAAATGGCTAAAATCATGGATGTAGAAATAATCCCATCATGTTATACCTTTAGATGCATAAACCACTTTGAAATATCTTTATTCTATTAAAATGGGTGGCTAAGAAAAACTAGTGGAGTGTGGCAATGGCACATAACCATGCCTACCATTCATATGGTTGCCCCGCTCACTGTATGGGGGTGACGGGCTGGCCTCTCCCACTGGGTGATGCAAACCCTAGTGACAACCCTGGTTCCAGCATGCATGGTTGGCACCAGTCCCGTCATTTCAGCTCAGCTGATAATAGGAGTTCTGAGCATGCCCGGTGTGTACCGGCATGCGTGGTGGCACTTGGTGCAAAAAAGCTTGTCCACCACTGCTGTAAGAGGATTTCCTGCAACAGGCAGAGGGTTGGACTAGATAACCTATTAGATCCTTTCCAACTCTATGATTCTATGATTCCTATTTAACTCTACTCCCGTTTCCTGGGAGTCAGCTCTGTTGACAACAATGGGACTTACTTCTAAGTAGACATACTTAGGATTGGGCTGTTAATCTCTCTTCTCCCCCTTTGTTAACCTTTTCATTTTGTTGCTTTCTCTTTCCAAGAACTTCCTCCTCCTCTCTTTCCCTAAGAAAACCTTACACCTTGTGCTACACTGGGCGTGAATGGTCAGATTTCCCTCTGTCTCGCTAAAGGGAATGCATCAGCACATTCCCTTTTCATTTTCAGTTGAGTCACAATAATAAATCCCTTTTATTGCCCTTTTCACCTTTGCTTTCCTAATCCTTTTCCTGCTCAACTGCACAGCTGTGCCATTGGCCACTACACTGGAGCCATAACCGCATAAGGGGATAAGGATCTGCTCAAAAAGTAGGACACCCTAGAAAATGTAGAACATGACAAAAATAACATCTATAAACAGTTATGTATATTGCTTTCAAGTGATAAATCTAAACGCTATATTACTTATCTATTTATATAAAAGAGAAAAGTCACTGACTGACTGACTCACTGACTGACTGACTCATTGACTGACTGACTGACTCATTCACTCACTCATCACCACCCTGCCAAAACCGCTGGGCCTAGAAGCATGAAATTTGGGGTGGGTGTTCCTTCCGTGACTGAGGGGTGCACTAAGAACCGGTTTTCGGAAATTCCAACTGGAAGGGGGTGAAAAGGGGCGCAACGCGTTTTCCTCCCTATACTTTGCATTGAGAATTGCTGACTCATCAACATTCCGCCCCAACTGCTGGACTTGAAGCATGGAATTCTGGGAGTTCCTTCTGTCTCCTGAACACCCACCAAGAACCATCTGGAGAAACTTAACCCTTCAGGGGCTGAAAAGGGGGCAACGTGTTTTTGACCTATACTTAACATGGGAGACTGAACAACCTCCAGCCAATTTGGTGCTCGGTGCCTGGTGCACTGGGGGATGTTGTTCGAAGGAAGAGGTTGCACTGGCGAGGATGCTGCGCATGGGGGGAAGTTGCGCTTGGGGGTAAGTTGAGCATGGGGGAAGTTGCGCATGAGGGGAAGTTGTGCTTGGGGGAAAGTTGTGCTTGGGGGGAAGTTGCGCATGGGGGAAGTTGCGTATGGAGGGAAGTTGCGCATGGAGGGAAGTTGCGCATGGGGAAGTTGTGCATGGGGTGTTGATGCGCATGGGGTGAAGTTGTTCATGGGGTGTTGATGCCCATGGGGGAAGTTGCGCTTGGGGGGAAGTTGAGCATGGGGGAAGTTGCGCTTGGGGGAAAGTTGTGCTTGGGGGAAAGTTGTGCTTGGGGGGAAGTTGCGCATGGGGGAAGTTGCGTATGGAGGGAAGTTGCGCATGGAGGGAAGTTGCGCATGGGGAAGTTGCATGGGGGGTTGATGCACATAGGGGAAGTTGTACATGGGGTGTTGATGCACATGGGGAAGTTGCACATGAGGAGAAGTTGCGCATGGAGGTTGATGCTCATGGGGGAAGTTGCGCATGGGGGTTGATGCACATGGGATGTTGATGCGCACGGGTGGTTGATGCGCATGGGGGGTTGATGCGCATGGGGAAAGTTGCGCATGGGGGTTGATGCACATGGGGAAGTTGCGCATGGGGGTTGATGCACATGGGGAAGTTGCGCATGGGGAAGTTGCACATGGAGGGAAGTTTCACATGGGGGAAGTTGCACATGGGGGGTTGATGCGCATGGGGTGGTTGATGCACATGGGGTGGTTGATGCACATGGGAGAAAGTTGCGCATGAGGGAAGTTGTGCATGGGGGGTTGATGCACATGGGGGATTGATGCACATGAGGGTAAGTTGCGCATGGGGTGTTGATGCGCATGGGGGAAAGTTGTGCATGGGGGAAAGTTGCGCACGGGGGGTTGATGCGCATGGGGGTTGATGCGCATGGGGGGGTTGATGCGCATAGAGGGTTGATGTGCATGGGGAAGTTGCACATGGGGAAGTTGAGCATGTGGGGGTTGATGCATATGGGGGGAATGGCATACGGGGGAATTTTACTTCCGCAACGCAGGTATGCTTTTTGCTAGTTGAATTATAAACTATTACATATTAATTAATTACAAGAAGGCTACATGCTGCCAGCTCACAAGGAAAAGCAGGACAGTAAAGATTTTTTCCAGGACAGAAGCCTAAAAAAGGTGACATGTCCTGGAAAAAGAGGACATATGATCACCTTGTGCTTGTTCCACCAATAGCCAATGACTTCGAAACATCTTTTGCATGAGAGATCTCAATAAATTGTTTCTTGGGAAGGCTCAATTCGGTATTCTGGGACAGAAGTGAAATTAAATAAACAGCATCAATGAGCTTTGCATTTATTCTGTCAAGCTACTTTGTCGACAGCCTCATTATCTGATTAACTGTCCTTGTTTTCTGAAACATAAACATGGACTTTACGATACAGCTGTGCTCATATCCAGCAGGTGAATTGGTTGTAAATCACTTATATCATGCACTTTCCCCCAAGTGGTGCTTGCTTGCACCATGAGCGAATTATTCTGCACACAGTTTCACATGTATCAGAATGGAAGGTTTGGTTAATAAAGACTTTTTTTATATCAGCGTTGGAGGTGCTGGAAAATTATCACATTCTTTTTCCAAGCAATCTTGCCAAAAGTTAGAAATAGGGTACGTGGATGATTTGCACGTAAGCTATATCAAAGCAGTCCCACTGAAAATAGAATTGGTCTGGAAATTTTGCCCTCCTAGACTACAATGAGCCAAGTGCAGACTTCAAATTCATCCTGTTGAAGGCCTATGAAACTGCTTTGGAATATCCTAAATCCTGGTAAGTTTCTTGAATTTTGTATAGCACTTTAGTATCCCTTGGCGGAGTATTTTCCAGAAAGTTCATACTCCAGCCTTAAAAATCAAACAATTCGTATTGTCCAGGGAAACTGGGTTGTATATATAGCTCTAATTAAGGGTCAAATGATGGATTAACATTAATACATGATTGATACCAACATTCTTATTTGTTTGAAATGGGGAACACGCTTGGTTTGGGATCATGGCACCAGTGGAGGGAGACGGTCCCTTATCCTTGCCATCTTTGACCCAGACTGGTCCCCTTCACAGCATCTGCTTGCCAAGTGAGAAAATCTTTCATGGGCACCAAATAGCAGATGGAGGGGAGGATATCCAGACTGAGATCAGAGCAGGTGGAAGGGTTAAAACAAAAAAAATAAAAAAATGAAAGTCTGTATCTATGATACAAATTTTTTTCAAGGGGTGTCCTTTGGCATAAAATATTTTGTTGCGAGGTCCACTTAAACCAGTCCTAGAGGAAATGAGATCAAACTTAAGTCAGGGCAAAAATGACTGTGGCAAATCCAATATCCTGAGGCATCTGGTGGGCCATTGTGAGATACAGGAAGCTGGACTAGATGATCTAGTGGGGCCTTTTTATGTTCTTATATGGATGCACTATGTTCTTATGCTCTTGCATTATGGGCGCAAGCCTAACCTAGGCTGGCACAACCCAATGTTCTTCCCATTCTTGGGATGTTGGGAGACAAGTACAGTGGTACCTCACATAATGAGTGATTCAAATAAGGAGCACAAATTCCCATTGGGAGTGTGATCCTCTTAAGGAGCCTGCTTCACTTAACAAGCCCCAGGCGGTTAGAGGCAGCAGTGCGCTGGCCAGCAGCCCTTTAAAACAGGCTCCGTGTAGCGCTTCAGGGCTGCCTAGTGTGCTGCCCATTAGGAAGCAACACTTCCTGTTTCTCCTTGCACCTGCCTTTTGCATCCCCAGATGACCCAGCCAGGCCGGGTCATCTGGGGATGCGAAAGATACGTGCATGGAGAAACAGGAAGCATTTCTTCCTAATGGGCAGCATGCTAGGCAGCCCTGACGCTTCGCATGGAGCCTGTTTTAAAGGGCTGCCGGCCAACACGCTGCTGCCTTTATGCCCTGGGGGTTCCAGAGGCAGCTGCCCCTAACTGCCTGCAAGTGCTTCACCATCCACCAGCTTCCAGCAGCAGCCCAGGTAAGCTCTCCATTCAGCCTCCTAACCATGTCTACTTAGAAGTAAGCTCCATTGTGTTCAATGGGGGCTTACTCCCAGGAAGGTGTCTTCAGGATTGTAGCCTCCTAATCTGCAACCTGTCTACTCAGAAGTAAGCCACATTGTGTTAAATGGGTCCTACTCTCAGGAAAATGTCTTTAGGATTGCACCGTAAGTAGACTTCATAGGATAAAGCACAATTTAATACATGTTTTGAATTCAATTACAGTGTTTTGTCATCACTTTAACATACAGTTAATATTTTTATATGAATATTTTGGGGATTGTGGAACCAATTGTCTGAGTTTCCATTATTTCCTATGGGAAAATCCACTTCACATAAAGAGCATTTCACATAACAAGCATGCTTCCGGAACAAATTAAACTTGTTATGTGAGACACCACTGTACATGTCTGTGCATTTGCTTAAGCCTTCACCATGAGTGGTGCAGAAATATCTTACAGCACTTTGTGACACCCCCAGGTCAGTACAGGACTTATGGTCCCTCGACAACTCAGCACCATGCAACAAACATAAGAAAACTTCAGCCCTTAAGTTGGGCACCTGGAACGTTCGGACAATGACCCCCGGCTTTTCTGACGACTTGCGAGAATTGGATGATGTACAAAGACAGCTGTCATTGATATGGAGCTGAGCAGACTGCAGATGGACATAGTTGCCCTTCAAGAGACAAGGCTGCCAGACTCAGGATCTATTAAGGAGAGAAATTTCTCATTCTTCTGGCAGGGAAAGCCATCAAGTGAGACTAGGGAATATGGAGTTGGCTTTGCAGTTAGAAACACCCTACTTGGATCCATTATCCCACCTACTGGAGGAAGTGAAAGAATTCTGTCTCTGCAGCTACAGACATCAGTAGGGCTGGTGACTCTTATTAGTGCATATGCACCAACACTATCATCTTCAGCAGAATCCAAAGACAAATTCTATGATGGTCTGGCTGCCACTATCAAGAAAATCCCTGAGAAAGAACCATTGTTTATCCTTGGTGATTTTAATGCAAGAGTTGGATCTGACCATAGTTCTTGGCCCGCTTGTCTAGGTCGTTTTGGCATCAGGAAGATGAATGAAAACGGCCAACGCCTGCTAGAGTTTTGCTGCTATCATGATCTTTGCATTAGCAACACATTCTTTAACACAAAGCCTCAACACAGAGTGTCTTGGCAACACCCTAGATCGAAGCATTGGCATCAGCTTGACTTGATCCTCACCAGGCGCTCCAGCCTTCCCAACATTAAGATCACACGTAGCTATCAGAGTGCTGATTGCGATACTGACCACTCCTTGGTGTGCAGCAGAGTAAAACTGCAAGCAAAGAGGCTGCATCACTCAAAGAAGGAAGGAAGACCACGAATTAACATCAGCAAGACCCGCAGTCTGGAAAAAGTGTTGGAATTTGACCAAGCACTTGAGGAAATTCTCCCAGGCCCGGCTGAGGCAAACGCTTCTGAACGGTGGGAACATTTCAAGAATGCTGTTTATACTACCGCCTTGTCTGTTTTTGGTAAGCAGGTTAGAAAGACAGAAGATTGGTTTGAAGCCCACTCGGAGGAGCTGACACCAGCCCTTGAGGAAAAGAGGAGAGCTCTAACTGCATATAAAGCCTGTTCTAGTGAGCGCAACCTTCAAGCCCTGCGAGTCTCCCGTAGCAAAGTCCAACAGATTGCCAGGAGATGTGCTAACAATTATTGGCTGCAGCTTTGCTCTCAGATCCAGGTAGCAGCTGACACAGGCAACATCAAGGGGATGTATGATGGCATCAAGCAGGCCTTAGGTCCAACAGTGAGGAAATCTGCCCCGCTTAAGTCCGCTACAGGTTAGGTCATCCAGGACCGAGCACAACAGATGGCACGCTGGGTGCAGCACTACTCTGAGCTATACTCCAGAGAAAATGTAGTAACTGAAGAAGCATTAAACAACATTGAGTGCCTGCCTGTCTTGGAGGAGCTCGACAGTGAACCAACTTTAGAAGAACTAAACGAAGCCCTGGATTCCCTTGCTTTTGGCAAGGCACCCGGGAAAGATAACATCCCTACTGAAGTTCTGAGGTGCTGTAGAAGGACCATTTCCACTGAACTGTACAAGATATTCTGCCTTTGTTGGAGGGAAGGTGGAGTACCACAGGACATGAAGGATGCTAATATTGTCACACTGTACAAGAACAAAGGCGACAGGGGTGATTGCAACAACTACCGTGGCATCTCTCTTCTTAGTGTTGTAGGGAAACTGCTTGCCCGTGTCATACTGAAGAGGCTTCAGGTGCTTGCAGAGAGAATCTATCCTGAATCACAGTGTGGATTTCGAGCCAACAGGTCCACCACTGATATGGTATTTTCCCTTCGACAGTTGCAAGAGAAATGTAGGGAACAAAGACAGCCACTCTTTGTAGCCTTCATAGACCTTACAAAGGCTTTTGATTTGGTTAGTAGGGATGGCCTTTTTAAAATCCTCCCCAAGATTGGATGCCCACCTCAGCTCCTCAACATCATCAGGTCCTTTCACGAGGACATGAAGGGCACTGTAGTTTTTGATGGCCTAACATCAGATTCCTTTCACATCCGAAGTGGAGTGAAGCAGGGCTGTGTCCTCGCACCAACTTTATTTGGGATCTTTTTTGCAGTCATGCTGAAGCATGCTTTTGGAAACGCAACAGAGGGAATCTATCTCCGGACCAGATCAGACGGAAAACTCTACAATCCTTCCAGACTAAGAGCAAAGTCCAAAGTCCAGCTGAAATGCTTGCGTGAGTTCCTCTTCGCCGATGACGCTGCTGTTACTGCTCACTCTGCCGAAGACCTTCAACGACTTATGGACTGTTTTAGCAAAGCCTGCCAAGACTTTGGACTAACAATCAGCCTGAAGAAAACACAAGTCATGGGTCAGGGTGTGGACTCACCTCCCTGTATCACAATCTCTGAACATGAACTGGAGGTTGTCCATGACTTTGTGTACCTTGGCTCTACTATCTCTGACACTCTCTCCTTAGACTCTGAGCTGAATAAACGCATTGGTAAAGCGGCTACTACATTCTCCAGGCTTACAAAGAGAGCATGGCTTAATAAGAAGCTGACGGAACATACAAAGATTCAGGTCTATAGAGCTTGCGTCCTGAGCACACTCTTGTACTGCAGTGAGTCTTGGACCCTTTATGCATGGCAGGAGAGGAAGCTGAACACCTTCCATATGCGCTGTCTCCGACGTATTCTTGGAATCGCCTGGCATGGCAAAGTCTCAAATGTCACAGTATTGGAACGTGCTGGAATCTCTAGCATGTTCACACTTCTGAAACAGCGGCGTCTACGCTGGCTTGGGCATGTCGTGAGAATGGCTGATGGTCGGATTCCAAAAGATCTCTTATATGGAGAACTAGTGCAGGGAAAGCGCCCAAGAAGGAGACCACAGCTGCGATACAAGGACATCTGCAAGAGGGATCTAAAGGCCTTGGGAATGGACATCAACAGCTGGGAAACCTTGACCTCTGACCGCTCAGCGTGGAGGCAAAAGACCCAGCATGGCCTTCTCCAACTGGAAGAGACACTTGTTCGGCAGGCTGAAGCAAAGAGACAGACCCGAAAGCAGCGAAACCTGGGACCTGGGCAGGGGACGGAATTTATTTGTCCTCAGTGTGGAAGGGATGGACACTCTCAAATTGGCCTTTTTAGCCACACTAGATGTTGTTTCAGGACCTCCAATCAGAGCACGATACCATAGTCTTTCGAGACTGAAGGATGCCAATAACAGCACCTCAGAACTTCAGCAGGGATGTTATCTTTCCCGGGTGCCTTGCCAAAAGCAAGGGAATCCAGGGCTTCGTTTAGTTCTTCTAAAGTTGGTTCACTGTCAAGCTCCTCCAAGACAGGCAGGCACTCAATGTTGTTTAATGCTTCTTCAGTTACTACATTTTCTCTGGTGTATAGCTCAGAGTAGTGCTGCTCCCAGTGTACCATCTGCTGTGCTCGGTCCTGGATGACCTCACCTGTAGCGGACTTAAGCGGGGCAGATTTCCTCACTGTTGGACCTAAGGCCTGCTTGATGCCATCGTACATCCCCTTGATGTTGCCTGTGTCAGCTGCTACCTGGATCTGAGAGCAAAGCTGCAGCCAATAATTGTTAGCACATCTCCTGGCAATCTGTTGGACTTTGCTATGGGCGGCTCGCAGGGCTTGAAGGTTGCGCTCACTAGAACAGGCTTTATATGCAGTTAGAGCTCTCCTCTTTTCTTCAAGGGCTGGTGTCATCTCCTCCGAGTGGGCTTCAAACCAATCTGCTGTCTTTCTAACCTGCTTACCAAAAACTGACAAGGCGGTAGTATAAACAGCATTCTTGAAATGTTCCCATCGTTTGCCTCAGCCGGGCCCGGGAGAATTTCCTCGAGTGCTTGGTCAAATTCCAACACTTTTTCCAGACTGCGGGTCTTGCTGATGTTAATTTGTGGTCTTCCTTCCTTCTTTGAGTGATGCAGCCTCTTTGCTTGCAGTTTTACTCTGCTGCACACCAAGGAGTGGTCAGTATCGCAATCAGCACTCTGATAGCTACGTGTGATCTTAATGTTGGGAAGGCTGGAGCGCCTGGTGAGGATCAAGTCAAACTGATGCCAATGCTTCGATCTAGGGTGTTGCCAAGACACTCTGTGTTGAGGCTTTGTGTTAAAGAATGTGTTGCTAATGCAAAGATCATGATAGCAGCAAAACTCTAGCAGGCGTTGGCCGTTTTCATTCATCTTCCCGATGCCAAAACGACCTAGACAAGCAGGCCAAGAACTATGGTCAGATCCAACTCTTGCATTAAAATCACCAAGGATAAACAATGGTTCTTTCTCAGGGATTTTCTTGATAGTGGCAGCCAGACCATCATAGAATTTGTCTTTGGATTCTGCTGAAGATGATAGTGTTGGTGCATATGCACTAATAAGAGTCACCAGCCCTACTGATGTCTGTAGCTGCAGAGACAGAATTCTTTCACTTCCTCCAGTAGGTGGGATAATGGATCCAAGTAGGGTGTTTCTAACTGCAGAGCCAACTCCATATTCCCTAGTCTCACTTGATGGCTTTCCCTGCCAGAAGAATGAGAAATTTCTCTCCTTAATAGATCCTGAGTCTGACAGCCTTGTCTCTTGACTCTTGTCTCTTGTCTCTATGTCCATCTGCAGTCTGCTCAGCTCCATATCAATGACAGCTGTCTTACGTACATCATCCAATTCTCGCAAGTCGTCAGAAAAGCCGGGGGTCATTGTCCGAACGTTCCAGGTGCCCAACTTAAGGGCTGAAGTTTTCTTATGTTTGTTGCATGGTGCAGAGTTGTCGATCTGCTTGTCGGTTTTCACCCTAAACCCCATGCACCCAGTGAGGTTAACAGACTGTGGCGAGGCAGCATCCTAATACATTAGAAGGTCAATAATTCAGTGGTTTGAGATCCAAGTACAGTAAGACAGGGTGAGATCCAGTCCTTAGCCCAGCTCCAGCCAACCTAGCAGCCTGAGAGCATGGAGATGCAAGTAGATACATTGGTACCACCTTGATGGGAAGATAAACAGCATTCCTAGGTGTATAGTCATGCTGGCCACATGACCATGGAAGTGTATTTGGCTTAGAAATTGGGATGAGCACTGCACCCTAGAATTGGTCACAACTAGGGGAACCTGCAGGGGTCACCTTTATATACCTCTAAGGAACATCCTAATGATGCTACATTACATTTTGATAGAGAGTAATTTGGATTTTCCATTCAACAGAGGTATAGGATTTTCACCTTTGCTATAACTTTTCTGTTTCTCTTGTTTCTTTAAGATTGATTTGCATGTCTCCTTTTTCCAAACTAAAACTTTGCAATCACCTGGTGTTTCCAAACTTTTTAGCACCTGGACCCAGCACCTGGATTCAGTACCTGGGTGCCAGTATTGGTACCCATTCTGGTTGACCAGACTTTTTTTTCTTAAGAGAGAGATCAATTGTTCAAGAATTTATTTATTTACAATTTCAAGAATTTACTGTTCAAGAATTTACTTATTTATTTACAAGTAATAATAACCAGAAGGGAAAATGCTCACATATTTATCTTCCTATATACTTTGGCACCTCACGTAAAGAATGCTCACGTAAAGTATGTTTCACGTAACAAACAAAAATTTCTCTAGGATTCTGCTTCATGTAAAGAAAGTGCTTCACGTAAAGAACACATTAATTGGCAGTTGGGGCAGATGCGCTGGCCGGCAGCCTGTTTTAAAAGTGTCAGGGCTGCCTAGCGCACCTGCCCATAGTGAAAGCAACACTTCTGCGCTGTTCCTCCAGTGGCCGGGTGTCCGCTGGGCAGAGGGAGAGAACAGCAGTGGAGAAGAGGGAAGCAGCTCAGGGCCAGCCAGAAGGGAGCAAGGGAGAGAGAGGCTGAGGATGAAGAGAAGGAGAAACTGAGGAAACACTTTGAAGGTGCCTTGGATTGCAGCCTCCTAACCATGTCTACCCAGAAGTAAGCCCCATTGTGTTAAATGGGTCTTACTCCCAGGAAAGTGTCTTTAGGACTGCAGCCTAAGTAGACTTCATAAGATCATGCACATTGAATGCATGTTTTGAATTCAATCCCAGTGTTCTGTCCTCATTTTTACATCCAGTTAATATTTTTATATGAATATTTTTTGGGTTGTTGAACCAATTGTCTGAGTTTCCATTATTTCCTATGGGAAAATCCGCTTCACGTAAAGAATGTTTCATGTAAAGAACATGCCTACGGAATGAATTAAATTTGTTACGTGAGGCGCCACTGTATAAATATGCTTGCAAACTGCAGGAACTTATCTCTTTGCAGGGCAATCAGAAGCTAATATTTGAATGACCTCAGGGTTTGAGGTGGTTCTTTTCATTACCCCACCAAAAATAAGGACATGACCCACAGTTTGGAAACCAGTGGTCTAAAATTTAGAAATGATGCAGAAATCATTTTCAAATGCCTTTTGGGGTTTTTTAAATGAAGGTAAATCTGTTGCTTCCTATAGGTGTAGTTCTGTAATCTGCCTAGGGTTCTATTTTGCTTGGTCAGATTTCTCTATATTATTTGAATTGTTTTTTTGGATCATACCATCCTGTCATGATACCTGGTTGAGGAAGTAATGAAATTTTTATAGCCTGAACAAAGTTTGCAAAGTCTTCTGCAAATATACTTTTTGGTCACTGGAGCAAAATCAAAGGGCGTCGTCACCCATAATCTTTTCTGGTAAGCCATGCTTTGCAAATACAGTATTGCGTTCCTGATTTAGCTGTGATGTCACCAAGCAAACACACTTGTATATACTGTAGATAGTAGTTAACCAGGAAAAGTAGCCTTCCTTCATATGTCCAAGCACGCCATCCCAGCTTCTGTTAAGGGGCAACAATCTTAGTCCCATTTTTGTTACACAAAATTATTTTTGCATAAGTACTGTAATGTGTTTCTTTGATGAAATCCACAGCATAATTGATGAATCTATAATTTTAAATCACAAATCTATTGTGTATACTTAATTCCTCTCATTTCCAATAAGCAATAATAATTTACAATAAGCATCTTCTGGAACTTCCACTCTTCAGTCTGGACAACTTGGCAAAGTTGTGCCTTTTAAAGATGACTAACAGCCCAATCCAGAGCAACTAATCTGTCCACATAAGAGCCCTTAGGTTGCCCTATCTAACACTAGGTTGGAGCAACTGCAAGATGCTCCAGCCCAGTTACTCTGAAGGAGGCTTAGGGCAGAGCAAGGCAAGATAGGGTGCCCTAAGAGAGGTGGACCTGCTCTGCCCTAACTGGGGCAGCCTAAGCAGCTCAGGAGAGGCAAGTTGAGGGCATGTTTAGCATTGCCTAGGGCAGAGCAGTTACTCTGTAACTGCTGTTTCCAAGACAGAAATGCCCTCTTCCAGACCTCAGAGTTATACCACCTCAGGAGCAGGTATAGTAATGAGTAGACCCATAGGGGTCCATGATAAGGCCCGAGTAAGAATGGCAGTGCTGACCAAAAATCTGAGTTCTTGGCCATCCTAGCTGCAACCCCTTCCTCTCAACCTCAGGATATGGAACAAACTACGGCTGCCCACAAACCTCAGGATACAGCAGGCCACTCCAAGAAGCCCCTTGTATTCACTGTAGAATGTACTGGCATCTCATCAGGGACTCCTTATAAGGCAGGCACCCAGTGGCGTCACCAGACTGGTGCGGCTGGTGTGGGCTGCATTGGGGATGCGCTCCGTATGGGGTGATGTGCCGGAGGAGTTTGACTGTCCTTTGGCAGGCCCCGGGCGTCAGCACCCCCATTCAGGCCTGCTCCAAGGCGGAGCAGCAGCCAGAAGCTGACACTTGTCTGAGGAGCTGGCCTGAACGGCCATCTGAGGTGCACAATGCAGAAACACACTGAGCATGCCAAACAGCTTCAGAGGAGACTTCCTTAGAGTAGAGAAAGTCCGCACCTCTGCACAGCCATTCGGCCTCACTCAGGAGGCGGAACAGCAGCTGAATGGCTTCAGAAAGAGTACTGCACAGGCACCAACTCTGACGCCTGCACAGTCTCCCCCGAAGCCAAAAGTCTTCAGAAAAGTACTGCGCAGGTGTCAGAGATGGTGCCTGCGCAGTACTCTTTCTGAAGCCAGTTGCGCAGAAACAACTGCACAGGCGCCAACTTTGGTGACTGTGCAGTCCAGGTAGGGGGGGCGTGCATCCCAGGGATGACGCACAGACTTCCGCACCAGGTGATGTGCAGAGTCATGTCACCACTGTAGGCACCACAGCTGTTCCTTGTTCAGTGTGATCTGAGGGGTGTCTCCTCAGGAGCAAGTCTTCCCCTTGTGTCAATTACTTAGCATGCTCTGGAGCAGTTAGGGCAGCCCAGGCTTCCTGACTCTCTGGATTCAGCATAACTTTCTGCTCTGGATACAGAATAGTTAGGAGAGTGCAGTTAGGTCAGAGCAGGCTGAATTTGCTCTGGATTGCAGCCTAAGACTTATTTTTCTTTCTGTAGCAACAGTTTGAAATCTCTTTAGTTTCAGTTCTGAGATTGACAAATCTCAGACATCATGACCTGTAAAGCTTCCTCAAAATTACTTCTTGTTTGTTATTTGCCCTGGACAGCTTTTGGCTTGGTCGATGTGCCATTTTTGTGTAGCCAGTTCTCCCCCCCGTGAGAGAGCCCGACAGACAGAGGAAGAAGAAGTGGCAGAAGACCTAATGTGGCTAGACATGGCCAGAGAAGAAGAGTGTGAGCCCCTCTGTCGTTGTTCGCCATATAGAGTGACTCCTGTAATGAACCCCCCAGGGGAAGAGCTAGAGGCCTCTCAGGAGGAAGGCTGGGGAGAGGAAAGAGAAGTGGTGGAGGCCCCCCCCCCCAATTGGAGTAGACTCCAGAGGTTCCACAAAGGAGAAGAAAGAGACCACCTAAGTGGACGTGGTCGGATAGAGAAGTCCCTAGGCAGGGCAGTATCAGAAGACCGGAGTTATATACTGGGCAGGCCTGGTGGCAAAACCTGCCCCCTCCCCGGTTGCCTGCTTGGTGGGAACCTGGGATGGGGAGGGGCATCTGGAAAGATTAAAAGGGAAGGAAAAAGGCGGGAAGGGGAGAGGAAGGACAGGACAGGAGGAAGGCAGGAGAGAGAAAGAGAAAGAAGGAGAAAGGAGAGAGGGAAGAAAAAAAAGAGGGAAACCCCAAGTATGAAAAAATAAGAAAAGAAAAGAAGGGAACCTGTTTATCTGTTGAATTTGATCGTTGGATAAATGCTTAGTGACTGTAAACTCACCTGTTAGACTTACCTGTTATGATAAAAGAACTGATTGGGATATAGCCTGTTGTTATCCTGTTTATTCAAGAGTTAAGCCTTCATGAACCACGGAAGTCAATAAAGAAACCGTGATTAATATTCCAATGCATTCTCCGTGGCCTTACTTTCCTGAAGACCTCTCCTTAGGACCCTTCCCTCCTCCCACCGAGTCCCGCCAGTAAACCCACATTACCCCAGTGAGCCCACGTGACACCCCCAATAATTTATTTATTCATTTATTCATTTATTTATTTCCCACCTTTCTTCCCTAACTAAGGGAACTCAAGGTGGCTAACAACAATTAAAAGAACAATAAAACACCACGAAAATTAGATAACAATAAATACAGATTAAAACACAATTAAAATAGAGTTAAAATACAAAACATTTAAAACATCTCGTCCTAAAAATTTACAATAAAATTTACTATAATGTATGTATGTTACTGGGTTGGGGCTGAAGACCTTCTCTCAAGAGTTTGAAGAGCAGCTATCAAAGTAGGCAATATTGAGAAAGATAGATCAGTGGTCTCATTTAGAAGATGGCAATTTCTTATGCTTCACCTGGCTTAGTCCTAACCTGCCCTGGAAGAAGCAGGCCAGCTGATTCTCCATATCTAGCACATGGATTCAACTTGGAGTCTTATGGTTGCTAGGACAGCATTGCTGGTGCTATAGGATTGGGTCAGAAACCTCATATGGTCAGTGGTGGGCCCTGCCTCACCCAACAACCGGTTCGCCAGAAGTTGGGGCTGGGGCCAGGGCCAGGGCGGGGCCTGGGGTGGGGCTAGGAGTGGACCCCAACCCCAGCGTGCATGTGCAGTGCATCTCCTCCAGCTGGAGGAGACATACTGTGCAAGCGCCAACATCGGCGCATGTGCAGTGTGTCTCCTCCAGCTGGAGGAGATGCACGCGTTTGACTCGTTGGCGCAGTGTGTCTCCTCCAGCTGGAGTAGATGCACTCGTCTGACGCACTTGTCCAACCTTGGTGCTTGTGCAGTGTGTCGGCGCACATGCATTGCGTCTCCTTCTCCCGGCGTGCCGAATTGGTACGCCAGGTTTTCTGGCCACCGGTTTGGGTGGTCTGGCCCGAACCGGCTTGGGCCCACCAGTGCATATGGTAGATCACCCAAGATTTTTCCATTGGTTGACTGCCTTAGGCTGCAATCTTTAGATCCTGTGGGGACACTTGAGGGTGTCACAAAAGTACCATAAGACATTTCTGCCCCACTCATGATGGAGTGTTAGGCCAGCGCACAGACATGCACTTGCATCCCTACATCACCGTGGGAATGGGAAGAATGATCAGTTGCACTGGTCTATGTTAGGATTGCATCCAAAGTCCCTGCTAGAAATATGTTTGCACACTGATTGCTTTTCCATGTGGAATTCATTCAAACCCCATATGTGAAGGATACTGTGGAAGTGTCCTGCTGTGGAAGGCTGCTGTAATGCAAAGAATATGAGCAGGAGGTCTGTTCTAGAGGGTTGAACTGCCATCATACCTGAAGATAATTCATTTGAAGGTCTTGTGTTCCAGATCATGGAAGACACTGGAGTGGTGACCTTGACAGGCTGAGTGGAGAAATTTTGGGTGACAGCCAAAAGAGTCAGCTGTGAAGCCTGTCTGTGTGGGAGGATGGCAGTCAAACCATGGTGAGATCCACTTTGCATGAAGTCAGTTTTTGAAAGATAGAAATCTGCTTATTTTAAACAGTGCAATCCTAACCATGTCTCCTCAAAAGTAAACCCCAATGTGTTCAATGGGTCTCACTCCCAGGAAAGTGTCTAAGTATGCAGCCATAAGCTCTTTGAAGCTTAGAGAAGTACAGTGATGCCTCACGTAACAAATTTAATTCGTTCTGGAGGCAAGTTTGTTACGTGAAACGTTCTTTACATGAAACGGATTTTCCCACAGGAAATAACAGAAACTCAGACAATTGGTTCCACAAACCAAAAAATATTCATATAAAAATTTTAACCGGATGTAAAAATGATGACAGAACACTGGGATTGAATTTAAAATATGTGCATTCAATGTGCATGATCTTAAGAAGTCTACTTAGGCTGCAGTCCTAAAGTCACTTTCCTGGGAGTAAGACCCATTTAACATAATGGGGCGTACTTCTGGGTAGACAAGGTTAGGAGGCTGCAATCCAAGACACTTTCCAAGTGTCTCCCCACTTTCTCCTCCTCTTCATCCTGAGCCTCTATCTCCCCTGCTCCCTTCTGGCCAGCCCTGAGCTGCTTCCCTCTTCTCCACTGCTCTTCTCTCCCTCTACCCAGCGGACACCTGGCCACAGGAGGAACAGCGCGGAAGTGTTGCTTTCACTATGGGCAGGTGCGCTAGGCAGCCCTGACACTTTTTAAACAGGCTGCCAGCCAGTGCGTCTGCCCCAGCTGCCAACGAATGTGCTTATTATGTGAAGCACAGTTTGTTACGTGAAGCAGAATCCTAGAGAAATTTTTGTTTGTTACATGAAACATACTTTACATGAGGCTTTCTTTTCGTGAGGCGCCACTGTATGTCCATGTAAATTGCCTTGTATAAAGCCAAAGGAGCAATTCAAGGCCAGAAAGGCAGTATGTAAATGCCTGTTGTTGTTGCTACTTCTGCTGTTATTGCTACATCCATTTGCCTTTGCCAAAAGAAAAAAAATGGTTTTAATGATTTTGCTGGCAATGGGCAGGTCTTCCTTTCCAGCATAATCAGTTTTGAATTGGTCTGAATCCTTCATTCTACATGTTGAAGAATGAAGAATTGAACTTGAAGAATTGTTTCATTATGCAGTTCATGAGACTACTGCAATCCAATCCAATTTACCCTACAATCCAGAGTAACTATGGGAGCACGCAAGAGACATTACGTGCACCCATAGTTCCTGCACCACCTATGGAAAATTCATATTGCAATCCAGAGCAAATTGTTCTTACATGACTTACATCGGAGCAAGGACTCCCCCGTAGTTACTCTGGATTGCGCCCATAGACTCAGGGTGACCTCTTTTTCCAGGACATATCCTTTTTTAAAGCCTTATGTCCTGGAAAAAAAACTGCAATCGTTTTGAGCAGGTAGCATATAGCCTTCTTGTAATTAATAAATTGTATGCAATAAATTATGCTGTATGTAATGGCTTTAAATTTAATAATGAGTAATCACACACATACACATACATAAAACACACAACCATATACATATACATACATATATATCTATATTGATTGATTATATTGATTGATTGATTGAGTGATTGATTGATCGATTGATCGATTGATCAATAAATACTGTATATAGATTTTTCCCCTTGGGTGTTCTACATTTTTGGGATGGCTTTGTCATCTTTTTTGGTTATAGTCTACATCCTGGGAAAAGACTACAGTATAGGCGAATGACAGAGCTTTTAGGAGAAAGCGCACTTCCACAATCATTTTAGGGTTTCAGTGTACATATGTCCTGTTTTTTAGGTTGCCTAACTTACCTGGTTTGCAAACTATGCAGGGATCTGTTTCTGCTATTGAATATCAGATTCATAGTGAAAGGTATCACCTATCTTTGGAGCCTAGGCATATTTTTACCAAGGCCTTTTTGACCTATTTCTAAAAGAGAACACGATAAGTGTTAAATGCCACTGTAAGTGGCAGATAAGTTAAATTTCAAGATAATGGTTTGGAAAATTATATGGTAAATAATGATGAAGAAAATGGTGAGATGCATAAGCACAAAACCAAAACTGTGTTTATATGCCTAATGAAGCTATCAAACTCTCTAGTAGATTTCTGATCTTAATATAGGCTGCAATCCTAAAGACACTTTCCTGGGAGTAAGACCTGGTTTTGAGTAGACATGGTTAAGATTGTGCTGTATCCCTCTTACAAAAGCAAGACCCTTCCCTGGGTACCACTAATATGACATGAGAGTGAAGACAGGAACATGCAACTTGCTTGATTTCAAATTGGTGGTCTAAAAACAGTTATGCTGTGAATTAATCCATCACACCGATTCTAAAAAGATTTTTTTCTCAAGACATTGAAGGACTGATTACCAGGATTCCTTAGGGTAATTTTGTGTATCATGAGGGTTTTACCAACTGGTTGATGGGAATGCCGGTTAACCAGTAGGCCAGGGTTTGAGACCTGGGTCCCCACAAGACAGGGTGAACGCCTGTCCTTAGCCCAGCTCTACGACACAGCTGGAACCAATCGTATCCGCGCTGCCATTCCATTGGACTATTTCAGTGGTGTGGAGAGGGAGGATTTGCTGCTTGGGTAACAGCCTATCCTCCATATTAATCTACCCAGGCCTTTGTGCTTCACATACAGCACGACACCATAGCCTTTTGAGACGTTAGAGACTGATGGATGCCAATGCAATTTGACCAGGAATCTCAGATGAGTTAGTGGCATTGGCCTTATCTATTTTTGCTGCTCCGTGGAAAGAATGCCTTATTCATCGAAGGCGGAAAGCAAAAACTTGTCCAGATCTGTTGGCTTCTACCCCAAGCCTTTTCCAGCATCTCTATACCTCTGGGTTTAGAGGGGGGTGGGTTGTTGTGATATCGGAATGTTTGAACAAACATTCAGGGAGAGACAGGAAATTTGGCTGCTAGAAGTAGTAGAACATGAAAGCCCTAATTTCTTAAATGCCTGCAAGCTTTTCTCTTACTGTTGCCACACATCTTTCCATAGTTCATGCTTATTTTATATCTGTTCTCTTTCTTCCCCAACCCCTACTTCCTGGGAAATTTGCTGTTGTAGAATAAAAGTATGCCTGTTGGCTGAGAGTAAGGAAGGGAGAGGCTTAGCAAGCCTGAATTTGTTTACCTGTATTTGGCATCTTTATCTAACATTTTTTTTCAGTAAACCACCCAACCACACTATTCATCATAAACTTGTTCCTGCAACACTTCTGTAAAAGTCTCTCTGCAAAGCCTGTTACAATTAGAGCATTATTGAATATGAAGCTGAAATTGACATGGAACCTCTCCCTGGATAATTACATTAAGTGGAAGAGATAGAGCTTTTGTAATGCCAGATGTAACCCTGTGAAGCTGCAGTGAGCCTTCTTTTTTTTTTTTTACACGTGAGGCACCAACAGATTGAATCAAGAATCACTTTAAGTTTCCCGAGGGCAAGCCAAACCACCAGAGC
Source organism: Cryptoblepharus egeriae (assembly GCA_030015325.1). NCBI lineage: Eukaryota > Metazoa > Chordata > Lepidosauria > Squamata > Scincidae > Cryptoblepharus > Cryptoblepharus egeriae. Next base: position 216,251,780 of record JAREYC010000002.1, read on the forward strand.
CCACTTTTCAGAGTTGTGATAGCAGAAAAGTGTGCCAGTTTGGTCCGGGTAGAGTTGCCATATGTCCTGAAAACAAGGACAATCCTGATTTTGGGGGACTGTGTTCACATACTGGCAAATGGGACAGAGGGTCCTGTCCCAATTTTGTGGAAGAAAATTATGGCAACCCTAGGTCAGGGAGAAGGGTGAATTGGACTTGGAAACTGGGTGGGTTTGGCAATGGTGATGTCTGCAAATCTTGACCCTCTCCCGAGACCTGATCTGACTTCACGGTTCAATACACACTTGTAGTTCGTTCGTTCGTTCGTTCGTTCGTTCGTTCGTTCATCATTCCAATATTTGTATTCCACCTTTATCTTACAGACACAAGGCGGCTCACAAGATAATTAAAAACAGGGCTTTTATGAGGGTACTCACCTGTTCTCAGTACCGGCACCTTGGGCAAAAAGTGTGGGACATAACATCACCTTAGAAGAATGGGAACAAATGTGGAAAACTATTAAATCAACTAAAGCGTTGGCGCTTAAAGAAAATATTTTGAAGCTGTTTTATCAATGGTATTATTCATCAGAGCTTCTAGCTAAAATAGATATTAAGGTCTCAGGTAAATGTTGGAAATGTGAGGGGGCTGTAGGCTCCTTTTATCATATGTGGTGGAAGTCTCCCAAAGTTAAAGTGTTTTGGAGAATGATACAGGGAATACTAACAGAAATCTTAAAATGTCAAATCCCCTTTGAACCAGAGATTTATTTGTTGAATATAATTCCAGTATTTTTACTGCAGCTAGACTTACACTAGCTCAAAATTGGAAAAAAGGATTAATACCAAACAAAGAGATGGTAACTGATAAATTGTATGATGTTATAGAAATGGATATTTTGTCTGAAAAGATGAAAGATGGGCAAGATGAAGAAATAAAAAAGGTTTGGAAACCATTTTATAAATGGTTAAAGATGTAAAATGTATATAATTCAAGTTATAGAGATTTAGGTAATTATATGAGTTAAGAGATAACAGAGGTTAAATTTATAATGTGATAAGAAGCAGATGGTAGGTGAGATAAATGCTTTGATTATAAAGTGAATATTAAAGATTTATTGTACCGGAAGTTTCTTATATGTAATCCTTATGTGTAACCCTTACAGTGTCTTTCCCTATACCCTTTGTACTCCCCATTCTCCTTCCCCATTACTGGAAACCTAATAAAATTAAATGAAACAGTAAAAAAAAATACCGGCACCTTTTCCCATCTGCCCTCCAGCAACTAATTAATAATTAATCATATGGTGATGACCCAGTTTCACTACTGTAGTGAGTACCAGCACCTCTTTTCCTAGAAAATGCATTGCATTAAATCAGTGTTAAAAACACCATGACAGTCAACTGTGGGCGCAATCCAGAGTAACTATGGGGAGTCCTTGCTCCGGTGTAAGAACAATTTGCTCTGGATTGCAATATGAAATTCCCATAGGTTTTCACTAGGTGGTGCAGTAACTACGGGTGCACGTAATGTCTCTTACATGCTCCCGTAGTTACTCTGGATTGTAGGGTATATATAAAATTCAGCTATTAAAATACCATAAAATATTATAGTAAGATTTGTGGATTGAGCTCTCCATCAGTTGTGGGTACTTCCAGTTATGGCTTATAGCACTAGCCAGCCTTGATTCCTCCACTTATAATCTCTTGTGGGATTACAACATTAATTCTGAGATGAGTGGAGAAGATGTTGTTTATGGGATACAGTGGACTGAACTTTCTCCTTCCTCCTTATCAGCTTCTTTTTGTTGTTGTACAGGTATCCCCTGCTTTTTGACAGTTCATTTTCTGGTACTTCAATCTTTAAGCAACTTTCTGTTCTACCCATAAGTCATTCATTCAATGACATGTTCTACTCTTTCAGCATCTTTCTATGCTGTTCTAAAGGCTAAGCCCTTACCCATGTTGATTTGCCTATGATATGGCGATCCCGACTGGTTCCTGTTTGTGTGTGTGTGTGTGTGTGTGTGTGTGTGTGTGTCCAAGGCCGCCAAGAGAAATTTTTTAAGGCAGTACAAAACCCATTTTGGGCCCCCAAGACTTGCAAAATCATTCTGAAATTGTATGTATGTATACGTGTGTATGTATATGTGTGTGTGCACATATATCATATTAATTTGTTAGTAACAAACACTCAAATGCTCCTTCAGTCATGGCCCCCTCTGTAGCTCTTGGGCCCCGGAACAATGTATCTGCTGGATCCCCCTCTCATAGGCCCCTCTCTCTCTCTCTCTCTCTCTCTCTCTCTCTCTCTCTCTCTGTGTGTGTGTGTGTGTGTAAGAGAGCGCATGCATGGCCACTTTAGCTCCTGGTCTATTCCCATTTCTGAAGGAGAGAATCCATTTGCAGAATTCTTTGTGACAGCAGGAATTTGCAAGATAAAAAGGGCACTTGCAGTTTGTTAGCAAAAAAAAAAGCATTTGTAGACCAAAAAACAAATTGAGTTCCACTTTTCAACCATTTCAGCTTTTCACCACTGTTCCAGTCCCTAAGCCAGTAATTTTCAACCTTTTTCATCTCATGGCACACTATCAGTTGTTTGTACCATTGACAAAGCACACCATGCTGTTCAAATCCCCACATTTTCCTATTAATAAATGTCCCTCCCCAAATTCCCTCAGCACACCTGAGGACTATCCATGGCACACCAGTGTGCCATGGCACACTGATTGAAAATCACTGCCTAAGCTGTCTGATAAGCAGGTAACTTGGCATATACCTCTCAGTAAAAAGAGAGAACTGCAGATTGTTACACTGACAGTGCAATCCTAACCCAATCCTAACTCAAGTCCCATATCAGACAGAGTGTTGCAAAAGTGCTGTAAGACACTCGCACCGGCCCAAGAAAGCACACTAGATTGTGATCTTATTTATATTTCATGAGCTTTCTTGTTACCTCACCATCGTATTTAGTACAGTGACTATTGAGTTAATAGCAGGGAAATATATTTTTATTTTGGGAAACGTTTTTACATTGTTTTGCTTTGGAGTGTAGCGGGCCATTTGATGGCATTTTAGATGGCATTTTAGTGTGATAGAAATTGCAGCAAACACATGAACAAACCAACCATTAAAATAGATATAATGATTATCAAAAAGACAGAATCCTTCACTTGTGTTTCCCTTCCTCTATTTTAATGTAATGAGGTTGACCTGTTTTATAAACTGGATCATATTTATATGCTAGGAATTAATGCAAGTTTACATAAGGATCTCTAAAAAGCTGAGGCTGTAGGAAACATCCATTTTTTTATATTCATTTGTTTGCCTTTTTAAAAAAGTTTGTTGCTCTTGAGAAAAAAACAAAGATGAACTGAAACCAGGTTTTTAATGCTTTATCAGCAGTTACAAAACTGTTTTCTTGGGAACAAACTCTAAACTATGGAACTGGAATCACAACAAGGATAAAAAAATTAATATTTCTTTCTGAACTGGGGGAAAAACAACAACTGGTAAAATAAGGATGGAGTGATGTTTCTATGGCAATAATAGAAAATATTTCAAATGCATGAATGGTTTTCCAGTACTGTTTCTGATTGTTGTTGTGGAAATTTGGGAATAATAGACTTTGGACTCTGTATGGGCATTTATGTGGTGGCCTACAAGGAACACTGAATACGCCTAGAAAATGAACTTTTGTTATTAATATTTTTATAGCTTTTTCATTTCAAAAGCAACAAAGCCCAACAGCAAACAGCAAGGATAGAGGCAACCAGTGCTGGGGTGTCAGACTAATTTCATCCACTAACATAGCATCCATGCCGGAAGGGCTGGAAGTGATCATTAAGGAATTCTCTTCCCAGGAATATGGACCAGTCTCTTTCTTTACCTGTTTTTATCTGTTTATCTGTTTCTTTATCTGTTTATCTGTTTTTACGTAGTCATTTAATACCTTTTTGTTATGCAGTATTGCTCACCAGAGTGAGCCCCATTGACTGTAACAGGCTTACTTCACAGTAGACATGCATAGGCTGGTCTCTTAGGAAAGGCTGTGCAGGTGCTGGCAGAGTGCCAAAACTGGTCATATTTCGGCCAGGATGATTTCCCCTGCTTATTTATCAAGACATCACTTGTATATCAAGTCAGTGACTTTTCAGTTTTATACATATAGATGTTTGCTTGTCTCACAACCTGCTCTCAATCCAAGTTACTCTCTATCCACTATTTACTGTACTTGATTTTGAGGAGCACTGTGGTTTCTAAATAAAAAAAAAGCAGGCCTCCGTCAGTGTTGAAAGACTATGGTATCATGCTCAGCACTGCATATGCTGCATGCGAAGCACGAAAGCCTGGGTTAGATTGTTATGGAGGATAGGCTGTTACCCAAGCAGCAAATCCCCCCCACTCCATGCCACTGAATTAGTCCAATGGAAAGGCAGAGCCAATACGATTGGATCCAACTGGCATCGCAGAGCTAGGCTAAGGACAGGAGCTCACCCTGTCTTGTGGGGCCGACCCAGGTCTCGAACCCTGGCCTGCTGGCTAACAGGCACAGTGTCTTAACCACTTGTGCCACCCACAGCCCTAAATAGGGTTGGCATAATTTTCTTCCACAAAATTGGGACAGGCTCTTCTGTCCCATTTGCCAGTATTTTATCACAATCCCCCAAAATTGGGATTGTCCCTGTTTTTCAGGACATATGGCAACCCTACTTCCACCAACCCCTTCATATGATCATGGTCTGTTCAGCAATGATTTTCCATTTTTTGGACTTCCGAAACTCTGAATCTGTCCTGTTTCTGGCCTTTCAAGGAAGGAAGGGAAGAGTTGCTGTTGAACTGGTGAGATCTACAAGAAACTGGCAAGTAGCGCATGGATCAGTGGAGGAACTATCCAGCAAAAGGAGCCAGGTTAATGCCAGATCAAGGCCTGGTCTGGGCATCAAGGAGCTGTTCAGGAGCCAGCAAGAAGCAGTAGCTGGATTAGGGAGCTGTTTAGGAAGAAGTGTTCAGGAAGCAACTGAGGCTTTATCTTAGCCAGGACCATCTGATTGTCTTTCTCCTTTCTGGGAATACTGGAGGAACCTTGATCCTGATCACATATGATTTCAAATTTCTTCTACTGAGAATTGCAGTTAAATGGTGAGCCTTGTGCTGCTGCAAGTGCCATGTCTCAGTTTTTGTTTTGACTCACTGGAGCTTCTGTTCTGAAGATCCTGGTGATGATGATTGGGACTCCTAATTAAGCAGGTTGTGTTAGTGATGTATCATTTTGGGGTAGCATCTCACAGGTTCTTTGAGAAGCAAGATTGTGTCTTCCTGTTCCGATTCATGAGTGGATCTCTTCTGATTCTGGTTGTTGAAACTGGTACGTTCTGAGAATATCAGGCTCTGATTGCTAGAAATGGCAAAACTCTGTAAAGGAATGTTGCAGGTTGAGCTGGGTGCCAACCTTTGCACACCAGAATCACACTGAGTGGCTTGTTTTTCTTCAACATATTGAACGGAATTATTCCATAATGAAAACCAGAAAGACAAATTTGTTCTTAAGAGCTGGACATTGTGTATTAAAGTCTTCTTTCCTGTAACATAAAAATCCATATCTTCTTTTGTCAAACAAGAGTTGTATAATTTGAAGCACTATAATAACCGTGCAAAAACTTTTGAACAGAAATATTAGCAGGATCAGTGTGTACACCAAAGGTATTGATGATTCTGGGGTGCAGCAAGGCATTCTGGCATGCATTTTGGGTGGTCTAGAATGTCTTGTTGTGTCAGCCCATGACCCACCAAAATAGGTTGCAAACTACTTGTGGGTTGTGTCCCACAGTTTGATAACAAATAGTCTATTGGGTTCTACATTGCCTTTTGGAGACTGTGATTTTGGAGACTAAAATTGTCAAGATGCACCATCACTTTTTTTTTTTTTTACCATTGACAAGGCACAACTTGATGCAGGAAGGGTGCTCAAATCCCCCAATGGGTATCCCCAGTGTCCCATGGCACACCTGTGGACCATCCATGGCACACCAGTGGTTGAAAGTCACTGGTCTAAAACCACCTCATAGTTTGAACAACGTTAGAACAGCAAACACCAACCTTTGTGGTTTCTTTGGACAAAGACATACAATATTTTATTGGAATACTTTAATTACATTTTTCACTCTCTAGAACTGGTTGATTTGTACCAATATCCTTTGCTAACCTGGTGTAACAAAATGTTCCACTCCATATGTTGACTGAGCACCTTGGCCTTAAAATTTAATCAGAGGCAATTGTTTTCCCAATTACTGATGGGAACCATGTCCTTGCCCAAGAAGGTTTCATAGACAAGAATGGCAAGAAGTATCACCCTTTGCCATGTCTTATTATGACGTGTGATACTGTGGTGTCACCACGAAGCAATTAGAGTGAGGCCACTGCTGCAAGATCTATTCAGATGCCTTCTCAGGTGGAAGTGAGCCATGACAACAGCTGGGAATGGGATGCTTAAACACATCTCACAGACAGGGTGATGAAGATGTGAGTGATGGAGGGACATTTCAATTTAGCCTTAGCTTTGAGCAGTTCTGTTGTTTCTTCACTCAGTTGTGTGATGATCACCCAACATGCCATCAGTGCTATGGCTGCTGTTGCTTTGTCACTTGAAGTAACTCCTCCATCAGTCCTTCCTCTGACTTCTGTTGATGTCCTTATCATGGTGCCTGGGGATTTCTGTGCGTATAGTTCATCAGCTGTAATGGCAGTTGTGTGCGTAAGTCCCTTTCATCAAAGCAAGGCCTATAATTTGCAGTGGGTAGACATCTGGGCTTATCCCAGCGTCATCGGAGATATTGATCTTTTGTGATTTATTCTTTAAGATGAAGTGCTAGAATATGGAGAAGCTATAAAAAGCAGCCCATGCGTAATGCCAGGCAAGTTCCTCTTTATAGCCATACCAACAGGCAAGCAGATTTTGTTGTGAGGTTTCAAAGTTCCTCTCTGAAGAACACATTACTACTTTTGACAGTACCCTGGAAAATGTGCCAGGTAATTCTGTTGGTTGTGGCATTAATGAATTGCTTATATTTTTGCACCCAGAATGACTGGTGTGATCTCATGACAAACAGCCAGCTGGAAAATCTGAGGTAGCTTGACATTAAGAACGTGGAAAGCTCACGGGCTGAAGAGTGATGTGATTTCTAACAATTTACACAGTTTATCGTCCAATGGACAAGTGCAAAGACAAATAGCTAACAATTAAAATTGTACTGTAGTGAAGTTGCCAACTGGGCAAGGAAAGATTTCTGGCTCCACATTAAAACAAAATGTTGCATCACAAGTCCAAGACTGTTCATTTTTTAAAAAAGGTCCCATTGGGTTCAATGGAGCTTACTCCCTAGCAAATATGCAGATGATACATTAAACCTTAGTATTTATATCATGCTTCTTGAATGATCAAAGAATATCAAACATATTCAGGAATCCTTTCATCCAAACTATATGATAGTTCAGTGGTTCCCAAAATTTTTTTTATTTGTGGTTCCCTTGGCCTACGGGGCCATTGCCCATAGCTCCCCATAAGCACTACAGTACTATACAGTACTATACAATGTATAAGGTAGCAGGGTTTTCACAATGATTGCATATCCCAGGGGAGCCACAGCTCAGTTTGTTAATTTGGGAATCTCAGGGTGACCATATGACTGGATTTTTCTGGCTTTATCCTCTTTGTTAGCCTTCTGTCTAGATGTCCTGCAAAAGGACTTCACTGTCCTCCATTCTGGCTTCATCTTGGAACTTTGCAATGGTGTTCAGTACCCTATCATATCATACGTTGTTGGATTTGTATTGAAGAGCAGAATCGGTTTTTGAAATATCTCCTTCCTATCAAATGTTATGGCCATAAAAACCAAAAATAAAAAAATATGCATTGAGCTCTATGGGAAAGTGAAAGTGCCCAATATAATGGCTTTACTTGTGAATAGACAAATGTGCCATTGTCCTCTGGAAAAACCAGGCTGAGAGGAATCCAAGTCCTTGTCCTCCTTTGGAGGTTTGGGCTTCTGGTCACCCTGCATATCACAGAGGTAGGTTAATATTATCACATAACTTCCAGTAATTGTGAATATTGCATTATTGCAAATAATCATATTTAAGCAAATTGCACATATTGCATATTTTCTTGTGTGATGTAACTATACATTATACCACATGTATTTACTCAAATCTAATGCCTATCCCTATTTTAAAAAGCTTGAGATTAAAAAAATGTTTACTGGCAATTTAATTTTACTGCATACCATAAGTTATATGAGAATAAAAATATGACAATGGGTTTATGTTATGATTTTTACATAATTGCACTACTCAATGGATTTATTACATTTTATTACAATATAGTAAAATGTTTAAATACTGACCTATACTTATAATCAAAATACTGTATTTACTCAAATCTAATGTACTATGGAATCGAATTCTGACCCCAATTTTGGAGATTGAATTTAGCTGAAAAATGTGCATGTTAAATTCAAGTAAATGTGGTATTTATTTTCTATGGTGATACTATCCTTGTTGCTTCCCTCAATCCCAATAAATTAAAGCTGTCTTAAAAGCAGTTTCCCAAGTGCAAGTCTTCTCCGGGAACTGGGAGGGTCGGGGTAAGAGATCTGTTAGTGATGTTATAGGCACTAACTAGGAGATGCTTTCCACAGCTGACCTTTCTCTGGTTCACACTGAACCATGGCAGCAAAACTGTTTTTTTCCCCCCTCATTCTCCCTCAGGAAAGAAATGATATGTTTTATGTGTTTATGAGGGCTCTTTCCAACAGCCCCTGGTGAAATTAAAATTTTATGAGAATTTTCACCCTGAGGATAATTGGGACAAATTGGCAGAGAGGTTGAATCACCGACACAAATGAAATATGTCATAGTAATTTGTTCTAGCTCCGAATTCCCGCACATTAATGATCATCTGGCGAACTCTGTGGCCAGATCCGTGATTTCTACGACTCGATGCCCAGCTGTTGCCTGTTAATGACTTGAACCAAAGAACAGTTAAAGAGACGGAATGACATTTCATTCATTCACATGCGGCATAATCGTCTGTGACGAGGTGGGAGAAACTCACAGTGGTCAAGGCAATAATATATCTAATATATCTAATAATATATCTAATATATCTAATATAATAGTTAAATGCCAACAGTAGCAACAAGATACTTTTAATAAACAAATTAAATAATGAACGTTGACATATCTTGTTCACTAGTTCAGCTTCCCCAGTTTTTTATACCATGTCAGAAGTGGATGTGCCAGACACATCCTGGAAACATCTGGCGCTGTTCTGTAGTTGATGTCGCCTCCATGATGCAGCCTCCATCCCCAACTCCATCCAGGCTGCATGAGACAGCAATCTCATCGGAGTAAGCTGAATTAACTAGAAATTATTTCTGAATAGACCTGTACTGGATTTGCAGTCAACCGTGTTGATTTTTAATTTTTATTTTTATAACAAATAAATAATTTATTTTAATAAATAAAAATGGGTAGATGGTGCATCACATTGTCAACTCTTCTTCTACAGCTTTTCCACTCACCACTCTCTCCTAATCTATTCACTTCCACATTTCATATAGAAATGTATACACCGGTATAGGAGACAGGGCTTCAAACTTATCAGACCCCGTTTGTGAAGTGCTCGGAATGTTCTAGTTATCTGTATCATCAGGTGTGCTATTTGGTTGCAAAACCTTTAAACTCCAGAACTACTTGGCAAACTGGATCATAAATGTATACAAATGTATAAATGATATAAATGTATATCATAAATGTATATGATCCAACTATGGATCATAGTTCATAAACGAACTATGGTTTATGATCATAGTTCGTTCTGGTAGCATGCTTGTTATCATTGTTATCATATACAAAACTGCTTGTATATCAAAGCAAATTTTCCCACAAGAAATAATGGAAACTCAGATGATTGGTTTCATCATCATCAACCCAAAAATATTCATATAAAAATGATTACAATAATATAATTTAATACAAACTAATAAAGAAAATACAAAATATATAGAAAATTAAAACAAATTAACCTGCATTTACCCCTAAATCCAGAGTAACTACGTGCACCCGTAGTTATGGCACCACCTAGTGAAAACCTATGGGAAATTCATATTGGAATCCAGAGTAAGTTGTTCTTACACCGGAGCAAGGACTTCCTGTAGTTACTCTGGATTTTGTCCATAGTCTCTCAGGTCTTTCAGACTGCAATCCGTCCCCTCTTACATAGGAGTGAGCCCCACCGATTACAGTAGGGCTTACTTTAGACTACACATGCAAGGCTAGTCCTACAATCCAGAGTAACTATGGGAGCACATAAGAGGCATTACGTGTACCCGTAGTTATGGCACCACCTAGTGAAGACCTATGGGAAATTCATATTGCAATCCAGAGCACATTGTTCTTACACCGGAGCAAGGACTCCCTGTTGTTACTCTGGATTGCACCCTAGGTCTCTCAGGCTCCTTTCAATTTCCACCTTCACATAGAAGTGAGCCTCATTGACTATAATAGGCTTACTTTGGAATAGACATGCATAGGCTGTTCTGTCAGGAGAGGCTGAGCAGGTGCTGGCAGAGTGCCAAAACTGGCCATATGTTGGCCAGGACTATTTTATTTTATTTTTGCTGGTATTGCAAGAGATTTATTTATTTTATTTATTAATTAGATTTTTACTCTGGCTTTCTCCCCAAAGAGCACCCAAGATGGCTAACAATCATTACATAAAATACAATTAAAACTTTACAACTAAAATATAAAAACAGTGTGCAGTCAGCCATAAAACACCTGATTTAAAAGACAGCCATTATGGAGTCTCAAGTGCTCTTTTAAATAAAATAGTCTTTAGGCCCTACTGAAAAGTTAAGAGTGATGCAGCAATTTTTAATTCATAGTGGAGGAAGTTCCATAGTGCAGGAGCCACAACAGAGAAGGCCCGGTTTCTGGCTGAAATTTCCCTAACCTCTCTCCATGGTGGCACAACCAGCAGTGCTCCCTCAGATGACCTCAGAGAATGAGCCGGCTTGACATGACCTGGTGTGGGATGAGCGTGTCATCCCCTTGGGTTGTGTCTGCATGTGTGCCAGTTGGAAGATGCACAGTTCCAAGATACCAGCGCACAGCCGGCACATGCTCCTCTGAAGGAGGGTCAACCAACCCCTCCCTCAGAGGAGTGTACACTGACGAGTGTCACTTCCTGGGGTGCATCACCTTGGTGCACTGTCCACCAGTTGCACTAGTGTCACAACGCCCCTGCCGGATTGTACGGAAGGAGGCAGTCTCTCAAGTATGCTGTTCCCAGGCTGTTTAGGGCTTTTAAGTTCATACTTAGCACCGTGAATTTGTCTCTGAACTGCACTGGCATCAGTGCAGCCACCGAAGCAGCTGTGTGACAGAGTCAAACTGTCGAGCTCCAGCAACTACATGAGCCACCTCATTCTGAACCAGCTGTTACTTCCAAACTGTTTTCAAGGGCAGTTCCCCATAGAGTGCGTGTCTATTCTTGATGTCACCAAGGCATGGGCCACTGTGGCCAGATCTGATTGACTCAGGTACAGTCACAATGGTGCACCAGTCACAATAGTACAGCCGGGCAAAGGTACTCCTGGCCACAATTGGCACCTGGCCATCCAGGAGCAGTTGTGAATCCAGTATCACCCCCATGCTGCAAATCCGCTCATTCAGGGGGAGTACAACCCCATTCAGAGCAAGGTGACAAAAATTGCTTGTACTGCAAGACAAATTTATTAGAAATATTTGTCTAGCAAAACACTTTCAATCCAAAACACTCTCAATCCAAGGTTTTACTGTATATATTTAACTTAAGAACATCTAAAATTTGTATCCGGCCCCTCTTCCATTTTGGATGAAGCAGCAAAGCTGTGTTTATCATTGCTATTCGATGGGATCATAAGTAGCTTATTTTCCTGTGTGAAAAAGAACATGGCCTGTTCAGTTGATGTATTGCCAAATATTAGAGGTTTCTGGCTACAAGGTGAGAGCATGAATTTCACTGGGGTCTGATTCCCAGCACAGCTGAAGCCAATGGTAGAAATGGTTATAACATCAATGGGTGAGTCAAAGACATATCAATTCACACATTCTTGAGTTTTTGAGATTTTCATTGGTCTGTTGTTCAGGCCAAAATTTCTTGGGGGTTTGAGTCTTTTCCAGATCTCCAAAACTATGCCTTTCCTTTATGAGTTTTATGCAGTCCCAAATCTGTGAATGATCCTTCATAGACCTGACAGTTCTGAGTCTGAGAATAAGGCTGCAATCCTAAAGACACTTTCCTGGGAGTAAGACCGATTGAACACAATGGGGCTTACTTTTGAATAGATGTGGCTAGGATTGTGCTCTAAGGCATGCTCTTCCTGTCTCTTATGGGTGGGCAACTGGTGTCATACGGGTACTATAATTAGAAATCAAGGCTTTTCTACTCCGAGCAAAAATAGCAACTCTATTTTATTTTCCCCTTATTAAAACGGAAAGCAGGACATGTATCATCATCACAGAAGAGGAAGGTGCAAGAACAGTTTAGACTTGCTGAAGAACTCCTGGCAGTTTTACAATAATAAGTTAGCAATGTTTAGCTTTCCAATCTGCATAAAAGCCATTCTGTCATTTATTTAACACTGGATTGGAAGTTGTGTTTATTAATGGGATTTTATGTTTGCATTCACTTTCCATTGCTTTGACATACATCTAGTGACAGCTCACTAAGTAGTGCTCTTAGCCTGACAAGGACATTGTTGTCAGCAAGCTTGGGAAAAAGGGATTCACTGATTGCCAGGAAGTTCTGTGAATGGGGCAAGTATGGGCAGAGGTTATGAATACAGTATTTATAGGCATGCACAATTTCATCAAAAGCTGATTTGCACCCTTGGGGGCTAGTAGTCAGCAACAGAAAACCATGCCTGGTCCATGCCTAGTGGGTTATAAGAATAAGATTGGACGTTTAAGAATGAGACCTGCCAGAATGATTCAACCCTGCCAGATCAGTGTTAGCTGGTGTGGAGTGAGTCTGAATCTTAAATACATAAATCTGGCATCACTAAATAAATCTGCAGTCAAATACGGAATAAATTGAAATCTCTTTGGAATCTGGCCTGTTATACACTTACACCCATACCTAGACTGAAGGATTTGACCATCCTTGCCTTACATAAAATCTTTCTTCCATCTTCCATTGCTAATTACACCCTTACGTTATCCTTCAATCAATTATCTATAGACAGTAGTTCGTATATTTAAATTCTGCATGTATAAAATACTGTACCTTCATCTTGTAAACATCAAAATTCAAACTGGTGGGAGACCAGCATTTGAAGAAGCAAGATGCAGCCAAGCCTCAAATTACTGTGCAATATTGAGATTCCTTTGGATCCAGAAATTAATAAGAAAAAAATATCCCTGGTGAAAAGCGAAAGACGGGAAAGAGCAGATGAGATCAGATGGGCAAACCGCAAGTCAGACCAAAAAATTCCAGATGAGGAGGTACAAGTGATGCAATCTGAGAAGTGCCATGGGTACATGTACATATTTGTTCTCTTGGGGCTCCTGCCTGTTATTGGAAAATATTTCCTAAAGGGACAGATGAGTTCATGAAAGCCATGAATTAGAGCTGCTTTTGGTTTAGAATAGGGTGGCAATCAAGATGAAAGCAAAGAAAAAAAATCTGAATCAGGAGGTCTGGTCCCATAGTGCAGAATGGAACCATCTTTCCGTCATTGAGCCCATAGGAAAATAATGTTAGATCCCAAGAAACCACTGTACTCTCTGAATTTTATGAATCTAAAGTGTAGGGGGATTGATCACAAAGGATGATCAACATCTCCAATGTCTGATGTTTCCTTCTCCATGCTGGCTATCCCTTGCCTTGTTGAAGGTTGCTGGCCCAACAATAAGCACTGACCCACCCCAAGTTGCCCCTCACAGCATTTGTGGATAATGATAACAGACTCATGGATAACAAGAGGTAGGTTGCAATTCTGCCCCTCACGGATAAGGGAATTTGCAGATAGTGAATTTACATATAACAAGAACCGATGGTAGCTGCTATTAAGGATTGCAAAAATAAGCATTTAGTTTCAAACCTCCCTGGTTGAGCAATCACATTTCTGTTGGTCTGCAAGGATGTTCACTTTTTCACAGTATCCAGATTTTGCAACTGTTTTCTTCCAGATGAGCTGGGAAGTCACAAATTGTCCATTTGCTGGCTCTTCCAAATCACCCATCTGTATTGATCAACTTCTACTTCTTTTCTTCCAGAGTTGAACATCTCATTAAGTGAGGTGATCCACTCAATACAGTCCACTTATCCATCAAAAATACAATACTGCAAACACCGGGGAAGACATTTGCTTTTTATTAAAGTCTCAGTCAGCCACTGGTTCTTGACTTTGAACATCCATAAATTCATAGAACATCCCCCCTGGTTGATAAATATGGGGAGGAAAGAACTGTTAGTAATAACACTGACAGAATGCTTGCGATCAGCACTCAGAAACACACTTAATTTAAAACTAAATGAAGATTTCAACATAAAAGCAGCAAAAGATCACAGTGATCAGACTAGTCTTTTATTGGCACATATTGTTGACAAAAAAAGAAACAATGCAGTCCTTTTATTCCAAGAATTGTTTTTCATGGAACAGGAAATGATTGTTAAGAACTATGCAAACCAATGGAAAAATGGCTGTTGTCTCCAAAATATTTTGGACCTGTCCCTTTAATAACAGTCGAAGTTATTCTTGGTTGATTCTTGAGGAAACCTTTTCATGAGAAGATATCTGCCAACCACAGAGATTATTTGGCATGATTCATGGTTACCTTGAATGCGTTACATGCGGCAACCTGGGAAGAGGATGTTGACATATTGCTCATCCATAGAATCAGCTGATGTTGCAACCGATCTGCCTTACAACCATTAGAGCCCCAGCGACCTAATAATGCCACAATGATAATCATGAGTGATCAAGATTTAAAAATTTGAATGGCAAGAATTCAAACTTGTTGGTTTTTGCCAATCGAGTAGAAAAAGTGAAATTTGCAGTAAAGTTTCTGGGTTTCCAGCTCAGAATTAACATGTATGGAATGTACTGTGGGATGATTATCATGCACTGATTTGTTATCTATGTAGTATGTGCACAAACAGAAGCTGTGACTGGGTTTAGGTAGATTATCCTTTATAATTCATTAAATTGCTAGACTATGAGGCATCCACCTACTATTCATTCATTCATTCATGCATTATTCTCTTTTGGAATGATGTTCGGCTGGTGCATGTTCTGCCCATAGAAAAGACAGATGTGGCTTTTAAAAATCACAATATTACACTGGAGAAATGCTTTAGAACATACCTTTGCTATGGACATATTGGTTTAGCAGATGTTCCAAATCCTCCAAGGACTCTGGGAACCATGGTTGTGTGAGCGGAGCCAAGTATTTAAAATAATTCTTAGCATCCTTACCAAATGACATGCCAAGTACTCTCTAGGGGATGCCGTGTCAGTCAAACTGATATTTGTTTTCAGAGCATGTCAAATGTGTCGTTCAGACAGAGTTGAGTTGGTTCCATAATGCTAGGAGATCAAGTAGTCTAGTATGCTAGCTGCTTAGCTTTCACAGTGTAATTCTATTGTTTGCTTTGGTAGTGGCATTGCTAAGGTGCGCAGGTTGCACCTGGTGATGCATGCGCAGGGGATGTAACATCACTACTGGTAAAAAATTTTAAATCTTGATTTTTTCTAAATGTATCTCCATGTTACATATTGATTGATATGCAGAATGCAATGAAACAAATCCTAATGAAATCTCTCTATTTTATTAAAGTTTAGAGCCGAAAAACCAATAAAGTATCTTGCCATGTATCTTACCATGCCAATTGGTTGCCCTCGTTTCTATTGTTTAGTGATGCCACCATGCTTTGATCAGTTTCTGAACCAAACATGTTCCCCATTTTCCTTGCCTAATGCAGATATAGGTCTACCTTCCTAACTATCTCTTGATCTGGGTGGGAATGTGCATTTTCAAACTTCATAATGAGCAAGGCTTCATAATGTGCACATAGGGCACATTCCAGAGTAACTATGGGAGCACGTAAGAGACATTACGTTCACCCATAGTTACTGCACCACCTAGTGAAAACCTATGGGAAATTCATATTGCAATCCAGAGTAACTTGTTCTTACTCCAGAGCAAGGACTCCCCATAGTCACTCTGGATTTCACCCATATTCAAGGTCAGTCCTGAGTCTTGGCACCTGAGGCAGCAGAAGTGTGCATTTCATTCCTCACAAATAGACTTGCGTGAGATCCATTATGGGCTGTGGGTGGTGCAAGTGGTTAAGACACTGTGCCTGTTAACCAGTAGGCCAGGGTTCAAGACCCGGGTCCCCACAAGACAGGGTGAGCTCCTGTCCTTAGCCCAGCTCTGCGACGCAGCTGGAACCAATCGTATTGGCTCTGCCTTTCTACTGGACTATTTCAGTGAGGTGGAAAGGTGGGATTTGCTGCTTGGGTAACAGCCTATCCTCCATATCAATCTACCCAGGCCTTCGTGCTTTGGAGAGGACACTCAGAGCACAATACCATAGTCTTTTGAGGCTGATGGATGCCAATAAAAAAATAAAAAAGCAGATGACTTCCATAACCATAAGTGAAGCGATATGGTTATAAGATGTTCTTTGCACACCTTACCATACATTCCTTGTGGCCATGTACAACATCTTTTTTTCATTGAAGATTTACCCTGCAATCCAGAGTAACTACGGGAGCACGTAAGAGATAGTTACTGCACCACCTAGTGAAAACCTATGGGAAATTCATATTGCAATCCAGAGTAAATTGTTCTTACACCGGAGCAAGAACTCCCCGTAGTTACTCTGGATTAGCCTATTAATTCTTGGAATGAAAAACAATTTATGGAAAGAAAGGGTTACAGGTGTCCCCCACTTTCTGACAGTTTGTTTTCTGATATTCTGCTCTTTTAACACTTTTCAATTATATCCAGAACTCATTCATTCAAACTGCTCCACTCTTTCAATCTCTCGCTGCTGGTCTAAATGTTTATGGCTGCAATCCTGGGAGTAAGACCCATTGAACACAATGGGACTTACTTTTGAGTAGACATGGTTAGGATTGTACTTTCTTAGTCTGATCTTGTAGGTACTCGTCATGTGCTTGGACCAAATTTTTATTCCTGAACATATTTCTGGACTTTCTGCAATTGGACTTTCTGCAATTTGGCCTAAATGTTGGAGAAAGTTGCCTTTGCAATTCATCAAACAAGTCCAGCATTTCTTCAGAGTTCATGATATCCTCGAGGCACTGAATTCATTCTCAGACTGTGACCATCACAGGAAGGGCTGGATCCTGATGCTTCTGCGTGTGTTTTGTGGCCAGTGACTATCTCTAAATCACTTGGGAGTATGTCAGCTACTTCTCCGCCAGATGTTTGCAGCCGATGGTGTAGGGTTCTTCTGTTGTCCTTTGTGACTTAGTAACCTTTTCTCTCCCCCCTTCCGCCTTTTTCAGTGTCATCATTTCCAACACATCATTATCAGTCCATTAGTCGAGAACACAGGATGTTTGATTCTGAGTTGTGACAAGCAGCAGAAGGCAGATCTCTGTTCTCAAATGGATGGTGGCCTTTTGGCTTCCTCACAACATATTCAAGGCATCTATTTGTCACAATGAAATGGCAACTTTTAGCAGTCAAAAATGCTTGAATTAAAAAATGCATGTTTAATGTGTGCACAACCCTACTCAGCCTTTAAGTCTGCAATCCCGAGCTCCAGTTAGGCCTGTTTAAGCCCTGCTTGAGTCCTATGTTGACTTGGGGGTGTCAGAAAGTGCCACAATACACTTCAGCATTACTCTTGGAGGAGGGGTAGGCCAATGCACAGACATGTGCTTGCCTCCCTACATCACCGCAGGAACAGGAAGATATGAGTTGTGCCGGCCTAGGTGAGGATTGCCCCCTAAGTTCCATTAAGGACTAATCTACCCACAGAAATGTTGCATGATATGATACAGGTAGGGAGGAGGTAGAATATATAAGAAAATTAGACTATAGTTTGGTTGTGTACAAGTTTTTCTTTCTCACTCAATTTTCTTTTTCTTTTTTAAATAACGAAAAAACTAATATTTTAATTAGCTTTTTTGTTATTTAAAAAAGAAAAATAATGAACTCCTATTAGCTTGAATTGAAAGAGACCCAATAAGTAATAAGTTCATCTTTGTTGGATACCAGAACCACCTTAAAAGATTTTTTAAAAAACTGTATTTCCCTTTCCCTACATGTACATTTAAGAGCAAAGTCCTGAAGAACCCTTAGACCAGCACAAGTCCTTGGCGCTGGTCCACAAGTGCAGCAAAAGTGCCATAACACTCTCATACACCACTCATGGGGGAGATCGGCTGGTGCATAAGTGTGCACCAGTCCTTCATACTTCTGTAGGATCAGGGGAAGAGGTGAGTTGCATTGGCCAAGATTGAGGTCTGAGAAGGAAGGTGGTGGGCAAGGATGAGGCAGGTGTTTTTGGATGAGGATGGTAGGTGGCAGACAGGACTATGGGTGGGTGCAGAAGGTGGGGCTGGGACCCAGCAGTTATACCAGATTCAAGCCTTGAAATCAGTGACTCAGCTCTGAATAGACCTACTGGGGCTGCTGGAGTTTTCCCTTGCCCCACCATAGTGCAGCAGCAGTCTCAATAGATTTATATGTGGATCCCAGTATCCACTGGCCTTTGTGCATGCTAGATCCACAGATACTGCAGGACCACACTGTGCAGGTTATGCCTCATTATCAGTGTATTTAAAAAAAATCAGTGGATACCAAATCAGAAACTAGCTTTAAAGATCCACTTCCTGGTTTCTCGTTCCACTATTGTCATCCCAAAACGCAGAACAGTATAATATCTTATCCACCAGTTTGGGTGACTAATGGAACCTAATTGAATCAAATTATAATTATTTAACAGCACAAAGGTGGAGAATTGGATTTTGTTGCTCTTTTCCTTCCCGTAAGGCACATAAAGGAGGACCTAATATTGGTGGTGAGACGAATCAGTGGATACCAGTGATACTTTTTGGTGGTTGCACCCCAGCAATGGAACTCCCTTCCCTTTGACCTAAGAACTGTCCCTCCTTATACAGTTTTTGGCGGGGCCTATAAACATTCCCGTGGGCAAAAGCTTTTTAGAGATATTGGGGATGTTGTGTTTTAAATTTTAGCCAATGTTTTTATGACTTTTAGGGTGGTGGGCTGTTTTAAATTCTTAAATGTTTTTAAATGTGTATGTTAGCTGCCTTGAGTCAGCTTTGCTGAGAAAGGTGGGATAAAAATCCTGTTAATAAATTAATAAATAAATACCAAATCATTGGTTAATGCAGTGATTTTCAACCTTTCTCATCTCACGGCAAAATTGTCAAGGCACAACATCAATTGTTTTTACCATTGACAAGGCACACCATATTGTTCAAATCCCCTAATTTTCCTATGAATGAATGTCAGTCCCCAAATTCCCATGGCACACCTGAGGACTATCTGTGGCACACTGGTTGAAAATCACTGGGTTAATGAGACAGGCCTTGCAGAGGTACCAGTGAAAATCTTTAGTGAGGTTGCTGTAGCTCAATAGTGGAGCCCATTCTTGGCATATGGTGCTGTCATCCTGGATAGGGATGGGAAAAATTTATGTGAAAACCAGTATCTAGAGTCCTGAAGAGCAAATGTTGATGCCAGTCAGGGTAGTCAGCTCTGAGCTAGATGGCCATTGATCTGATTCAGTATAGGCAGCTTCATGTGCTCTGTGATAGTTTACACATGTCTAGATCTGGAACAGTTCCAGCCATTGATCAATCTTCCCCTGAAGGGCAGATCTTCCAAGGAAGGAATAAAATGTTCATTTTCTATTTGTGTTGGACTAGTTTCAATATAACTGACTTTTCTGACTATCTCTCAGGATATTCCTGGCTCGAAGAAGTAAAGAACAGCAAGCATGTTAATGTGCAGAGTGTGCTTGCCCTGACCCTGGGCTCTGTGTCTGTGCCACAAATGTGCACATGGAGTTTCTGTGTTACTTTGCTACTGGGTTCAACAGGAGGGAAAACTCTGTTTTCCCCTTTGGGCAGTAACATACCCTCTCTACTGAAGTGTGTGCAGTGTGGAAGGTGTGTGTGTGTGAAAGCACATAGGTGTACCATCCTGGAACGTACTCCCGAAATTGCCCATGGAACTGCAGTTGGCCCTCAAAAGAATGCTACAATTTGAATCTAGAGAATTTCCCTCCCATAGCAAACAGTTTCTTGGGGGGATTTTCATTGGGACTATGCACAGGGAGAAATGTTAATATCTCCTGATCCAGACCCTTGTTCCAGACGCCCATCCTGCAACCGCTCTTTAAAAAACCAACTGAAACGTATTTCATGTCATGCCTTTTTTGATCTATATACAGTGATACCTTGTAAGACAAATAACTTTCTAAGAAGAATGCTTTGTAAGACAAACAAAAATTTCTAAGGAATTCTGCTTTGTAAGACAAACAGTTCTGGCAAAGTTTGGCAAACAGTTTTACAAGGAAAATTTGTTATAAAACGAACAAATTGATGGATTTGCATTGTGAGCAAGAGGTTCTGGAGGAGATCTCATCTGCAGAGGAGGAGGAGAATAAGGAGGAGGAATCCCTCCCATCAAATGACATTAAGAACCTTTGTAAACATTTGGAAATTGTGCAACATTTTGTAGAAAAGCACCATCCAAATAAGGCTGTAGCAGGGCAAGCAATGAATTTGTTGAATGACACTGCAATGTCATATTTCTGTGAAATCCTCAATGAGACACAAAAGCAAGTGTCATTAGAAGGTTCCTTGTGAAAGTTGCTCAAAAAGACACCAGTGACTCTTAGTGAAAATTAGTCATCCTTGGCCAGAAAGGTTTTTCTTTTCTGTTTTTACCTTACAGTGTATTACAGTGTTTTTTAATTAAAAGCAGGCCTCCATCAGTGTTGAAAGACTATGGTATCATGCTCAGCACTGCATACGCTGCATATGAAGCACGAAAGCCTGGGTTGGATTGTTATGGAGGATAGGCTGTTACCCAAGCAGCAAATCCCCCCTCTCCACGCAACTGAATTACTACAATGGAAAGGCAGAGCCGATACGATTGGATCCAGCTATGTCGCAGAGCTGGGCTAAGGACAGGAGCTCACCCTGTCTTGTGGGGCCGACCCGGGTCTCGAACCCTGGCCTGCTGGTTAACAAACACAGTGTCTTAGCCACTTGCGCCACCCACAGCCTTTAATTAATATTGTATTTGCATCCTTCAGTCTCGAAAGACTATGGTATCATGCTCTGACTGGAAGTCCTGAAACAACATCTAGTGTGACTAAAGAGGCCAATTTGAGAGTGGGAATCCCTTCCACACTGAGGACAAATAAATTCCGTCCCCTGCCCAGGTCCCAGGTTTCGCTGCTTTCGGGTCTGTCTCTTTGCTTCAGCCTGCCGAACAAGTGTCTCTTCCAGTTGGAGAAGGCCATGCTGGGTCTTTCGCCTCCACGCTGAACGGTCAGAGGTCAAGTTTTCCCAGCTGTTGATGTCCATTCCCAAGGCCTTTAGATCCCTCTTGCAGATGTCCTTGTATCGCAGCTGTGGTCTCCTTCTTGGGCGCTTTCCCTGCACTAATTCTCCATATAAGAGATCTTTTGGAATCCGACCATCAGCCATTCTCACGACATGCCCAAGCCAGCGTAGATGCCACTGTTTCAGAAGTGTGAACATGCTAGAGATTCCAGCACGTTCCAATACTGCGTCATTTGAGACTTTGTCACGCCAGGTGATGCCAAGAATACGTCGGAGACAGCGCATATGGAAGGTGTTCAGCTTCCTCTCCTGCCATGCATAAAGGGTCCAAGACTCGCTGCAGTACAAGAGTGTGCTCAGGACGCAAGCTCTATAGACCTGGATCTTTGTATGTTCCGTCAGCTTCTTATTAAGCCATACTCTCTTTGTAAGCCTGGAGAATGTAGTAGCCGCTTTACCAATGCGTTTATTCAGCTCAGAGTCTAAGGAGAGAGTGTCAGAGATAGTTGAGCCAAGGTACACAAAGTCATGGACAACCTCCAGTTCATGTTCAGAGATTGTGATACAGGGAGGTGGATCCACACCCTGACCCATGACTTGTGTTCTCTTCAAGCTGATTGTTAGTCCAAAGTCTTGGCAGGCTTTGCTAAAACGGTCCATAAGTTGTTGAAGGTCTTCGGCAGAGTGAGCAGTAACAGCAGTATCGTCGGCGAAGAGGAACTCATGCATGCAATTCAGCTGGACATTGGACTTTGCTCTTAGTCTGGAAGGATTGTAGAGTTTTCCATCTGATCTGGTCCGGAGATAGATTCCCTCTGTTGCGTTTCCAAAAGCATGCTTCAGCATGACTGCAAGAAAGATCCCAAATAAAGTTGGTGCGAGGACACAGCCCTGCTTCACTCCACTTCGGATGTGAAAGGAGTCTGATGTTAAGCCATCAAAAACTACAGTGCCCTTCATGTCCTCGTGAAAGGACCTGATGATGTTGAGGAATCATAGAATCATAGAATCATAGAATCATAGAGTTGGAAGGGACCTAGTAGGTCATCTAGTCCAACCCCCTGCCTGCAGCAGGAATTCCCCCTAGAGCATCTCCAACAGGTGCTCATCGAGCCTCTGCTTGAAGATCCCCAGTGAGGGAGAGTCCACCACCTCCCTTGGCAATCTGTTCCACTGCCGAACCGCCCTCACAGTCAGGAATTTTTTCCGGATTTCCAGCCGGAATCGCCTCTCTTGCAGTTTGTACCCATTGGTTCTAGTTCTGCTTTCAGAAGCAGCTATGAACAAATTGGCCCCTTCCTCCCTATGACAGCCCTTCAGGTATCTGAAGAGGGCAATCATGTCTCCCCTCAGCCTCCTCTTCTCCAGGCTGAACATCCCAAGTTCCCCCAACCTTTCCTCGTAGGGCTTCCCTTCCATCCCACTGATCATTCTTGTCGCTCTCCTCTGGACTTGCTCCAGTTTGGCTGCATCCTTCTTAAAGTGAGGTGCCCAGAACTGAACACAGTACTCAAGGTGAGGTCTCACCAATGCAGAATAAAGAGGAACTATAACTTCTCGTGACTTGGAAGCTACAGTCCTCTTAATGTAACCTAAAATGGAATTTGCCTTCTTTGCAGACACATCACACTGCTGACTCATGTTCAGCTTGTTATCCACGGCGACTCCAAGATCCCGCTCACATGTTGAAAGCTTAGGTGGGCATCCAATCTTGGGGAGGATTTTAAAAAGGCCATCCCTACTAACCAAATCAAAAGCCTTTGTAAGGTCTATGAAGGCTACAAAGAGTGGCTGTCTTTGTTCCCTACATTTCTCTTGCAACTGTCGAAGGGAAAATACCATATCAGTGGTGGACCTGTTGGCTCGAAATCCACACTGTGATTCAGGATAGATTCTCTCTGCAAGCACCTGAAGCCTCTTCAGTATGACACGGGCAAGCAGCTTCCCTACAACACTAAGAAGAGAGATGCCACGGTAGTTGTTGCAGTCACCCCTGTCGCCTTTGTTCTTGTACAGTGTGACAATATTAGCATCCTTCATGTCCTGTGGTACTCCACCTTCCCTCCAACAAAGGCAGAATATCTTGTACAGTTCAGTGGAGATGGTCCCTCTACAGCACCTCAGAACTTCAGCAGGGATGTTATCTTTCCCGGGTGCCTTGCCAAAAGCAAGGGAATCCAGGGCTTCGTTTAGTTCTTCTAAAGTTGGTTCACTGTCGAGCTCCTCCAAGACAGGCAGGCACTCAATGTTGTTTAATGCTTCTTCAGTTACTGCATTTTCTCTGGAGTATAGCTCAGATTAGTGCTGCACCCAGCTTGCCATCTGTTGTGCTCGGTCCTGGATGACCTCACCTGTAGCGGACTTAAGCGGGGCAGATTTCCTCACTGTTGGACCTAAGGCCTGCTTGATGCCATTGTACATCCCCTTGATGTTGCCTGTGTCAGCTGCTACCTGGATCTGAGAGCAAAGCTGCAGCCAATAATTGTTAGCACATCTCCTGGCAATCTGTTGGACTTTGCTACGGGCGACTCGCAGGGCTTGAAGGTTGTGCTCACTAGAACAGGCTTTGTATGCAGTTAGAGCTCTCCTCTTTTCCTCAAGGGCTGGTGTCAGCTCCTCCAAGTGGGCTTCAAACCAATCTGCTGTCTTTCTAACCTGCTTACCAAAAACTGACAAGGTGGTAGTATAAACAGCATTCTTGAAATGTTCCCATCGTTCAGAAGTGTTTGCTTCAGCCGGGCCTGGGAGAATTTCCTAGAGTGCATGGTCAAATTCCAACAGTTTTTCCAGACTGCGGGTCTTGCTGATGTTAATTCGTGGTCTTCCTTCCTTCTTTGAGTGATGCAGCCTCTTTGCTTGCAGTTTTACTCTGCTGCACACCAAGGAGTGGTCAGTATCGCAATCAGCACTCTGATAGCTACGTGTGATCTTAATGCTGGGAAGGCTGGAGCACCTGGTGAGGATCAAGTCAAGCTGATGCCAATGCTTCGATCTAGGGTGTTGCCAAGACACTCTGTGTTGAGGCTTTGTGTTAAAGAATGTGTTGCTAATGCAAAGATCATGAGAGCAGCAAAACTCCAGCAGGCGTTGGCCGTTTTCATTCATCTTCCCAATGCCAAAACGACCTAGAAAAGCAGGCCAAGAACTATGGTCAGATCCAACTCTTGCATTAAAATCACCAAGGATAAACAATGGTTCTTTCTCAGGGATTTTCTTGATAGTGGCAGCCAGATCATCATAGAATTTGTCTTTGGATTCTGCTGAAGATGATAGTGTTGCATATGCACTAATAAGAGTGACCAGCCCTACTGATGTCTGTAGCTGCAGAGACAGAATTCTTTCACTTCCTCCAGTAGGTGGAATAATGGATCCAAGTAGGGTGTTTCTAATTGCAAAGCCAACCCCATATTCCCTAGTCTCACTTGATGGCTTTCCCTGCCAGAAGAATGAGAATTTTCTCTCCTTAACAGATGCTGAGTCTGGCAGCCTTGTCTCTTGAAGGGCAACTATGTCCATCTGCAGTCTGCTCAGCTCCATATCAATGACAGCTGTCTTATGTACATCATCCAATTCTCGCAAGTCGTCAGAAAAGCCGGGGGTCATTGTCCGAACGTTCCAGGTGCCCAACTTAAGGGCTGAAGTTTTCTTATGTTTGTTGCATGGTGCTGAGTTGTCGATCTGCTTGTCGGTTTTCACCCTAAACCCCACGCACCCAGTGAGGTTAACAGACTGTGGCGAGGCAGCATCCTACTGGCTGGGGGCTGCCCAGCTTAAGGTGGGCGATAGCTGCCCAATGAGGCACAATGACCTCTCCCACCGTCAGAAGTAGCCCCTGGCATCAAGCTCTTCGCCAATCGAGCAGTGACTTATAACCGGTAACTGCCACTTCCCGTGTTGTTTCCACGCTGAACGCGAGGCTGGAGTTCCTCTCCAGAGCACGAAGGCCTGGGTAGGTTTTTATGGGGGATAGGCTGTTACCCAAGCAGAGAATCCTCCCTCTCCATGCCACTGAAATAGTCCAGAAAGGCAGAGCCAATACGATTGGTTCCAGCTGCGTCACAGGAGTTACCAGAACATGACTGTAACACAGTCACGAACTGCTTTCGGGACTCTGGCTCCGGATTTTTCCTCGAGATTTTCTCCTGAAGCCTTTCCCATGAATGGTATAGCCACAAGGCAGCGGCGGTTTAGTGGGAGTTTTCCTTCTCCTAGGTAGGTTTGATAAGGACTCACTCTCATGATTTACACAGTCGCATGATTGAGTCACACTCAGTCTGAGTCACACTGAGTCACACTCAGTCTCATGCTCCACTACGAGAGGCAATGCAGAACACTCCTCCCGTACAAGCATCCAGCAGGGTAAGACCCAGTGCACTGCTCCAATTCCAAACAAAGGCTGCAAACATTGAGGCATACCAAAGACGTCCCCCCACTCAAAAGAGAAGGAAAAAGAAAGAAAAAAAAAGGAAAACCAGCACTATGAGTCCCAGAGAGCCCCTCCTCTCTCACAGGAAGGAAACTCTAGAAATAACCGGGACCTCCCCCCACTCAAAAGAGAGAAGGAAAACCAGAACCATGAGTCCCAGAGACCCACACCTCTCTCACAGGAAGGGAACTCTAGGAACAACAGGGACCTCCCCCCACTCAAAAGAAAGAGGAAAACCAGAACCATGAGTCCCAGAGAGCCCCTCCTCTCACACAGGAAGGAAACTCTAGAGACAACAGGGACCTCCCCCTACTCAAAAGAGAGAAGGAAAACCAGAACCATGAGTCCCAGAGACCTGCACCTCTCTCACAGGAAGGGAACTCTAGGAACAACAGGGACCTTCCCCCACTCAAAAGAAAGAGGAAAACCAGCACCATGAGTCCCAGGGAGCCCTTCCTCTCTCACAGGAAGGAAACTCTAGAACAACAGGGACCTCCCCCCAGTCAAAAGAGAAAAGGAAGAAAGAGAAAAATTAATATTAATAAATTAATATTACAGTAATTGTGTTCTGTATAATATTACAGTGTTTTGAATTCAATTACAGTGTTTTGTCATCATTTTTACATAAGTTAATATTTTTATATGAATATTTTTGGGTTGTGGAACCAATCATCTGAGTTTCTATTATTTCCCATGGGAAAATCCGCTTTGTATAAAGAACGCTATGAAAGACAAACATGCTTCTGGAACAAATTATGTTTGACTTACAAAGCATAACTGCATATAAAAAAAGTCACTGACTGACTCATCAACCAAAGCCAAAACCGCTCGGCGTCAAAATGTGAAATTTGGGGTGGGTGTTCCTTCCGTACCAGAGGGAGTCACTAAGAACCAGTTTTCAGAAATTCCAATCAGAAGGGGGTTAAAAGGGGTGCAACGTGGGGATGCACATGGGGGTATGTTGCGCATGGGGATATTGCACATGGGGTGCTGATGCGCATGGGGGTTGATGTGCATGGGGTGTTGATGCTCATGGGGTGTTGATGTGCATTGGGGTTTGATGCACATGGGGGATGGCGTACGGGGAAATTTTACTACTGCAACCCAGGTACGTTTCCGCTAGTTATCTAATATTCTAGGTCAAGAGTTCTAACTGTCAAGGAATTTATTGAAACAAGCTGGGGATTGTTTTGGACACCATCTATGTTGTTTCAGCTTGCCCAGGAACTACTCTAATAAAAGAGATCACATTGCCAACATTGTCTCTTTCATTCCCTTGCTTCAACCAAGGATCAGCACATTAAATCAGAGTAAATGTATCACTAGCATAGCAAAAGAGACAGCATTGCGGAGAGTTAGGATGATTGGGAGAGCAAAGATGGTGTAGTGGTTAGAGCTGAGACCTGGAAGAGCCAGGTTCAAGTCCTCTGTCAGCCATGAAACGTCTTGGGTGACTCTGGGTCAATCACTCACTCTCATCTTCACCTACCTCACAGGGTTGTTGTGAGGACTTTGTCAGCCACCTTGGGCATTTGCATGAGAAAGGTAAGAAGTAAATAAATAAAATAATAGGTGCTTTGTAGAATAGAGCATCAGGTAAAAGAACTGCTAGCAACTAAACTAATGAAAAAGGACTGGTTCTGCCAAATATCTGATCACACACACACACATATATACACACACACACACACACCGTATATCCAGTAGCAATCTTCCTGACCTCAAGACTTATTGCATCGTACCTTACTCATGTTGACCTGGCCTCTATCCTATCTGGAACACCTTCTTAAATCTCAAAACATCCCACAATATATCTCTGGGAGCATTTGAAACCACAAGATAGCTATATCATGTTGCCATTCCTTGCATCTGGAATTCAGAGGTTGGACCTTTAAAACCTGGAAGTTGCATAAGGCCGTTAAGCCTTGTAACCTGCGATGAACTCTTCTGCCATAACTCTGTCCAACCTCCTTTTAAAGGCATCTGGGCCAGAAGCCACCATAACATCCTGTGGCAAGGAGTTCCACAAATTAATTTCATGCTGTGTAAAGAAATATTTCCTAGTGTGTAATTGATCTGTGAACGCCTTGCCATAGAATGTTGTGTTGACACCTGATCTAAATATATTTTAATATAGGGCAGATTTAAGGAGGAAAATTTTAAATCCTTATATGGCATGGGACTGGGATAGCTTAAGGACTGCTGTCTCTCACACATTCCCAGTTACCCCCTATAAAATTAGACTCTACTTAGGAAACCAGTACCATCTGATGGTTGAAAATGCTGCAAGGTATAGGGCCTTTTCTGCTGTGGCAGTGTATCTGCAGAATCAATTTCTAGAAGATCTGAAGGGAGCGCATCTTATATAGTTTCCAGTGGGTTTTAAAAACATTTCTATTTCATTTGACTTCTTAAGATGGAGTGTGCTCCTAGGGTCTTCTTTTTTTATAATTGTGAATATATTTTACCTTAGGCTGTTAAAATGGATTTAAAATGGATTTAACTATTTGATGGCCTCCTACAGGATTTATGGGTGAGAATTCTGCCAGGACCTTATAGAGAAACTTAATATTTTTAAAGTTTGGGGTGGAATGATAGGAAGGAAGCAGTGATGGGCCAACGCTGGTTTGGGCCGGATCGCCCGAACCACTTCCTGATTTTGGCCACCCGCTACTGTACCGGTAGCTAAGGGGGGCCAAAAACCTGAGCGGACCAGTTTGCCGCCCAGGGGAGCCCATCACTGCGCCTGTGTCAACCTTGACGCAGGCGGAGTCGCGTCCTAAAGAGGACGTGACTGCGCCTGCGCCAACCTTGGCACACGTGCAGTGCACCAGGATTGGGGCCCGCCCTTGCCCCACCCCTCGCCCCGCTCACCCGCACTGGCAGCACGCTGGGGTGGGTGGCATGCCCTCCCTGGCCCTGCCCCTGCCCCTCCCCGCCCCCTGAGCCCAGCCTGGCCATGCCCACTTCCGGCAAGCCGGTTGTTGGGCCAGGCCAGGCCCACCTCTGGAAGGAAGCTATAATAGTCAAGGACTGCAATACTAAAGACACTTTCCTGTGAGTAAAACCCACTGACCACATTTTTGAGTAGATATGGTTAGGATTGTGCTCTAAGTGATTTATACACAAGTTATGGACAGCCATACAACTTGGAAGAATAAGCCACATAAAATATTTAGGTGCATGATGTGACCTCTTGGTGGCTTCTTTTCTGTTTACCAAGAAAATATATCACCTGTCACACATTTGCCCACATCCTGAAAACTATTGATATTGGCTAGGATATGTGGGCTGTTTGGCTTTCTCAGCATGCAGATTCTTCTGCCAAACTGGTCCACTGACAAGCTCTATCAGGGCTGTCAAAGTTTGTCATCAGGAACAAAGGTTCAGTGCTCTGAATGTGTGCCTTTCTTCCCAAGGGAAATCAATATTTTTTAAAAAGGAATTAATGGGGGAAAAGTGCCTTTAGGCCACTGGTTCTCAACTGGTTCAACGGGGGACACATGAATTGGGAACCAGGTGTTTGGGTGGATACAGAGGGGTTAAGGGAAGAGGACATCAGTGCTGCCATGGTGATTGTTTGCATGGTGGTGTGAACAAGTTGTTGTTGTTTTTAACCTGAGGAGGCAGTGCTGGCATATAGAGGGTCTTGGAGGCTGGCAGCCCCTTCTGATGTCCTCTGTGGCTGCCAAACATCCCTTATATCTGATCTGAAGCTAGTTCCAGTTTTCATGTATGATGGACAGCTGCAACCAGCACTTTGCATGGAGGTAAGCATTCATGCAGAGGATGGCACAGCAAGTGGATTTCTCACTGTGTCCCCCCCAAAAACCCTGCTACAGGTTGGCCTGAAACTAGATCAGACTGGAAACAGTTGGCAGTGATGCAGTGATGTTAGACTGTCGCTGCCAACCTACTTCTAGATGCCCCACCAGCATCTGCCCTGGGCCATTGACATTCACCATGGTAAGTTTGTCCTGACTCAATATGCATTAGATGGCCCTTGGCCATCTTAGCCCTTTTGGCTGCCCTGCACAGTTCATATTTCAATATTTCAATATTTCATATTTCAGTATTTCATATTTCATTTCATATTTCAATGCACAGAACAATATTGCAATCCAGCACACTATCCAGAATTATCCAGAATCTGCATACAGGTACATGCTTGTGAACTCAAAAAACCCCTATTCTTGTGCCAAGGATCATATAATTCAATCTTTACATAATGCTAAAGGCTCTTCTCCATTTCCTGAATGCGGTATTAATTTACTCTGAAGAAAAGCCTGACCTGCCCTGATTTAAGAGCAGGTTAATGGCTGTATTTTTGGTTCAAAAATATAGTAGACAAACATAATTATTCTACAATAAGTGTGTAGATTTCTTGTGGTTTTTAAGAATTGTTGCTGGGTACCTTGGTAATCTCTTCCACTACAGGACTGAAATGCACTTACAAAACCTCTTCAAATCTATGGATGTTTCTCAAAGGTCCCAGGTAATCAAAATATTCACTCACAGCTCACCTCTACTGATAGTTAATGATTTTAAAAAATACATTGAAAGGTAAAGCTTGCACAGATAGATGGAAGATGTTATAATACATTAAATTTTAAAATAAGATCTCTCCACACATTTATGTGGCAATGGGGCAGGAGAAGAAGAGTGCATACCTGCTTACAAATATATGCCCTCAGATATATGTATGTTCATGTCAATACATAGGGCAATGGACATGGCCCTATCAGCATCTATACATAGGTATGTATACCAATACATACATAGGGCAATGGACATGGCCCTATCAGCATCTAGAGTTCACATTGCTTCTCTGTTGGGCAGAAAGTCCAGATATCCTCAATTTCCAGAAGTCTAACAAAAGCATTCTGGAATTTTTTGGTTGCAAATGGTGTTATTTAACTGAATGGGTAGCAATGCAATGGGTTGAACTTGCAAACAGGACTCTTTTAATTTATTTTGCAGGGAAATTTTTCTGAATAGCACTTGTGAGTAAAAGTTTTAGAAATGGAAAGGCATTGCTGGATAACCTAGCACTAAAATTAGTTTTGCATAAAGAAAAGCAGTACCTCAATAGTGTTAAAGGTTTCCAAATGCAGAAGCTGGCCCAGTGGCAACAGTCCTCAAACCACCTATACCAGGTTGGACTCAGTTTTTGCAGAACGTTCCACAAATACACATTTTTTGAGATGTCCTGTTTGACAGTTGGGAAGTACCAGCATGTTTCACATGCTCATAGTTCCTGAAAAACTACAAATTACAACATGTGTATTCTGATAGAGGAAAGCACTCGTAACTTCTCCAGACATACTGATAAAGATAACTTGCTTCTCCTGTTCAAAAACCATATCAAGGCCTATCCATATCACACTAAGAAATGCTTGTGAAATGTAAAAGAGCATGGAGAAAGTTTATATGATGACCTTTAGCTGCTAACACTGAAAGACAAGGTAAGTGGGGGAAGTCCCCAAATAATGACAAGGAAAGTCTTAACAGGAAGCCGGTGGAAAAAAATTTCATCTGCTGAGGATCCTTTGCAATCTCAGGTCATTTTGAGCTTTTTTTAAAATAGGAAGGAAAGATAAGAAAGCAAAAAGAGACAAAGTGGTGTCCTAAAATATCTTCTGGGAGATGCACCAGGTCACCAAGATAAAACCCATTTCATACCTCTGGCTGAGTAGCATTAAATAATTGTTTTGGAATGGCAGGAGAGGACTGTGGTCTGCAAACTTGATATAGCATCCTGGACTCATCTACTTGGACATTTGGAGATTTTGGGAAGAAGGGTGCTCAACTTGATGGACTCTTGCTGTGAATCAGCTGGACTGCTCTTATGTTCTTATGCAAATCTGTAAAGGATAGAGTCCAGCCAACAGAAGAGCAAATAAGCAAGTTTTATGAATTATTTAAACAGCAGCAAAGTATAAATAATACAGGCCTGTGCATATTTTTCTGACTTAAATTAGATATGTTATTGGGTGTATTTGCAGCGCAGAACCCAAAAATGGGTTCAGCATATAAGGTAGATTGAATCAGCATATCAGCATATACGGGAGCTATGCTGTATCCCCAAAAACTAAAAACTAGAGCCAATAGGGCAAAGCCAATGCTGTTTTTCGATTCTGCACTTCCAAAATATCCTAAATTTTAAACATCGTTGGCATCACATATCTCCTTGGCATCATATATATCCTATCCTATCCTATCCTATCTATCTATCTATCTATCTATCTATCTATCTATCTATCTATCTATCTATCTATCTATCTATCTATCTATCTATCTATCAACCCCATGAATAGCGGATGAGGTGTGGGGAGTGCGCATGCTTGGGGGGCTATATATAGGCCCCTCCACACTACAAATACTATCCATGTAACACAGCAGGAAAAAGCACAGCTAAGAGAGCTATATTGGTAAAATTTGGTTGGAAACTAAAAGATTGCAATAGATATTAGTCCTCCTTCCTCATCTGTTTAACTTTTAATGGACATCACTGTTCAGTAATCTGCACTGGCAAATGAATCTAGCCTCTGCCTCATTTTCTGAAAGACTTTCACAGGATGTATATATTGATGCACATTAGAGAAGATAAATACCCATCTGTTTTGTGTTGATCAACCAGCTTTCTTGTTTCCAATTGAAGTTTTTTGCCCCAGCCAGTGAAAATCCTCTTTTTTTTTTTTGAAAGAGCAATTCCCAAAGTTGGAACTCCTAAGGGTTCAATGCCAAAATACTTTGCAATGTGGGACTTCCAGATCTGGGGATTTTCTTTCTTAAAAAACAGCCATAGAAGCACCATGTTTGGATCAGTTACCTCCACCCATGTTAGCTTTTTGAGAAAGGGAAAATATGTCCAGAGCTGGCCCTTATAAACAGTTGGTTGTTTCTTACAGTGAATAGATAAAATTATCTGTGTTGCCCCACCACTAGTCTCTAAGGCTACAATCCAGAGTAACTACAGGACCTTTTACACTGACGTAGTTACGGTGCCACCTATGGGAAACCTATGGGAAATGCATAGAGCAATCCAGAGTACGTGCCTCTTACATTTTCCCGTAGTTACTCTGGATTGTAGGGTTTGGCTGCAATCCTAAAGACACTTTCCTGGGAGTAAGACCTATTGAAAACAATGGGGCTTATTTTTGAGTAGACATGGTTAGGATTGTGCTATAAAACCTGCTATCATTTTAGTACCTGATTCTCCCCCTCTTCTATCTAACACTAACCTTATCTATAAGACAGACAGGCCAATTATTAAGGTTTAAAATATGAGTACATATGAATATAATCTTAATCACACTTTCCTGGGAGTAAATACTATTGAACCCATTGGGAGTTACTTCTGAGTACATGCTTAGGATTGCACTGTAAAGCAACAAAAAACAGCCTCGCTTAACTTAAAATTTCTCAATAGGTTCCCAAGGTCACCAGATGCCAAACCCAAAATTCCTGAACCCCAAGGCCAAAATTCATTCCCACTTTAAAAAATGCCCAAAAATGTATTTTTTTTGTTTCTTTTTCTGTTTTTTGGCCATAACATTTGATAGGAAGGAGATATCTCAAAACCAATTTTTGCATTGGATTCTGCTCTTCAATATGAATCCCACAACATATGACATGATGGTATACTGCACACCATCAGAAAGTTCAAAAATGAAGCCAAAATGTAGGACTCCCAGACAGGAGGCTAAAAATCCGGACAAATCCGGGTTTTCCGGTCATATAATCACCCTGAGTTAGGTTCCTGCTAGCACCTATATGTTTAGGCTTTCACTGTCTGCTTCCTTTCCCACAGTGTTCCAAAGCAAAAGGAAGAAAAAGCTGCCTTTTACAAAGTGTTTGCAAACCAAGAGAGATGAATCATGAGCAAGATGGGGGGATTTGATAACTGCAGATAAGTGAAATTGTGGATATGGCACCCACAGTTATAGGAACTTGAACCTACTTCGCTGTAAGTAAGCCTCACCAAACGCAATGGGACTTACTTCTAAATAGGCACAGCTAAGATTGTGGGGAAAGAACCCCAAGACGCACTGAAATAAGCCATCTTCTCCACTACTTGTCTAAAGACAGAATCAAAAGGAAACTCTTGCTTTGTTTGACGTGGCCACCAAGATGTGCCACATTTGCACCTTGAGTCAATTTGCACAAAAGAAGTTGGAATAAATTAATACAGTGTTTTTCCAACTATGGGTCAGGACCTTCTCAGTGGGTGTCAAGTCAATTTCAAGTGGATCCCCCTTCATTTCAATATTTTAATATTTTGTGCAGGACTCTATTTGGCCAAACTGATCAAATTTCTATAAGGCTGGACCTGTTTTCCTCCTTCTTGAGATGAAAAGCTTGCCAAAATGGAACATATGGTGTACTTGCATCACACATTAAATTCTCATGCAG
Organism: Cryptoblepharus egeriae; assembly: GCA_030015325.1. Classification (NCBI taxonomy): domain Eukaryota; kingdom Metazoa; phylum Chordata; class Lepidosauria; order Squamata; family Scincidae; genus Cryptoblepharus; species Cryptoblepharus egeriae. Next base: position 216,286,235 of record JAREYC010000002.1, read on the forward strand.
CAAAAGACATCCATGCGCTCAACTTCGAGTTTATCTACCACGCAAACCGGCCGTAAAGAGAACGCATTTGACTGATAATCAGAACAGGATAATGTGGAAAACGGTCTTATAAGGATAAAAACATCATAAATTAGGCCATAAAATGAATGTTTTGCATTGCCTCTTCAGATTAAGGAGTCTCACGGGGCTCAGTAAAAGGGAAACTGGTGATGCCAGACCAAAAATATTGAAAATAATGGATGTGCTGGAATGGGAGACTGTCATTCACCATGTGCTTGGCAATTCTTCCACCTGGAGCGCTAAAAGACTGGCAGTTTTGCACTGTTGGAACGCTATTATACAAATTAAGTTTCTAAGGACACAATTCAGATATTGAACAGACTTTTAAAAAAGAAGGCCCCCTGAGCTGGCTCAGGAGAGTTGCAAATGTGCTATAAAGCATTTGCAACACTCGTGGCTACTCGTGGCATTCGTGGCTACTCGTGGCACTCGTGGCATTCGTGGCTACTTGTGAGATGGCTAGATCAGTAAAGACAAATGCACCAGATTCCAGAGGAAGCATCCATCTCCAGATGTGGGGAGGACAGTGGAGGGGGGAGAATGGAATGGAGGTGAGGAAGAAGTGTTTTAGGACAAAGCAAGGGCAGACTGGAAGGAGAATCTGGCTTGGGATGGAATGTGATTGGCTACCACAAAGACCCACTTTTTAAAAGATATTGGGACCCACCTAGGTTTATCAAATTTTTAAAAACAACTAGAAAGAAATATTATCTTTATTTATAAATAATAATAATCAGAAAAAAGATCTTCAGACATTAATCTCCATATTTTTACCCATGCTTGTAAACTGCAGAAGCCCAGAATGTTGCTGCGTAGTCAACTATCTTGCAAACTGCAGGAATTGTGCTTTGTGCATGGTAACTACATCAATGTATATGTCTCTTACGTGCTTCTGTAGTTACTCTGGATTGTAGGGCAAGAGGACTCCAATAGGCTTTCTGAAATATGGGGAGTGCTTCAGAACATCTCTGGACACAACCACAGAGTACCTTTGGTTGCACCTGGAGGATACAGATCATCCCTTTAGACAAGGGTCAGGGACCTACATTGAATTGAATCCATGACTTCTGAACCTGCAGATAATACTGATACACAGTATATAAGCATATATTGTGGTACCTCGGTTTATGAATTCCTTGGATTGTGAGCGTTTTGCAAGATGATCAATGATTGTGAAAGTTTTGCAAGACAGCAAACATTTCTAAGAAATCTTTGCTTAGTTTGTGAGCAATGTCTTGCAAAACGATCAAGACATTGGGTCCCCGGGGTCCCAGCATATACAGGGTGAACCAAAAATCAGTGGACAGTAAATGATATAACCCTAACACAAACCCTATTCCACCTACTGTCCACCTACTTTTCATTCATCCTGTATACGTAGTTTTCAAAGTGGTGGAATAGGTCAGGGTGGTGACTGATGGAACTTGATTCGTACCCAACTTTGTAACTTGATTTGAATCCACATCTCCCTGGGTGTAACTCAATACTACACCAATCTATAAAAGTTCGAATATTAAGGCCTGCTAGGCATATGGTAGTGAAGAATAGAATATACTGCTCAACACCCTTTCTAACAAATTATCACAGCAAATACATGCTGTTCCGGCTTTGCAAGTCTTCTGTGGTGAAAAGAAACTTTCTCCATTGGAATGAAGAATATGTCTTTCATCCCCTTTTACCATTTCTTTTGTCCAGCTTTTCAGTGCCTTAAAGCCACATTTAATTAAGTGGTTTTATGGGTTTTGTGGAAGTTCTCAAGATCTTCTTTCTGACTGAAGGAATGCTAGTAATTAGAAACATAACAGTTTGAACCATCCTTTCCAGTAAAAGTGTAAATAATCTTGACCTGCAAATGTGAAAATCACATGTGGTGCTTTTCAAAGGGGAAAAGGGGGCTGAGCCAAAGAGATGGTTGGGGGGCAGAAGGAGCACAAGTTAAGAATGCTCTATTTCAGTGGTTCTCAATCTTCCTAACACCGTGACCCCTTTATAAGTTCCTCATGTTGTGGGGATCCCCAACCATAAAATTATTTTCGTTGCTACTTCATAACTGTAATTTTGCTACTGTTATGAATCATAATGTAAATATCCGATATGCAGGATGTATTTTCATTGTTACAAATGAAATGTGTGTTCTATACTCATATTGAACATAATGGGATTTATTTCAGAGTAGGTATACATAGGATTGGGCCCTGAGGCTGCAATCTTATCCACATTTATATGGGAATAAAGGCCCCATGACTATAATGGGATTTATTTCAGAGTAGGCATACATAGGATTGGGCCCTAAGGCTGCAATCCTATCCATATTTATATGGGAGTAAAGGCCCCCTGACTATAATGGGATTTATTTCAGAGTAGGCATGTATAGGATTGGGCCCTTAGGCTGTCAGTCAGCCCCAGTGCGTGCGCAGCTACAGCCGGAGGTCTGGCAAGCCTGACCTGGCCCCTTGTACCAGGGTCTTTAGGCGACCCCCAGGAAAGCTCTAGGTGACCCCCAAAGGGGTCCCGACCCCCACTTTGAGAAACGCTGCTCTATTTTTTATTTGGAAAACAATGAAATATTTGAAAATCCGCTGTGTGCTGGGTGGCAGTTTCTGTTACATGGTTTTCATTATTACTGATCTTTTTCAAATACTTGTAGATGAGTATAATGTAAACAAGAAAAACTTAGACAAGTGCAATGTATATGAAAATATGTATATGTATATGTCTTTAAGCATTTAAACAAATGAAGAAACAGAGCAGGAAATACTAGAGGAGATGTATTGAGAACCAAGCACTGCAATGGGCAGCCTAATCCAAAGGTGAACAAGTGCTGCCACTGCTATCACAGCATTGTAAGAGCACATCACAAGGACTTCCCTGTCTCTGTTCAAGGTCATCAGCAATCCAGAAACAACTATGATGTTCTGTTGCAGTGCTATTAGGCTCGGCATGATCTAGTACATATTATGTATAATCGGGCATTCACATACTTTCCACATGCATATCATAGAAGGTATTTCCCTCACAATCAAACATATTGTATACAATCAAACATATTGTATTTACCCCTAATTGTAGATTGGGTATTCCCCTACCTTCACCATTTATACCATTAAAACATTAAATTAAACCCATAGTACATATTATGTATAATTGGGCTTTCACATACTTTCCACATGCATATCATATAAGACATTCAGAATCCTAATTTTGCATGTACACGTAAAATTATTGCTTATTTCTGACACAAACTAGCCTTTTCAGAACTTGTAACAGACACAGGAAACAGTGAGCATAGAACCCTGTAGGGGGTTACTGCCCAGGCAGTTTCACTGCATTCCAATGTGTCAGAGAGAGAGAGAGAGAGAGAGAGAGAGAGAGAGAGAGAGAGAGAGAGAGAGAATGTTCCTGGATTCTCTAGGGAATCTCAGAAGTTGGCCCTAAAAGATGAGAAATTGACTCAGCTGTATTCCTGTTAAGTAGCCATCAGCCCCGAACAAATGACAATCCAGCTAACACAAATAACATGCTTTGCAGGTGTTATATGTGAAGCAGATATGGGGATATTCAGAGCTGGTAAAATAATAATATGACTAGGGGGACAATTCAATTAAGCCTGTTCAGATGTCCTCTTACCAATGTTATTAAAGGAGGAGAGATCTGATATAAATGACTCTTTTATTAAATCCCGAGCCCTTTCCATGTGTAGCAGCTACCGCCTGTTCTGTTGATTTGCCATTTGTTTTCCATTATAGCATTAATTTCCCCCCACAGATAAGAGATGTCAGAGAGCTAATCCACAAATCAAAGCGTTCCATAATTAAACTATCCACTACGCTCTCTCGCTCTCTCCCTTTCTCTCTCTCTCTCTTTGGGTGTGTGTGTGTGTGTGTGAGAGAGAGAGAGAGAGGAGGTGGAAGATCAAAAGATTAGGGAAGAAAATTTGAAGAGGTATGAGGAAGTTCTTGTGGAATGAAACCATTTTCAATGGACCTCTTTGGCAAACCGGTCCTTAATTTTGGTGCCAGCATGACATCACGTGGCAAGGAGTTCCACAGGTTAATAATGCAGAAATATTTCCTTTGGTTCATTCAATAAATATGTAGGACATGGGAAAGCAGAGACAATTTGGCCTTGACACTGGCCTTTCCAAAATGCTTATTTTTAAAAATGCAGTGCAATTACATTTCTTTGAAATACAGTGGCACCTCATGCAACAAATTTAATTCATTCTGGAGGCATGGTTGTTACATGAAACATTCTTTATGCGAAGCGGATTTTCCCATAGGAAATAATGGAAACTCAGACAATTGGTTCCACAACCCCCAAAATATTCATATAAAAATATTAACTGGATGTAAAAATGATGACAAAACACTGGAATTGAATTCAAAACATGCATTCAATGTGCATGATCTTATGAAGTCTACTTAGACTGCAATCCTAAAGACACTTTCCTGGGAGTAAGACCCATTTAACACAATGGGGCTACCCATTTAATACTTCTGGGTAGACATGGTTAGGAGGCTGCCATCAAAGACACTTTCTTCTGCAATCCAAGACACTTTCAAAGTGTCTTTCCTCTTTCTCCCTCTCTTCATCCTGAGCCTCTCTCTCCCCTGATCCCTTCTAGCTAGCCCTGAGCTGCTTCCCTGTTCTCCGCTGTTCTCTCCCTCTGCCCAGCAGACGTCCGGCCACAGGAGGAACAGCATGGAAGTGTTGCTTTCACTATGGGCAGGTGCGCTAGGCAGCCCTGACGCTTTTTAAAAGGGCACCCGGCCAGTGCTTCTGCCCCAACTGCTGAGTGTGTTACGTGAAGCAGAATCTTAGAGAAATTTTTGTTTGTTACGTGGTACATACTTTACATGACACTCTTGTTATGTGAGGTGTTACTCACGTAATATTTTTATATGTTACATTTATATGTTTGTTAATATTTTTATATGAATTTTTTGGGTTGTGGAACCAATTGTCTGAGTTTCCATTATTTCCTATGGGAAAATCTGCTTCACGTAAAGAATGTTTCACATAACAAACATGCCTCTGGAACAAATTAAATTTGTTATGTGAGGCACCACTGTACCTATAAATTAGGCATTTTAATTTCATTCATCTTTTTTGGTCTCCTCCCAAGTAATTTAATTACTTAGATCATTACTTAGATCATTAGCATTTTTGAGAAGAGAAATGTTTACATTTGGAAGAAACAATCAGCTACAATCAGCTGTTGGAATACAACAGGATATATACTAAATAAATACATATTGTGTTCATCATTCTATATGAAATACTGTTGTTCTGTTACATCATAAATACATTTTTAATGCACCTAGCAAACTCAAATGGTTGAGTGGATAAGGCCACCCATATCATCACCAAAATAAAGTGGTGTGTTTGACAAGCTCACTTGGTCCAAAGTGTTGTGGGGTCAAATGTCCTCCTATTGCAATCCCAAGCTGGATTAGGATTCTCTGTGGCTACAATTTTGGAATGAAAAGTTAATCCTGTCAGTGTCAATGGGCTAATTCACTGTGACATTAGAATTAATCCTAATAGTTACTGAACAGTAATGGGCAGCATAAACTTACTTGTGCTGGAACAGGCAGACTGGCATACCTGTGCTGTATCTGAAGCAAGTTATAGAGGCTGTTGATGTGGTACCCGGGGAAGGGTAGGCTTCTCCCCTATACTCTATGGGTATACTTGGATTTAGGCCACCCCTGGAAGTGGCCTAAGACTGAGCAGATCGGAGTGGTGATACCCAGAAATCAGGCTCAGGATCCAAGATAAGTCAGATCCTGGCACTTCCCCACTCCCCTCCTTCCCTCAACTGGATATCACTTATTCTATCACTAAGACTGAGGATCACATGTAGCACTGACCCATCACAATTTCCACTTATTTGTTTAGCTGTGGTAATATCTGCATTGGCTATCGGTGAGTCAAGTTAGGCATAGAAGCAGCGGATTATTCTAAGGTCTCCAAGCGAGCTTCATAGTTTATCAGAATTAGAATGTTTCCACTCTGATGAGTTTCACCCCCTCAATGGTTCCCATCTGTATCTAGTGATACTATCTGGTTCTTTTCTTCCTCCCACTAAACTTCCCTTTCAGATGGCAAAAGTCAGTACCAGAGGTCACCACTCCCTTATCATCCATCATCCTGCTGTGATAATTTTATTTCTTCCTCATCAGGATTTTGCCAAATTTGATAACTCATAAGGCAGACGAATTGTAAAGCTGACAAACTGATTATTCAAGAAGTGAGATTATTGAACATTAGATGCTTATGTCTTTGGACCTCTGGGTGAATTAGAGATTGGTGATACAGCAACAGCACAACATATGTCTAGATGACATTATGCAGTATGTGGGAGGCTTCAGTAGGTATACTTAATAAGCAAACAGCATTTTTCAGCTGGGAACAGAGCACAGGGACATATGAGTCACCAAGCCAGAAAGTTTGATCAGATAATATAGCATCTATTTTCCAAGTTGTTCAAATGGGGGTGTTGGATCTCAGGAAAGAGCAGGGGGACAAGGTAAGATTTGCTCTGCTACTGGCATAGCAAGTAGGTGGTAAACTGAGGAGGAGGAAGGTTTTCCCCAGTTTCATTTTAGTTTCAAATTGGATGCCCAGTGTGTTATATCCAGACACAGTGACTTAATTGTGCACTGACTTCTTAAGTATAGTCCAGTCTTCCCTCTCCTTGGACTTAATGAAACACTACTATAGTCTGTCAGCACAATCCTAACCCCTGATTAGGTTGGCACAAATCCTGGCACAAGTGTCAAGCTGGCCTGGGGTTGCCGCAAAAGGCACTTCTGTGCCACTCCTGGGGGGGGGGGGGGATTATGCCAGTGCACAGAAATGTACCAGCCTCTTTATGCCACTGTGGGAATGGGGAGATGGGTGAATTGGGCTGCCCTAAATGGGTTAGCATAACACCCTGTGTTGAGTGCAATCCTGACTGTTCACTTAGGCCACTTCAAGTCACTTGCGCTATACTATGGATGTCACAGATACCTTGTGAAGAGGGCAGGTTGGTGCAGAGTGTTGTGCCAGCTGTTGTAGGGTCCAGGCTGGTAAATTCTGCTGGTTGAGCTCAGCCTGTGCAGAGGTTGGAGGGAAGACAGTGGGAAGGAGGTGGATGGGAGGCTTTTTCAGGTGGAGGAGGGTAGGTGGAGGGCAGGGAGCAAGAGGCCAGGATCTGTGGCATAGTTAGGGGCCGCAGGGGGTACAGTTGGACTGGGCTTTAGGGGGCAACAAGCTGAGCTTGACACTCGTGGCTAAAATAGGGTATGCATGACTGATTATATGATCATGTTATATATTGTTGGAAAGGTAATTTAATGCAGAATGTGATGAAACAAACTTCATTGGAATATCTATATTCTATGAAACATTAAGTCCAATTAAGCAGAGAATGAAAACATTGGAACATGGAACAATAAGAGGATTTTCTTAACTCAAAACTTTCCCACAATAATGATTGCTCTGAGAGCCAATGAGATGTAAATCTGATACTTATGGAACTAATAAGGTGTTAATATGAATCAGCTCTCATTTACATGTACATATATCATATAACAGTTATCCATGCTAATTGGGTATATAAACACTTCTAAGTGGTGCTCCTCTTATATTGGGCAGGGAAAGAATAATTATTCCTCTTTGCCCTAGCACAGTTTCCTAACCAATAAAGGGCACAATTTTCATTTTTTAAAACTTTAATTAAATTTGATTTTGTTGTTGTGTGGAGGGGGGTGGTGGTGAACAAAATCTTCTTTCACTCCAGATAGATGATAAGTGCTTTAGCTATGCCACTAGAAGAGCAAATAGGTGGTGAACTGAGGAGGAGGAGGAGGAAGAGGAAGGTTTTTCCCCAGTTTCTTTTTAGAAGTACCTGGGGATGACATCACTTCCAATAGTGACCACATCTGGGGCAACATTTTGAGCTTTGCATTGGGCTACATGATCATTAGCTACACTACTGGCTGTGATGGGACCTAGTACTTGTGCCGATCCATGTCCATTTCCTGGGCAATTCAGAGCACCTCCAGACTGCTCCAGTCTACTTGGATCTGTGCCACCTGCCTGTCCGTTCTACTGAAAATTAGGATTTTTTTATAAGAGCTCTATCAGAACGTTGCATACAACCATTACAGAACAAATCCTCGCTTAGACCATCTCTCAATCTTGGCCTTTGTAATTAGCTTCTGCCCAGCCAAATAGAGGTGGGTCACCTTTAAACACAGAATCAAAAGAGTCGACAAAAGTAAAGGAATGCTTGCGGTTAAAGCTGAGATATTTAGACCTGTAAAGCAATGTGAATTCAGTAGCACAAGCACCCTGGCATGCACATGAGGACTGTTACAAGAATCCAAGCCGTTAGCCTGCTCACACCCAAGCCAAACCACAATTCTGTGATGAAACCATTCTGAACATATTACACAATGTTTTCTCTGGGAAACCAAGAGAACTGCTTCTAGATCAGGAGCTGTTACATGGCACAGGAGCCAGACATGGCTTGGGCAGGGAGAAACAGCGATAGATTGAGGAATATATGGGGGGACCCCGAGAATGAGTTGCTTCACAAGGACGATAATCTGTTTACAACCTGACAGACTTTTACTGGAAATGTCAGAGACCAAACTGCAACTAGTAATCAAACCTTTTTACGCTGATGACCAGCCAGTAAAATAGATACCAAAAATACACTCTCAGGTAATATGTACTCTCGGAGAAGCTCAAGCTCCCCAACTCTGAAAATGAGAACCTGATTTGTTCATGTAAAGTAAGCAGCTGCATAAAAATATTCTTGATTTCATCCGGTGCTAATGTCTGAACTACACTCAGTGTGAGCTTGAAAACACAATAGTTAACGTTAACACATACACATAGAGAGAGAAAATCCTAACCCCTAGTTAGGCTGGCATAATTCCCAACACAAGTCCTGTGCTGGTCTGAGGGTATTGCAAAAGTGCTGTAAGGCTCTTCTGTGCCAGGCCTGGAGAGGTTAGGTCAGTGCACAGGTATGTGCTGGCCTCCCCACACCACCACAGGAATGGGGAGATAGGTAAGTTATGCTGGCCGAAATTGGTTAGGGTTGTGCTTACCCACAGAAAGAGATCTATAGAATCAGGAAGCAACTATAGCAGGTATGCCCCAAAGGTCAACATAGGTATGCCCCATATGTATGCCCCATAAATCCACAGGAGCATCATTTGCCTTGTCCTGTGCTACACAAGGTTGGGATTAGGCTTGGGACCTGATTGGTGTTTAAGTAAGCTGGACAGTGGGGCCAGTTTCCATATGGATTCCATCTTTCTGTATTATGTGACTGGAGGAGCTCATGACGTAACCCACTCACCCATCACAATGGTCCAGCTTTAGCTTGCGGTTAAAGCTGGATAGGAATTCTTTGTTGCACTCTTGACTGTTCTCTGGGATGGAGTTGTTTTCCTCTGCCGCAGACTGTCCTTGATGTGTGGTGTTTAGCCAGGATAGTCACAACTAGCAGGGGTGGTACAAGGTAACAAGAATAAGGATTTGGTGTCTACCAGTAGGCAATCAAGAGTCAGAGGTAGAATCTGAACTGATATCAAGAAGCTCAGAGGCTCAGAGCTCAGAGGCTCAGAGATGCAAGCTGGTGATTACTCGGGCTTGATGTATCTCTCAAAGGCTTATGGCTTGGGGTAGACAGTGCAGTTTGGTTTCCATGACTCTTTTCCAGGGCTTGGCAGTGAAAAACTAGCATTGCTGGGAAGTGACCTTCATTTGGAGGCAATATTGTTACTAGGGAAGAGTGGAGGCATGGACTGCAAACACCATTGGGAGGATGACACCAAAATTTAAAAAAGTGATTTTCAACCAGTGTCCCATGGCACACTAGTGTGCTGTTAAAAATTACTGATTTAAAAGATGAAGTAGAGTAGGCTCTACTTCAAATGAAGCGTATGAAAAGAAGAAAAGAGTAGGCTCCCCGCTGCTTTCTGTCTCCCCCACCCTGCACTCACCCATTCTGTCTAATATGCCCAGAAAGAAAAACAGCTTGTCTTCCATTTAGGTGCCCACAAAATTGTTTATATGGCAAAAGGACAATGATCTCCTGACCCTAAAAGGCTCACAATCTGAAAAAACATAAAAGAGAAATCAGAAAAACAGCTATGGAGAGATGCTATGTTTTAGTGAACATAGGAAGTTGCTATCTCTATGAGAAATGTAAGTGAAACATTGTTTAAAAACAATGGCTGCAATCCTAATCACACTTTCCTGAAAGTAAGTAACTGAACACAATGGGATTTGCTTTTGAGTAAACATGGTTAGGGTTGCACTGAATGTCTCTTAGCCCAGTGCTGACCAGCACAGCAGTATCTCTGAAACTGCAATCCTAAACAAACTTTCCTGGGAGGAAGATCCATCGAACACAATAGGGCTTACTTCTGAGTATACATGCTTAGGATTGGACCCTGAGCAAGTAAAAAAAATAAAGAGCCATTTAAAATAACCATGAAAAGTTGAAAGCCTACTCAGTTTCAGTGCTGGATACTAGCTGGACCATGTGTCTGCACTGTGCCAACACTGAATAGTATTGGGCTTCCTGTGAACTACTATACCTGCATGGTCCCCCCAGCTCTTCATGGATGATTTTTCTTTCACTAAGCATCCTCACTGGAACTCTTTTCTGATAGAAATTTGTCAATGAAATCAGTAGTTTGATAAGAAAACAAGAATAAATGTGGAAATAATAGGAAATATCCAATGAAATTAAGAACCAGAATTTCAGATTTTCAGTTATTCTAGTTTCCTTCGTGAACATGGTGTGATTTTTATGGCCAGCTAATCTAATTATGGTACATTCCACAGAATAAGAACCATGAAGCAATTTATTACTTCCAGCATGTGCTAAATTCAGATTTGTTACGTCTGTTTTTGCTTAAGAATATCCATAAGTGCTTTCATGTTTAACTTTCAGCATGTAGTATTCTAAGAAAACCTAACAACTCATTTTTGCACATTGTAAAGTCCTAAATCAGGCTGGGGTCGCCAGCGGGAAGTAGAATCAGGCAACCTTACTTATTGAAGTGTGCGTCAATGGTTAGACGATGTGTCTTATGGTTGTAGTTCCATTTATTGCTTAAATAATGCCTTTTAATTAAATTGACAACTGTATGCCTTTATAGAGTTTATCGTGGACTCTAATTTTTATATACTGTTAGGCTCAGATTCACTTTTTCTAACATCTGTACAGTTCTGACCTTCACCATATTGGATGAAAAAGTCTGCCTTGTAAAACTCTCCTGTACACATATTTCTTGCATATTTCACTAAGAATTTAAAATAAAAACCATTCCCCAAGTATAAGGTTGTTCTGCCCTTCTGTGCTCTCAAGACCCACCAAACACCATGTATTTATAGCCATGTAAAATCAGCATCTGCCTAATGCTATCTACAAATACTTCTATGGCAGGCTGTAAAATAAGTTATGCATAGTTTTAAAAAGGTCACTGCACACATGCACTGCACCATGCTCAATCCTGAGTTGAATTGAGCAATTAAAAAAATAGAAACAAATGGTACACTAAGGTATTGCAGATAAGAAGGATCCCGTCACAATAATTTGCTCTCCATATGTTTGTCTTAAAGACACTGGTGTCACCAGTGAGGTGCAGGGGTTATCAAACTTTAACAGAGATTTACTCCCTAAGTAAGTCTTTGTAGAGGAGGGGTGAGGGCAGCAACATGATTCCAGCATCTAATTATTAAGACACTGGAGGACCTTTCCACAACCTGGGGGTTACGATTTCTCAGACTGAGTATCACTGATGTAGTGCGCATGTAGTAGTCAGTACATATGCAGGCCCTATTATGAGGCAGGGTGAAGTGGGCTGCTTCAGGTGGCAGCAGGAGTGTCACTAGGGTTGGCATTACCCGGTGTGGGAGGCCAGTGCATCAACCCCTTGCAGTGGGAGGAGCTTCAAACTGGGTGGTGGGCATGGTTATGTGTCACTGCTCTGCCTCCATTTGTTTTTGGCCACACATTTTAATAGAATAAATATATATCAAAGTGGTTTGTTCCATTACATTCTGCTATAAATTACACATCCAATGGTATGTAACATGATGGGATTATTCCTAAAAACCATGACTTTTAGCCATTTTGTTCACTAGTGGTGTCACCCTGTCAAGGGTGCCCCCCTTCTAACAACTTATTGCAGCATCTCAAACCTTCTAGCGTGGGACCCACTTTGTAGAGGGACAACCTGTCCAGAATCCACTAAAAGTGATGTCATGGCTGGAAGTGACATCATCAAGCAACTTAAAACAAATAAATGTAAATACATTAAAGTAAATCAAGTGAATAACTTCAATCCCCACCCCCTCCCCACAAAAAAAAAATTCAGTAAGAAGTTTGACCATGTGTCATAACTGGACAGAGGAAAACCCCCACCAATGTAGGACACCAAACAAAAATGTAGTGAATCACAAAATAAAAGCTCAAAACCCTCATGTATATTGCTTACATGTGTTTAAAGACTAACAGTGCAATCCTAAGCATTTCTACTCAAAAGTAAGTCCCACTGACTTCAATAATATTTTCTCCCAGGATTGAGGGCTTAGGATTGCAATCAAAATTACTGAATATTACATTTAAAAATATTTCATATAATGTAATACGTCACAAGGGTTCACGTGGGAGTTAAAATCACTCATACTTACATACATACATACATACATACATACATACATACAGATTTCCAAACCTTCCTGGGAGTAAGCCCCATTGACTATAATGGGACTTAACTTGTGAGCAGGCATGCCTAGGCTTAGGCTCTAAATCTACATTCCAAAGTAACTACGGGAAAATGTAAGAGGCATTTACTCCGGATTGCTCTGTGCATTTCCCATAGGTTTTCCATAGGTGGCACCATAACCATGTTGGAATAAAAGGTCCTGTAGTTAATATGGATTGTAGCCTAAGACTGCAATCCTAACCACATTTTCCTGGTAATAAGACCCACTGATTATCCTGGCCTTGCTTCTGAGTAGACGTTCCTAGCACTAGGTTCTGAGGCTACAATCCAAACTTTCCTGGGAGTAAGCCCCATTGATTATAATGGGACTCACTTCTGAGTAGACAAGCATAGGATTGGGCTGTAACATGACAACATAAAAACATATCCTCATAGGTCGTCCAGTAGAAAGAGAGTGAGCAAAAGAGAAGCCAGGTGTAGCACCAGGTGAGCCACTGAGACTTGGCAGGATGTTCTGTGCACCTTCCAGCCCAGACCATGAGCCAGGACAGGTAACCTGCTCCTGAAGCAATATAGTAAGCCCTCACTGCTTACGTGACTAGCAGCATAACGCTTATTGGAAAGACGTGCTTGATTAAACCTTTTGCATGCTGCTTTGCTCATTTTTTCCTCTGTACTTAGTGGAATTATATTTGTAACATCTCCCGACTATGCTTGTCTTGTTTTTGTTATGCTTTTGATTCTTCTTTCTGGCACCATCATGGCATAATACCACATAGGTTTCAAAAAGAAACACCTGCACTTCCCCACCAGGCTCACTGTGGGCTCTGACGTACCATCCAGAGCATCTGTTTCCAAGGCCCTGCCCAAGTGGAAGGATTTTAAATTCTTTGGGGTTAGCGACCTCACATGAACAACTTGTGGCAGTCTCAGTGCAGGTGTGTAACCCACGCAGGTCAGGTATGTCTTGCTCTGCATATATCATATATCAGTTCTGCCTTTAAGGAATGCTTACAAAAACAGATTAATTTTTCCAAACTGGAATCTAAATATTGGAGGACGTCTGGAGCCAATTCCTCCTGCTTTCTGTAATAATTCAAAAGACCTGTCGCCTGTGATCACATCGTACATGGCCGGATCAGATCAGTTCTGAGTTGTTATTTAATTAGTGATAAACAACATTTCCTCCTGTTTGTGCTTTTCAGCTTGTATTTAAAACTTTTTTTGTTTGAGGGTGTGCTTTTTGAAGTCTCTATTTGACCAATCCTAACCATGTCTACTCAAAAGTAAGCCCCATTGTGGGGCATGGTTAGGAATGAGTCTTACTCCTAAGAAAGTGTCTTTAGGATTGCAGCATAAGAGTATAGAGTGATGGATAGAGGAGCCTCACTAAAGATAGGGAAGAAGGAAGAAAAAGGCCATGTGATTAGAGTGAGAGAAAGACAGAAATTCAGTAATTCAGAATTTCTTTAGAAATACAATCATGGCAATGCCCTCTCACCAGGACATTGTGGTGTGAAGTGCATTGTGCAGGATTACTCAAAAATAGCATGGCCTCCTACAACTAAATTACTGCTTTAAGAAGCTTGTTAATTCAATCCTTTAATTTACCTCCTGTCGCTCAGTATTTCATCGACTGATAAGGAAGGAGTTTCATGCTGGTTCATAAAACGGGAATATTCTGTCTCAGTAATTCCCAAACTTTATAGAGGCCCTAAAAGCTGGGATGCCAAACATAAGATCTAGTGGGTGGATATGGCACCTTGTATGGGCTGTGGGTGGCGCAAGCGGTTAAGATGCTGTGCCTGTTAACCAGCAGGCCAGGGTTCGAGACCTGGGTCAGCCCCACAAGACAGGGTGAGCTCCTGTCCTTAGCCCAGCTCTGCGACGCAGCTGGATCCAATCGTATTGGCTCTGCCTTTCCATTGGACTAATTCAGAGGCGTGGAGAGGGGGGATTTGCTGCTTGGGTAACAGCCTAGCCTCTGTAACAATCCAACCCAGGCTTTCGTGCTTTGCATGCAGCATATGCAGCGCTGAGCACGATACCATAGTCTCTCAAGGCTGACGGAGACCTGCTTTTTTTATATGGCACCTGGAAGCTCTTTACACCTCCATTGTTTTTGGGCTCTTCCAGAGTCACTCCACAGCTGCTATGCCAGTCTCTGCAGTACTGTTCTCAGTATTTGCCTCCCCTCCACATTTCCTCTCTATCCCTCTCTTTAGATGGAAAGAGAAGGAAGAGTAATGGAGGCAAGTAGGTGGGCAGAAGTGGGCAACCGCTTACCTTAGGCAACTGCTTTAGTGGGCCTAATGATGGGCCAGTCCTGCCTTTACCAATTCTTACTGTCAAGGCTCTTGAAATGGGTTTCTCCTTGAAAAGAAAAGGAAAGTAGGTATTGCCACTTGTGATCTATTTCTGCTCCATTTGCTTGTGTTGATGCAGCAAAATAAAATATCACTGTTAAATCCTTTCAATTTAAACCAGCCTTCCCACAATCGGGGTGGCCACAGATTATGCGCTGCTTGGAATACTTCAGTTCCTTTCCAGCCTGAGTGTCTCCCACAAGTACCCATAAAAAACCTAATCAGAATAACACTGAAGGTCATTCATAATTTAGACCCATTAAGCCCTGAGCATTACTGTGCAAGGCCTTCTTGCATCCTGTGACCAAGTCATTCTAGGTTACAATGGGATAGCTTCCAAATTGCTGCTGTGGCAAGTTGTAAGATGCTATAAACTGCAATGACTCTTATTATATATAATCATTGCCACATGAGGCAATCCTTAAATACCAATACAACTGCACCACTGTGGTTTATACATGTTCCAAGACACAGGTTTAGCTGCATCCATTAATTAATATGTTGGGCTCTAGAGTTTGAATGGATGGATCTCTCTATTTATCATAAGTAAAGGTGTTCCCCACAGGCTGGTAAAGGTGTTCCACCGCCTGCTAGTTGTGACTGATTTTATGGGCAGAGCTCATCCCCATTACAAGGCCAAAGAGTCAGCATTGCCCAAAGACATCTCCATGGTCATGTGGTCCGCATGACTAAACACTAAAGCGCATGTAACAGTGTTACCTTCCCACTAAGCACTTCAGTGAACTGCTAGGTTGGCAGGAGCTGGGCAAGTAACAGGAGCTCGCTCCATTGTGCAGTACTTGAGTCTCAAACCACAGAACTGCCAACCTTCAGGTTGACAAGGACAATGTCTTTAACTATTTATTTATTTATTTATTCAATTTGTACCCCGCCTTTCCTCCCCCATAAGAGGGAGTCCAAGGTGGCTAACATTAAAGAATAAAACACCATTAAAATGCTAATAAATACAAATTTAAAACATAATTAAAATACCATTTCAAATACAATTAGAATAATAAAGATTAAGAACAATTAAAAACAAGCTAAAAGACATTCCTTAAAACAATAAAATAAAACACTAAAACACTGCCCCCACCCTCTGCCCTGTTTAAAACGCTTTTTTAAAATAAAAGGTTTTTAGGCTCCGCCTGAAGCTCTGTATTGAGGGAGCTTTCCTAAGTTCTATGGGGAGGGAGTTCCAAAGCAGGGGTGCCACCACCGAGAAGGCCCTATTTCTGGCCGCCACACCTCTCACATCTTTTAGTGGCGGCACAGTCAGTAGGGCCCCCTCAGATGACCTTAGGTGACGGGTTGGATTGTACGGAAGAAGGCGGTCCCTCAGGTACCCAGGACCTGAGCCGTTTAGGGCTTTAAAGGTCAGGACCAGCACTTTGAATTCAGCCCGGAAACGAATGGGCAGCCAGTGTCGTCGCTGAAGCAGTGGCCCGACAGAGTCGAGCCGACGAGCCCCAGCAACCACACGGGCCGCCGCATTCTGGACTAGTTGAAGCTTCTGGACTGTCTTCAGAGGTAGCCCCACGTAGAGCGCGTTACAATAATCTAGTCTCGATGTCACTAGGGCATGGGTCACCGTGGCCAGATCCGAGCGACTCAGGTATGGTTGCAGCTGGCGGATCAGCCGAAGCTGAGCAAAGGCTCCCCTGGCCACAGCCACCACCTGGGACTCTAGGAGCAGCTGTGAATCCAGGAGAACCCCCAAGCTGTGAACCTGCTCCTTCAGAGGGAGTGCAACCCCATCCAGAACAGGATGATATTCCAATACTCGTCGAGGCCTTCCGGACCAGGAGAACCTCTGTCTTATCAGGATTTAATTTCAGTTTGTTCACCCTCATCCAGTCCCCCACTGCCTCCAGACAATGATTCAGGACTTCAACTGCCTCCTTGGACTCAGGAGGAAAGGAGAGATAGAACTGGGTGTCATCGGCGTATTGATGACACCTCACTCCAAACCTCCGGATGACCTCTCCCAGTGGCTTCATGTAGATGTTAAACAGCATGGGGGATAGGATGGAACCTTGTGGCACCCCGCACCGAAGAGGCCAGGGCGCCGAACAAGCATCCCCCAGCACCACCTTCTGGGACCTGTCAGCCAGGTAGGAGCGGAACCACTGCAGAACAGTGTCTCCGATCCCCAACCCAGCCAACCGACCCAGAAGGACACCATGGTCGATGGTGTCGAAGGCCGCTGAGAGGTCCAGCAGGACCAACAGGGATGCACTCCCCCTGTCCATTCCCCGGCGTAGGTCATCCACCAAGGCGACCAACGCAGTCTCTGTCCCAAATCCTGGCCTGAAACCAGATTGGAAGGGATCCAGATAATCAGCTTCGTCCAGAACCCTCTGAAGCTGGGACGCCACCACCCGCTCGACCACTTTGCCCAGAAATGGGATGTTTGAGACTGGCCGATAATTGTTTAGATTTTTAGGGTCCAGGGAGGGTTTCTTCAGGAGGGGGCGAACCACTGCCTGCTTTAATGCAGAAGGCAACACCCCCTCCCTCAGAGAGGAGTTCACCACCCTCCCTGTCCACTCGGCCAGTCCATCCCGGGCCAGTCTGATTAGCCAGGCTGGGCAAGGGTCTAGCAGGCAAGCGGATGGTCTCACACTACAAAGAATCCTGTCCACATCCTCAGGTTCTACAAGCTGAAAAGAATCCCAAAAGATGGATAAGACAGGCGCCCCGGGGACATCGTTGGATGTTGCTAAAGTGGCGTCCAAGTCATGCCGGATCTGATCGACCTTGTCCACAAAGTGTTGAGCGAACTCGCCAACACTTTGAATAATAGTGTACTCTTATTCCGTGTACCTCCGTGTACTCTACCACGTCAGTGAGGGGGGCCAGATGGAGTAGGCCCTGGACCACACGGAAGAGCTCCGCTGGACGGTTCTCTGCGGATGCGATGGTGGTAGCAAAGTATTCCTTTTTAGCTACCACCACCGCTGCAGAGTAGGCTCGCCAGTGAGCCCTGACCTCTGCCCGATCAGAACCGACACGAGTCTTTTGCCACCGTCACTCTAAATGTCGACCTTGCTGTTTCAAAGCCCGCAGCTCCCCAGAAAACCAAGGAGCTGCGTTTGATCTACGGCAGGGCCGAGGTCACTCAGGAGTGATCTCATCCAGGGCACTGGTCATCTCTGTGTTCCAGAGATTGACCAAGGAGCCAGGTGAGTCGCCAGCTCTGGCAGCAGGAAAATCCCCCAGAGCCCTCAGGAAACCATTTGGATCCATCAGTCTCTAAGGGCGGACCATGGAATGCGGTCCCCCGCCTGTGCAGAGGCTACCGGCTGCAATAAGCCTAAATCCCACCAGGTAGTGATCTGTCCATGGCAATGGGGTGATGGAGATGTCCTTCACATCCAGATCACCATCAACCTGTCCAGCAGTGAACACAAGGTCCAGCGTTTGTCCCGCATCATGAGTAGGGGCAGATATTCTTTGAGACAGACCCATGGTTGCCATGGAGGCCATGAAATCCTGAGCTGCAGATGTTTGGGGTGCCTCGGCATGGACACTGAAGTCCCCCAGCACTAGAAGGCGAGGGCACTCCAACGCCATGCTCGAGATCACCCCAGTCAGCTCAGGCAGGGAGACTGTTGGGCAGCACGGCGGGCAGTACACCAACAGAATCCCTATTCTGTCTCGCCCCTCCAGCACAACACGGAGGCACTCAAACCCTGTGAACCGCTGGACAGGGGACCTGGTGAGAGGGATAGAATCACGATAGACTATCGCAACCCCACCTCCCCGCCCCTGAAGTCTTGGCTGCTGCAGCACCCGGAAACCTGGCGGACAGATCTGGGAGAGGCCCACACCTCCGGCCTCATCCAGCCAGGTCTCCGTGATGCAGGCCAGGTCAGCTTTCTGGTCCAGGATCAGGTCCTGGACCAGGCAGGTCTTATTATTTACTGACCTGGCATTGAGGAGCAGCAGGTTCAGACTCAGGGGGCTGCTGCTCAGGCTGCCTAAGGTTAGAAGGTTGAGGGGAGGGCCAGAAAGAGGGACAGTCTGTCTACAACTGACCCTCCTTCTCCTATTATGGCCTCCTACCATATCTTCCATAACCCATCACTCTACTAATGATGGCAGCACTCCCAGCCGACTTCCCCTCCCCTGAGCTCCCTCCAGGTGGGAGGGACTGAACTACTGAATTATTTATCAAACAACTCTATTATTTATTCCTGTTTTTATAAATACATGTGTACTCTTCCTTTTTGCTATTAGCAGAGCCAGATGGTTTACGTGAAATAAAAATACTAGATTAACACATATGAATTTGCCTTCTACCAAGTCAGATGTTTGTTCTGTTTGACTTAATATTGCCAAAGAAGACTGACAGTGATTCTCCCAAATTTCCATAGAATTATAAAGACCAGAGATTGAAGGGACCTCTAAGATCAACATATTCAGTCCCCCTTTAATGCAGGATGTTCCCAACTACAACATCCCAGATGTTGCACTTTTCAGCTTGTATTAAAAACTTTTTTGTTCGAGGGTGGGCTTTTTGAAGTCTCTATTCGACCAGATGGATGGCTATGCAGCCTCCAACCATGGAGAGTCTACTATTTTTCCCAGAAGATTATTCCAATTCTGAGTAGAAAGTTCGTCAGAAAGTTCACCGTAATATTGTTCTTGCTGCAGTTTAAACCCATTTGTCCTGGTCCCACTTCCCCAAGCAATCAAAACCAAATCCACTCCTCCTTCCATGTAACAGCCCATCAGATTTTTATAGTTCTTTCAGTCTCTTTTCTCCAAATTAAACATGCCCATCTCTTCAGTATGTCTTCATAGGTATGTAGTCTTCAGCTCCTTCCACATCCTAGGCACCCTCTTCTGGACTTGCTCCACTTTGCCCATAATCCTCTTAAACTGGGCACAATATTCCAGGATGAGGTTGGCTAAGGACCCAGTCCTATTCAGCCCTAGTGCTTATACTGGGGTCCGGCACCAACACTGGGTATCACAAAAGTGTTGGAAGGCACACCTGAACGTACTGCTGGTGCTGGGTCAATGCCAGTAAGCTCTGAGCCATGTGGAGGTCCAGCCAGTGCTAATCCGGCTGATGATGATGGTCTGGTTTTGGAGGCAGGTGAGGTGAGGAGTTTGTGTATGTGTGGGAGGGGAATCACCCCCATGAAGAGGTGGGTCTGGTGGAGCCCTGCTGTACCATATTTTATCCATGTCCGGCTGAAAAGTGGGTCTTGTGATGTAAGGACCCACTAAGAACAGATTTGGTGCCTGTTGCCCAGTTGTGCATGCTTCCCAGTGTTGCCCACTGGTGCTTGGTGCACAGTGATGCTTGGTGCCTGGCAGGGATGCCCAGTGATTGGCAGGAATGCTTTCTGCTCACTGGTGCCTGCTGCTCACTTGGTGCTTACTAGCCGCTGGTGGTGCCGATGCCAGCTTGAGAAGCTAAAATAGACCTGAGAACTTCCATTGTGATACCAGGAATTGAACCTTCTGCACATAAAGTATGTGCTCTCCCATTGAGCGATGTACTCTCTCCAAATCTGAAAAGTACAGCCTGCAGAATTCCCTCCTCAACAGGGTGTGACTGGGATGCCTTCAGGGGACAAGCATTGTAACAGCATCTGCCAACACTTCACCAAGCCAAGTGTGGGGCCAACTGTTATTATTAAAAAAACAGGCAGGTTTGCAGATAAAAATAACAAAGCTCAACTAAAAACAAGCAAGCAAGGAAGAGGAAGCAAGCAAGCAAGGAACCAATGTGCTGATCAATGTCTGCTGATATCAGAATCAAAAAGTCTCTCTTTCAACCTTCCCACTGAGCATACCTATTAGAAATCCCTGCATAGGCAGTCACGCAGACTATACTAGAGAATCTATATAGGTATTAGGTAGCTTTAGCTTCAATCCTAATCTGCAGTTAGGCCAGCATAAGTGCAAACCTAAGCATATCTACTCAGAAGGAAGTCCCATTGTGTTTGAATAAAGCAGGCCTCCGTCAGTCTTGGTATTGTGCTCGGCGCTGCATACGCTGCATCTGAAGCACAAAAGCCTGGGTTGGATTGTTATGGAGGATAGGCTGTTACCCAAGCAGCAAATCCCCCCTCTCCACACCACTGAATTAGTCCAATGGAAAGGCATAGCCAATATGATTGGATCCAGCTGTGTCGCAGAGCTGGGCTATGGACAGGAGCTCACCCTGTCTTGTGGGGCCGACCCGGGTCTCGAACCCTGGCCTGCTGGTTAACAGGCACAGCATCTTAACTGCTTGCGCCACCCACAGCCTCTTGTGTTTGAATAGTACTTACAGGAACATTTATTTAGGATTGCAACTTAAGATACATTGGGAGGCATTCTGGAAATTCTATATGGTTCCCATAAAACTGCTAACTCCTAATAGCTCCTAGCAATCCCAGTAGATTTTCTGCACAGAACTGATGGTGTACAGGTTGTATTGTACAGACGGTATTTATTGCAATTGTTTAATATCCCCTGTTCTTCAATTCTAAGACTCCCAGAGCAGCTTTCAAGAGTTAAAAACAAGAGATAAAGAATTGAATCAATGGAACAATAAAATTGAACTGGCAGAGCAGCCAATAGAAAGAGTTAAAGGCCCTGAGAGGGGTATATTTTGGGGATTTCTGCATGATCATGGAGCTCCTAACATTCTATCTTCTCTGCAATGATGAAGGGTTCAGATCCACCTTTGCACTCTTCCTACTCCAGAGGGTCTGCTGCTCCCTGCTAAGAAGTAAAAAAAGTCTTTGAGGATCAGTGACTAGGCTGCAATCCTAAAGACACTTTTCTGGAGTAAAACTGAACTCAACAGGACTTACTTTTGGGTAGACATGGTTAGGATTGTGCCCAAGTCCCTTATGAAGAACATAAGACCTTTGCTGGAACACTGAAACTCTCACACTTTTGTCCTGCATGGAGAGCAAGGATGAGAAAAATATCACCTGTTTAAAGGTTGCTAATATGGGAACAAGATCAGGACCAATAAGGTTGCCAATTGGCTGGGAAAGGTTGCCTGAAATTAGCAGGTGAAACTGTTCATGACATGGCTAACCATTATCACCTGGTGATATGGATCAAGGACTGGTAAAAAAAAAAAGTTGGTAACATACCGAAGTGGGACTTGACCCAGGGAGACAATGTGACCGGATTTTTTCGGATTGGTCCTCCTTGTTAGCCTTCTGTCCAGGTGTCCTCCAAAACTTTTGGAGTTTTGGACCAAAAGGGCTTCATTGAACTCCATTTTGGCTCCTTTTGGAACTTTGCAGTGGTGTGCAATACTCCATCATGTCATATGTCGTTGGATTTGTATTGAAGAGCAGAATCCATTGCAAAAATTGGTTTTGAAATATTTCCTTCCTATCAAACGTTAATGGCCAAAACACTAAAAATAAAAATAAAAATGCATTGAGCTCTATAGGAAAGTGAAAGTGCCCAATATAGCAGTTTTCCTCATGAGTAGGCAAATGTGCCATTGTCCATTGGAAAGGCCAGGCTAAGAGGAATCCAAGACCTTGTCCTCCTTTTTAAGTTCAGGCATCTGGTCACCCTGACCTGACAACATAGGAAAAAGGAAGAGAGCTCCTTGCTGCAGGTGGCCAAATTGTGTAGAGTGTTGCAGAAATAAATAGGCTGTCTCAAGGTGTTATGTTGTATCTCCTTGTGAAGTAATTACACCAAAGGACTTGTGGGGTTTTTCTTTTATGGTCGTTACATGCACAGTGCCCACTTCTAAACCCAAACACAGCATACCGAGGTGTCATGGACATTCTGTCCTTGCAATGTTCCTTTGCAGCCACACCTCACAGCAAGCATTTATGTAATGCAACTTCAAAAAGAACTGTTACCCATTTATGGCAATGGGTTGACTCATCTCACTGGCAGATTTTTGTGCAAAAGCCAAGCAACGGCAGTGTGACATAATCACTTCTTTGCCCTGTTAGTTTTAAATGCTCAAAACTTGGTGTGACAATGTTAAGAACTAAACAGTACAAATGAGTGCTCATGAGGTGTATGAGTGGATAGGGAGCTGGACTAAGACCTGGAAGATCCAGGTTCAAATCACTCCTTGGCCAGTCACTCATTCTCAGTTTCACCTACCTTAAAGGGTTGTTGTGAGGACAGCAGGAGAGGAGGAACCAAAGCATTATAAACTACCTGGGGTATTTGCGTTGGTATGGGAAACTATATAGTTTCCATAAAAACTGCTATGTGATTCTTGTAAATCAAATGCATAGGTCCCCTCCGCCACATGATTCCGCACTTATCAAACAGCAGTGGCTCACATCAGGTGAGCTGCCGGGTACCACTTTACAGAGTAAAAATCTGTTAGGTGCCATTGGAAGTGATGCCATTAACATAGAAGTGATAGTATGTCCGGAAGTGACATCATCCAGTTGGAAAGTTTTTTATACCCCAAATACAACAAGATCAAATCAAGTAAAATAAAAGTTCACATGGGTTAAAATTTATTTAAAATAAAAAGAAATCTTCTAACCTATCAAGCAGTTCCTCATCTGTTTAAGAAAAATTCCCTAAACATCCCAAAGGCTGCAGTTCTAGCCACACACACTTGTCAGTCAGCGCCATTGACTATCTTTGTTTATGGAATTCGAAATTAAATTGTAAATTAATATATACACATAGATGTATATATTAAAATAGATGTCTGCTAAAATACAGGTTTAAAGTGTAGCCCCAGAAGTGATGTCACAACCAGAAGTGATGTCATCCCCAGGTACAGTGGTGCCTTGTAAGATGAACACAATCCGTTCTGGAAGCATATTTGTCTTACAGAGCATTTTTTATA
This sequence comes from Cryptoblepharus egeriae, assembly GCA_030015325.1. Lineage (NCBI taxonomy): Eukaryota > Metazoa > Chordata > Lepidosauria > Squamata > Scincidae > Cryptoblepharus > Cryptoblepharus egeriae. Next base: position 216,310,219 of record JAREYC010000002.1, read on the forward strand.
CAAAGCAAATTTTCCCACAGGAAATAATGGAAGCTCAGATGATTGGTTCCACAACCCAAAAATATTCATATAAAAATATTAACTGTATGTAAAAATGATGACAAAACACTTAATCGAATTCAAAACACTGTACTATAATACAGAACACAATTACTTAAATATTAATAAAAACACTATAATATACTGTACAGTAAAACAGAAAAGAAAACTTTTATGGCCAAGGATGACTAATTTTCACTAAAAGAGTCACTGGTGTCTTTTAGAGCACTTTAACAAGGAACATACCTAATGACACTTTTGTTTCCTTTTGAGGATTTCATGGAAATGTAACATTGCGTTGTCATTCAACAAATTCATCGCTTGCACTGCTACAGCCTTATTTTAGGTGGTGCTTTTCTACAAAATTTTGCACAATTTCCCTATGTTTATAAATGTCCTTAATCTCATTTGATGTGAGGAATTCCTCCTCCTTATTCTCCTCCTCCATACCCTCTTGCCCTCCATACCCTCACAATACAGATCCATCAGTTCATTCATTTACAACGAATTTTCATTGTAAAACTGTTTTACAAGGCACTGTTTGTCTTACAAGGCACACTTTCTTAGAAATTTTTATTTGTCTTACAAGTTATTTGTTCTACAAGATACCACTGTATTTTTAAAAAGAAAGTTGGTGAAAAACATGCTTCCTTAGCAGTTCACCAACATTTGCTCTGCTAGTGGCATAGCTAAGGCACCTATTTAATATCTGGAGTCAAAGAAGTTTCTGCAGCTCCCCCCTGGTGACAACAAATCAAATTTAATGAAGTAAAAAATGAATGAGTCCATTATTGGTGTGATGGGCAAAGAGGAATGGTTATTCTTTTCCTACTAAATATAAGAGAAGCACCATAAAGTGCCTCTAAGTGAAGTGAGCGTGAGTAACTGTACTGTATATGATATATGTACTGAGAGCTGATTCATATTAACACCTTATTAGCTCCATAATCAGAATTATATCTCATGGGCTCTCAGAGCAATCGTAATAATGGGAAAGTTTGAGTTAAGAAAATCCACTTTTTGTTCCATGGGCTTTTGTGTTTTCATTTTCATCTTAATTGGCCATAACATTTCATAGAATGTAGATATTCCAATGCAGTTTGTTTCATTGCATTCTGCATGAAATTAGCTTTCCAACAATATATAACATGATGGTATGATCATTCATGCATTCCATATCATTCATGCAAAATTTTCACAGTTTTAACCACTAGTGTCAAACTCAGCTTGTTGTCACCCTAAAACTTGTAACCTGGTGCAACTGCACCCCCTGTACCCTCCTAGCTATGCCACTGCAGGAACCCCATATGTCATGTCTATCACAAAGTCTTGAAAAGGAGGGAAGAGTGTTTATCATGGCTTGGGTATATTCTCAGATTGCCTGGGCTGAAGTGGAAACATTGCAACATCTGTGGTTTGCTATTCCACAAAGCAGAGCAGCTGCTTTTAGTGTCTTAACACAAGAGAGCAAGAAGAATCACATGAAAGATCACTGTGCACAATAGTGCACTGTAGTGTGGAAAAAAGTGCTGTGTGTGGAAACGCTTCCCTTTACCCCCAGCCCCAATTGGTCTACATAAATCTGTGCCACCTCAAAAAGTGGCACAGATTCAAGCCAGCTGGAATTGCTGTGGGCAACCTGGCAACAGGTGCCAGCATCAGTGCCATGTCTTGGCCCTTTCTCCCATTCCCTGCTCGCCTGCAGTCCCACCTATGAGTGACTTCTTGCTGTTCTGGAACATCTCCCGTAGGGTTACTATATGTCTGGAAAAACGGACAATGACAATTTTTGGGAATCATATTCACATACTGGCAAATGGGACAGAAGGTCTTGTCCCAATTTTGTGGAAGAGAATTATGGCAACCATAGTCTCCCATATACCTCCTCCCTACCCTTCCCAACACCACAAACCCCTGTGCTGCCCAAGCTTGGTCAGTGCAAATCATCTGAGGCCCATGGTGGCATGGGGATGCCAGGGCAACTTTTTATGCTGGCCTCTCCTCCAATCGTGGTGGTACACATGTGTCTGACATCATATTTGCACCACACCTGGGTCAGCAAGGGACTTGCACTGGCCCATTCCCTCTTCACAATTCATCCTTACTAGTTCTCAGTGGCATAGGAAGTGAGGGCAGAGGTTGGGGCAAGGGGTATAATGTGATGCCCAACCAAAATGATGGTGGCTGCAGCACCAACATAGTTGCAGGTAAATAGAGGCCATAATAGCTCATGTTTCGATGACTTTGCCAAGTTAGCAGGATTTATAAAAGCTTCCATCCCTTGCATAACACTTAATAATGTATCAGGAAATGTCACAGTCCATTTTTTCTGTACAGTAGATCTTATTAAGAACTTGTGAATCATCCAATTGTTCCCAAATACTGTACCTTGAGAGTTCAGTTCAAGAGTATTGGAGAGTTGCTATTTCTATATTCATGGAATCAAATTACACAACAGGAAGTGCTGCTTTAGATACAGTGAAAGGCTTTGTGTTTTTGTGTGACAAAGCTTTTCACAAGAAAAAACTTCAAAAAATGAGTCAGTCCTCTGCTAGGATATGGTGGGCCAAGAGTCCCCATTAGCAGGCCAGACTAGTCTCCTCTTCATCTGTGGTCTATTTGAAATGTCAAGTATCCTTTTCAACTCATCATACTAGAAACAGTGAAACAAATCCCTAAAAAATCTTATTTCCTGTGACCTTTCACAAACCACCATATAAAAACATAATCCTACATTTATTATATTTTAATAAAAATTGATGCTTGAGATTGATGCTAGACAGAAACAGATCAAATTTTAAAGTGAAAGAAATACTGTCTAAACACTTTCAGTCTATGTTAATGTATGTCTAACTTGGAGTATCTGTAATTTTTTAAATTTGAAAACATTAAAATTAAAAATTTGGTCAGAGCAAAAATTTCTTCCCAAAACATGTAGGCCACCCAAGAGGACTCTGTAGATGGGGCAAGATCCATAGGGCCAAATATATGTCTGGCAGTGATTGGCTCACATCAAATGACTCAAGCCTGAGTTGTGAAAACATGCATTTTTTGTGGACTTGAGTGCACTCGACTCACACATGGCACACTCAAGTCTATTACTGCTGACTCGGGTCCTACAAACTGTGGGTACGAGTCCAGCACACTGTATTCATGTTCATCTTCCATATTCAAGCTCTCATGTTAGGTATCCTGGCATTCCAGGCATCCTGGAAAGGACACCTCAAATGAGGGTTGGGTATGAGTTGGGGACAACTCATAGACCAGGTTTCACTTGGGCTGCTTAATATTCTGAAACTGAAACTGGAGGAAAGAAGTAAAGAAGTCTTCTCATTTAAGGATCAAAATCATACTCAACTTTGGTTATTACTCAATTGTCTTCAGCAACAATGCTGCTGCTGTTACTATATATGGAATTAGGATGGTGCTTGGAGGTATGGAGAAAATGCAGTTAGGCAAACCCAGAAGTAGGTTCAAGCATTTCAGGTTCAGGTTCAGCATGAACTTGCCATGCTGGTTCAACTTGTTAAGTTATGAGAGATTTCTTGCAGAAAAAAATGATACTTGAAACATGACTGTTGTGTCCATGTATTAATAGAAACTCTGCTTTTAAAGGAATTGAGCCACCCTCTTCTGGTAGGAGCCAGTGGGTCAAAGATTTGAGATTTTTGTTGCCAGGTTTAGTTTTTTAAACAACTTTCATTTACTGTTATTGGGAATGGACACAGTGTGTATGCTGTAAGCTTGGCGCAGCGTTGTTGACAACTATACTTCTAGGATTTCGTGTCCATTTGATCCCACTGTTTCCCAGCCCCCTTTCCTATTAGTAACACATATATAATTTTCATGTCTACATCCTTCCTTGCATATTATCTGAGGAAATGGACTGCAGTCCATAAAAGAGAGAGCTAGGATGGTGGGTTTTGGGAATCAGACTTTGGGCACAATCCAGAGTAACTACGGTGTAAGAATAATTTGCTCTGGATTGCAATATGAATTGCCCATAGGTTTTCACTAGGTGATGCAGTAACTACGGGTGCACGTAAAGTCTCTTACATGCACCCGTAGTTATTCTGGATTGTAGGGTTAGTTCCTGGATCAAATCTCTGCTCAGCTATGAAGTTTCCTGAGAAGTGGTATTGCTAGAGGGTGTGGGCCACATCAGGTGATACGCATAGAAGGGTGATACACAAATCAAAGGTCATTTGATTGCTGAGCAACCATTTAGGGACAGTCATGGGTCTTACCATAAGAGCAGAAATTGAAAGCTCCTTCCCTTATGCACCTATTAGATCTTGCAAGGGGGTTGTATATCTTTCTAAGGGTGCAATCCAGAGTAACTACGGGGCGTCCCTGCTCCGGTGTAAGAACAATTTGCTCTGGATAGCAATATGAATTTTTCATAGGTTTTCACTAGGTGGTGCAGTAACTACGGGTGCACGTAATGTCTCTTACGTGCTCCCATAGTTACTCTGGATTGTAGCCTAAGGCACAATGCTGGCTGAGCAAGAGGCATGGAATTAGTAAGAAAATTGTAAGAGGCATGGAATGAGTAGGAGAAGGGGGAGAGGTAGGCTCCCAAAAACCCCAGGCTTCCCCAAAAGCTCACAAAGAAGAAAGGCTTTCAGCTATCCATCAGATGTACTTTCTGGAGTTATAGATAAGAAGAGCTACTGATTTCAATTATCTTGCAACACTGAATCACGGTCATCCTAACAGTAGCAATTTCTCCTGAGAGTCCTTCCATCTCCCTATGTGATGGTGAATATACGAGTAATCAGCTGCCGAAGCAGCATTCTGCCGATCGGTTTGTGTTTAGCAGATTGCATGAGCAAGTGTGTACAGATATAATCCAATTGAGGTAATGCAGGTTGAAGGCTGAAACACCCATTCTGGTGACAGCATAAATAGTTTATACTCAAAAGAAATGCCAAAACTTCAGAAAGACTTACATTTCATAAGTCACAAAAGCCATGATTCCCATCAAGAAGATAGAAATGAAAATGGCTAGGTTCCTGCTATTTTATTAATATTTATAAACTATTTATTAGCAGCATTTTTGCCATTTTTTAAAAGCAAAAACTCACAAGATAGCTTGCAATAAAAATGCTGAAAAATAGCACATAATAAAACAGCCATTAAGGCTTGTGGGGAAAAAAAGAGATAAAATTAAAGGTAATTAACACTGCAAGCATGTTAACTCAGAAGTAAATCCCATTAAGGGTGCAATCCTGAGTAACTACGGGGAGTCCTTGCTCCAGTGTAAGAACAATTTGCTCTGGATTACAATATGAATTTCCCATAGGTTTTCACTAGGTGGTGCAGTAACTACGTGTGCACGTAAAGTCTCTTACGTGCTCCCGTAGTTACTCTGGATTGTAGGGTATGTTTACTTGGACTTAGGCTGCAATCCTAACCTCCACTTAAGCCAGCCTAAACCCCAGCATAAATCCTGTAAGTGCAGTAAAACACTTCTGCCCCACTCCGGGTTGGGGGGGGGGGGGTTAGGCCAATTCACATGCATACGACAACCTCCTCACACCATAAAGCAAAGGTAGGTTAGGTGATTTAGGTAGCCCTAAATTTCTTAGGATGGTGCCAATCCTCTCAGGTTAGTGTATAAGCATATAAGATTGTGGTTTAAATGCCTTTCTGGGTCCTTAAAAATAATTAAAGGAAGCGGGAACAAGGTGGCCTTCACCTGGCACTAATGGAAGGTGTTCGGCAAACATTTTGGGGGGGTTCTACCATTGATAATGTTGGGGAGCATACCCCCAAATTCTCACTCTGATAATCACCCACCTAACCTCTAAGGAGATGACAGGCAAGAGGAAGGTCTTACATCTTGCCATGTGAGTCAACTGCCAATATTATCCAATATTAAAAAAGCAGGCCTCCGTCAGTCTTGAAAGACTATGGTATTGTGCTCGGCGTTGCATATGCTGCATGCGAAGCACGAAAGCCTGGGTTGGATTGTTATGGAGGATAGGCTGTTACCCAAGCAGCAAATCCCCCCTTTCCATGCCACTGAATTAGTCCAATGGAAAGGCAGAGCCGATACGATTGGATCCAGCTAACGTAGCAGAGCTGGGCTAAAGACAGGAGCTCACCCTGTCTTGTGGGGCCCACCCAGTCTTGAACCCTGGCCTGCTGGTTAACAGGCACAGTGTCTTAGCCACTCACGCCACCCACAGCCACTTATCAATGCCAATATTAGTCCAATATTATCAATGGACTAGTTTTGTAAGAGGGATCGCCAATGCGCTAGTTAAACTGGTTACCAGTCATTGGATGGCAATCAAATATTCCATGAAGCCAAGAATGTCACTGCAGAAGCCTTCTCTTTTTTCATTTCTTTTCCTTACATTTTCATTCCTTATTTTCTATTTGTTAGCAAGAACTAAGTGAGGGTTCTTGGCTCCTAGCTATGCAACAGTCAAGGGCAAACCAATGTCTGTGACAAAGCTTCTCCTGTTGACCAACTGCTATAACTAAAGGCATTGCCAAGCAGCCGTAACGAAAACAGGTCTCAGTTTTGATTATAGCAGGAAGTGAGGACTTTGTTGCTAAAGTCACACAACTCCTTATAGTAACTAAGGCTAACCTCCACTTAAGCCAGCATAAACCCCAGTCTAAGACTGATGGTGACCTGGGAGTGTCACATAAGTCCAATAAAGCACTCTGGCCCATTCCTAGGGTGGTTAGGCCAGTGCACAGACATGCACCTGCCCTACCACACCACCATGGGAAGATATGCCAGGTGAGGTATGCCGGCCTAAGTTAGGATTGTGCCGTAACTCTTATGTTTTATTTTCTTAATAGTAATCATTATGTTGCTTCATCACCATTTTTCCCCACTGTGAGTTGGCCCTGGTATTGCAGGGTAAACCCCGAGAGAAGAAAACCTCAGTGAAAATTCACCTAAGAATATAAAAGTTCTTATAATTTGTATTTCAGCGTTTTTAAAAAGCTGGTTTCAAGGCTTCACAATCACTATACACCCATTTGTGTGTGTGTGTGTGTGTATTTGCTTATTTTTAATTTTCATGAATTTTTTTATTTGAATAATTTAATGCTTTAAAAATACTTGAATGTTGTTTGACAGTGTGTTACCTGTATTCAGCTAGTTAAGTGCCTGGCCCTGTTGGCCTGCCTTAATAACATTAGCATAGAATGATGAGCCAAATGTATGAATAAACTGTATTTACTTGAATCTAATACTCCCCCTTTTTAGCCAAATTTAGAGTACAATCCTAACCATGTCTACTCATTAGTAAGCACCTGGTCTTACTCCCAGGAAAGAGTCTTTAGGATTGCAGCAATTGTCTCCAAAATCAGTATGCACATTATATTAAATGGCACTTTAGAATCAAGTACATATAGTACTTTGATTATAAGTATAGGCCATGCATTCATTCATTGGCATCCATCAGTCTTGAAAGACTATGGTATCATGCTCGACGCTGCATGAGAAGCATGAAGGCCTGGGTAGATTAATAAACCCAAGCAGCAAATCCCCCTCTCCATGCCACTGAAATAATCCAATGGAACAGGAGAGTCGATACAATTGGTTCCAGCTGAGTCACAGAGCTGGGCCAAGGACAGGAGCTCACCCCGTCTTGCGGGGACCCGGGTCTCGAACCCTCGCCTACTGGTTAACAGGCACAGTGTCTTGACCACTTGTGCCATCCACAGCCCAGTATTTAGTTTAATAGTTTACTATGGCCCATATCCTAACGTCAATCGGATAACTTTGCTCCAGAGCAGTTAAGGTGACTTTCCATAACACTAGAGGGTGATGTAACTGCGTGGACCTGTAACTGCTATGGATTTTGCTCTATGGCTGCAATCCTAAACACACTTTCCTGGGAGTAAGACCCATTGACCACAACAGGGCTTAATTTTTAGTAGACATGGTTAGGATTGTAATCTACATGGTAATAAAAAGTAACACAAACCAATTGTATAAAGTCGTGCAGTTGGGTACAAATCATAACATAAGCCCATTGTCATATTATTATTATTATTATTATTATTATTATTATTATTATTATTATTATTATTATTATTAATATCATCATCATCATGTAACTCAATTTTGTAAGTGATAAATTCAATTTTGCACCTGAGTACAGCTATGCATTATAATTGCCAGTAAATATTTTTTTAATCCCAAGACTTTTAAAATAGGAGTGTATATTAGATTAAAAGGCACATTAGATTTGAGTAAATGCAGGTAAATGAGCTAGACAGGTAGCTTTTGGTTTTCCTTTTTCTTTTTTAGCCTGGCCACACACAGAGGGTTTTTCTTGAGAGTAAGCAGGACAGAAGCAACAAATCTTTCAATCAGAAAGAATGCAAGTTGGTGTCCTTGCTTTCCTTCCTATGCTATCTCATTTGCAAACAGAACCCTAGCCTAGGACAGCTATTTCTGGCCTCTTTCACAGCTGATATTGACACAAGTGACTATGGAAGCTGCAGACACTTAACTGTTAGGACTTTTTTTGCTGACGGGCTTGATACTGTTGTAGTGTGCCCATGGGTTCTTTGGTTCCAATTTGTAGCAAACAGTAGTGGAAATCAATGTTGTTATAATAAGACAGCCAAAGAAACTTTTGATCCAATCCAGCATGATCTCCACACTGGCAAAGTGTGTGCTTGTACTAGCCATTGCCAACATGCGATAAAAATACTTTGCAATGGCATAGCAGTTGTTGGTTCAAAGGATTGCATTGGCAAATGTCAGCAGAAGACCCAGTACATGCCAGACATGATACGTTCGATGTCAAGCTGCACAGCCATTGGGATTTGGCAGGGGAAGGGAATGGAGGGGTTAATGGGGCAGGAGGATGATGGTAATGGGAACATGATTAAGCTTGGGTGAGTGTGGAATTGGCTGCAGTGGAGCACACTATGCCCATCCACCTTGTTCAGCCTGGACGGCTTACACAGTATGCTGTCAAAGGTCCAAGTTCATCAATGGCTCAGAAAATATTTTAAAAACAAATTTTTAGCTAAAATCTTCTTTCCTGTCTGGTTTTATCCTGCTTTAGTAGTGATTGTAATATACTTTTAAATTTTATTTTTAATTACTTTTTGCCTGTTTTATCAGTTTTTTTCCCCAAGTTGTGACCTGCCTGCATCACCCCTGTGTGGGAAGAAGGATAAAACACCCTTAATAAAAATATAAATATTCAATTGTTGCAGCTGAAGGAAAATGCCAAATAGGAATAACTGGAAATTACGGAAATTAATTGGAATAAAAGGAAATATTGTCAAATCCTCTCTCTACCAAACTCCAGTCTATCATCCTGACAAGGAATTATGAAGTTGTAAATAAATAATTATACCCGAGAAATAGTGATCAACCATTTAATATGTAAGCTAACCCTTATTCAGTATCTGTTTCTCAGTTACAGAAAAACAACCTACCAAAGGCTGCAAAACTGAGGTGTCACAAAAATGTCATTTGCCCCCAAAGCCAGAGTAACTATGGGAGCACGTAAGAGACATTACATGCACCCGTAGTTACTGCACCTCCTAGTGAAAACCTATGGGAAATTCATATTGGAATCCAGAGTAAATTGTTCTTACAATTTACAATCCAGTAAATTGTTCTTATACCATAGCAAGGACTCCCTGTAGTTACTCTGGATTTTGCCCATAAAGTAAATTTGATTGTGGGTTTGTTTGTTAAGTTATGAGACCATGAAAAGGAGCTTCTTGAAAATGTTGTCCGCAAACTAGCTGCTGAGTTGAACCTCTGGCTTTGCTATCCTACCACATCCTGCTTTTTATGAGCAGCATGTATTCAAAATAACATCTATTTCAGGAAGATGTGCTGCAGTCTCATTTCCCTCTGATCCATGTACCCAAAGACAAAAAATTGCTGATGAAATTTGCATCATGTGTGCAAACACAATGTAATGTACTTCTGTTTATAGGTAGGTTGGTCTCCTGACAAGGGTTTTATTTCTGTTTTCAGCTCCTTGGCCAAAACACTTGTTCAGACAAAAGAATCCTCTGGATTCAAGTAGTGTATGAGTCCTGTGAATTAATTTTTGACTTTTTACAAACTGAGTAGACAGTGAATAACAACATTAACCTGAGTGTTATAGACAAATTCACTACTTTTTGTGTTGACTTCTGGTGTGGGACCAAATTAGCAACCCGCTCGCAGCTAACTTTCCACTGGGCCATGTCAATGAGGATGTGCTACATCTTGTGGTGGGAGGACAGTCACATAGAGTCTTCAAAGTAAGGGAATATTTATTCCTTTAAGCTTAGGCAGCATTTCAACTTCACTGGAAGTTATGTCTTACTGCACTGTGTCCATCAGACATTTAGCCTGTGTCTTTCCAGCTAGAAGCAATCCTGGAGATTTTAATAGAGCCTTGAAAAATTTCCAACATGATGTCATCTCAGATAATATTTGGAGTTTGGGGTGATTGCATGTTCATGGCTTTCAGTCTCATCACCACCTGATTTCTGTGACTCACAGCCACAGAATTGGCTGTGGGAATTGTGGAATGTAAATTGTCCCACTTAAAAATAAATTAGGACATGGGAAATGTTACACAGTGTTTGTTGTGGGGTGGTTGTTACACACCAGCCACTGTTTGGTGTGACAGTCATCAAGAGATAAGCACAGAATGGTCAGTGCATGAATGATCCTTTCCTGAACATGACTCTATTAACCTTTCGCTTCTCTCAAGTAAAACGTACCTGCTATTTGTCTTGTCACCACAAGACAACCAGCAAGCAAGATACTGAGATAATGCTCAACACCATGTTGCTTTCTTTGCTTGCTCCTAGTTGAATGTTATATCCATCATTTTCATGTCCTATCCACCTGTCTACTTCTTAATCACATTTTTATACCACCCTTCCTCCACTAAAGCTCCGGATGGAATTCTCCCCTTATCTATCTATCTATCTATCTATCTATCTATCTATCTATCTATCTATCTATCTATCTATCTATCTATCTATCTATCTACAGTATTTATATACCGCTTTTCAACTGAAAAGTTCACAAAGCGGTTTACAAGAAAATGAAAAAATTAATAGCTAATTAATAGCTAATGGGTGCCTGTCCCAAAAGGGCTCACAACCTAAAATGCATAAAGAACACCAGCAGAAGCCACTAGAGCAGACATTGCTGGGGTGTGTAGGGCCAGTTACTCTCCCCCTGCTAAATAAAAGAGGAACACCCACTTGAAAGAGTGTCTCTTGCCCAGTTAGCCCTTGCCCTTAATGTCTTTACAACCACATTTCTCCCTTGAGTTGCCTTTACAACAACCCTGCATGATAGGTCAGGATGTACAATAGTGAACGGCACAAGGTCATCCAGAAAGCTTAACATGTAAGAGGGGATTTGAACCTGGATATGCCAGGACTATCTCCTAAAGCACTACTACACTACCCTGGCTAACATGGTGTGGTTAGCTGCCAAAGGTCTTTTCAAAAAGTATACATAGAGATTGGGACCGAGTTAGTATGGTTGCAATCCTAAGAGCACTTTCCTGGGAGTAAACCCCATTAAACTCAATGGAACTTACTTCTGAGGAGACACAAATATGATTGCACTGTAAGAATTCCTTTTTCCACTCACAAGTTGAATTTGCTATAGTTATAGACTTACCATTATGCTTTCATCAATGTAGTAGAAACATTATTTTTGGAATAAACTACAAGAGGGAATTTTTTAATTTGACTATATGATGCAGAATAATAATATTACCCTGTACCCCATCGTAGGTACATTTGAGTTAATATGTTTTCTGAACACTCCAGAGGAGAAATACGGCCACTTGCATCATCATTGATTCAGCTTCCCAGCTGCTACTCAGATATCCCATCTTGCACATTGTCCATCCATTAGGTCACCTGATGTAGTTAGCAGCAGTAGTAGATTTCAAAGCATCAGAGTGGGAGGTGGACTTAGGATACCTTTCATCCAGGAGTCTGCCACCACTTTGTCCCTCCAAACACCTGCCAATGCAAAAAGCAATAGTGTGCTTTCTTCTTGCTTGAGCAAGCAGCAGATCATTCTCTGCCTGACCACGTTGCTTCCGTGCTGCCATGAAATGTGGACATATGGGTGACCTTGAGCCAGTCACTCACTCTCAAGCCACACCAACCTTATATGATTGTTGTTAGGACAAAAGGATGAAAACTTTGAAGCTTCCTTCTGCATTTTCTATGGAATGGAAAAGGCAGGGAATAAATCCCTTAAGTAAATAATTATGTTCAATGGGACATAGGCTGCAATCCTAAAGACACTTTCCAGGGAGTATGACTGATTGAATACAATGGGGCTTACTTTTGAATAGACATGTTACTGCAGAAGAAGCCAACATTTTTTATTATTGAACTTTCCTTAGAATGCCATATTAACTTTTGCTTTGTTACATGATATTTATCCTTTTATTTATACTTTTGCTTCCCTTTGCTCCCCTTTTCATTTTATTGATTTATCAGTCCTTTGTTTTTATCTTTATTTCTTTATCGCAGTTCGATATTTTTTCAGCCTTCTAATAAACTTCTTGCACTTCCAGTGTTTTACTTGTCTGGTCTCAGTTCATTTATGAAGGACATAGGTTGTCATATTTTCCGCATTCTGCTACTATATGATTTTTATGGGGACTCCACACTTGGTGGGCCCCTGTTAACTTGAAAAGGAGATTTTTTTAAGGTGATCTTCTGTCAAGGCTTTCCAGCTTTCCATGGTGATAGCAAGAGCTGCTTTTCCCTTAAAATAATATCCATGACTGTGAGTTTGCAGGGCCTCAGAATTTTATTAGTGACATTATAAGTCAAGGGTTCTCCTACACCATAAAGATTGACTTGGCAGCTGTGAATGTCTCCTCCCAAACTTTGTCGAGTCCCTTTGTGGAATCCAAATTATACAGTGTCAACAGTCCACAGATATATTTGTCAGAAAGTCTGAGCAGACAAATTCCTGTGTTCACCTTCCTTTTTCTTCTCATTGATTAGGAAAAGTCATACATGTTCCCCAGACTTTCTCTAAAGGGGTTATTATTCTTGCGTAGAGTTGCTCCACTGAGATGCACATTTTCACAATTTGGGATTCATAGTGATTTCTCCAAGGCTACATAAGCTGCAATCCTAATCCCCAATTAGGCCAAAAAAAGTCCTGGCACAAACCCCACGCTGGCCTGGGGGTGTTTCAAAAGTGTCATAAGGTACTTCTGCACCTTTCCTGTAGGTTAGGCAAGTGCATGGCCATGTGCCAGCCTCCCCAAAGCACACAGGAATGAGAAGTGGGTTAGTTGTGATGGTGTAAATTGGTTAACTGCCACCAGTTTAGTTGCCTTGACTCTTTTGCACCTTCAAGGTTTTTTTTCTGATGTGTGAAAAACCAATAGCAATTCTGGGATGGGGAATGGAGCGCCATTAAGGCTTAACTTACAGTGCCCTCTCACAAATTCCTGTTCTTGTTTTCCCACTGTGCTGACAATGCAGCCCTTGAAACGGTGCGCAAGGTTCACTGCTGAGGCAGTGCAAAAGCCTTTATTATTTCTGTCCTCCCTCTAAGGAAATTTATTGCTTTATTAAAACAACAAATAAATGAGCCAGCTTCTTTTCCACATTCAATGTCTGATATTGTCTTAAAAGGCCATGCTGAGTGAAATCATGTGGTTAAATGTGGTCTATTAGTTCTTTTAGTTGATTGATCTGGATTTGAATTGATTAATCAATATGTTGCATTTAGATAAGTTTGCAAGTTTGCATTACGTCAATCGAGGTTTGCTTTTTGAATGTCTTGAAGGAACTAAATTTAGGAAGTTAAGACACAATGTAATCAATTACTTTGGTTGTTAGTTTTCTGAAGGAAAAAATCAGTGATGATGATACCCATTCTGATGAGTAGAATCCCTGTGTCTAACATATGGTTGCGCATATGGTTGTCAAAATTCTGCCTCATCCTTGTGTGACCAAAAAGTAGCGATGGGGATGATCTCGATTTTAGAATTGGGCTTGGTTGTCCTATTTTCCAAAAATGTCAGACAATAGTTTCAATGTTCTGAGCCCACCACCAGTAATTCTATTATTCTGAGCCCACCACCAGTCATTATAACCATCCATCTTTCCATCATCTCACCTTCCCATATTTTCAATGGTAGCTGGAAAGTTGACAGTCGTCTCTCCTTAGTCTGCTTGATTGTCAAAGAGCGTTGGCCAGAAAATGTGGGCACCCTAACACTTTAAAGCTTTTATGTAGAAAGATTGGTACTGTACTGTATATAAATATAAAGTTCAAAGATTGTTTAAATTATATCCTGTGACTTTAGTTTTTCAAGACAATTATCAATCAAATAATGAAATCTGTTTTTATCTCATATCGGGTGGGATTTAAAAAATATATATTGCTTGCTAATCAATTCACTTTTGAATTTCACTATATTTTATTCTGCACTGTTCAAAGAGTTTCACTAGAGGAAGAGAGCCTTTTGCTAATAAAAATACTGGCTACAATCCTGTGGGTGTAAATGCATTTCACTCTGCTTTAAATTGTGTTCTCACAGAAATTACTGTCATACGATGGTAGAGGTCATAACTATGTGAGATGTAATCACTTTTGAAACATAATTTTTAACAACACTAGAAATGCCATAATTTACATGTTTCTTGTTGTTGAAGGCAGCATATTTCCGATGTCATCAGAGTGGTACTTTCCCTATCTGAGAGGAAGATACAAAAGAAATGTCCATTAAAGGTTTAAAAGTTCTCCATAAAAGATAAGACATGTCTAAAAATAGACACCTCTAAAAATAAATATGTCAGTGGACCTACCCAAGGGCATATATATGATCACATTTATATTGTATACTACATGTAGTGCAATCCTAACTTGTGCTGACATGCCTGGACTGGATCCGGCGCAAGTCATGGGCTGCTGCTGCACCAGCCTGAAGCCAGTGGAAACTTTTCCCTTCTCCCTGGATAATGATGCAACAGCGTCAGTGGGGCTACTTCAGCTGTGGCAATGTGAATCCAAGCAGACTGTGACTGTTGCATAGGAATGAGGTAGGATTCAGCATACATTCTGGGTCCTGGCTTTTCCTCCTGCTCCCCACATGTCTGCCCACCCACAGTCTTGCTTATTGCGTGCCTTCCTTCCACCCTGGAATGCTTCCACTTGGTAGCAATAAAGACGAGGGCTCATGGTTGCCCATTTTAGGTCTTATCCTATATTTTTAAAATTTTATTTTTTAATCATTTAAAAATTTTGATTGCTATTATAATCCTTTTACTCCTGTTATATGTTATGATTAGAGCCACATATGGCCATTCTGCTGTAGAGTAGACCAGTAATGGGCTCCAAATAAATTAACAACCGGTTCTCTGCCCATCTGGCAGTCACTTTTAAATCATGGCTATTTTTAAACTTTATATGTCCTGTCTCTCATTAACAACCGGTTCTGTAGAGTAGGTGCGAACCTGCTGGAGCCCACCACTGGAGTAGACCTGCCTAACCTCTGCAAAGCCATTCAAATAGAGAAAGCTCCAAGAGCTATGAGGTTATAATAGTTGACTAGGAGGACCCCTTTAGTTCTGCAGCTGCCGGCAAAGTTGGGAGTTGGGCTGAGCAATGGGTACCAGCATGCTCTCTTTACTTCTCCTCCATGTCAGTTCCAGTTCTGCCTTCCACACTGTCTAAGAATGGATGGCAAGAGAGGTCCCTTCTCATTGAAAAATTGCACAGAACGTTACCAGCATATTCGGCACAGCTTCCAGAAATGTGTTTTTAAATCAGATAATGAACAAATCTGCACCAGATTTTGAATAATCTAAAATCTATGGGAAAAATCAGTACCTTCTCTTTGGGCACAGTCCTAACCAATTTAGGCTTGCCTAACTCACCTGGTATATCTTCCAGTGGTGGTGTGGGGAGATTGGTATATCCTTATGCCTACCCCTTCCAAGGGCTGTGGGTGGTGTTTACCAGCAGGCCAGGGTTCGAGACCCGGGTCGGCCCCACAAGACAGGGTGAGCTCCTGTCCTTTGCCCAGCTCTGCGATGCAGCTGAGTCGTATTGGCTCTGCCTTTCCATTGGACTAATTCAGTGGCATGGAGAGGGGGGATTTGCTGCTTGGGTAACAGCCTATCCTCCATAACAATCCAACCCAGGCTTTCGTGCTTCGCATGCAGGTCTGCTTTTTTTAACCCTTCCAGAGTGGGACAGAAATGCTTTATGGCACTTTTGTGACAACCCCATGTCAATATAGGACTAATGGTGGGGTTTATGCCGGTCTAACTGGAAATTAGGATTGCAGCCTTCATCCTTTTCTATGCAGTGAAACTTCTGGTTTCATTGTGATTGCTACTTTCACTGTTTCAAAATGGGCTTTGTTCTGCTTTCAAAGAAGTTCTAGGAACACGTGCTCACTAGTAGTTTCTTACATGATGTGCTAAGGTTTCTTGAGTGAAAGTTGTGTGCTGTCACAACACATCCCATCAATGATTACTGCTTGCATCCTGTTGCATAAAAATGAGCTCTCTTTAAAGAGGAACAAGCATTATCCATGATCAGGACACACATTATTTCACATCCTGGCTCTTCTTGGCTACCGGCTAGAGCTCCCTATTTGACCACAAAAAATTAACTGGTAATAGTGAAAGCACTTCACATGTTAGTGAAAGCACTAAATCTTGCCTACATGTTTTGACTGTAAAGTAAAATTGGAATAGAAGCTTTATAAAATAGATGGAAGATTAGTGTGGATATTTTAATGAAGCACCCCAAGGTGCCTAAATCACAGTCAAAGCCACCCTCCTATTTAATTAGCCATTTAAAAAATGGGGAGATCAGATCAAGACTCTCTTGTTAAACAAGCCCTAAGCATACCCTACAAAGGTTTTTAAACGGGCCGTCTTACCGTCTTTGTAGTTCCCTTATGTGACACGGTGTACCTCAGCTGCTCCAGGGCTATTCTGTCACTGCTTTTATATTATGAATGGCACCACTTTCATCACTAACCTTGCTCTTATCATTGGATCAGTATGTCTGAGCTGTGCCAACATATATCTTAGCTTTCTGCCCTAGCCTGTCCTGATCTTCCACATTTCCCTGCAAATGCTAGGACTCTTCTTTATTCATGTAGTTGATCCCCTTAATGAGGAATGTGGGAAATACTCAAGGGAAACCAAATGGGTTTCTACAAGACCAATAACATTTACTAAAGGTTTTTTTTCTACTACTACTGATATCAGTGGCATCAACAAGAGCCAGGTCTTTACTGAGGTTGGCATGATGGACGTTCTTCCTAGATATCTAGGAATTGAGGGATACAGTATTATATACATGTAGGATTGGTGCCTCATACTACTGGAACTGCTGTTCCAGCATGACAAGATCCTTTATGGGGGAACAAAAGAAAGTCACTCTTGTGAGTTGGAAACAACTGTCATCTTAGATTTCTAACAGCACAATTTTATGTATATCCACTTGTATTCAGTGGGGATTGCTTCCAGGAAAATGTTTTTAGGCTTGTGCCACTAAGTGATGTCCCACTTATTACTCCAGTTTCTGGGGAAATGGCATTGGAGCAAAGAAATTTCTCCAGGCAAAGAAGTGAAGGCAAAGAAGAGAAAAAAGAAGCTCATGTGGTTTCTCCATTCTTAGGTGATGGTGAGAGCCAGACTACTCTTTTTCTTGCAATGATGTTCATCCTGGAAGGCTAGACACTTAGTCCCAGAGGTTCTTACACCCCAGTGTTGAGCTGCCTGGTTCCCAGAAGAGCATGGTAATCCACATGCACTGTGTAGCTAGCTGGAAAATCTCATGAATCATCTATGGCAGTGTTTCTCAGCTTTTCACTTGTGCAAACCTTGGCAGCCCATTTCCATAAATTGCACTCCTCATATTGGCAAAATGTTTGTACAGTGGCGCCTCACGTAAAGAATGCCTCACGTAAAGTAACAAACAAAAATATCTCTAGGATTCTGCTTCACGTAACAAACTGTGCTTCACGTAAAGAACACATTTGTTGGCAGTTGGGGCAGATGCACTGGCCGGAAGCCTGTTTAAAAAGCGTCAGGGCTGCCTAGCACCCCTGCTCATAGTGAAAGCAACACTTCCTTGCCGTTCCTCCTGTGGCTGTGTGTCTGCTGGGCAGAGGGAGAGAAGAGCAGTGGAGAAGAGGGAAGCAGCTCAGGGCCAGCCAGAAGGGAGCAGGGGAGAGAGAGGCTCAGGATGGAGAGAAGGAGAAAGTGGGGAAACACTTTGAAGGTGTCTTGGATTGCAGCCTCCTAACCATGTCTACCCAGAAGTAAGCCCCATTGTGTTAAATGGGTCTTACTCCCAGGAAAGTGTCTTTAGGACTGCAGCCTAAGTAGACTTCATAAGATCATGCACACTGAATGCATGTTTTGAATTCAATCCCAGTGTTCTGTCATCATTTTTACATCCAGTTAAAATTTTTATATGAATATTTATCGTATGAGTTTCCATTATTTCCTATGGGAAAATCTGCTTCACGCAAAGAACGTTTCACTTAACAAACATGCCTCTGGAACGAAGTAAATTTTTTACGTGAGGCATCACTGTAATTAAGTTGCTGTTATTTCACATTTAAATGTTGTCAGCCACTGATCCATATCAAATTGATGACCAGAAACTAGCTGTTGCTGGAGTTTCCAGTTAACCCTAGCCAGCCCTGCAAGGCATTCTAATACAGACCTGCTTTTTACCACCGTTATTTTTTTTCAAGTGTTCCTAAATGTCTGTCTGTCTGTCTGTCTGTCTGTCTACTGTATATGCATACCACTTTTCAACTGAAAAGTTCATAAAGTGGTTTACAAGAAAATGAAAAATAACAGCTAATTAATAACTAATGGAACCCTGTCCCAAAAGGGCTCACAATCTAAAATGCAAAATGTCCAGACAAGTACCCCTTGAAGGTAGATGTACTCCACATTGGGAACCACTGATCTATAGGAAAGCATCCTTTCCTTTTTTAACTAGGAAAGCATAAAGAATGCAAGCTCTCAAGTGGTTTATTATATAATAGTGGAGCAATGTCGGTTAGCAGATGAAACAATGTGGATTTATTTTATTTGCTCAATAAGCCTCCAGTGGATACATAATATGGCCAATCTTCTTATCCCGGATACCTGTGAATTGTATTCACAACACGGGACAATTTGTACAATCAACATATAAAGACAATTCTTTGCTTCAGTTTAAAAGTACATGTGTTGGAGTCCTGCTATTTATTGTGCCATCACTTGCAGGAAAGAAAAGAACTTATGTATCACTTAGGCCTGATGCAATAGCATCATTTTCCTCCAAATACAAGTCTATGTTACACATTCCATCTTGAGCTTCTGATTTCCATGCTGATCAAAACTTTTTAACACTGGATTGGAAACTGATTGGGTGGTTGGAGAGATATCCACAAACCACCCGAGAAGTTTCATTTGCTTTGTTGAAACTTATTTGCCTACCATTGAAATGTCTCAAATTGTGAGGAACCCTGAAATTTGCTTCTCATTTCACTTTTCAAAATTTCACAGCTGACCTGTATTGTAGCTAACTCAGATTTTAAGGTAGAGGGAGTGAAACTCAGAGTAAGCAGACTTATCTCCCCTTACTCTAAGTAACATCCAATATCTTTTGGGAAAATTTTTTTAGGATCAAACTAGTCATAATGATAAATTTTCTTCCTTAAAAAAAACAGCTGCGAGAATCCTTGATCTGGATCAAACTGTGGTGCCTGGAACCCTCTATGTCCTCTCCACCCCGTCAACTCCCCCTGGCCAGCCACAATGGTTCCTTGAAGGCTCACCACTGCCAGCTATCTTTGAGCTGACCAAATGGCCAGAACTGACAGTCATTACTATACAGTGGATCAAGGGACTCCAAAAACTTCCTCCCTTGCATAGCATGGTTCTCCTGAAAACTACTCATAGAAATTGTGGTATGCCCCAGGAAAGAAACTTCTTATGGTTTTATCTTGGACCATGCTGGTGTAGTGATGAAACATCGGTTGGAATTTTTCCTAGTATCTGTGTCACAACCTTCCACCTGAACGAAAATTCTGGAGACCAAATGACGGAGGTTAAAGCCTTTCCAGGCTGAAAACTTTCATAGGAGGAAGAAAGTATTTGCTGGTGGCTTAGAAAGTGGTTTGATCCTGCTCTAAACTCTTTCCTTTCAGACCAGCAACCTTATGAGCTACAAGCCCCAACATACTATATCTCCATCCACACTGTGGTTTTGGTTTGCATTTTGAAGCCTGTAACAAATCCATCTACCTTTGCAACACACAGGCCATGATCGAGTGGCATAGCTAGGGGGTGCAGGGGGTGCAGTTTCACCAGGCTACAAGCTTTAGGGGGCTACAAGCTGAACATGACACTAGTGGCTAAAATTGTGAAAAACAGGCTACATATGAATGATAATACCATCATGTTATATATCATTGGAAATGTAATTTTATGCAGAATGCAATGAAATAGACTGCATTGGAATATCTATATTCTATCAAACGTTATGGCCAATTCACCAGAAAATGACAACGCAAAAGCCAATGGAACAAAAAGTGGATTTTCTTAACTCAATTTTCCCACGATACTGAGAGACATCTGTCTCTGAGAGACAATGAGATGCAATTCTGATACTGTATGGAACAAATAAGGTGTTAACTTGTATATATTGATGTTTGAGTGCTGATTATTTTTCTTATATTTTAAAGCCTAGGACAGTGATTTTCAATATTTGGACATTTGGGGGAGTGTCAGCGGTGGAGTGTACCTTGTCAATTATTTTAAAAAATTGGTGGTGTACCTTGTAATTGAATCATATGATTCAGATCTCATTTCCGCATACATATATAATAATATAGTTAACCCATTCTCACTTCTAAATGTTGCTCCTCTTATATTTAGCAGGAGGAAAAGAACAACCATTCCTCTTTGGCCCAGCACAGTTTCCCTAACCAATAAGGGAACCAACAATTTTCATATTTTTACTTAATTAAATTTGATTTTGCTGTTGCAGGGGGAATTTTTTTAAAAAACACCCCAGAATGACATCACTTCTGGTTGTGATATCACTTCCAAGGCAACATTTTGAGCTTTGCGCCGGACTACATTATCATTAGCTATGCCACTGCCATGATCCATTTGCTTTTATTAGGGCAGTGGTGGGGAATCTATGGCACATGTGCCAGAGTAGGCCCATAGAGCCCTCTGCTGGCACGCGGCCATAGCACCCCCAGATGAGCACTCTAAGCCCAATGTGCATGCCCAGAGCTCTGGGCATGTGCACTGGACACCAGCATGCTCTGCTCTGAAGGTACTCCTTTTCAGAGTAGAGCATGCTAGTGCCCAGCACGCATGCCTGGAAATCAGGGCATGTGCATAGCCGCAGGGTGCTCCTGGCCCAATCTACATGCCCAGTGTTCTGGGCACGCACACTGGGCACCTGTGCTGTCAGTCGGCACTTGGTGCCAAAAAGGTTAGCCATCATTGTAATATGATTACTCAAGTTTCCACAACTGATAGAGCATATGTAGATGAACATTATGTGAGCTGCCAAAGGGCACATCAGAAGTTTTATGTGCTGGAATAACGCATGTAAGAAATATAATTGATGACAACATGTATATTTGTGTTCCTGGGTGAACAAGAGGCCAGGGACTGGCTAGACATGGAAGCAGGAGGTTTATGGTTAGGTTTGCCACTATAAAAATTTACTAGCCACTTCAAAAGGCCACTGTGAGATACCAGAAGCTGAATTAGATTGATCTGAATTGGCCTGATCCAGCGAGTCTCTTCTTATGTTCTTAACCCTTCCTTTCTGTGTTGTCTTATCAAGACAAATTACCTTCTCCCAGCATCTGACATACAGCACAAAAGATACAGTACAGCACACACGGCACCAAAGATACAACATACAAATGCTGCAAGATTGGGAAATGTTTCCATCATGCAGGGAAACATTTCCATTACACTGCATTGTGATGGAATGCAGAGCATTGAGATCTGGCCAGGAACTCTCAATTGTTGTAGCTTGCATAGTGTTTGCAACAAAAGAAATTTTTTTTTCTAATACTATCTTGTCTGACAATGAAAGCCACCCCAGTTTAGTATAACTGACTAATCTTTTATTAGGGTTGCTCATTCCCCAAATATGCTTTGTGGCTGATTTATATCCTGCAGGAGCCATCTTGTTCATTAACTCTGAATGTCACAATATATATTTATCAGATATATTGAGCACACCTACCAGTCAGACCATTACACCAAGCAGTTTTTGAGATGTGGTGACCAGAACTGGACACAATACTTCAGGTGTGACCTTAATTTCTGGTTTTGTTATTTACAATGGCAATGTAATATTAGAGGTTTGAAATGGCAGCCCTGTGAAGGCCGTCCTTCCCCCACGCATCAGGCCACTCTGTCACTTGTGCAGATTGTTAGAGATATCTACATGCAGCCAGTCCATCTTCCCACATGTTGGCACCTGTTTATTCATAGCAGTGCACATGAACCAGCAAACCACCTAATTTCCTCTCAGGCCTCTAATTCAGATCTTTGTAGCTGCCACAGGAAGTACATTTGACCATGAAGACGCACAGGAGGACAACATATCTGGAGAATGGTCTTCAATAAACCTCTCATGGGAACAAATTGTTTACCTAACGAGAACCACAAATGTTTCTTATACTGATAACTTTTCAAATGTATTCTGATAAAAACCCCTTCCTGCAAATGTTATGCAGGCTATTGAGGCTTTGAATGAAACACAACTTCTAAATAGACAAAAATCCACAATTTGTCCTCCAGAGAGCATATTATGGTTATCTAACTTTTTGCTTTTTCTCAATAGACCTTTATAATTATTTTTACATTAATAAAAACCGCTAGAACTTCCAGTCTTCAGTTTTCACTCTTCACCGTCATTATTTTGCAGCTTTTTTGCAACTTTAATATCTACTTTGGTAGATATTTCTTACCTCTAGTATGCATATTTATTTATTTATTTATTTATTTATTTATTTATTTATTTACTTACTTACTTACTTACTTACTTACTTACTTATTTATCCTCCTTCCTTACGCTTCTCACACCCATGTTAAAATGGCTGGTGCAGTTCTGAGGAGAACGGGTAGTAGTGGCTTTTCCCAGGATCATTGGCATTGCTATAGGGGTGC
This sequence comes from Cryptoblepharus egeriae, assembly GCA_030015325.1. Classification (NCBI taxonomy): domain Eukaryota; kingdom Metazoa; phylum Chordata; class Lepidosauria; order Squamata; family Scincidae; genus Cryptoblepharus; species Cryptoblepharus egeriae. The sequence goes on from JAREYC010000002.1 coordinate 216,333,448, forward strand.
AGTTGCATAGAGCAACAAGCTTTAGGGGGGGCAACAAGCTGAGCTTGACACTAGTGGCAAAAACTGTAAATAAAAGGGGGCATGTAGCCTATGAATGACAATAACATCATGTTATATATTGTTGGGAAATTACATATGCATGGTGGTGTCCCTGATGGCAATGCATGCTCATCTGAGAAGCTAGTTGTAATCCAAGTGGCTCATCTGAAGGATTACGGGCGACCTAAGAACGAGTGCTGGGGGTGCTGCATACCCTTAGTGGGAGTGAAGTGCCCAGGGTGACCAGATTATTCCTGAACCCCAATGCCAAAATTCCTAATCCCAAGCCAAAATTCCTCCCCACTTAAAAAATTGCCAAAAAGTGTATTTTTTGTTTTTGTTTTTCGGTTTTTTGACCATAACATTTGATAGGAAGGAGATATCTTAAAACTGATTTTTGCATTGGAGTCTCTTCAATATGAATTCATCAACATATGGCATGATGGGGTACTGTGCACTATCGCAAAGTTTCAAAATGTAGGACAATGAAGCCAAAATGTAGGACACCCGGACAGGAGACTAAAAATCCAGATAAATCTGGGTTTTTCTGGTCATATGGTCACCCTGGAAGTGCCAGTCTGAGAGAGTGTCAAACTCATTAGCGCGTCAACCCCCTGATGTGTGTCACTTGATGTGCCACGCACCAGTCACACTACCCCAGCAATGCCCCCGGGGAGGAGGCAGGTTTTTTCCCAATTTTCTTCTTTAAAATATTGAGGAATGTCATCACTTCTGGTTGTGACATCACTTCTGGGGCAAAATTTTGAGCTTTGCACTGGGCTACGTGATCATTAGCTATACCACTGCCCAGGATAAGGCAATGAAAGAGAGAACACCTTTGTGACCCCCCCCCCTCCCCAGAGCATGCTCTGTTGCACAACTGAATCAATGGGGAGGTTGAGTTAGCTTTGGGCTGCTAATGTTACATGTGTTATTTTCTTTCCCATCCTTTCAAAGAAAACTGCAACTACAAGGCCATCTGCTTTGAATCAGGACAGTAGCATGGAGGTTAGGGGGAATAATCTTCCCTTTACTCTGTGAGGAACATGATCTCCTAAAGCTGCTATTTTCACCAGGAGTGAAGAAGTGGGCACAATTTAAAAACACCAGACGTTCCGCAGAGCCACAAGCCTGTTTCATTTGTCTCCTTCTGTATAGATTACTGTGCATGCCAAAGTGAAAACAACACAGCTTCAGGTTATTAGTCAAAGGTGGGTTTGTGTTTTGTTTTGCTCTTGTAGAGATACGGGTAATGGAGTTCGCTAGCCTTCCAATGATGTCACTGTTATAAAATGTCAACATATATCATTTCACGATATACACAGCACTAACCCTCAGGCAGGAAGTTTCCCATACAGCAACAGCAACCTGGTTACTGGCCGAGACTCACAGCGTTCAGGGGACACCATTTTCTGTTCTGCAAAATGCCAAGAACCTGCTTTGGCTCTACAGCAATAGTTTCCAGGTGGTTTCTGGTTTTTATGAAAACTGGCAATGCCTTTCTGGGATCCAGAGTGGCCAAGAGAGGCCTCAGAACAGCTCTGGATGAGAAGGGAGCACATTTCTTGTCATGTTTGAAGCAGGGGTGGGCCGATCCTCTCTCAACAACTGGTTCGCCAGAAGTGGGAGGGGCCAGGCTGGGTCAGGGGGTGGGGCGGGGGTCAGGGGGAGGGGCCGGGGGCAGCCCCCAACCCCAGTGCACTGCGCATGCGCCACCCCCGACACATGCACAGTGCGTCTCCTCCAGGAGACACACTGCACAAGCGCCAGGGTTGGCGCATGCATAGTGCGTCTCCTCCGACTGGAGGAAACACTGCGCACGCGCTGACCTCGGCGCATGCGTACTGTGTCTTCTCCAGGTGGAGATGTTCTGTGTACACGCCGAGGTCGGCGCATGTGCAGAGCGCCTCCTCCCGTGGGAGGAGATGCACTGCGCATGTGCCGAAGTCAACACTTGCGCAGTGTGTCTCCTTCCGCGGGAAGAGACACACTCATCTCCTCCCGCTGGAGGAGATGCACTGCGCATGCGCTGATGTCGGCACTTGCACAGTGTGTCTCCTCCCGCAGGAGGAGACGCACTGTGTGCACGCTGACCCTGGCGCGCGTGCTGTGCATCTTCCCCACCAGGAGGAGACACACTGCGCATGCGCTGAGGTCAGCACACATGCAGTATTTCTCCTCCTCCCAGCGTCTGAACTGGTACGCTGGGTTTCCAGGCGACCCCGCCGCTACTAGTTTGGTAGCGGCGGGGTCATGGGAACAACCGGTTCGGCCAAACCGGCTTGGTTTTCCCCCAAGAAGATCTGTTTTCTGTCTTGTGTCCTGGAAAATAATTTAAATGTCTTCCTATTCCTTGTGAGTGGACCCCTTCCACCTTCCTGGAATTAATAAATTATATATAATATAGTTTTAAATTTAATAGTAATGTAGTTCTTGCTTGCTTGTGTGCACATATTTGTTTCCAGGTTTTTTTAAATTAAATTTCCAGTTCAAAATACTTGCATCTATTGAGTTAATTTCTGTAAATATTCCCACCACGTACATATTCTAGATCACATTATTTTTTATTCCAAACATTGATTACTATTTGCAGAGCACAAAATAAACTATTAGCCTGGATTGCATATCAGTCTTAACATTTGCTTTAATTCCATGCTTACATAGAAGTGCATCAGTCTTGCCAAATGGTCCATTAGAAGGCGATGTCATTGGATGGGGAGATTCCAATGATAAAATAAGTGCCGTTCCTAGCAGATGGTGCTAAATTGATGCAAAAGGGAAACCCATATGAACAAAATCTATAGCTTGGGGATTTGGTTTCTAAGCAGCAGGAAAAATAGTCTGACCCTACAATCCAGAGTAACTACGGGAGCACATAAGAGACATTACGTGTACCTGTAGTTACTGCACCACCTGGTGAAAATCTATGGGAAATTCATATTGCAATCCAGAGCAAATTGTTCTTATACCGGAGTAAGGACTCCCCATAGTTACTCTGGACTGCGCCCAAAGTAGCTTAGCTAGTGTATTAGCTGTGTTCATACCTGAGTCAGTATGATCTGTATACCAGGAGCTGCAGTAGGGACTTCTTGGATGCCTTGGGGAATGAATGAATGAATGAATGAATGAATGAATGAATGATAGCCTATTGGCCCAATGAGAATCTTGTCTTCCCCTTTCAAGCTGGATTGTCCAGCCAAAAATTGAATGAAATGGACCATTGACTGTGGTACTTCTGTTGTTGTTAGTTGAGATGAAGCACCTGTTAGTTTTGGTGCACTTAATTTGATTTAGTAATTTGATTTTCTCCAAACTACCCATACTGATATAGGGTTTCCCAGGACCTAGACAAGTAACATGACCATTTTTCTGAGATGGCTACAGCAACTTTGTCTAGACTCAAGTTCAATTTGCATTCATTTTCAGGAGCAAGACATGTGTCCAAGCTGTGATTCACCAGCTCCAGAAAAAAGGGATCTAACCCAGATGTGTTGTGTGATGTTTTGAACATATGCTGCAACTTTCACAAGAGGACATAAAGCATCTGCAAATTCAATGGCAGACATAAATTCATTTTGAAATCCACCCTTACTTCTTTAGGCTCACATCCCATGAGTAACCACAGTGATCTGAATATGGTCGCATGAATCCAAAACAGTTTTGGGTTGTGACAGTAAAGTCCTAGCCCTCATCTCAAGATATATTAACTGTTCTAGTTTGCCAAGGCAAGTGTTGGATTCTCCTTCAAGCAGATCTTCAGGCAGTTGCTAGAACCTGTTGGAGATGCTCTTCTAAGAGGATTTCCTGTTACAGGCAGAAGGTTGCACTAGATGTCCTTCTTCCAACTCTGTGCTTCTAACCTCTGCAATTCATACTGAATGAAGCATAAAGCCATTTATCCCACTTTTACAACACATCCATTTGGTTGCATATATAAATCATGTGATTTTTTTCCCTCCTCAGATTTTGTGCTGATTGACATTTGTTGCCTTAATGATGAAACTAAAGTGTCTACAACAGTTTAGGAAGTATTAGATGGAAGACTAGATTGAGGCAAAATTTAATGGAGGTTGTCTTGTGGATAAGAAAGTAGGGCAACCAGGGCAGGGAAGAGCCAGCTGCAATGGAAACATTTTGAAGGAGTGCATATAAATTTATCTTTTGCTCTTGGGTGGCTTGGAAGCTACTATAGCCATTTGGAGTCCATTCATAAAGGGGATGATGTGCCGGAAAGCATTGTGTGTAGAGATCCTTCTTATTATTGTTTATGCTCCAAGACATTTGTTCACCATTCTGAAAATGTTCATTCACACAGCCACTGTTTGACAATATATGTTGGTGAATTTGTCTGTTTTAATTCAAGTGTTTCCCAGATATAGTTCTTGGCAGAATTAGATTACACAGGACTAAAAGGGTTTGAGATTATTGTGGTTGTGTGATGTCATCTCAAGGACGCTGCATCAATAATCCCAAAGAGACTAGAATATCCTTGTAAATAAACTGGGAAAGGTATATATTTCTAATCCACAATTTTGCCCTGCCAAAAAAAGCCATCCTGCTGCTGTAGACATTAATTGAATGTTCTACCATCTGCCTGAAAGGTTAGCAATGAAATATGTCAATATGGAATGAAACCCAAGTGTCATTCATCATTTGCAATGGTAGAACATTTTGTTTCCTTCTTTAAAAACAATCATCAAAATTTTCCAGATTGACTTTTCCCTAAAATCTAGTTTTTGTCAGTTACATTTAATGGGTAGTTGGGAAATTGAGTTTAGCGGGGTTTCCTATTCTCCCCATTTGAAATATAATGCAATAATGAGATATAATAGACCTGGTAGCTTGATAAGCATCAGTAAGTTGATATATTGTGTAATGACATCTTTTGGCATGGTGTAAAATTCAGGAAACTCCAAAAGCCATCATAAAATTGCTGTGCTGAACACCCTTGAAGCTGCAATCATTTAATTCAACCGTGCAATGAACGTGCACTTTTGTGAATATGCAGTTTTTATTCAAAGTTGCATATTTGAATATTTGGCCTTAAGGTAATCTAATCTATGTTTGAATCTGAATACTCCAAATTTATTTGCTGCCTTGTGAATCTCAGCCAATGAAGCTTTCATTTGGAAATCCTCTAAAGAGTAGTTATTTTTTTTTTTAAAAAAAAAGTTGGATTATCACTTAAAATTGTCATCTAATCTCTGTTTTCAAAAGGTTTTGGAAAAACACAGTTGCTGGGAAGTTCCCATTCTTTATTACAACCAAATCCTGATTTTCTTCCAACTAGAACTCAAGGTAAAGGTGGAGTTCTCAGGTTTCTTCCATCCAAACTAACACTACAATCCAGAGTAACTACGGGAGCACGTAAGAGATAGTTACTGCACCACCTAGTGAAAACCTATGGGAAATTTATATTGCAATCCAGAGTAAATTGCAAAGATTCTCCGTAGTTACTCTGGATTGCACCCTATGAACAGGGTAAGCTTGCTGCTTGATCAGGAATGACCAATTAGTATCTGGTGAAAAAAGTAGATGAAACTGCTCAATTCCTGCATTGTGACTGCAATCCTAACCACACTTTCTTGGGAGTAAATTCTATTGAACACAATGTGACTTACTTCCGAGTAGACATTCTTAGGGTTGCACTGTGTATCCGTCTTCTTTCAGGAGGACTGTGCAAATGTGAACGTTGTATCATGTAAACTTTTTTTTTTTTACAGTGAAGTATCAGCCTGGCTCAAAGCTTATACCAAATCAAGATCTTGTACGAGATCTCATATATGCCTCAATTTCAGACAACAAACACCAAGAGGAAGCCGCTGATCTCTGTCATATATTCACCAGAGAGTAAGAAGGAAACCCTTAATCCAGAACAAGAATTTGACTAGTCTGTGTTTAGATTGCCAACTAATAGGTCATAGATTCCAGATAGTGACACTTTCCAAAATAACCTTTTCTTTTTGGATGGATCCCTCATATGCAGATGCATGTGAGTCTTGATGGATTGTGATTATGTGAGCCATATGTTATTTGACTGTTTGTCCCTTCTTGGCTTTGATAAGAACAGCCTTGCTGGATCAACCCAACTAGTCCAGCTTCTTGTATTTCCTGTCAGATGCAAAAGGGACCACACATGGCAATAAAATAGCCACATCCTCTTGCCACTCCCTTGCACCAGGCATTCAGAGATAAACTACTTTTAAAAACAGGAGGTTGCGGATACCCATCATTATGGCTTGATGGTTGCAGATACCCATCATAACCTACAAATGGACTTTTCCTCCAGAAATCTATCCTTTTAAATCTATCATTATCCAGGTGCCAGGCAAGAAATTCTTGTATGTCTTGTATGTTGTATGTTCATATTTTCCTTTTTTCTAACTCTCCCGAACACTTAATTTTAATGGATGACATCTGTTTCTGATATTGTGTGAAAAGGGAAACAACATCTATCTATCCAATGCACAATTTTATATGACTCAATTATATATCTCACCTCTGGCACTCTATCCCGAGATTGACGAGCCCCAAAACACAATTGCCTTTCCTTTTATGAGAGATGCCCCAGCCCGGTAATCATTTTGGTAACTTTCTTCTGCACCTTTCCCATTTCCACACTGGGTGGAATCCTAAGAATTTTGGGCCGGCCCAACTCACCTATCTTTCTGTGATCATGTGGGGAGATCGGTGTATGCTTGTGCAGTGGCCTAACCCCCCTCTCAGAAATGGGACAGAAGTGTCTTACTGCATTTTTGTGACAACCCCAAGTCAGCACAGGACTTATGCTGGGATTTAACCCCAAGTCAGCACAGGACTTAGGCCAGCCTAAGTGGAGGTTAGGATTACAGCCAATATCTTTCTTGGGATGTGGTGACCAAGTCTGTACAAGATTTTGGGCCCAATCCTGTCTTACAAAGGCAGTTATGACATCTGGTCACCCTGATCACAATCTCCCACTTGCTCTCGTTTCCACTGTGCATCCCATGATATATCAACATTTATTTGATTGCTTGGGTGGGCCTGCTTGGAGGTAGGTGCTCTCAGTAAAAAAGATGTGTGCATACATCTGTTTGGGTTTTATTTACAACAATGCTCACCTTATATTGGCAAATTGGTTCATTCCAAAGATATCTGGCACACCCAGACTGATGTCAGGCTTCTTAATTAATATCTCTAGTATATTCGTCTGAACATAATGTTTCATGGATCAAATATTTTCTGCTGCTGACAAAAGAAGTCATAAATACCATTTATCCTCTGCCTTTGACATTTGATGTTATCAAACCACCTGAGATGTTCAGTGGAAAAAATGGATAAGTTGCTTATTAATGCTTTTCGACATGAGTACAAGGGATATTTATAGCTGTTCTGGGATCTGAGTTCTAGGAATTCTGGATACTGTACATTAGTAGTTCTTTAATTTTCTGGGTGTGAGCTAAGTTAGTTAGGCGGCAATACATACTTACAGTTAGACTGGCCTAAGCCCTGGCAAAAGTCCTGTGCTGAACTGAAGTGTCACAAAAGTGCCATAAGGCACTTCTGTCCCACTTCCGGGAGGGTTAGGCCAGTGCACAGGCATATGCCAACCTCCCCACACCACCATGAGGAAATATACCAGGTGAGTTATGCCAGCCTAAATTGGCATCCTAAATATGTCTTTGTGGGGGAGGATCTGGGGCAGTGATCTGATCCCCAGGATCAGGTTCCTGCAGTGAAAGGGGGCTATTTTCAAATGTAACAGAGATGCTTTTAGGGTCTGGGGGTGTCAAGAGCCTTGGGAAATTCCATGGAGTATTTCCATGGATTGGAAATAGTGAAAGTAGCAATTGTGACAAAGCCACAAGTTCCACTGTATACTGTGTCTTATTCTGTATATGAAAATCAAACATTTCCAATAAGGGTTACAATGCTTTTCCCACTAAATCAATGCAAACATTGCAATGATTTAAACAAAACTAAACTGCATTCCTTGGGGATTCTGCTGAGCAATGAGTTTTGAGTGCCAGTCCCTGAGTCAACTCTAAGAATTCCTTGCGAAAGGAAGCGAAAGCGACAACTCAGTTCTCCCGCCTGACTCTGGAACAGTAAATTCTCAAGGTGATAAAAGCATAAATCAAAGAGATTTCATGTGCTTAATCATGCTCTAAAGTGGTCCTGTCAAGGAACCTGGCAATGTTTCACAAAAGAGCTTTCAAAGAAATATGTGATTCAGGGATGATGCAAATAACAAAATTTCTGAAATCATAGCCTAGAATGGCATTTAGTTTTAGTGGCAGTCTAGACTGGAGCTTTTACACATCTCAGAAAGAACTGGAGAAATATTCAGATGTTTCTAGGAAAAGGTGTATTTACTCAAATCTAAGGCACCATTGAATCTAATTGAATTTAAAAATCTAATCCTGATTTTAAAAGGCTTGAGATAATTTTTTAAACTTGTGATTATAATGCGCAGCTGCAAATAAGGTGTAAAATTTAATTTTACTGCCCACAACAATGAGCTATCTTACAATAATAATATGACAAGTAGTTTATGTTATGATTTTTACCTAATTTGCAGTACTTTATACAACAAAGGGTTTATGCTACATTTTATTACAATATAGTAAAGTATTCAGCTAAATACTGGCCTATATTTATAATCAAAATACTGTATTTACTTAAATGTAATGTGCCATCAAATCTAATGTGCACCCCAATTTTGGAAGCACATTTCACTGAAAAAGGTGAGCATTAGATTTGAGTAAATATGCTATTTATTTGATTCTCAACACCAAACTCAAATACTTAGGGCACAATCCAGAGTAACTTTGGGGAGTCCTTGTTCTGGTGTAAGAACAATTTACTCTGGATTGCAATATGAATTTCCCATAGGTTTTCACTAGGTGGTGCAGTAACTGTACGTAATGTCTCATATGTGCTCCCGTAGTTACTCTGGATTGTAGGGTACTTGTAATAGAAAATGAAGAAAATGGGAGACACTTGAAAGAACAAAGGAAAATCCTTTGTGTGTAGCAAAATCCAAATCCCATCAAGGGCTATGGTTTAGCTAGAGGGGGTGCAAAATTTTGCAAGGAGCCTCATCGTGGCATCTTTGAACCATTCATGCTTTTATTATATTATTTATGATATTGTTTTTAATATGTTGTAGCTGCCTTGAGTCCACATGTGGAGAAAGGCAGGGTATAAATAAAATAAAATAAATAAATAAGAACTGTGCTGGCAGAATGCATGCTCTGCCAGTGCAAGCTGCTGCAAAAGTGCCATAACGTGCTTTGTAGCAGGGTAGGGAGCATTCATTTAATGGGAAGGCCAGAGCTTTCTCATGTGCACCAGCAGAGCAATGGAAGCCCAGCAGAGCAGTGATCACTGACATGGGGGGGTGGAATGTGTGGCAGAAGGCAAGTGATGGGGTTAAACCAGAAGGCCAGGGGAAAGTTGGAATGGGGAGGATTGCAATGGAGTGGGAATGGACAGATCAGGACAGCGAGGGACTGGGCTGTGTGGTAGCGGTGCACACAGAATCCTAACACCCTGGACCTGTGGATCACCTCTGTTTGCATGAATCAATGTGGGCTTGCTGCTGCAGATCCAAGTTGACCTACTGTGTCTGCTGGTCCTTATCCCATGAGTCTCCAAGTGGATAAACATCTTCTTACCACATGGAGATTGCACATTGAATGAGATATAACATGATGGTATTTGAAAATACAAAGATTTTAAAAATTGTGGCCAGTAGTGATGTTCCCCCCATGTATATGCCACCGTCTGTGACCTTCCCTCCTGCACATTCTTAATGATTCCACTGCCTGAAAGAACATCATATATGTACCTCATCACTGTTCCCTCCCTTCTGGCAATCACAGCAGTGCTGTCAATATAGGTGCAGCTGCATTCTGGATCTCACATTCTTATGGGGAGAGCTCTATATGCACAGAGTTGAATTTGCAGTAGCCCCACAAAGACACCCAAGCCAATCCCCTCTACTCATTCACCCTGAGAACATCATGTATATACACTGAACAGGTATATTGTATAAAAGGGTTGTAGTGGCTTAGTGATTAAAGGCTCTGTGCCTGTCCATCTGAAGACGGGTTCAAGACTCGAGTACTATAAGATGGAGTGAGTTCCTGTCAGTTGCCCAGTTCCTGCCAACATTGCAGTTTAAAAACATGGAAATGCAAGTAGATAAATAGGTACCACCTTGGTGGGAACGTAACAGTGTTCCATGCACATGCGGGCCACATATCCATGGAGGCTAGCAATTTCTTTCCAGCTCTAGAAACAGGATGAGCACCTCTCCCTAGATTTGGTCTCAATTAGCAGGGCAACCGGCAGGGAAACCTATAATGTATACACACCTATGCTAAATACCTTCTGAACTATAATGAAGACCCGACGATGCAGGTCTTGGTCATTCATCTCATCTCACCATAAAACACAACCACAGATTACATTCCTTTCCCACTTTGAGGGCCAAAAAGCCATTTGTAATCCATGGCTGTTATTTCATTGGTTTCTTGTGATTTCAACCAATGTTTGTGCAAAGTCATGCACAGGATGACCAGATTACTGGAAAAAACCAGATTTGTCCGGATTTTTAGCCTCCTGTCTGGGTGGCCTACATTTTTGCATCATTGTCCTACATTTTGGCTTCATTTTGAAACTTCATGATAGTGCACAATACCCCATCATGCCATATGTCGTTGGATTCGTATTGAAGAGCAGAATCCAATGCAAAAACCAGTTTGGAGATATCTCCTTCCTATCAAAAGTTATGGTCAAAAAACCGAAAAACAAAAACAAAAACATACATTTTTTGGCAATTTTTTTCAGCGGGTAGGAATTTTGGCCTAGGATTAGGAATTTTGGCCTTGGGGTTCAGGAATTTTGGGTTTGGCATCTGGTCACCCTGGTCATGCATGGTCAATATTTATTTTGCTCGATTGGCTTTGTTGAATTCTTGACACTAAATGTCACGTCAAAACTCAGGAAAAAACTTCCTTTGCAAGTGTCTATGTGTGTGTTCAGCTACAAAGCCAGAACGGAAGTTGGCCTCGTTCCAGGGTTATAAACAAACCATGAAAATTCCCCTTGACTTCTGTGGGAGAAACACATCCTTGGAGAACATTTTTCTTTTCTTGAGGAAGAACGAGGCTACCATTTTCTCAGTTCTCTTGGAATGCTAACTGGACTAGTGGATCAATTGGGAGAAGGTTGAACGAGGGTGCAGACAGATGTTGGCATTCTCATTGTCAAACTTGTACTTTGTGCACATCATGTATGTGTTCAGTGACAAATGACTCATCCTTGTGGGGACTGAAACAATGTTTTGATTTCCTATGTTTCGTCGGAAAAAAAAACACATAGAAAAGGATCACACTGCTTGTTCTGCTTATTTAGTTCGATTGTTATAATCACTTCAGAGATGTTTGGAAATTCAGAGTTACTGGAATGAACTAAAACCCATTTATTAATGTGCCATTTCATCATGTTGTGCCATCGCTCAGTCACACAGTGCCATGTTATTTGGTTGCATGACACCATCACTGTGGGCAAATAAAATTGGTAAAAGCGATTATGAAAATGTGCTCCAGAGCGACATTCTGGAGTGATATTCAGCATGACATTCTTCTGGCATTATACATTATTTCACAGAAAGTTGCTGTTCATATGTATTTAATTTTTGAACAAGACCATTTACATTTATGCACATATAATATTATATATAATAAATATAATATACTACAAGTAGTGGCATAACTAGAGGCGGTGCAAAGCACTAAGGCTGCAATCCTAAAGACACTTTCTGGGAAGTAAGACCGATTGAACATAATAGGGCTTACTTTTGAGTTGACATGGTTAGGATTGTACTCTAGGGGCAAAATCCAGAGTAACTACGGGGAGTCCTTGCTCCGGTGCAAGAACAACTTACTCTGGATTCCAATATGAATTTCCCATAGGTTTTCACTAGGTGGTGCAGTAACTACAGGTACATGTAAAGTCTCTTATGTGCTCTCGTAGTTACTCTGGATTTGGGGGTAAGTTTTGCAAGAGCCTTTGTATGCCTCCATTTTGCTCCAGTGCCTGGAATGGCTCCGAAGGGAAGAGCTTACAATGTGTTACACTGAGGCTCCCTGCAAAACTTAGCGCCAATTTTTAACTATGTCATAGACAGGGCGACCATACAGAATGCAGTACAGTGTCTCTACCTTTAACCATTGCATAAAGGAGAGAATTTAGGAAGGTTTAGATCAACATAGAAGGGTTTAAAAAGCAGCACCTGTCTAAATTCCCTCTTCTATGCAATACTTAAAGGTTGAAGGACTCTGTCCTCCATTCTGTATGGTCACTCTGGTCATAGACTACAAGGAATATAACAATAACAGTTCAATCCTAAACCCCAGTTAGGCCAGCATAAGTTCCAGCACAAATCCTGTGCTGGCCTGGGGGTGTCACAAAAGTGAGATAAGGCATGCCTGCACCACTCTGGGATTAGGCAAGACATGCGATGACCTCTGCACACCACAAGAACAGGGAGACAGGTGAGTTGTGCCGACCTAAAATGATTACAATAACTTGAAGCAATGTGGCTCTTCAAGAACAGACATGGAGGTACACTGAGTTATTAGCTCAATATAGAGATAGAAAACCAAGAGCACAAGAGCTATTCAAAAATAAGCCCTATTGTGTTCCATGGGTCTTACTCCCAGGAAAGTGTCTCAGGCTAAGTGCCTAAGGCTGCAATCCTAACCTCTACTTAGGCCGGCCTAAGTCCTGGCATAAGTCCTGTGCTGACCTGAGGTGTCTCAAAAATGCAGTAAGACATTTCTGCCCTGCTCCTGGCGGGGGGGGGGGGGGGGGAGGGAAGGGGTAGGCCAATGCACAGGCATATACTAACTTCTCTATACCATCATGGAAATATAAGCCAGTTGAGTTAGGCCGGTCTAAATTTCTTAGGATTGTGCCCCAAGTACTATATCGAATTCAGTTCAATTCCCCTCTAATTCTTTCTTCTAAGTGAAGACTAATAAAGTTCAGGAAGAAAACAAAGGAATAAAATAAGATTTAAATTACATTACACAAATTTTAATTTCAGTATAATTGTGCACTCAGATGTATTAAGTGTGAAATTATTCTCTTCAACAATATTACTTTTCTCAGAATACAGAAAATGATGCCTCAAGGTTTCCCGCAAATCTCATTGTGTGTGCTTGAAAAAGCAAAAAGTTAACAGCAGACATTGTGGAATACTGAATTGATGGAAAAGCTCTCACCCTCAAAGCATGGTAGCATCTCATTTATATGACCTCAGTGTGTTAATGAGGCTTTTTAGGTTGTGCTGGTTCTATTATCCATGCGCCACTTAGTATAAGTGCTTGTCAAATGAGGTTGGGTCGCTCTGAATCTGTAAGCAGCCATTACGAGAGATAATTACTACCCTCGTTGGAAGATGCTTTTGAACTATGTGACATGCATTCATCTTGGTACACATTTCTGGGCTCCAGCAGGTACATAGAGGAGTTTTGGAGGGTACAACATTTAACTGATTGGTGTTAGCCGCCTTGAGCTCCCTCTTGCAAGTGAGGAAAGGCGGGATATAAATTAAATAAATAAATAAAATAAACTCTGGAGAGAGAATTACAGGTGGCGTGTCACAGAGTGATGCCTAGATAAAGCAAATCTGAGACTGAAAACTGACCCTCTACAGTCTAAAGGTTAAATCAAAGCAGTTCTTTGGTACAGGAAAGCATCGATGTAGTATCAGATATTATTTATTTCCCTGCCAACTTGGCAAAGAGGTGTTTTTCAAGTGGTGTTCCTCTTACATTGAGCATTGAAAGAGTTATTCTTCAGTCACAGAGACCTTTGCTCCTGGTTTTGCTGATGTTCTTCTTGATCTTTTTAGATTATGAGCCCTTTTGGTATCCATTCAGTTATGAACCCAAACTGTTAAGAGCACAATCCTAACCATGTCTACTTGAAAGTAATACCCATTATGTTCAATGGGTCTTACTCCCAAGAAAGTGTTTTTAGGACACTTTTCTGTCCTTGTCCCAGAAAAGACACTTTTCTGGGAGTAAGACCCATTGAACACAATGGGGCTTACATCTGAGTAGACATGTTAGGATTGTGCTCATAGAATGTTTTATTTAAGTGAGCCTTTGAGACCCCATAATGGCTTTCTTTTGAATCGGATACTATTTTATGGCTTACCACATCCTATTTTATTTTATATTTTAATACTGATATTTTAATTGTAATATTTTAATTGTATTTTATGTAATGATTGTTAGCCACCTTGGGTGCCCTTCAGGCAGAAAGGCGGAGTAGAAATCTAACAAATCTAATAAATAAATATTTAGTTCTGGCTATAAACAGTTTTATGAACATTTTGTTGAAAAGTGGCATATAAAACATCATCATCATCATCATCATCATCATCATCATCATCATCATCATCATCATCACAGTCATCAGATTTGTATTCTTCCTTTCCCTTATTTAGGCAAATCCCCAAAGCAACAATGAAAAGCTCAACTGATAAAGATAGTTGTCTTAACTCACCCCTAGAATTTAACTTGGCACTTCTTTCTCTCTCTCTTTTTCTGCTTATATATTCATAGTACTTTGCATATCACCCAAGTTAAAACGGAAAGCCAAACATAAATTGCTGTCATTAAATTGATTATTGTTTTTTGTTTTTATGCCATAACACAGGAAGACTGGAGGTGGATTAATAATAAATAAAATAAACTGGTTCTGCTATGAAAAGAAGATGCAAAGGTTCCAAATGGCTGGCAGGTTTGCATCATGAGAACATTTGGTTGTCCGGTATCATTTTTCTCAGGCTTCATTCAGGGCAAATGATTAACTGCCGTGTGCTAAACTGTTGCATTAAATAGCCTCAGGAGCAGCTACAGTATGGAACTGCATCACAGCTATATCGATGGGCTCAGCTTGGATGCCTCACACATCTCATTCAACTCCTGGGTGAAAAAGAAGGGTACAATTAACTTAGACCCTGCTATTGCAACTATACTGACATGATGGGTCAAGCATGGGCTTGTGTCCCAGTTGGCAGTTAGGCAAGGAAGGTGTCCAGGCATTATCTGAAGCCACATGACGTAGCAACCTTGGTGATGATATTCCTGTCTGGGTCTGTATAAGCAGCCCATCCATGTGACTAGATGATCCAGGTGGCTCTTCAGTTTGCCCCATGTGACAGGTGACTTTGCGATGCTTAATGTAGGGGGGAAACTGAGGCAGTGCGTTTTCAACCATCACATTGTCCTCTACTCTGAACATAAAACTTATCCATGCAGTAGTTAAATTGACAGCAATAGCAGAATTGTTGGCTGTGGAATACAATTGCCAAATGTCCAGAAAAACAGGGACAATCCTGATTTTTGGGAATTGTGTTTGCATGCTGGCAAATGGGACAGAGGGTCCTGTCCTGATTTTTTGGAAGAGAATTATGGCAATCCTATTGTGGAAGGATATTCTGTTTTTATAACTAACAAAAAATTCTTGTAGTTAAAGAAGTCATACACTAGAGAGAAAAGTTCTAGCTTTCGCCCTCTCTCTGGTTTTTCTCTTACAGGGAGATTTTTAAACATAAGAGAACAGTGAAAATCAGTTTCTTCCAACTGCATCCCAGCATTTTACTACCCAGTAGAAGCATTAGGGGGGAAAACCAATATATTGGGCCAGTGCCAGGGGAGGGAAAATGGCATTTCTAAATGGATGAATGTTATCTCACATCAGATTTTGGAAAGAGTAATAATGGTGTCTTTCACATGAATGCTCCCGTCCTAGTATTCAACTCTCTGTGTGTGTGTTGGGGGTGTAGAGGAAGAGATTGTTAATAAAGAAGTACTCTGAAAGGTAATTTAGGCTGCAATCCTAATCTCCAGTTAGGCCAGTATAAGCCCTGGCGTGAGTCCTGTGCTGACCTGGGGTGTCACAAAAGTGCCATGAAGTACTTCTGCCCCTTCTCCTGGGGGCATTAGGCCAGTGCACAGGCATATACTGACCTCCCCACAACACCACAGGAAGATATGCCATGTAGGATATAGGTAAAGATGCCCCCCACACATTGTGCTCCTAGTCGTGATCAAATGTCGGGGCTCATCCCTGTTTCTAAGCCTTTAGAATCTTAACCTGTTGTGCTACGACAGTCCCATAGCCATGTTAGTTAAGCCAGCCTAAATTTGTTAGGATTGTGCCCTTCGAAAGGGAATCACTGCAGTCCACAGGCAGAGAAGGTGCAGAGAAGGTGCAGTCCAGGCAGTCCACAGGCAGAGAAGGTGCAGTCCAGGCAGCTGTCATAGTTTGACATTATAATGCTGCCCTATTTCTGATGAAAACACAAAAACTTAACCAACCACCCATATGACATGTCATGATGGATGGATCAGGACCATCCATCATCAGCATGTGTTCAGCATCAGGACACACGAGGTCGAATGCTTTTTATATACCAGAATGGCATCAAATGTAGGAAATTGCCCAGTTATTTCCTTGACTAAGTACTATTATATTTGTTAGGCTCTTAATCATGACTTCAGACATGTAGTTGTCATACTGGGGAAGGACAATATTTGATCACAGTTAAGGAAATAGTCACTGATGATTATTCGGACGGACACAGAGCTTTTTGATTTCCTGGAAAACATAAAAAAGTAAAATTAAATGATTTAATGGTTGTACCAGGTATTTCAGTGTATTATCCTTCTAGAAACTGAGATGTTTTTTAGGATATCTTGACTATACTTCAAAATAAAGGTTTCTTTGAAATTTTCAGCTTGGAATACTGATGTAAACAGGTCTGTAGGTACTACAAGGTGGAAAATATCTAGACATAATTTTTCACCAATAAATATAGTCACTCAAATATATTGAGCCAGTTCTCAGTGCCCACATGCTATATATAGGCAATGATATAGCCAGAGGGGTGCAAAGCACTATGTTTTGCAGGGAGTATCATGGCAGTATTTAAAGCGCTCTTTACCAGAGCCATTCTAGCATTCACCACAAGGGACCACTTTGCAGTGGAAATATTTCAGTGCAGTGAAAAAGGTCCCCCTCCTAACCTTCCAAGTAGTTGAAGTTGCTGATCCTATTTTTTAATTTCCTCAAATACTCAAAGGCTGCAATCCATACATACCTCAGAGTAAGCCCATAAATTATCATTGTTAAAAGAATATATCATTGTTAAAAGAATATATAGCCTATCTGTACAAAAGTACAGATCTATAACATTGCCCCAAATTCATTACTTTATTTCAAGAATATATATATATTCTAATATATTAAAATAATACCATACTTACTCAAATCTAATGCACCATTGAATCTAATGCACACCCTATACTTATAATCAAAATGCCGTATTTACTCAAATCTAATCAAATCTAATGCACACCCTGGTTTTGGAGACTGAAATCAGCTGAAAAAGGTGAGCTTTGGATTTGAGTAAATACAGTATATTAAAATTAGAATATGTTAAAAATAAAATGCACAATGAAAAGAATGGGAACCCACCAAGTAGGTGCAAGCCCACAGTTTAAGAAATACTGGGTAGGGATCCCATGCATTGGAGGCCTGAAGATTAATTTCTAGACCTCTGTCTTAAACAGTAGAAGACTGACCATTCAACATGGCTTTTTAAATTAGATTCTTCATATATCTTTTCCAGTGATGTATAACATGATGGTACAATTCACAAATATAAATTTTCAGCTGCCAGTTTATCCATAATCATGCAGAGTCCTCATCCACATATTGTTATCTGCAGTGGTGAGTGCATGGATGCACCCAGACTCTGAAATTTCCTCTCCCCTTATGCACATTTTTATGACCCTTTCTGCATTTCTGATTTCTAGTGGCATCTTGTTTCACCGCACTGAGGTTTTTAAATTGCTCCTTTCCTGCCTGTGATTTCATTCAGTGATTATTTTATTGACTTTTAAAATTGTTTTATTGTATTGGCTTTATGCTGCACACTGCTTTTGGGACAACATTAAAATGTAAAGTTGGAAAAAAAACACAAACAAATAAAATATAAAACCTGCAGGGCTCTGTCTGTTGAATTGTCACTGGAATCAGGGGTGTCACTAGGGCTTGTGTCACCCGGTGCAGGAGGTCAGTGTGTCACCCCCATGCAGTGGGTGGGGCTTCAACCTGGGTCATGGGCATGGTTATGTGCCATTGCTCCACCTCCGTTGCTGCCTCTCATCATGGTAACAAGGGGAAAGTTGTGCATTGGGGTGACACTGTACCTGAGGAAAAACATACTAACAATACTATTGCCCTGAACTCCACAAGTGATTATGAAAGGAAATCACATCAGATATTGTAAATTGAATATTTTTCTTAACTTTCTGGTCAGAAGTATTTATTTGAAGAGTCAGAAATGCATGATCTGATTCAGCAGTAACCTTAGTGATTCTGGAGTCTGGTTGCACCCGCTGACCCAGGGATGTATATGTGATTCTCAGTAATTTCTGAGCCTAGATTGGTACTGAAACTAAGCCTAGATTGGTACTAAGCCTAGATTGGTACTGAAATGAACAAGGTATGATCTCTGGGTTAATGGCCCCCACAAGCCTTTATGTGTTGATCTTAGGTTTCTTATTGACTTCTAAGTCATCAAGCTGTCCCATTACTGCCATCTCAGTGAGATTTGCCATAAAATCACATCCTAAAAAGGCTACAAAAATGAGCTGGCTCATTCTTTTCATGAAGAGGGTTTGTAAGGCTTTTGACAGCTTCATGGTTGGCAGGAATCCAAGAGGCAGGGTTTTCTCCACTACTTCAGCTCCCTGGCAAAAAACAAAAAAAATGGGCAATTGGCTGCATTTCTGCACATCATGCGCTTCTAAAGGCCAAAATGCATTAGTAGGAGAAAAGATAGTCTTCCTAGATATTTGTAATTTGCAATTGCAATTTGTGTGTGTGTGTGTGGGTGTGTGTGTGTGTAGAGAGAGAGAGAGAGAGAGAGAGAGAGAGAGAGAGAGAGCGCAGTACTTTATGTATGGTACATATATGGCTTGGAATCAGCATACTTACAGATCACCTAGTAGTTCATGGTGGGAAAAAAACTATGATTGAACTGTTTTTCCGCAGATCTTTGTGCTCTATCTCACATTAAAGTTATAATAGGTAGGATACTGACCTTAACATATTTTCTGTGCTGGTTCCCATCATTTGCCTAATTAAACTGAGTAAAAATTTCTGAATACACACATTCTTACAGTGTGGTGGAATCTAAACATCATGCTTAGGTATGTATTTTCCTTTACATGAGAAGTACAATCCTATACCTGGTGGCTCCGCTGGGTGCAGTAGCACCAAGTGGATGGCTACTGCTGTCTCAAGTGGCATAGTAAAGTCTGCCAGAGGATCCTCAGGAGAAGGAATGTCATCCTCTTCCTCTGAGTAAGGGTGCAATGGATCTCCTCCATTCTGACCCAGCTATTTTGCTGGAGGAGCAACTTGTCAGGCTTTTCAGCCTGACTTGAGTGTAGGAATCAGCTGAGCAGGGCTCTGCCTGTCCCATCCCCTCCTACCCCAGTTCCTCCCCTTGCCCTCCACTACTCTAAAATGCTGCATCGCCTCCACCTCAGAAACCTCACACTACCGCCTTGCAGTTTGCCTTACCAAAGGCTCTCCCCAAGCATTAGCCTCCTGACATTGGACCCAGCACCGAGTGGCATGTGGCTTTAAGTCACATTTATGGCACCCAGCACTGACACTGGGCCTCAGCAACTGCGCTCAGAGAGTGTAGCATTGGGCCCTAAATCAATCTTTCAGAAGTCACAGATTTAAAGATATGGGCAACGTGCCTTTGCTCTATTTTGTCCATGACTTTCTTAATTTTGCCACAGCTGCCTCTGATGATGGATGGTGAATAATAATCAGATTTAGCCCTGTAGCAACACTTCCTTGTACAAGAATATTCAATATACATTCACAGAGAGTGTATTCACTATTGGAAAATGTCTCAGGCCTCTTCCTGGAAAACAATAGAGTGATTTTGGGTTGAGACTCATCATTGGACTGATAACCATCTGAGTAACTGAATGCTTTAAAATCATCAATATTTCAGTGAATAAAATGCTTTTCATTCTTCCATGTAATATGAGGAGCAGGGCTGCTCAGCTGGTAGATTCCCTCCATGGAGCCAGTGGTTGCTCCTTCTTGCCCATTATTTGTGGCACACTGATTGTGCATACTTGAGACGAGAATAATAAACACCTTGGGATTTGTTAATAATACTGTAATTGGAGAGCCTGTGTAGGTAATCCTCAGAAAACCTTACATAATCATAGGGAATTAGATGGATTAGTATATAATTAAGCAGGAGAAAAAAATTTAACGTGGACTTGAGGCTAAAAGATTCATGGTGTTTATTTAAATCCATCACAAACTTGCAAGCATATTGTCATAGCCATGATGACTAGTGGTGAACCTTTTGGCAGCAAGTGCAAACTGATGGCACCAGTGCCCAGCATGTGTACCGATGCCCACAGCACATGCCTGGAACTCCAGGCATTCACAGTGGGCCAGGAGCACTGAGGCTATGCCCATTGCGCATGCACAGAGCTCTGGGCATTTGCAATGGGAACTCGCCGCCTCAGTTCAGCGTTACTCCAAAGAGGAGCAGTTGCTCCTCTCTGGAGCTGAACCAAACTGATGGAGCCAGTGCCCACTAGGCATGCCCAGAACTGTGGGCATGCATATCGGGCAGGAGCGCCCTTCACACATTGCACATGCCTAGAGCTCTAGTCATGCGTGGTGGGCACTTGCCTCCTCAGTTCAGCGCAGCTTGGCATATGGTTGCTGGAGGGCAGCAGTTTGACTCAGTCATGCCACTGCTCTGGCAATAGTTTCAATAGTTTTTGTCAACATGAACCATCATATTCTTCAGAGGATGCCTGGATAATGTAGGACACTGTGATCCTGCATGTTTCTCAACCAGCTCTCACTGCTGCATTTCTCTACAGCTTTCCCTTCCTGGGCCACTCACTTTCTGACCCTTCAGCAAACCAGGCCAAGTAAGCACTATAGAGCAAGGGTGCCCCCTAGGGCATAATGCTGGATTGGAGACAATCAGCTGATCCCAGCCTGAATGTGGCCAGGTGGCCCCCATGTTCTCCAACCCCTTGTTTTTGAGCCATCCCAGCATGTGGGCAACTTATCACAGTGGCAATACAATGAGATCCTCTGTTTGATTAGTAGTCAACCTTAAGTTCTGACTATGGCATTTGCTTCTGGCTGCCTGGTTGACTCACCTTGTACTTGAATCTGGCCTGCCTTTATTCTTCTCACTTCTGGAGTTCCATCTATCTTCTATCTACCCATCTTCTTCCATTTCTGGACTGAAAACTATCCCGTACTTAGCCAAGATAAGAAAGATGGTTCTCAGGGCATGGTTTTCCTTCCCAAAGGGCAGACTCTAGAAGGTACAGCTAGAGAGCATCTGCTCAATCCAATGACCTTCAGTTTATGATGTTCTCTTATGGTGTGCCATTCAACATGAAACTGATGAAAGATGTCATTAAAGGATCTGGAATATGCAAATGATGCACATCTCACTTTCTTCTTCACACTGCACACTAGGAAGCTTTTGCGGTCCCAAACTGGTCTCAGTAGTTTGTGATGAACATAAGCTCTGCTGATTTGGTGAGGGAGTGAATGGGAATGCTCTTCTTATGAAGATCAAAACATATTTTGGGAGTGCTCATGGAACCAGCTTTACTCCTAGATGTCCTGGTATCAGCTGCAGCCAAGTATGTGTTTACCCAGCTTTGACTGTAGTGCCGACTTCTTTTCTGGTGACTGTCACCCATGCACTTATATTGAGAATAGATTGCTTTAGTAAGTGATAAGTGTGCCTGACCTTGAAAGTAACTCAGAGTGGCGTAAGACTAAGAAAGCTAAAGAAGCATCTTCCACTGCTAGTTACCCTAGGGAAAACCTTGTGTGCCATTCGTGGAGGTAAGCTTGGTAGTTACCTGTAATGCTGCTCCCACAGGTAGAATGCTGTGCATTGGTAGTGTGGCATCACCGGCTGAAAATATATTTATTCAGGCATGTTTTTCCACCACGAAGCTCTTCACTTAGCTGTTTTGAAGGTTAAAACCTTATTGATCTTGTGTTAAATTATCTACCTTGCACCCTGAGGAAGGCAAGATATAATTAGAAATCAATCAGTAGAGATGTTCCTAATTGTTTTTATTTTGTTTTCAAATTTTTTTTCCCCACTCAAAGATAAAAAGTGCAGAAAGTTTCTGGCTGTAATCTTAAACACACTTTCCAGGGAGTTAGACCCATTAAGCACAATGGGACTTATATTTAGAGTAGACATGGTTATGATTGTGCTCTCTATTTTTTATTCAAAGTTCATATTTTAATATAATTATGAATTATAATATAAATTATTATAATTATGAATTTTATAATTATAAATTTTATAATTTATAAATTATAATAAATTATAAATTAATAAATTATAAAGCATGTAATATAGAAATTATATTAAATTATAAATTATATACTATAAAATTTATAATTATAAATTATAATAGCTTTTAAAGTGTCTCAGGTGTATATGCGGTACAGTGTCAGTAGATGTAGATGCTCTTTACTGATGTACCCCCAGGCCAATCCATTATGGTTTTTTTTGCAGATTTTTAAAGTTTTTTTCCCAAAAATTAGTGTAGAAAGAGTTTTTTTTATTTTGATATCACTGGAAAAGTGACTCCTAAATCAATCACACACACACACACACACACACACAGAGAGAGAGAGAGAGAGAGAGAGAGAGAGAGAGAGCGAAATTGCTCTGTCATTAGTAAATTAGATAGACAAGGCAGCTGGATGAAGTCTAATCTAAAAAGAGTCTCATCTTTTCATTCAAACGCAGACCCGTTTTGCAGGAAGAAGATGGCATTAAATCAAATCAATAGTTTTTGAAGTTAATTTTTTATTAATTTGTTTTATAAAATTATCTAGACAACCATCTCAAATGGTCCTGCAGCCAGCAGGGAAGCAATTAAAAATTATGACGACAGCCACTGGCACTGTTACCCATCAGATGTAACTTGGAGGATACCAATTTTCATATTGTTCAGTGGGGACCAAGGATGTTGGAAAAGCAAAAGGCTTTGCAAAGACGGGAAACACCATCAAAAGGGCCTTTGAAATGCTTAGTGTTTAAAGTGAGAATGAATGTCAGTGCAGCTGAACACAACACCCAAGGGACGAACATGAGAGTCAGTCTTTCTAATGACTCAGGCAGCATGTGTGTGGTGTGCATTCCTCGGGTGATCTGAGAACACTGACGTGTCTGCTCTTTGATCACACTGTTGGATGGACTCTCTACTGTTCCTGCCGTTCTTTAGAACGAAGAATATCAAGAGTGGCCTTAGCTTCATTGCTGCTTGTATACCTGCAATTTTAATGCAAGAAGCAAATTAACAAGTGCTTTTTGTGCAGAATGGTGGATTGAGCCAACATTTCTGAATTAAACACCAACACCAACTGAAGCCAACATTTCTATTAAATCAGCTGGAATATCATAGGGTTTAGCAGCCTAATCCTATCAAGGAGGTATGGCAGTGGCTAGGTCCTTTTCTTGCAGCATGAAAGCTGTACCACCATTTTTGCACCTTGTGAGCCATTGGGGCAAAAGATTCAGTTATATACCAGTGTGGCTCCATGTATGGATAGTTTCGGGGAGCATTGGGGTCAACCAGGGCTAGGAAGGGCAGGAGGTAATAATTGCTAATTCTCCTCAAACTTGCACAAGCTAAATACTGACGTCCCCCACTTTCTGACAGTTCATTTTCTGATGATTCCACTATTTCAGTACCTTTCAATGATACCCGGGACTCATTCATTCAACACATACTTCACTCTTTCAACCTCTCTCTGATGGTCTAAAGGCTAAAATTGTCTTCTTTGATGTTAATTTGCATGTGACATGGCGATCAAACTGTTTTTGGTATTTCCTTATAACTTTCTTCGGTAAATAACCATCATTCAAATACATAGGTTATTCATTGCCCATACATGCCTTTGTTTATTTTACTGTCATTTGTATGTATTTTGGCTATGTGTTAATAAATATGTGTTTTATAGGTTTTGCAAGTTATGTCTGTGTCTTTTTTGGTGGTCATTTTGTATTTGCAAGCTGAAAAAGACTGAGAGCACAACCCAGAGTAAGGGCAGTGAGGAGAGCCCTAGCTGGGCTGCCCCAACCATTCTGTATCCAGAGCAGAGAGTTATGCTGGATTCAGTCAGGAAGCCTGGGCTGCCCTAACTGCTCCAGAGAATGCTCAGTAGGCACCAAGTCAGTGACACCTGGGGAGGGCTTGCTCCTGAGGAGACCCCCCCTCAGATCACAGTGAACAAGGAACAGCTGTAGGGCCAGCCCTATAAAAAAAGCCCAGAAGTTCCTGACAACCAGTAACAGCTGCTGCATGAAATGCGATATCGTAGTACTTCTAGTGGAGGGTGGATGCTTGGAGTGGCCTGCTGTATCCCCAGGTTAGTGGGCTGCTGTAGTTGTTCCATATACTGAGGTTGAGAGGCATGGGTTGCAGATAGGCTGGCCAAGAATTCAGATTTTTGGTCAACACTTCCATTCTTACTCTGCTTTATCATTGATCCCAATGGGTCTAACTCATTACTATACCTGCTACTGAGGTGGTATAACTTTGAGGAGCTGGAAGAGGGCATTTCTGCCCTGGAAACAGACTCTGGATGCAGAGTATCTGTTCTGCCCTAGGCAGTGCTGAACATGCCCTCAACATGTCTCTCCTGATCTGCCTAGGCTGTCCCAGTTAGGGCAGCCCAGATCCACCTGTCTCGGGGCAGCCTATGTTGCTTTAGGCTGCCCCAAGCCTTTTCCAGAGTAACTAGGATGGAGCAACTTGCAGTTGGGTCAGCCCAGTGAGAGATAGGGTAACCCAAGTGCACTTCTGGTTTGTGCCCTGAGTTCCACTTTTCAACAGTTTTCACTTCTGGATAGTGCCCTGGTCCCTAACCTGTCCAATAAGTGCGGTATGCCTATAGCTGGTAAAGGTCCAAGTAAATCTATTGGCAGCCAAGCAATATGGGGAGGTAAGTCAAAAACATTTTGACTTCTCCCAGGTCTCCTGTTCGCACCCTTGTCATAATATGAGCTCCAGGATATAGTGAATATGGAAAATATGCAGAAGAGAGTGACCAAAATGATAACTGGGCTGGAGCACCTACCTTTTGGGGAATGGCTACAGTGTTTGGGGCTCTTCAATAAAAGAGGTATCTGTGGCACATGATTGAGATTTACAAAATTATACAGGGGATGGATGGAGTGGGTAGACACAGGCCTTTTTCCCTCTCATACAAAACCAGAACCAGGAGTACACCCACTAAATTAAGTGTAGGTTGAGTCAGAATAAATAAAGGAATATTTATTTACCCAGAATGTTTATTAGTCTGTGGAACTCCCTGCCACAGGATGTAGTGAGGCCTGCATGTCTTTCAACATGGATTGGACAGATTACTCAAGAAAAAATCCATTACAGATTGCAAATGTTTAGGTGATACCGCGTCCACTTGGCACAGCCATTTGAATGGCTGGGTGGTGGCCATTTGTGGGCTCTCTATCTTCGTATTTTTGCCATGCCTTTGTTAGGCAACTTGTTCCAATGACATGGACACAGAATGAAACAGGATGCGTCCAATTTTTAATTACATTTACAAAGGATACGCAGCATTTCCTTTGCAGCAGCCATACCCATGTACCAAAAGCACAGGAATGTGGCAGCCCAAAATTTGTGACCTATTTAAAAAAATGTAATTGGGTAATATTATGAGAAGCCACAATCTTTTTCATGTCTTTCAGATGGAAGCGTGTGAAGTTTGAGGAGTTCAGGCAGGTATGTGGGAATGTGGCATATAGGAATGTGGCAGCCCAAAGTTTGTGACCTATTTAAAAAAAATGTAATTGGGTAATATTATGAGAAGCCACGATCTTTTTCATGTCTTCCAGATGGAAGTATGTAAAGTTTGAGGAGTTGAGGCAGGTTTGATCCAAAGGAAAGAAATGTTTGTAGCTTTCTGGCTCTTTTCTCTGTTTCTCTGTGTTGCCAGACTATTAAGATCCCCATCAGCATTCCTGCCAAACAATAAATTATTGGACTGGGTTGAACAAAAAGTTCTTCCTTCACTTGCACAAACGTCAGCCTTCCATCCAGCTAAGTGGAAGTGCTTAGCCCCTGACTTGCTCAGGTTCAGGACTTTGAGTTTATTTTGTTGCCCTTGCAGTCCCCAAACTGCTTTCTCTTGACTCAGTGTGATGCCATTGGAATTTCATCAACCCTGTGGAACTGAGGTTCGGACAACAACCATAAGTTTTCTGGGCTGTATGTGACTTGAGTTTCATTTACAGGAAGAGTTATCCTGGACAACAAACCTCTGATTTATTTCCATTGTTGGATTCGGACAGAATTCGGTATTATACAAGTACTTGATATGGATCTGCTACTGTACAGCAAGTATCAGGAATTGCTTTCATTACATTTTGATACGGAACTGCTTCAATTATATTTTTCTTCTCATTCTCCCTTATATAATATAGGACCACTTCCCTGTGTTCTGTCATGCAGTCTGTGGCAGAGATTACCAATATTGCCACATAAACCCCGTCTTCTTTCCAATCTAGGCACTGGTATGTGTAATGTGTACATCTGGATGCAAAGCACATATGGATTTCCTTATCTGCGAGTTCTTTCCCATGAAGTAAGCCAAATATTTTTTTCCACTTCTTACAGCCTGATCCTAACTAGCATCAGCCCAGTGTGCAGAAGTGTTTAAGGCATTTAAGTCTTCCACTTTTTAAAATGGCTGCCAATGGGGTGCGCAATGCACCCATAAGTGCCCATTTTGTATACGCTGCTTCAAAAGGCAATCAGCTTCACTGCCAGAGGCTGATATGCTTGGTCATTCTGGAAAGCTACTGGTGCAGGCAGGAGATAGACATTAATGGGACAGTTGACATACTGAAGTATTTGTGGTATGCTGATCCACTGATACCCTGACCACAGTTTCATCTTCAACATGCCCTTTTGGGTCTACTTGGACCTGTGCCATAAAATAGCTGTTGAGGGTCCAGGTAGACCAGTTGGAGGCCATGCAAGCACAGAGTTAGTTAGTTAAAAGAATTTACTCATGTTATTGCTGAGGTAGTTGCTGCTGTGAATTGTACCATGCATTGTACAGCATTTAATTAAGTGTGGCTTTTAACCTATAATCCTAGAATTCATGGTGGGTTTGAATATATCGATGAAAACTCATACGTATGGGTTTGAATATGGGTTTTTCAGACTTATAGATCTGACGTACTTGAGTTTTGAGTTTTTAGAGGGATGAGGCAGAGAATGATTGCAGCAGTGAAAGAGGGTCTGTAAATCTTTTAAAGAATAAATCCCCATATTAGAGTGAATTGTATGGTTGCAAATCCCATGTGGGTGGAAACATGGATGTACTACACATGTGGCCCTAAGTTGATTCCAGGAATCATTCCATCTAGTTCCTGTGTCAACCCCATTTTGTTAGATTTGCTTGTGGAGACCAATTATGGGAACTGTGGCTGAACTTGTGTTGCAAGAGGGAAGGAAAATCAAAACAAAATTGTAGCAGCACAAACGTTATGATGGAAATGAAAACAACATGGTGCTGATTAAAGCTGCAAAGTCCAAATCAAGCAGATGGGGAAAACAGAATTCGCCAAAGTCAAGGAAAGTGATTCTGTCCTGCTTGTCCTATGAAGAAAGCATGCATTTTTGCACCATTGACAACACTTGATCTGTGGCTTGCAAAACAATGTGTAAAATCAGCAATGAACAATTTTAGATGCCTATTAAAGAAGTAAATTTATAAATTGCACATGGAGGAGTTCAGCAGGTCATGAATCAGCAGAAACTCAAAAGTGGAATCCTATGCGGGATATCTGTTGAGACGTTCTTGCCAGAGCAGAGCAGAAACCACCTGAAAACAGTTTCTTCTTGTTCATGTGAGGAAGTGGCCCACATGGTAAACATGATGTCCTTCACTTACATGAACTGGTTTGATAGTCTATCCCTTCTTGCACTTTACTAGTGGACCATGAGGTCCACCAGTGTATCAAATGGACAGTTGCCACAGCAAACCCCCCACCATTTTGCAAAGAGATTCTGATGTCGTGAGAACATGAAGTCTATGCACTGCTGATAGTGGTCCACAGATCAGCCAACCATCAGACCTCAACAGGTTTGAGAATAGTTCAGGCATGAATCAGGCCAGGATGGGGTGAATCTTGCTTAGCAATGGTGCACCCCAAGTCTCCTGGATTGGGCATACACCCAGAAGGCTCTTCTGAGTTATGCCAGGAAAACAGCTGGCTTTTGAGGAATCCCGTACCCTATCCCATACTCTTTCCAAACACTTAGGGCAACTGCGTTTGAGCTATGGAGTTGATGGCATTGTTCTCTCCCCCCAGCAAATACTTACTTGTGCTCGCCTACATTTCTGTATTACATTAAAAAAGAATGTGCAATTAGGAAAATAGCAAAGAAGAATAATTCCAAATATTAACAGTTTGAAAACGCTTGACTTCCACTTTTTCTCTTCAAGAATAACATTCTGGAGAATGATATGCAAAATGTTTTCAGTTCAAAAAAGATGGCTAAAACAGAATATATCAGGAGAAAAGGATCACTGTGTGATGAGCTTCAACAACCAGTTGGCGGCAACACACTTGTATCTCCTAGGACCAAGATCTCAGGTTGCCACCACTGCCTTCATGGCCCTCAAAATGCCTCTGGTTTTTTTGTCATGAGTGGCACAAAGTTAGAGCAGTGTGGGGTGGCACCACTCCCACCTGGTGCATGGGGCATTTGCCATATCCATCGGGGATACCACTGCCAGTAACTGACTGTTTTTCAGTTGGGCAACCTATGGGTATTTAGAATTAATCTTCCGGTGTGACGAATTCTCTGGCCAGAGGTAGAGAGATGTCAAATGGGCAGTGATTAAAACTGATAAAAAATGGCAGTTCTGGCATTTTTGTCAAGCAAAGAATTTGGGCCAGGATTTGAGTCTTGCAATTTGAATTTTTATCATCTGTATATGTGGAGTTTCTGCTCTACTACCCATATTCATTGAAAGATGTGGGACTTAGAAGCAGTGATGGGATTCAAAGAAATTAACAACCAGTTCTATGCCCATCTGGCAGCTACTTTTAAATGACTATTTTTTTAAACTTTATAAGCCTATTTCTCGCTAACAACTGGTTCTGTAGTGTAGGTGTGAACCTGCTGGAGCCCACCACTGCTTAGAAGTGCAACACACCTCACATAAGTTGCATTTAATATCCCACAAGAAAGAGTCATGAATACAAATTATGACTGCAACTGTAAGCCTATACACACTTTCTTGGGCGTGGGTCCCACAGAAGACCATGAGGCTTAGTTCACTGTATAGTACTGAGCCATTGATCTAGTATCCCAGCTTCCTTGAACCAGTTAAGTGTTTTGTGAAGGATGCAACTTTTTCTCACCTTCACAATGATCTTATAACAAAAGATGCTTCCTTGTTTGTGGTGTTTCCTTGTTCCTAAAGGAAATCTATGTACTTAGAGACTGAGATTTGTCCTAAGGTCGTGCTCTGCATTGCGCATGATGAAAACAGAACATCGAAGGCTGCATTTTATATGCCAATAAACATTTCCAGCCAGTCATTACTTTCCTCGTCGCTGTGAAGACAACTTTCTGACCCAGTTCTTGCAATGTTGCCTTGTAACAAAGTTAAAGTCGGCACATTGACTGCCGGAGCTTGACTGTTTATACAGCTCAGGCCAGACGTCATGGGATGTTTTTATGATTTTGTTTTATTCTCTTCACTTGGCGTTCCTATTGGTTTTTCAGCCTGCTGCAAAACATGTGAGGCTTGTTAGCACTCTAAAAATTCACTGATTCTCATTGCCTGCATATTTTCATGGGCGTGATTATGAAGATACGTGAGACGTTTGAGCTCACTATGTTGCTGCTAAATAGATGTGATGTAAAGCTATGGATAATGAGCACTAATGTTCCCAATGTTTGTTGTCAGTGTTCTCCCTTGATCGTCAATAAAACATGATGACTTTTTGCTATTCTGAAACCTAGAAAGCCAAACAAATCACAAGCATCGGCTGCAATCCCAAAGACACTTTCCTGGGAGTAAGACCCATTGAACACAATGGGGCTTACTTTTGAGTAGACATGGTTAGGCTAATGCTCATCAAGAATCTCTCGGCTTGATCTGGGAGACTCATATTTTTGGACTCAGACTAAAGTGTTGGCAACTCGATCCTAATGCCAGGTAGTAAGTGGTGGGCTTCAAGGGGTTCTCACAGGTTCTATAGAACCCTTTGCTAATGAGCACCTGGTTCTGAAAACCAGTTAATAATGGGACATAGAACCTATTTTTCTATGGACATCAAACCTGTTGTTAATTTAGGTTATTAGGACATAGAACCTGTTGTTAATTAATTTGAATCTGCAGGTAGTGCCAGGAGCCTGTGCGCTGCTGTAGCAATGGCTATTAGAAATGTACTGGAACCAGTGCAAAGGAACTGGCAGGAAGGCTGGGACCAGTTTGAACTGAGTCTCTATGCTGGTGGCTCACCTACTTCTGGGGATGTTAAGTTCCACATGAAATGGCAGGAACAGATTCCTCGGTAGCGAGAAGGGGACAGGAAAGCAGAGAAGGGGCAGGACTGGGTTGGGGACAGCAAGCTGGGAGGTGGTTTAGGCCCAACAGGAAGGTTGAGTACCACCAAATTCCTATTGCTACCCCTTCCAGGTCTTAAAAGCAGCACCGTCTCCTCATAATAGTTGGCACAGTTCTGAATAGACACATATGGGTTGCCGGGATGATGGGAGATGGAATCAGAGTTATCTAACCCTTAGGAAATCTGCTTTCCTGACCCTGCGGGATTCCAAGGTAGACATTTTCGCACCACAGTACATCAAGGCACTGGCCCAGATATAATTGGGGTCTGAGTCTGTAATCCTAATCCCCAGTTAAAGTGGCATAAATCCCAGCAGAAGTCCGCTGCTGGCCTGCGGGTGTCACAAAATTGCCATAAAGCACTTCTGTGCACTTCTGGGGGCGTTAGATCAGTGCATAGACATGCATCGGCATCGCTACATCATCATGGGAACAGGGAGCGGCTGAGTTGAGCCTTCCTAAATTGGTTAGGATTGCGGCCTAAATCTTCTTCAAGAAGAAGGGAATTTGGCTTCATGTGTCTATCAGGCAGCATGAAGACTTTGGACTGGACAGACCACAGAGAAATACTGGGAATGTGATTTTTGCCCTTGGCTGCTGGACAGCCTGGTTTTTCTTTGCTGCTACAGCTTCCAGCCCATAACTTCAACCGCTGTGTCTTGTTAGACTCACTCTTCATATAACACAGAGTGAGTTGGACAGAATTCTAGACAGTTCCACTTCAGGCAACAAGTTTGTGGTCTAATTATAGAGTAATTCCCTGTGCCAAAATAAAAAAAATAAAAAATCCCTCATTGTATGCAATGAATAAGCACGTTCAGGAGGAAAAGATGCATGCAGACCATGGTTTCATGAAGACCATGGTCCGACTTGTTGATTTATGACATGCTCAACTCACAACAAAGCTACAGACAAATTAGTTGGAAAAAGAGGATTTGATCACACTTGAATGGAAGTTGAGGACTGGAGAGGAAGGGAACATGACCAATTTATAACTTCTTTTCAATCTATGACAGTTTGTTTAGTCAATGTTTTGCTTGGCTCTCCATTCTGTTTGTAGTTTCCTCATCACAGACTATGATCTGTTATGATATTGCAGCCAAGAAAACCACAATTGAAGTTAATATGCATTCTTTCAGTGACTTGGAATACAAGGAAGTTCCTCCTTTTCACACACTGACCTTGTCGTATGGCAGGGAGACTGTTGCTTTTCTGACACTATTTGGCCACTCAGTGCTTCTGCTCCAGAGAGGATAGACTCACTCAAAGGGAATACTGGTGACATGGTAGTGTGGAAAGAAATCTAGATATGGAAAGAGATCTGAACTTGAATTTCCTTTGGAAAATGTTCATGTCTACCACTTGTGACAGATACAAATCCTTGACGAAGAGCGGTTCCAAAACATCTGCACATTTGTGTTCTCTGGCAGAGGCGTCACTAGGGTTTGCATCATCCAATGCAAGTACATTGGTGCCTCACGTAACAGAATTAATTCGTCCAGAGGCAGTTTCTTTACGTGAAACTTTCTTTACGTGAAGCGGATTTTCCCATAGGAAATAATGGAAACTCAGATGAATGGTTCCACAACCCCAAAAATATTCATATAAAAATATTAACTGGATGTAAAAATGATGACAAAACACTGGAATTGAATTCAAAATATGCATTCAATGTGCATGATCTTATGAAGTCTACTTAGGCTGCAGTCCTAAAGACACTTTCCTGGGAGTAAGACCCATTTAACACAATGGGGCTTACTTCTGGGTAGACATGGCGAGGAGGCTGCAATCCAAGACACCTTCAAAGTGTCTCCCCACTTTCTCCTTCTCTCCATCCTGAGCCTCTCCCTCCCCTGCTCCCTTCTGGCCAGCCCTGAGCTGCTTCCCTCTTCTCCACTGCTCTTCTCTCCCTCTGCCCAGCAGACACCCAGCCACAGGAGGAACAGCATGGAAGTGTTGCTTTCACTATGGGCAGGTGCGCAAGGCAGCCCTGACGCTTTTTAAACAGGCTGCCGGCCAGCGCGTCTGCCTCAACTGCCAACATATGTTTTCTTTACGTGAAGCACTTTCTTTACGTGAAGCAGAATCCTAGAGAAATTTTTGTTTGTTACGTGAAACATACTTTATGTGAGGCGTTCTTTATGTGAGGTGCCACTGTATTGTCCATCTCACAAGTACTCCCATTGCATCATTTTTATGATAGACTCCTACCATCCCAGACCTAATTACCATATTATATATACAGTTTAAATGCAGTGGCACCTCTTGGGTCGATGTAATCCCCCATAACTTTATTTTTTTAAAATATATTACAGTGACTGTCACCCAACAAATCAGTCACCAACAGGAAAACTCCTGACCGTCTTTCTGACACACAACAAAACAAGAATTTTAGTATTAGTTCTGATATATGGAAATAAGTGCTAACTCAGAAAAGCAACTTATTGGTTCCCTACTGTGTCATAATAATACCTTACTGGTTCTCAGAACAGTCAGTCTCATGGGTCAGTTTTGAAATCCTCTTTTTGTTCCATAAGCCAGGTGTGTTTTCCTTTTCTGGTGATTTGGCTATAATATTTGATACAATACAAATATTTCAAGATAGTTTATTTCATTGCATTCTGCATTAAATTATGCATCAAATGATGCATTGCATGATTGTATTTTTCAACAATACTAAAGGCAATATCCAGAGTAACTACGGGGAGTCCTTGCTCCGGTGCAAGAACAACTTACTCTGGATTCCAATATGAATTTCCCATAGGTTTTCACTAGGTGGTGCAGTAACTATGGGTGCACATTATGTCTCTTACGTGCTCCCATAGTTACTCTGGATTTGGGGGTTCGTTTCACAATTTTAGCCAGTAGGTATGTCACATTTCAAGTGCATTACCCAAGTGATATCTTCATCCCCTAGTGATTTGTTTGCACCTAGAATTGGATGATAATGCAACATCCTAAAGCAACTCAGACTAAAGCACAGCTTTCTCTGTATTCAGACATTTCAAGGTATTTTTGTGCTACAGCTCTGAAGAATATCTTGCAATGTCACAGCAAATGCTGGGGTGTTACTCTCCAATGACGTTTGACTGGGTATGATGTAAAAAGCTGTGTCTTAGTGTTATGTTGCATTGACTGTACATGATCCTGGAGCATACTTCTTGGACCACATACTGCTTCGTTTGTGTTTCTAAGGATACAGGTATCTTCCACTTTCTGACAGTTCGTTTTTTGACAATCCATTCTTTCAACTTTCAGTTATACCCAGAACTAATTCATTCAATGCATGTTCTGCTCTTTCAACCCCTCTCTGCTGTTCTAAAGGCCAAAATTGCCCTCCCCCGTGTTGTTTCTCCTGGTCTTATCCCATTCCTGAAGGAGTGAATGAGAATTCATTTGCAGAAATATTTGTGTGGAAGCAGGAATTAGCAAGATAAAAGGGGCATTTGCAATTTGGTAGCTAAAAAAGAAGCAATATTTATAAACTAAAAAAAAGATTGGGTTCTAGTTCGCAACAATTTTCACTTTTGGACAGTGCTCTGGTACCTAACCTGTTCAATAAGTGGGAAATGTATATATGGCTACTTAAAAGGTTTCTTACATCAAGCAGGACATTTGGTTGGTTTGTCTCAGTATTGTTCATGCCTTTTGGTAAAAAAAAAATCATCTTATTGGGGAGGGGAAGAGGGGGCATTTTCTGAAAATGCCAGGAATTTGAATATTTTTGTGTACAAAGCACAGGCTCCATAATTGTGTTTCAGCCACACTGAACTCAGCCAGCAATGTACTGCTCTTCATTTTGTGTGTCTGAACTAGTTTATATCCTCTATGGATTTGGTGCCAATTACTTACCATTGAAGCTCCTACTCTTCCTTCCTTGACCTAAAGCAAATTATTCCACTGACCGCAATTGAGATTCCCAGATTCAGCCTTGTCAATGCTCTAGCCTGGGTACAATAGAAGTGTTGACTGCTGCTTTGTCCTTAAAATGTTAGTTTAACTATCCTTCCAATCAAGTGCTTCCTTATGTGTTTTTCCCATTTCACATCAGTAAATGACATGGTACTATGGCAGCCAAACCACACATTATATTAGACATCTAGGTCAGTTGTGGATGTTTGTTTTCTTCTCAGGTAAATAGCAGGAGGGAAAAAGGGTGATCTGAAATAGGATTGAGGCATGGGAAGAGGACTTTAGCACTTTTATTGTGCTATGATCCAGTCCATCTCAGGCATCAGTGACTGCTCTTGGTGAGCATAGCTGTTCTAGGACACCTTTTCCCCAAGCAGCTATGGCGGAGAATCCAAATCAAGTCTACATCACAGGGGGGGAAACCCACACACCACACTCCTTATTCTAATTTCCCCATCCGCAGCAGCTGCTATCAGTGCTGGATTTACATATAAGCTAAACAAGCTATAGCTTAGGGCCCCACTCTCTTGCCCCCCCCAAATTAAATTGTGTCTCAGTTCAACAATTACCTTGATAAAATACATATTTTGTCATGTGCAAATGTCTTAAGATACCTATTAGGTCCATAATACCACATAGCACATAGCATATATTTACCACATAGCATATATTAAATACAAAAAACAGCAACAATTTGTTGTTGACAAAGGACAGCTGGACATATTAAGGATCCCCTTAACTTCAGTAGCTAAGGGCCTCATCAAACTTAAATCCGGCCCTCACTGCTGTTTACCTTAAAACAAAATCAAGAATGCGGAACACAGAGCTTGACCTCAAAAGGCTGTTCTCTATTAGTAGACAGTGGAACAAAAAGACATTTTGTTCTTTATAGACACCTCTTCCTGGCACTTCCCCCAAATCCTAGCATCCTCCCCAAATCCTAGCATCTGTTCCCTAGTTGTTCTCAACTTTATCCCTAGTTGACTTTATCCCTAGTTCTTAGTAAGACTTGAGCTTATTAAGGTTCAGATTCATTCCCATCTTACCTGTTCCCCTTCTCCCAAGAACCAATGGGTACAAACTGCAAGAAAGGAGATTCCGGCTGGAAATCCGGAAAAAATTCCTGACGGTTCGGGCGGTTCGGCAGTGGAACAGATTGCCAAGGGAGGTGGTGGACTCTCCATCACTGGGGATCTTCAAGCAGAGGCTCGATGAGCACCTGTTGGAGATGCTCTAGGGGGAATTCCTGCTGCAGGCAGGGGGTTGGACTAGATGACCTACTAGGTCCCTTCCAACTCTATGATTCTATGATTCTATGATTCTATGATTCTATGATTCTATGATTCTTTGATTCCAGATCATAGGGACCCACAACCACTGATGCACAACAACCCCCCATGTGCAACAACCCCCCATGCACATCAATCCCCCATGTGCATTGTCCCCCTATGCATAACACCCACCCATGTGCAACATCCCCCAAGCGCAACACCTCCCTTGTGCAACCCTCCATGCGCAACACCCCTCCCTGTGGACAACATCCCTCCCTTTGCACCAGGCAGTGAGCACCAAATTGAGTGGCTGTTGGTCAGTCTTCCATGTTAAGTATAGGACAAAAACATGGTGCATTGCTTTTTACTCCCTTAAGGGTTAGATTTCTCAACATTGGTTGTTGGTTGGTGTTGATGTCACAGAAGGAATACCCTTCCCAAATTTCATGCGTCTCTAGGTGCAGGGGTCGGGGCAGAGTGTCTCTCAGTCAGGGATTCTTCAATGGAAAGTATAAGGAGGAAAACGTGTTGCGCCTCTGTTCACCCCTTTCCGGTTGGAATTTCCAAAAACTGGTTCTTAGTGGGTCTCTCCATCATGGAAGGGACACCCTCCCCAAATTTCATGCTTCTAGCACTGGCAGTCTTGGCTGGGAGTGAGTGAGTGAGTGAGTGAGTGAGTGAGTGAGTCAGTCAGTCAGTCAGTCAGTCAGTCAGTCAGTGACTTTTCAGTTTTATAGAGAGATCATTGAATGATCCAATACAAATGTATCAACTGCTCTGATTGGAGAGCCAGGTGTAGTGCTTAGTCAATTAAATTAAGACCTGGAAGATCCATATTCAAATCCTTGGTTCCTCCTCGGTCATGAAGCTTTGTGGGTGAGGAACTTCATAGGGTTGCTATGAGGAAAGCAGTGGGGGGAGGAACTAATGCTTTGTAATTCACCTTGGGCATTTGCATTGCCATAAGAAAAGGAAGTTAAATCAAACTCATCCCTTAAACCCAATCAATCAATCAATCAATCAATCAATCAATCAATCAATCAATCAATCAATCAATCAATGGCTAGACATTACAACTTTGTTTCCAACTTTGAATGCATTCTGTAGGGGATAAGAAGAAAGTAAATGGCCATTTACTCTAACCCAGACCATAAGACAGTCATAACACACATACCCCAACCAATTTATGCAATGCAGACCATACTAACGTAGCCAGCCTTGTTGAAGCACTAGCCAAACCCCCTCTGCAGTGCTGCAGAAGTGACTCATAACAATTTTGCTACACTTTGGTGTGGCACATGTGCTGGCCGTAGAGTACTTCTGGATTGCACCCTGCGTAGTTCCTACAGCTGATCATGAACTGTGGAGAAAAACCATTTTGACTATAAAATAATTTGTTTGATTCAAGGATGGTTTTTTATTTAACTCATGCTCTCTGGCTGTGATTCATCTTTTCCACATAAGGGTTTCTCACTGCAAGTCAAACAAATCTGGGGATCACTTGTTAACAAAACAGCCTTATTGGTATTTTACTGGGATTAAAAAGAATTAAATTACATTTGGTAATTAGGAAGAAGAGTGATTAGCTGTTAGGAGTATTCTAGATAAGATTAGTTTTGTTAGAAGATAATGGATGGAAGGTATGATGAAGATCAAAAACATTCATGATAAACCTGCTTTCAGATCAAAGGATGCAAACATCATTTTTGGGTTTTGAAACTATGGAAAGAATTTTAGAGAGAGAGAAATGTTTTAATTTTGTTTATTTTTGTGCATTATTGATATAAAGTGTACCCCCCCCCCGCACCCCCCAGACAGGTGGGAATGAGAGTCCTCAGGCCTTCTCACCGTGTTCAGAGGAGAACCTAGCAAGGGGAGCCACATTTTATGAGTGGTCTGTATATTGCAGTTATGAAAATCTAATCCACAAGAAGCATGAACTGCAACACTCTGAATTTAGGGCGCAATCCAGAGTAACTTTGGGGAGTCCTTGCTCCGGAGGAAGAACAAGTTACTCTGGATTGCAATATGAATTTCCCATAGGTTTTCACTAGTAACTACGCAGTAACTACGGATGCACATAATGTGGTAATATGGTAGAAGCCTTCACATAAAAGGTATAAAAACCTTTTAAAAGAATGTCAAGCATAAATAAATATTCAGAAAAAAATTGGGGCAACAAAATTGTTTATTTGTTGGGATGGAGATCTGTATCATAAATCTTTCCAGAAGAAATCCATCCTTTAGGATTAAAACTTTACTTAAGAAAACAATTTTCAGTTTATCTCTGAGTAGAAGCAAAATTAATAATAATAATAATAATAATAATAATAATAATAATAATAATAATAATAATAATAATAATAATTTCAAGTTCTCTCTGCAGAGAGGAAGAAACCCCTTTGAAAGACATTGAATTTCCAGCTTTTCACGTTGGCCATGACATTATTTAGCCAGGGCTGTGATTCATCCTGCTTAAGGAAAGCAAAATAAAACCAGATGAGCTAAATCAGCAGAGATTCATTAGGGCAATTGGAACTTCCTGGATCTAATGATGTTCCTATATCTCTTGTCACTTTAAAAGAAGACCTTGTTTGCAAGCATACATGTATATCTTCGGTTTTGCTCTGCCTTGTGGTTTCTCAAACAACTATTTATGCTTTATCTCACTTTGGCTGTCTTGGGTTCATTAAGTTTGTCAGATTATTAACTGTTTATTGCTACCAGTCCTGTCTATTGCAGGAGAATGTGCAGACCTTTAGTCAGGAGAGCACTGCAAGATAAAGGACTGGTTTCAATGATACTCTTTTTCAGTCATGTGACTGGGCCTGAATATCCCATTTCATGGCTCAATGTAATGTAATGTGTGAACGGAGATGAAACCAAAAGGATCTGCTTCAGATCAGGACTGAGAGTCTTGCCTCTTAGGGAATTGCCTTAAACTGTATCATTAGTCCATCTACATCAGTATTCAAATGACTCTTCTGAATTTCAGACAGGAATGCCATATATACTCGTGTATAAGCCGACCCGCATATAAGCCGAGGCACCTAATTTTACCACAAATACTGGGAAAACTTATTGACCCAAGTAGAAACCGAGGGTGGGAAATGCAGCAACAGCAGGAAAGTGTAGCGTCAGGGCCCAAC
This sequence comes from Cryptoblepharus egeriae, assembly GCA_030015325.1. Taxonomy (NCBI): domain Eukaryota; kingdom Metazoa; phylum Chordata; class Lepidosauria; order Squamata; family Scincidae; genus Cryptoblepharus; species Cryptoblepharus egeriae. Next base: position 216,372,626 of record JAREYC010000002.1, read on the forward strand.
CCTGGGCATGTCTACTCAGAAGTAAGGCCCACAAAGAAGTACCTGAGTCTGAGGAGGGGCTTGGCTGCAGTGGACTCCATGTCTTGCCGCTGCACACCAGCAGCTGGAGAGGCTGCAGAGCCTCTGAGGGGCACACTGGAGGTTGCACCCACCAGTTTTCTTAATTTTTTTTACTGACCCGCATATAAGCCGAGGTGAGTTTTTGGGCTCATTTTTTGGGCCTAAAACCTAGGCTTATACACGAGTATATATGGTATTTTTTTGTTCCACCTGGAGATAGCAAGGATTAAACCAGGATCCATCTGCATGCAAAGCACCACTGAGCCACAGCCTATCCTGTGTATGTGTATGTAAATCCTTAACTTTAAACTCATATGAACTTGTGTGCCTTAATCTTGACTCCTGAGCTGCTGTTTAGCTTTGGAAAGAGAAGCAGCTATTAATACCTCTGGAAGTGTCCCTTGCAATAAACAGGAGGGCAATTTTCATTAGGAAATTGAATCAGGGAAGGAATTTAGGCTGCAGTCCTAATCTCCAGTTAGGTCGTTATAAGCCCCAGCATTAGTCATGTTCTGAATGTGGGGATGTCACAATAGTGCCATAAGATACTTCTGCCTCCCTCCTTTGCGGGGGAGAGGGATTAGGCCAGTGCACAAGCATATGCCAACCCCCATACCACCATGGGAAGATATACCGGGTGAGTTATGCCATCCTAAATTGGTTAGGATTGTGCCTTAAGGCAGGGATTTTCACCTACTGTGCCAGGCAAACTGGTGTGCCCTGTAGGATTGCCATAATTCTCTTCCACAAAATTGGGACAGGACTCTCTGTCCCATTTGCCAGTATGCGAACACAATCCCCCAAAATTGGGATTGTCCCTGTTTTTTGGGATAAATGGCAACCGTAGTGCCTCAGGACTTTACGGCAGGTGGGGAATTTGAGCTTCCTACCAGCAGCATGGTGTGCCTTGTCAATGGTTACAAAAACAATGTCAATGGTTAAAAAAACTGATGGTGTGCCTTGGTAGTTTTAGCACCTTGTCAGTGTTTCATGATATAAAAAAAGATTGAAAATAACTGGGTTAAGGGCTCATTCCTACTGAGAAACTGCATCAGCAGAACACTCATTGCAGCCAAACAGTATGCTTTTTGGTGGCTACCAAATGTGTAACTTCTTTCTGCGACCTTTCTGCAACCAGGCTGTGCCACATACCTAATTATTGTAATTTACATTGGTCCCGGCCAGGTCGTAACCTTGGCCAGATATTGATTGATTGATTGATATCTTGCCATTCTCCTCTTTAGGGGACTCAAGGAGGCTAACAAGAAACATATACAAATTAAAAACAGATTCAATAACAATAAAAAAATTTTAATTTAAAAATATTTATATACCCCGGATGTCAATAAAATCAATTAAAATCATTATAACATTTTATAAATCATTTTAGAATTGCACCCTAAAATACACTGGCAGCCTATGATGTTAATATAAAGGAGGAATTAAGAACTTCAGCAATCTCTTCTCTTCCTTTGGACACATAATGCACACGTAATGTAACTTTTATACACTCGAAGTACGCAGCAGTTTCCGTTGGAAGCATGTGGCATCCATCTCTTCTCCAAATCCTGTGCATTCAATTTAGGATGCAAAAGAGGTTTAGTGTGTTTTCTTTAGTGTCTGGAGCTGGAGAGAAGAGCTGATGATTCAAGGCATTTATTAGGAACACATTATCCTTTCAAGTGGATCACTGAAGGATGCAAGCATCCAAAGGCATCTCATTGACTGGTGGAGGTTTATGAGGATGAGGGCTCAGGGAAAAGCTTCTGGGAAGTGACCTTCATGCCATGCACTGTGCGCACCCCTTTCAGCAAGTGCAACAAAGAAAAATCTGCTCCCTCCCAAATTCCTGTTTTTCGCTTCCTTTACAATGAGTGCTTCATTTTCCCGTAATCTAAATAAATGACAAATCAACAGTGGTGTGTAATACAAACAGTTGCCTCTGTTGTACTTTTAGGATCTTTCCCTGGAAGAACAGCAAGTCTAATTTCTGTGGATTCTTATGTAGATGAATTCCAGACCTATCAGAGTTAATAAAGCAGGAAAGAACATTTATTATCGGAAAGGGCAAAGCCAATGGATAGGTCTGAATTTTGAGTATTGTCTGCTGGGATAAATGTATTTCTTATGTCCGTTCCCGTCATCATCAGGAACATCTGACGTAGGCTTCCGTCTTCTCCAATTCCACCTTCCAATGGGGAACTCATCCCCAGAGGGTTTGAAAAACAAAGCAGCATAGCAGACTGGAGCCAAGGAAACTGGTGTTAAACACTTGTCCATTCTTTGGTTTCCAAATGATCCACAGAAACAGAACGGCTGGAACTGACCCTCTTTTTCCAGTCCCTCTTATTCCTTTTATTGTCCCTCTCCTTGCATGATCTTCACAGTCTGGGATTATTTTTACGGCCAGAGAGCCATACCATTCTAAAACACAGTACAAGGAGGCCATCTTTGGGGATACTATACCATCTCTTACCTCACTACCTGTTATTCATCCACTCCATTGGGTCCAATCTCTCCTCTGGCATATGCAAGTGCAGGCACGTGGTGTGAGCAAGCAGAGAAGGGGTACTGGTGGTGATGGCTCCATTGAAATGCCACTCTGTTTAGCCCCCAACACACTCCCTTGTCTCTACTTGGACTTTCACCAACTGAAGTGCTATCTGGGGCCAGTGATGTCTACAGCCAGCCAGAGACTCTGAACATGTGAAGGCTTTCATTAGGCCTCTTGTTGGAACCGTTTGGATATAATTACACAAACATGTTTTCAAGGAAGACATAACATTTCCTGTTACAATTGCACATGTATTAAAAAATCACAAATTTCACATTCTTGGCTCATCCCTTAACGCTGAAGAGCATCTGGAAATAGTATTGTCCTATGTGTTTTTGTACCAATATTCATGCTGTATTTTGCCCTCTGCAATTAGTGGTGGCTCAAGTGGTTAAGACGCTGTGCCTGTTAACCAGCAGGCCAGGGTTCGAGACCCGGGTCGGCTCCACAAGACAGGGGCTTGTCCTTTGCCCAGCTCTGCAATGCCAGCTGGATCCAATCATATTGGCTCTGCCTTTCCATTGGACTAATTCAGAGGCATGGAGAGGGGGGATTTGCTGCTTGGGTAATAGCCTATCCTCCATAACAATCCAACCCAGGCTTTCATGCTTCGCATGCAGCATATGCAGCGCCGAGCACGATACCATAGTCTTTCAAGACTGACGGAGGCCTGCATTAGTGAAAGAGAGAAAAGGGGCTATCTATGCAATCCTCAGCATGTCTACTCAGAAGTAAATCCCATTGTATACAACAGTACTTACTCCCAGGAAAGTGTGGTTAGGATTGCAGCCTTAGGGTGAAATCCAGAGTAACAACGGGGAGTCCTTGCTCTGGAACAAATGACTCTGGATTGCAATATGAATTTCCCATAGGTTTTCACTAGATGGTGCAGTAACTACGGGTGCATGTAATGTCTCTTACGTGCTCCCGTAGTTACTCTGGATTGTGCCCTTAGTCAGATTTGAACCTTTGGAGATGAGGCTGAACACATAAGGATGGCAATGTTGGAAGATTGATCATCTGTTTGAGGGTTGTGTGACATGGGAAAGCCCAGGAAGTATTGTTCTCTACATGATGCACTTATCATTTTCAGAAGAACAAGATGGAGAAAAAAGACAAATATGTATTAAGCAAGTGAATCAACACAAAGCTTAAAAGAAGCAAGTTAATCATTAAAACAAATGTGAATTAGAAGCTGATGAAAGACATACGTTACATGGAACAAAAACAAAGGCCGGGACATGCAATTATTTTGCACAACTGATATAGCAAAATAATCTCTGAGGCATGCTTAGTTGCTTGGCTTGAACCCCAATGAGAAACATATGTTGTTCCCCAAGTCCATGCCAATTCGTCTTCCTAAGTGAGTAACTTGTATATTGTGAGTAAAGTGAAGTGGCTTCAATAAAGACCTAGTATGGCCCAACTCAATCTCAGATCAGCATTTGGGTAATGCTTGCTAGATGCTGGTTCATACCTTCTCAGCCCATCTCCTGAAGTTTAGACAAGCAAAGTGTGCGGTCACTTTGGCCCCACACTTCGTTTGACTCATAATGCAGAAAGTCCATGAATGGTTTCCAATTGTCCATAAAGCTGCCTAAATTTTATTAAAGTAACAGAAACTGACGCAACTCAGTTGTATGCCTGATTGCAACCCCAAATATAGTACACATACTGGGATAAATCAGTTCGTTGTGGTGTGAACTTTACAAGGCAATGGGGCATGTTTTCAGATGTGTGAAAAGTACTGCTGCTTTAAGACTAAACATCATGAAGATTGTAATGGTGAAGTTTAGTCATAAAATAGTCTTTCATTCCAGGCCAATATGAAAAATTACAGAGAATGACAGGAGGAACAAAATGGAAAATTTTCCTTTTCTTTGAGACTAGTACGTAGCTTTTTATGAGATATAAGGTGGAACTGTTGTTAAAAATACATCTGGGAGATTTCCAAGCTCGATATATTCATTTTAAGCAGCCACAGGGACATGAGCTGTACTTACTCCATCCCGTAAAGGTTGCTCTCTTTGTTCCAGCCCTTTCAATAGGAATTTTACGGAGGAAGAAACTACAGAAGTTTATAGCCAAGTTCTTTTTTCATGGATGGTGTTGCTTTAGAACAGGGGTCCTCAAACTTTTTAAACAGGGGGCTGGTTCACTGTCCCTCAGACACTGTCAGGGGCCGGAGAGTGAGAGGACTTATGTAGGACAAAATGTAGGACGTCCTACATTTAAAAAATGTAGGACATGTTAAAATGAAGCAAAAATGCTTGTATTGCTTTCCTGTACTTAATTTCAACACTTTTGAAATAGAAAAACTTTTAACATGCCTGATTCTCACCCAGACGTGCAAGACGCCCTCAAAGCAGTTTCCAGCAACATGTTACTTCAACATATTTAACTTAACATATTTTTCATGTCAGACTTAAGACATATAATTGTAAGACACCCCCAAAGAAATTTGCAGCAACGCAAGGAATGTCGGTGACATGCACTGACACACACCATGCTCTCTCTCTCTCTCTCACACACACACACCCACACACCCACACCCACACACACACACACACGCATGTATTCTTACACACACACAAGCACAAGCTCACCTCAATTTTGAGCTTGCTGCTCAGGAATTTTTCCCAAGCCTATGTATGTCTACTCAGGAGTAAGGCCCATTAGAGTCAGTGGGGCTTACTCCCAGGAAAGTAAGCCCAGCCCCTGCATGTCTACTCAGAAGTAAGGCCGATTAGAGTCCATGAGGCTTATTCCCAGGAAAGTGTGGATGGGAAAGTGGCCTTAATAGCCCAGCTCTCTGCTTGTCTACTCAGAAGTAAGCCCCTGGCAACTGGGGGGCTGTGAGAGAGTGGCGGGAGGCCTGCATGCCAGCCTCAAGCCCCTGGTAACTGGGGCAGCAATGCAAGGGCAGTGAGAGGCACGCGAGCTCCAACCTGAAGCCCTGGGACAGTCACAAGAGAGCAGCAGGAGGCGTGCGCACCAGCCTCAACCCGGGCCCCTGGCAGCTGGGGCAGCTGCGCGCTCCAGCCTGAAGCCCCTGCTCAAGCTGCGTGCGCAACATTAAAAAAAAAATTTTAAGGGCCAGCTTGAAGCTGCCCAAATTCCGGAGCCTGGAGGGGCTCTCTGCACAGGGCTGCCACGACTGGCAGATCTTCGCCACGGCAGCCTTGAACTGCCCCCAAGTGCCCACAAAGCACCTCCCAAACCCCCCCCCCAAAAGACCGGTGGGCCGGATTGAGGCCTCTGGCGGGCCTGGCCTGGCCCGCGGGCCGTAGTTTGAGGATCCCTGCTTTAGAATTTCCTGCTGATTCAGTCGAGAGTTTCCTTCTTTGGCAAAAGCAAGAGGCATCATTATATAGATAATATGCAAACTGAAACCAATGCCTGCTTATCAAAATGCATGGAAATGTTTCCCTTGTATTTTAAAAATGTTTACAAGTACTTAACTGTAGACTAAAATACTTTTCTTAGGATCAGTCCACATACTGTGACCACTATGAAGAACCACAAACCATTATGTACTAGACCAGGGACATCAAACCCATTCCACTCACAGGGACAAAGTTAGCATTCATGGTGCGTACCACGACCAGAAGTGACATCATGAAGCAGATGATGGCCAAAAATGAGCATTTATCTTTGTAGAAACTCATTGGCTGCAAATGGCAGTAAAGAACGTGGCAGTAAAGAACCTTGAGAATGAGAAAGCCCAGTTATCATATTGGGAGAAACCAATTATAATGGAGGCTTGATAAATTGTTTTCCAAGGCCACAGGTTTGATACAGGGGATACTGGTAGTACCATGGACAGCTCTGGGGGTCAGAGTTACAGTGAGGTCTTAAATACCCTATTTACCAGAATCTTTCGCTCACCCGTTTCAGCTATATTTAGGCTGCAATCCTAAAAACACTCCTGGGAGTAAGACACATTGAACACAATGGGGTTTACTTTTGAGTAGACAAGGCTAGGATTGTGCTGTAAGTCTTCAAAATTGAAGTGTGCATTAGATTTGATGGTGCATTAGATTTCAATAAATACAAATATTTTTATTATAAGCAAAGGTCAGTATTTAGTTTAACAGTTTACTATATTGTAATTAAATGTACAATAAACCCATTGTTATATAAAGTAGTGCAATTAGGTAAAAATCATAATATAAGCCCATTTCCATTTTATTATAATCATATAACTCATTATCTGTAGTAAAATTAAACTTTGTACCTGCTTTGCAGTTGCGCATTACAATCGCCAATAAACATTTTTAAATCTCAAAACTTTTAAAATAGAAGTGCACATTAGATTCGATGGTGCACTCGATTCGAGTAAATATGGTATCTCCTGGATGCTGAGTGTGCATTTTTGGCTTGGCAGCATTAACAGAATGAAGACAGGATTGGGCCCTAAGTCTGATCTGAGTGGACCTGTTCTGCACCCAATACTCACATTACAGGGCTGGATCCTGGAAAAACCAGGACAGAGGAGGGGCAAATGGGAGGTATGGTAAGTATAAAATCTGAGGCCACCTGGTCTTCTCAGCCTTGGTCTTTCAGCTTGGTCCAATGGAGCAAAACATTGGGGGGTGGGGAGAGAGGAGACCGTTGCATGCTGTGGTGAGGCTCCCTCCAAGATGTACTGCTCGTCCCCCTCTAGCTATGCCACTGCTGAAAATTTATGCTGCTTCTTTTCTGACATTTAGACTTCAACTGAAAATACTGTAGTTCTTCCAAGCTTTTAGTGGGGTCTAGTTTTCACCTTCCTGTGATTTTTAATGGAACTGTTGCTGTAGAATCCTAATTTTTCATTCTGATTTAAATTGCTATGATCTGACTTTGCTATGTTTATACAGTCATTGTGAACCACTTGAGAAATTATGGCTGAGAAGGGGAATAGAAGTATTTTAAATAAATGCATAATTTAAAGTGTTAGTAGGTTCTCAACCTTTTAAAAAAAACTTATGTTAGCTTATAAAACAGCATGCTGTACATTGATGGCACTTGGTAGATAAATCAATAACAAATGATGCAGGTTGGAATGCAGGTCCTATGCAGGTTGGAATAAGGCTGCAATCCTATTCACTCTTTCAGTCCTGTTGCTACAAATAGCTGATATTGGGCATGTAAGACACTAGCTACACATTACTGACAGAGTGTACACTATTTTATGCAAGGCTTGCACCGATAGCGGATCCCTTTCAACCCCTCTTAGCTACACCAATGGGTGATGAGCAGCTCAGGATTGGACTACAATATTTTTAAGTATTAGTATGCCTGAAGGACAGCATTATTATAATAACTAGCAAAATGTACCCGCATTGCTGGAATAAAATACCCCACCCCGTGTGCCACCCTACCATTGTGCATCATCCCCCATTATACATCAATATCCAATTTGCATTGTCCCCCATGTGCATCAGCATCCCATGTACATCAACATCCCCATGCATATCAAACCCCTATGAGCATCAACCCTCCATGCACATCAACCCCCCATGCGCAACATTCCCTCCATGCGCATCAACCCCTCATGCACATCAAACCCCATGCCAGGGTGACCATATAGAATGAAGGACAGAGTGCCTGTACCTTTAATCTTTGCATAGAAGAGGGAAATGAGACAGGTTTAGCTCATTATAGAAGGGAAGGGTATTATAGAAGGCTCATAATTCCCTTTTCTATGCAATGGTTAAAGGTAGAGGCACTCTGTCCTCCATTCTGTATGGTCACCCTGCCCATGCACAACATCCCCCATGCACATCAAACACCCATGTGCATCTCCCCCATGTGCATCAACCCCCCATGCACATCAATCCCTCATGCGCATCAATCCCCATGCACAACATCTCCCCATGCACAACATCCCCTGCATGCACATCATTCTCCATGAGCATCAACTCCCTCATGTTCAAAATCCCACCATGCGCACCCTTCCATCAGGCACCAAGAACCAAACTGGCTGGATGTTGATCAGTCTGGTTTCAATGATAAGTATAGGACTAAAAACACATTGCCCCCCTTTCCAGCCCCTTAAGGGTTAAATTTCTCAACATCGGTTCTTGGTGGGTGTTGCTGTCACATAAGGAACACCTTCCCCAAATTTCATGCTTCTGGGTCCAGGGTTTGGGGCAGGACTTGGATCAGTCAAGGATTTTTCAATGTAAAGTATAGGGAGGAAAAAAGGTTGCACCCATTTTCACCCCCTTCTGGTTGGAATTTCTGGAAACTAGTTCTTAGTGGGTGCCTCCAGTGTGGAAGAAACATCTTCCCCAAATTTCACACTTCTAGGTCTTTAGGATTGCAACCTTGGTTTGTTAATGTATGTATCAGCATCTTTGTGAAGTGCATTAAAGGGGCAGTTTCTAGATCTCTAATTTGTTTATGAAACAGGAAACCATATTTTTCTTGGATTCCCTGTAGTATCAATAAGTCCCTCCCTGTTTCAGATTTAATTATGGATTTCTCATATATACTTTGCATCTATGGAAAATGTCACAGCACTGTAGCTTTGTGTAACAGAAGATAGATCTGAACTTGTTCTTCTAGAAAATTTTTTGGAGAAGATGGACAAGTCCAAAGAAGGATCTCTTGACGTATTAAATTTGATTACAAATTTGATCTTGAGAAGTGTCCTACGATGCCTAAGTAGGTTCAAATCATTCTGAGATCAGTTAAGGATTTTCTTTTTCTGGAATCAACTGGATAAGGGATAAAGGTGGTATGACTGTTCTCTTCCATCCACCGTAAATTCCTCTGGAGATTTGGTTCACATGACTGTCGCTATAACTGGAACCAATTAAGAATTTCTTCAATCCAAATGATTATTGATTACAATTGGTTGTGTTTTAATATTCTGCTTATGTTGTGCAGCTTACCTAACCTACTAGAGCCATCCAAAGCAATTTGTTCAATGGTCAGTGTACAATGGCTGTCTTCATTAAGTCTTCCTTCTGAGTCTCTTGGAGACATATGGATAGCAACTTATGGAAACATAATGCTAGACTAGATGGTCCTTTGGTCTGATCTAGCAAGGTAGGTCTTATTGTCCTATGAAAGATAAATATGTGTTTATGTGTGCACATGCATATGTACATATATGTGAGCATGTGGATTGAGGGACAATATTGCCATGTGTTGGATTTAAGTGTGTTGTAAACTGTTTTGTGAATTTCTTGTTGAAAAGCAGTCCATAAATACTCTTGCTTGCTTGCTTCATTGATTGATTGCATTTTGATTACACGTCCTCCCTTTT